>JARJIL010000006.1:70183724-71383724 GCA_038502395.1 Dittrichia graveolens
ACGATGACACAGAGAGTATGTTAACAATGGGGCTCTGTCGCCGACGGTGGTGTAGGATGGAAGACCAATCGCCGGTGTGCTTTGTTGGGAGATCAATCGACGGTGGAGAGAGAGGGAAGGGAATGACTGGAATGAAAGGGGGGACGGGGGATTTGGTGATAGCAATTTTTAATTTTTAATATTGATAATTGATAATAATAGTAATATTAATAAATAAATAAAAAAGAATAAGTGCATAATAGTCTTTTTATAAAAATTAATAGAGTTAGTTAACAGAAAATGTTATAAAGGGTTATCCATGCAACAAAATGGTAGTTTAAGGACGAAGTTTGCAACTTTTTCAAAAAAAGGACTAAACTTACAATTCGTGGTTAGTTAAAGGACCATTTATAAAATTAACTCTTAAAAGAATTAAAATATTGGTTTTTGAATAAGATCCAAATAGATAAAATTCAATTTCACGTCTAGTTGTTTGAAAATCCAAATAGAACGTATCCTATATAAGTCTTGTTTTTTTAATTTGTTTGTGAATTCCAACGAAAATAAATGAAATTGAAATTATGTTAAACACTAAAAGACTTGTAGTCTAACGATATATGTTATTGTGTAATGGTGCCCCTTCTAAAGACATTGTGAGTTTAAGTCTCGATGTGAATAATGAAGTAAATTTAGAAGTAGTTTTATTGGATGTGTTGGTCGTTCAAAAAAAACTAAAATACTATATATTCATTATAGTTTAGGGTAAGAACAAGTCTATCAAATAAAATTAAAAAAAGAGAGTTAATTATGATTCAAATTATTATTAATATTATTATTAGAGAGAATTACTGATTTACGATATGGTTTACTAAGAGATCACTGATTTATTATTTTAAATTGAAAAATTGTTATGATAATATACCTGAGTTGACAATTTGTTAATATATCAGTTCTTTAACTGACTTATCGTTTAAATTGATGTTAGTTTTGTGTTTTAGTGAGGATATGTTGATCTTTACTCCCTCATATCCCCAATTTAAAAAATGCGATACCCATTTTTGGATCTGAAATATTATTAATATTAGGGCAAATTGTCGAGAAAGGTAACATAAATATTGAAATTTGTCAATAAAGATAATGTCAAATTTTTTGGGCCAACAAAGGATTATAAATTTTAATTTCTAACAAAAAAGGGTATAGTGACCTGAATGACCTGCTAAGCGCTTAGTCAGCAGGTTAAGATTGTCCAAATGGGCCAATAAAGGTAATGTTTAATTTTTTAAGTCAAAAAAAGGATGATAAATTTCAATCTGTAGTAAAAAAGGGTATGCTAACTAATACTGACAATTTACGACGAGTTCTTGTTAGTGTGTTCGTGTCAATTACATTTCAACCCATTTTGACCATTTATATTATCGGTCATGTTTTGGGTCGACCTATTTTGGCCAAATGTATTCGACGAGTATTTTTTCTATTTTAAATACTTGTATTATTTCTTTGTTTTGATACGAACTTCAAATATGATATTTTTCGATTCAAACTTTAGAATTCAATACTCATTTTGATTTGATTCGAACTTCAAATTTGGTGTTTGTTTCAATTTGAATCGAACTTTGAACTTCAAATTTTGTATACGTTCATTTAATACAATTATAAAGCCAATATAAGATATTAAAGTACCAAAATACCAATTGCAAGTAGTTAAATGTCAAATTAAGTACTAATATAATATATTCCAAATATCATATACGAAAATGATGTAATATTATTTTAATTTTAAATATTTTATTATTATATAAAGAAAATAGAAAACACATACAAGAACATAAACACAAACCTACATCCAAACATGATGTTTTGTTTCAAATTGGAGTTCATCATCCTTTATTGGTCTAGAAAAAATGAACATTACCTTCATTGACAAATTTTTATATTTATGTTACCTTTTTTGTCAATTTGTATAATATAAAAATTAGCCACATCATCAATTTAACCTATTATCTGCTACGACGGTAACCGGTTACCTTTAATGTTAGAAATTGAAATTTAGTATCCTTTCTTGACCCAAAAAAATTGACATTACCTTTATTGACAAATTTTAATATTTATGTTACCTTTCTCGTCAATTTGCCCTTAATATTATTGATTAGTATACTATTATTATTATTTGGGCATCCAAGAGTAGTAGTGGACTAATTAAATTGTAATTGCGCAATGTGTTTTTTTTATAATGTTGTGTTGGGCTATTAAGGGGCTAGGAGAAGCTATTTAACAATGTTGGCGATGGTAGTAGCCAACATTACTATTCAATTGTTTTGAGCTGTGCAAGTATGTGTGGTGTTCTACCGAGAAGGAGAGTAGAAATTAGTGACACAAACCTTCGTCTTTCACGTGGGAATCGAGGAGGAACCATCAATTTAGTGTTTCTAAACTTATGTGATCCATTAACGGCTATTTTAATGGGGATTCATGGGGATTCAACTCGGTTGGTGAGAGTCGGTGATATGAACAAAACCGAGATAAAACATGAAAATTTGATTATTGAAAACACGATTAAAATCCAATTAGAAGATAAAGGTTGGTTTAGATGACCTTAGGGAACTGTAGAATCAAGAATGGAATGAAATGGTTAAATATTTCTTAAGGTTGGATCGGGAAGAAACAAAAGGAAACTGTGAATAATGATGTTTTTAAGAGACGAAAGAATCGCCAATTGACTCTTGTGAGTAGATCACAAACTAGGAGGGCCAGGGAATCACAAATTGTATTATACACTTGATTAGACTTAGAGAAAACGCAAACTAATCATTGTGCGTTGAATCGTCAATTATAGTTAGTGTATGAATCGAAAATTAGGCCTTGTATTATAATCACAAATTAACTATGTTTACTGAATCGCAAATTGTGGGATATGATTGAATTCCAAATTAAGCTCAAGTGTTATAATTGCAAATTGGTCGAGTCTCGTTATGAGATTCCCAATCACAAATTAATTTTGAAGGAAATCACAAATTGAGGACTTGGAACAGAACCACAAATTGCATAACTCAGAATCATAAATTGTATGTAAAACACCAATTGCAAATTGCCTATTTGATATGAATCGCAATTTAGGCCTCATGGGCAAAATCACAAATTGGGCCAAACTTGTATAATCGCAAATCAAGAATTAAAAATGGAATCACAAATTAACCTTATGTTATCAATCGCAAATCATACGATTTGCATGTAAGCTTGAAGTCATGAGAATTTATGGAATATGATTGTAATTATAGGTGTTTGCTGGTAATTGACCAAATTTCTTATTATTAATATTATTGATTAGTATTATTATTGTTGGGGAGATAAACACTTCATTCTAATAATTAAACTGGTCTATTAAAATACATAGGATTTGATGATAACCAAACCATACATTCGGTATGACTTTGATTAATTTCAAACATGTGTTGTTTGAATCAGACTTGCAAAATCTCTAAGTATGAAGTATTAGTTGAGCATCAGCTAAAGTACTATGTATCAACCTAAGGACATCAGCTAAGGACAATTGAGAAGAAAAGACTAAGTGTAGCAGACTATCAGCTGAGGAATTACAACCAACCTTGATCTGCTAAGAGGTTACTAATGATCAGCTAAGTAAATCTTACAAACACAAGTCTTTGTTTTCTATAAGCTTATCACTCTGAATGATCAGTTGAGCATCCTTGATCAACTAATTATCTAGGTTAATTAGCTTACACTTCTCCCAAGTATAATAGTTGATTATCTGAGCGTCCCTATGATCAGCTCCGCAACTAGTTATCAACTGAGTCTATGTTTTGATCATCTGATTATCCTTTTCCTAGGCTGAGTGAACTTATTTCTTTAATATAGTACATTTTGTCAGCTGAGTAAATGAAGCATGTATACATCAGCTCACTGGTTACTTTGTATTTATTTCGAAGTCGGCAGAACATGTGTTGTTCTACTATGCCTTTAGATCTTTCTTTGTAAAAGTTAAAGCACTTTTTAGATCTAATTCAAGACAAAAAGGATAGACCTTTATCCTCTGGAAAAGGATGAAGATATTTTTTTTAAAAAAAAAGGTTCTAAAAGATCTGTCAAAAGCTGAAGTATGTCAGACAACTCATCTCTGCTCTCATGAAGTCAATAGAAGCTTAAATGATTAAAAAGACGACTACCAAAAGGAAAGACGAAGCTTCATAGCAATGACAAGGTTGACAATATTATTTATTGCTAGTGGATTATCCCTATCAGAAAAGTAACCTTACTTTACGCAACCAACTTGTGTTAAAGTAATATTACTTTTCATCAATTATCTTTATAATATTATTATTTTCCTTTGTCTCTGCGAAGATCATCTATAAATAGTCATGCATGTTGGACATGTAAAAATAACAACAATCTCATAAGTTGAGATATACACAAAAGAAAGAAAAGACTTTAAAAGCAAGTTCAAGCTTTTAAGCAGGAACAAGTTCTTAGAGTTAACATACTTATATAGAATCAAACTCGTTCATGTGTTGAACTTTTTTAAGCATTAGTTATTGAGAAATCGCTCGTCCATGGGTTAGACAATTTGTTGGCACCTTTTATTGTACTTAGAATTTCCGCTTCTAGTACATGTAATTTTGATTCATATCAATAAGAATTATATAAAAGTATAAACGTGTGTCTTTAAATTTAAAAATTTAGAGTGTGTATTCAACCCCCTCTTCTACAAACATTTGTTATTGCGCAATCAATCTATGACTAAAAATTATTATTCGGGCATCCAATTAAATGATAAAGGTTGGTTTAGGTGACGTTACGAAACCATAGAATCAAGAATGGAATGAAATGGTTAAATATTTCTTAACATTGGATAAGGAAGAAACAAAGACTGTGAATAATGATGTTCTTGAGAGATGGATGAATAGCCAATTGACTCTTGTGAGAAGATCGCAAATTATGAGGGGCAGGGAATCACAAATTGTATTATACACTTGATTAGACTTAGAGAAAACGCAAATTGAGTCTTGTGCATTGAATCGACAATTTTAGCTAGTGTACTAATCGTAAATTAGCCTTTGTGTTATAATCATAAATTAAGTTTGTTTATTGAGTTGCAAATTGTGGGATATGATTGAACTGCTAATTAAGCTCAAGTGTTAGAATTGCAAATTGGTCGAGTCTCGTTGTGAGATTCCCAATCACAAATTGATTTTGAAGGAAATCACAAATTGAGGACTTGGAATAGAATCGCAAATTGGATGCTAACTCAGAATCATAAATTGTATATTAAACACCAATCGCATATTGCCTATTTGATATGAATCGCAAATTAGGCCTCATGGGCCGAATCGCAAATTGGGCCAAACTTGTAGAATTGAAAATCAAGAATTAAAAATGGAATCACAAATTAACGTTATGTTATGAATTGCAAATCATATGATTTGTATGTAAGCGTGAAGTCATGAGAATTTATGGAATATGATTGTAGTTATAGGTGTTTGCTGGTAATTGACCAAATTTCTTATACTCATGACATGATCTGTAGCAAACACTTAGACAACGAATCAGGTGAGTTTCACTAACTCTTATCCAATGATGTGTTGTATGTATATGTGATAAATACGTGTTATATATTAATTAATGTGTTGTTTGTTCACTGAGAATGGATAACCAAGGGGGTTATATGCTTATGGCATCAAGGTTGAGTTGACCATTATGAACGATGTCTGTGTACATCGTGGCTGAGTGGGCTGGCTAAGGGGACCTTGTGTGAAGTTATGTAATGATGTGTGATGATCACAAGATACGGGTGATGTGTTGCTTACAAAATTTATAGTTTACCCGTTGTTGTTTTATGTCTTTCAGGTCCTTCGGGCAAAGGACAAGGGAAAAACTCTGACATAACAACAAACTTATGGAATTTATTAATTTGAATTTTCAAGTGAACATTTTAATTGTAGCTTCCGCTATAGAATCTTAATACTTATTTATTCAGGATGACTGTAACTACATTTTTAATTATTGATAGTTGATTTATGTTATGAAGATATTACATTATTTAATATTTAAATAAATTGATGCGTTACAAAAAACAATTTTGGGAGACCATCAATCCACTTCTATCCCCAGCTCTTTCCACTTTATATATCTCTCCTCTGTAAGACCCACCACCACCACTGTCCGGGAGATTGCCACCACCACCGTTCGGGAAGTCCACCACCACCTTCACCATCTCTCTCTCTCTCTCATCCGTCATAATATCTTACATTCTCTTTCTCATCGCATGTTCTCTCTACTCTTATCTTGTTTCCTCATTTTACACAATCTTTAACCACTTAACATTATAATCATTTTCATTTATATAGGCTATCTATCCTCTTTATAACAACTTATTATCTTGTACAATTAAAGTGTATGCTTAGTCATGATCATTACATCACTTTCTCTTTGAATTATTCGCAGGATTATAATCATCGTACCTCTTACATGCATTTTAATTTACAACATCTCTTTCAATTAGACATACATCGCCTCGTATATATTATTTAGTTATGATGTTTCCACGGCGTATATTACTTTAACCTCTCTAATTAAGGTTTCTTCAACAATCTTCCGTCTTCTTTTCTCATTTGTATGTATTAATACATCCCTCTTTTCATAACAATATTTAAATGTAATTTATGTTGTATTATTAATTAATACTACTACACTTCATCTAAAACTTTGTTATATTTTACCGAAATTCATCATCTTTTTTCATTTTGTAAAGTATATAATACTTTTAGTATTATATATTATCATCTTTCTAATGCATCATTTTGTTTATATACCTTTATATTAGCTCTTATGAACATTTACATCGTTATCACACAATCACACTATAACCTATTACTTGATTCATAAAGCACTAATGTGACAATCTCAATCTCATTTGTGTATCATATGCTCCTCACATATGCTGGCTAGGAGCTTTAATGGACATATTATACACAAACGTTCTTGGTGATATCATGAAATACCCTGATTCACAAGTTAGTTGACGTAAATCACACAATCAAATTCGAAATATGCTTCATCTAATAATTAAAATATAATATCATATTTTGGCTATTTCAAAATTTTGACGTTTCACACAGAATTGACCAATTTCACACAAAATTTGTTCTTGATGGTCACTTTATTAAGCTCACGATAATCGATACACATACGAAAAGTACCATCCTTCTTCTTCACGAACAATATAGGAGTTCGGCACGGGGAACTACTGGGTCAAATGAACCATTTATCTAGCAGTTCTTGTAGCTATTTCATCCGTTTCTGCATCTCTGGTGGAGCAAGTTTGTATGGAGCCCTTGCAATTAGTGAAGCTTCCAACACTAGATCAATTCTGAATTCAACTTCTCTGTCTGGTGCTACCCAGGTAGATCACGTCAGGGTAAGCACGTACTATTTTTGACATCTTCTATACTTGCTTGTTTCTTTTCTAGTTTAGCGTCTGTCACATGAGCTAGGAAAGCAGCTGATCCATGCTGTAGGTACTTTCGAGCCTTAGAAACTGTACACACATATGATTTTCCCCCTTTGACATAACCATATATAGAAAGTTCTTCCCCACTTGAACAACCTAACCAATCCATTTCTATCATAGGTATAAGTTCCATTGGGATCTAACTGTATCTATTTATATCATATTATGTATATACACATCAAATACAATTACAGATTTATCATCAGCTATTTCAACTTCAAAGGGAGAATCTAGCTTTTCACACATTTGATTGAAATTTTGCCAAAAGAAACAGATATGAATGATTTACTTCCACCCAAATCAAATAGCACGAGGGTGGGTAAATTTTTGATGAGATATGTACCTTTTACCACATCTGGTTTGGTTCTAGCTTCCTCGGTTGTAAGCTGAAAAGCTCTTCTCTTGTGTTAGGGTACAGTTTCCTTCTTCACCTCTTTAAGTTCGGGGATTCTTAGAGGAGGTAAAACTGGAGTAGGTTAATTTGGAACAAGTAAAGTGTGTGTTTGCAGATAGGTTAGGGCATTCAGATATCTGGTGACCCGGTTGGTAGCAATTGAAACATACACAAATCGGGTTCTTGCAATCTTTACCCACATGCCCGGCTTAACACATTCATAGGATGTAGAAGAACCATACCTGGATTCTTTTAAGTGATGTTTCTTGCATACTGGGCAGATTGGGTAGGCTCTATGTATTAAATTCTTCTCTGTAGTCTCAACCCTCGGTTTCTTGAACACTGGCATGCCCTTCTCAACCGGCTTCTTCTCCTTCTCCTGTCTCTCCAACTCCAACTCTATTGCCCTTGTGGCATCCATCATTGATTTCACAGTCACGTGTTTACTAGCATCAATAAATTCTCGAATACTGGGTTTGAGTACCATTATATACTGATACATCTTCATTTTCTCATTGGCAACATAGTCTGGACAAAATCGTGCTTTCTCCAAGAATTATGTATTGATCTCAGGATTGGATTCAGTAGTTTGTTTCAGTCTGTAGAATTCAACCACAATCCGATCTATCTCCGAATGGGGAACAAATTGCTCAGTAGCAATCTCTTTGATTTCCTCCCAAGTGATGGTTTTAATTCGTGTGTAACCCCTTGAATTTACTTCCATATCCCACTAGTCTTTTGCATCACCTCTCATCTGGTTGGAAACGTATCTCACATTATTCTCAAGTATGCATGAACACGTCAGGAAGGCACCCTTTATCTTTGAGATCCACCTGTGACTGACAATTGGATCGGTAGATGCATAAAACAATGGTGGTTACCATGCAGCAAAGTAACATGTAGACTTTTGGGGCTTCTCTAATGACAACATTTGGTTGGGGATTGACCCCTTCACCCCCTGCAACCAACCTTGCTGCTAAATCCTGTCTAACTACCTCTCGGTTACGTTCTTTCATTTGTTCCACAACTTGTGTAACAATATTGGATATACTATGTTCCATCACTCGACTGAGATCTTTTGCGATCGATTCTTTTAATTTTAGTCCAAATTCTTGGTTTAGATCTAGTGCTCCCCCATCCCTAACATTATGTACCCCTGTTGGGATTCTTCCACCACTAACACTAGTTTATATCCCTTTGGGTCTATAAGTAGGACCACCCTCAAGGTTATTCGTTGCTCATAAACCTCTTGTGTTAACCATTCTGAAATTAAAATGGATGTAGCTCTCACAAGCAGATATATATATTTTCAGGTTTCTTACTTCATTCACTTTGGTATTACTATAAACTCTAAGGTGCCATTTGGTTCGCAAAATGTTTATGAGGAAATTAGAATCTTTGATGTTGTATACTATATATATTCATATGTGAATCAAGCTTGTTGTATATGAGCAATAGAGATATGAATATATGTGGATGGATATATTTATGAATCAGAGACTAATTTCGCTGTTATTGTGTTTTCAGGAAACACAAAGGCTCAGTAACATTAGAATTTTGAGTGCCGCGTTTGAGAACGAGAGGTGAGTGGATGTTAACTAACGGATGGTAAAGATTATGGTTGATATGATTGATGTGATGCATGCATTTGTGATTGATAGACTGTTGAGTCTGATATTTATTGATTGTGATTGTTGTATATCTGATTGCATGATTATTTAGCCGATACACACTCTTTGGATGACGTTGAGTTGCGTTTGAGAAGTCAGCTATACATAGAATTGGGTTAGGCTCGTCTGCTGATTGGTTGATCAGTTGTAGTCCTACTGATGCATGCGTTGTGTCAGCGGGGAATTTGACTGTGCCAATTCAGCGGAGTGATATCGGTAAACCTTTGCTTTGGCTAGCATTGGTTGTAGGTTCTGCGCCGAACCGCCGGTCTACTTGATTGTGTGGTTACATGCTTTTGTATCGATTGATGATGTTTGCTTTTGTGATTAGCTTCCTCTCACTTAGCTTTGTGATAATTCCCCACAGTTGATTACTTTTGCAGGTTTGTGAGTTGTTGGTGCTTGTTGAAGGAAAGCTTGACCCCACTCTAATATGTGTTTTAGATTGAAACGAGCCATGTTTATTTTGTAACACCTGAAGAAACAATGTTATTTTTTTAACTGAGATTTTGGAATTATGTTTGTTATCAGTTGTAAATATTCAAGTTTTATGTAAATCTTGTTTGACGCTTCCGCAGCTCATATTTAAAAAAAAATAGCTTAGGATTTTCTGGTGGTACATCTTGGTATTAGAGCCTTGGTTTGGCGATGCAAGCACGACTAGAGTGTTGCATTCCCAAATCTTGGCTCGTGACGGGTCAAACTTTCCTTTGGGGGAATTAGAGTGAGTTGGAGATGCTTGTGGTAGTAAGTATTTTAAGTACTAACGGGTTATTCTAATGAATTGTGAGATAATCTGATTGTTATAGATATGGATGATAGAGAGACCCCCGCCCTTCCTCCTATGACCCAAGCAACAATAGAAGCACCGGTAATCGAGAACTTGAAAACTAATGAAATAATTGGAACTTTGGGTCAAAATCACGAAAAGGATCAGAGTGAGTATATATTTAAACTTGAGAATGAGCTATTCGATCTTCGAAGCATGGTTCACAACTTGGAGCAGCAGAGACAAACTCATACCAAACCAATACAGATTCCCACTACAATTACTACGCAATCCACCACATTGCTAGTAACGGTACCGCTACCACCGGTAACCCAGGTTATGCCACAACCATTCTATTATCCGTTTACGTCACATGGGAGCTTTTCATTTTGCGTTTTCTGGATACAGGAAACCATGTACGTATAAACAATTCCTAGATTGCAAGCCATCAGAGTATAAAGGAAGCTCTGACCGTAACATCACCCTAAACTGGTTGCAAGAAATGGTTAAGGCGTTGGACGCCTGTAATTGTGAAGAAGAGTCGAAGGTGAAGTTTGCGACGAGAATGTTGAAAGGAGACGCGATGGTGTGGTGGAATTCATTGACAGAGCATTTCACTAAGCAACAACAGGAGAGTATTATTTGGAATCAATTCCAGGAGAAATTGTGTGAGCAATATTGTAGTTCTTTTGAGATTGCTCGAATCAAGAAGGAGTTTATGGATTTACAGATGACAGGGAATATGTCAGTGGATATTTGATCAGACAATTCAACGAGAGATTGAGATTTGTGAAGCAATGGGTGCCTGATGAGGCATCGTAGATTCAATACTTTGTGGGTGCTTTGCACCCATATTACCGCAACGCCACCAGATGGGCCGGTACTCTATCCCAGGCTTTCACTTTAGCCAAGTCGGCTGAAGGGGATATCAAAGCGAGAGACAAGTTGAGTAGAGATAGGATTTCTCAACAGAAATCCATGTTTGAGCATTACAATACTCAACAGAGGCAGGGAGGGCAGAGTGGTTCAAGGCAGGGAGAGCAGAATAGGAGACCTACTTCGGGTGGGTCGACCCAACGGGCACCTTGGTGTTGTAGGTGTAAGTCCTATCACAATGGTCAATGTACACCGCAGACTTTGAGATACGTGATATGTGGCCAGTTTGGCCATGATTTTAGGAATCGTAGATTTCCGAGGAGTGTCTGCTGGAACTGTCAGAAAGAGGGGCACAGGGTAGGTGAGTACCCAGTGGGAAAGAAAACCGGGTCGGGGTTAGGAGGGGAACGGCTAGGGGATCATCTTTAGCTGTAGGTCAGAAAAGAAAGAACCCACCCACGCCTGAGGGTAGGGCGTTTAAGATGTTGGTGGATGATGCCACCACCACTGATGATGTCATTACGGGTATGTTTTTGATAAACTCTACTCCTCCTAGAGTATTATTTGACTCTGGAGCTAATCGCTCATTTGTTTCTGTGGAATTTTGTGATAAATTGAATATGTCTGTTTTTAAGCTTGCTAATTCCTTAGAAATAGAAGTAACAGATGGTATGATGATTCCAATCATGACTGTTGTGGCTGCAGCTAAGATTTATATAGATGGTGCATGTTTTCCTGTTTATTTTCTTATTATGCCTCTGTCTGGTTTTTATGTGGTGCTCGAGATGGATTGGCTAAGTTTGAATCAAGCTAGTATTAAGTGTCATAAGAGGTTAATTTCTTTTTCATTAGCGGATGGTTCACGTGTGATGGCAATGGGTGAGAAAGTTGGGTCTATTATCCCGATTATTTCATGTTTGAAAGCTAAGAAGGCATTGGATAGAGGACGATTCAAACCCTGGAGGATATGCTACGCGCGTGTATTATTGATTTTGGAGGGAGTTGGGATTCTTATCTACCGGTTGCGGAGTTTTCTTATAATAATAGTTATCATTCCAGTTTGGGAATGCCATCTTATGAAATGTTGTATGGTACAAAGTGTCGGACTCCGATTTGTTGGGGTGAAGTGGGACAGAGAGAATTGGGAAGTATAGAGGTGGTACAGCGTACGACAGAGCAGATTTAGCAGGTCAGAGATAGATTGCTAGCAGCTCAGAGCAGACAAAAGAGTTACGCGGATAAAAGAAGATCACCATTAGAGTTCCAAGTGGGTGATTATGTACTGTTAAAGGTGTCACCATGGAAGGGGGTTATTAGATTCAGAAAGAGAGGTAAACTGGGTCCGAGGTTTATTGGACCGTTCAGAGTTAGTGCTCGTGTGGGGAAAGTTGCTTACAGTCTGGAATTACCAGAAGAGTTATCCAAGATACACAATACCTTCCACGTGTCTCATCTTCGGAAATGTTTAGCAGACGAGTCTGCATTTGTGCCACTGGAGGATGTATGCGTTGATGATAAATTGAATTATGTTGAGCAACCTGTTGCTATACTGGAAAGAAAAGTAAAAGCTTTACGTAATAAACAGATTGTGTTGGTTAAAGTGCAGTGGAGACACCGAAAAGGGTCGGATTATACTTGGGAACCAGAGAGTGAGATGATATGTAACTACCCAGAACTCTTCAGCAGTTGATTTCGGGGACGAAATCGTTTTCAAGTGGGGAAGAGTTGTAACACCCAAGTTTCAGAATTTCTGTGATTAGTAACATTTTGACTTAACGCGCTTTGGTATTGCCTAATTGAGATTAGGAGGTGTTTAGAAACTTGGGGACTTGCGTTGTAATTTCTGGAACTAGGAAAGTTCAGGGGCCATTTGTGCCAATTTCCAAAGTTGTATATATATATGTGTGTGTATTTGACTTTGATGAGTCAAAGAACTCATTTCTTCATCTGTTGCAAACAAGAGAGAGATAGAGCAGAGAGTTCTTTGAGTTTTTGAGCAAGGAGAGCAGAGGACAAGTGATCTTCATCTGATTCTAGAGTATACAAGTTTAGGTAAGCTCTCTTTGCTAGTTGTTCTTGGTGTTTTAGTGGGTTTTAAGGAGATTCAATGGTGAATCATGCTTCTAGCTTGTATTTAATGTTATGTTCAGTTTTTATGTTGTTTGGGGGTGTAGGAAGACATCCCAGTTGAGTTTTATTTGAGTTTGGTCGAGTTTTTGGTCAAGAACACCGACTATTTTGAAGAACAGTCGGCTGGTCTGTAGAGTACACGGCCGTGTAGTGTAGAAGGCGGTCACAGGGCCATGTTGGTATACATGGTCGTGTAGAGATTGAGGTACACGGCCCATGTAGGTGAGTTGTCAACACCGTCCATGTAGATGAGACATGGTCGTGTAGTGTGTAGTGTACACGGCCCGTGTACATAAGACAGCCCGTGTAGGTGACGTGGACAACACGGGCCATGTGGCCAGGTGTGGTCGTGTAGAGTGCATGAGACACGGCCCGTATAAGTGTTAGAACTCGTGGTGGGCAGAAACGCAGCGGAAGCGAACAAGAAAGTAGCATGCAAGACATAAAACAAAAGCACACACAAAGCCAACAACTAGTTCCAATGGTGGAACACACTACAAAGCAAATTGCAACAAAAGAACAAGAAGAAGGAGTAGAAAGTACCTCCTTACCATGGTTGGAATTCAAGCTCTTCAAATGTGGGATGAACTTGAGGAAACAAAAGGCTTCCTCCTCCATTGCTAATCCACACCAAGAAGAATTTGATCCCCAAATGCTAGTAAACCATCATGATTCTACCTTCTGGAACAACCCATGAAGCATCTCCTCATGCACCATTGATCTTCATCATCACACTCAAGATCACCAACTTAGTGTTAGAAGCATGAAATCTTTTGGAGCCAAGAGAGAGCTAGTATCAAGGGAGAGTTCTTCATGTGTTCTCATAGTCTCCATACCTCAATGACCAGCATCTAACCTCAAAAACCCGGCCATAAAGCATGGATCTTGATTGGACCATCAAATGGTCCAATAAAACACAACTGTCACTGCAGCTACCCTCTTCACGACCCCTCACGGGCTCTCACGGGTCGTGAAGCCTAAGTGCGCCACGAGGGGACTTAGAACTCCACGAGCCGTGCCGCCGGTCGAGACTCGTGAGGGCATCTCCTTCACGACCCCTCACGACCTCGTCACGGGCCGTGGAGCACAAAGGCATCACGACGCGTGGCGGCCGTCGAACAATCATTAGGGCAGCCTGCTTCACGACCCGTGGAGCATCCTTCACGGTCGTGAAGCACCGAATCAAAACACTTTTGATTCTTTGACTTTCTCCATCCACATAAAGCTGTCGGGATCAATCCTTGGCGTGTGACCCAATAGGCTCGCGCTTCATTAGCAGTGATACCGGCATACGTGTGTCAGTGGGCAGATCTCCAACAAACTCCCACTTGCACATGACACACCGTACCCATATGCATCACAGACAGGGAGCGGCCTCTAGCAAGACATCCCTGCCCCCAAATCAACACGAGGTATGTCATCCCTGACAAGTACCTAATCATAATCCAAACGGGTTTGAAAAGGTCATATAGATAAGTGATCAATCATCCTATTGTTCGCGATATCCGGGTGAACACGAGACATGGTACAAAGTCATTCTCCGATCTTTCACGATTATGTTTCTCGATCAAGATTGGTGGTGACCAAAATATGCAAGTTGCAACTGATCAACTATCATTGCAAGCATGAGCACGGCCGTGCATTTTGGTGTCAGCGCCCAATCATCGAGGGGCCCATAGATATCTCTCTAAACAGAGGAACAAATTCCTTCGACTACATTGCCCCATTATATTGGCAATACTTTTCCAAAAAGCCTCCTTTATAGCAACCAGTTACGGACTGCGTTTGAAAGCAATCAGAACAAGGCAGACCAATGTCGTGGAAACACGTGTATCTCCGGTCTAAGGACGAAATGATATTATCATCCTGAGTTACTCTTGACATGTACCATGAAGTAAACTCAGGTGTGGGTCGTCCAATCACTTGAAACTCTTTTCAAGTATAGGTAAAGTGTTGCGTCTCTTGTATCCAATCACCATTGAATACACGACCAACCCTTTCCCTCAGTCTTCGTTCAAACTTCCTTCCGGCGAAGAGTGACTGACTGTGGACATTTAGAATGTAAAACATTCAGGGAAGTGGTAAACATGCTAAGATGGAACACAATAAAGGCAACTGAGAGTACCCGCTACACACGTATTAACAAATCCCCATTTGATAATCGATACTAGCAGAATCACAATGTTGCTTAACGTTCCCAAAATCAGCATATCAAAATTTCAACTAAAACAAACTCAAGCCAAGTCTTTGCAAGCACTAGTATGACAATCATCACTATCTTGCAACTACGGCTTTAGCAAAACGGATCCGCCACCATGCTATCCGTGTGTATTCGTAAGATGACCATATCTCTACCTTAACCAATCACTCAAAAGTGTGCGTTGGTGAGATAACGATCTTTTGTCAAGCTATCGTACCTTCATTGATTCATCAGAACTCAATAAGATCAAGGATGCTTGAGATAAAGGTTATCTTTCATAAGCCATCTTCCTCTCATTGTCTCATAAGATCCCAATAGAGTCAGCGATGCTTTGAGAAGCATACTTATTAACACCATATTTAGTAGGATCACGAACCCCGATAAAGATCGGCAGTTATCCTAAGCAAGCATTTGAATAACAACTTATTCTATGTTGCTTCTTACTATAGATCAACAAGAACATATTTCAATATTTCCTTAACTCCTTCCATAGGTTTTGTATATCCTATAATCGTTATGGATGCATAATTCTTGATTTAAGCTTTTCCAAGCAAGATCAGGACATTATCTCCAATACGTTGTATGTGTTAGACATATTTAGAATAGGATTACAAAATGCTCCCACTAGCTCTGGCATTCTTCCATGTTTCATCATTGCTATTTGAAAACTCAAACAAATGATTTTCATATTAACGCGAAGATTCTAACATTGAGATGGCAACATAAGTCCACAAGTGGACTACTTAGGGTTTGTAGATTTCATTAGGATACTTATTGATAGTAAAAGACCCTCGAAAATGTTGTGAGCATTTCCTCAGAAATTCCTATTAAGGAATGTAGTCTTCACTTTTATCCAATATAGCCTAAAAGGCACTTGTAAAATAAGTATCCGTGTGGACTTCAACATAGCCACCGGGAGAATGTTTCTAGATGATACCTTCCTCATGGTCAATCATTGTGAAACCATTCCTACCAGTCGGTATTTGAAGTAGTCTACAAACTTATCCATGTTTGGTCTATTTCCTCAAATAACCAATCACACCTCGCGGGTTCACACCCAGGTGTAGGATCAACCAAGTCAAAACCTTGGATATCCGTCATGGATAGCATCTCATCTTATCATTTCCTCCTTTCTCCTAGCGGACTCCAAGCCCACTACGCTTTCCGGTAGTTGACGCATTCATCATGAATCATCATTAAGTTGTCTTCCTCAGATATAACGAGTTATATCTTTCTGGTCTTATGACAACTTCTACCAAGAGGTAATGATTTTATGCCAGGTTCTCCAGCATTGCCATGCTGAGTTTCAATCATTTCTGATTGGATTCTAGTGTCAACATCAGGTTCTTCCATTCAAGGTATGCTTTACTCTCACTAGCATCCATGGATATTAATTTCTTAATGGACTCTACCTTTGAGCAACTTACAAGTTCTCACAAGGTTTGTCAAGACAAATATCCCATGGTCTTAGTAGAGTACCTAATGGAGTAAATACCTCTAGATCCTGGGTTCCTCCACCTCACGTCTAAATGTAGGCTAGACAATCCAGACTTTGGAATAGACAAACAAGGATCCTCCTTTTTGTCATATCCTCTAAGGCGTTTACATGACCATCTTTGTTGTTTATAAGATTTAGAACTCATGCCCACTATTTGGAGAATGACCCAAAACAATTTTGGACATAAAAGTGTAACATATCACATGTCGGACCATATCAAAATGTCCGGTTCCTCCTTTAGACGACCACATGTAACAATGTGTCTTAAGAGGAATGAATTGTGAGACAATCCCATAATTCTTATGATAGTCACATAATATATAAAACTAAGGTACTCAGCATCTTAACTAGATCCAAGTATCATAGTTGCATTGCCCTCTCTATCATGTACCTCGTTATGGTGAGTTTTGAACACCTCTAAGGTTTCAAAACTAGTCCATTAAAATAGACTTATCATCCCTTCTACCATCACCGGTAAAGGTAACAAGGTATCTAAAGTTACTCCTTAATGTTTGCTTGAACGGTCAACACACTAAAAGTGTGAACGAAATCCAACAAGCTTTGAATCCTCTCACATACTCAAGCGAAGGATGTTTAAGTCATCTAGCATAACAAACAAGATATGCATTCAACATTTGACCAATGGTCAAAGGGTTCCAAGTTCCTAAACCTCACGGATCTTGGTGAAGCTAGTCTTGTTTATATAGCCAAATCGACTTCTACATAAGGATAACTTATTAGTACATTTATGATCGTTCTATTACTCCTTAAGCAAAAGCTTACTTTAAATGTCACGACATGGATAAACTTTGAAATAAACCAGTAATTTCAAAAGTCAAAGTAATATCCATCGTCAACAAAGGCGTTTAGATATAATGTTTCTAGCCATACATGGCATAAACATACATCCAATAAAGTAATAGAATAGTTGGAAGGAAAGGCAAGATACAAACTTCCAATCCTCTCAATAGGGACAACAACTATGTTTCCCTTTTAGAATTCCAACTCTCCATGCCTCATCCGCCTACTTCTCTTTTAACACCTTCACTTTGTGACAAACGTGAGCGTTACTGCTAGTGTTTAAAACCTAGCCTTTAGAAGTAGAAGAGCAATGGAGTTTGATCATGAATGTTCCTGAAGTCAAGGAGCTAATTTCTCTTACTCATAAGTGATTTCAGCTCTTTCAGGCTCATAGGGCAGTCGTGGTGGCGCCAATTTTCCAATCTTTCCGTAGAAGTAGCAAATTACCTCTTGTGGAGTCTTATCTTGAGGCGCAATCTCATTGCCCTCTGACTTCACATATAAGATATGCTTGGTAAAACCAAACTTTCCGTTTGAGGTCAATTTCTTCTTCTCGGTTTCTTGTTCCTTTATAATGTTAGTGGGAGTCGGTGAGGCGAGCCATACTTTGGCCATGCAGGACTTAGGAGTCCATAACATGCCATAATGCTTTATCAAGGACTTCTCCATATTGTGCATGTGATAGTTCACAATGAACTATTTACATCACGTGGGCAAGGACTTTGGAGAATTTTCATTCACCACAAGCTCCCTCCCTATGGCGAATCCATGCCTCTCCTTTAGGTCCACGTTCCTCTCTAACTCAAGGATATGGACACTAATTTTCCCGCCTTCATGCATCCTTCAACCGATCAAGACCACGATGCACTTTTACATGCATATAGAGGTCTGGGTCGCGTTGGTAGCATTTTGGCTCTAGAAGGGATTTCTCTATAATGTGTAACTTTGACTCATGGTGGAAGACAATCCTCAACAACCAATCCTAGTCCACGAAGTCCACATTAGTGAGTCTCACCTTCTTTAGGAACGAACGGAGTTTTAAGTTGAAGCGGTGTCGTTAACATTTGCCAATTAAAGATATAAGAATACACGTTTTAGTTAGTTTTGATACAATCCTCGTTACGATAATTACCCATTTAGTTTTAAGAAAAACAATTATCTTAACAAGGGCTAAGAACCTTATTTCACTTTACTACATGACGGGTTTGCCGCGGATCACTTCATGAAGTTATTTAGGCCGGTAAACGCTTTACCAATTGCAATCCGAGATTACAACTCTTAGACACTTGCGGGATC
Source organism: Dittrichia graveolens (assembly GCA_038502395.1). Lineage (NCBI taxonomy): Eukaryota > Viridiplantae > Streptophyta > Magnoliopsida > Asterales > Asteraceae > Dittrichia > Dittrichia graveolens. Next base: position 70,202,860 of record JARJIL010000006.1, read on the forward strand.
CATCAACACTCATAGCGTCGGTTTGGCATGTTTGATCCCTTCTCACACCAATTCCTCGTTAAGCCGCTTTGGCAACTCGGTATAGGCACGACAATTACCAAGGCGTATTAAGTTGGAATTGTAAATCGTCCGTCAAGATACACGTTGACAACCTTGACAATCATTGGCTCGTGCTTAGCTCGACAACCAATAATTTCAAGTCGCCACACTCACCTTCCACTCATATCCACATGGAACAACTCGTGCTTAGCTCGACAATCATCCCATGTATCACTAGATTCGGGTGGTGTCATCTTACGGGTGGCGTGTGATTTACGTTTGAGAAAAACGGGACTTTTGTCTTTCCGGTTTAAAAAACCTCTTTTCAAGTTGATTAACAAACAAGTGACAAAACGCATTTTTCACTTTAATATAAACCAATTTATATTTATTTGTAAATCGTGAGCGCGCGGGGTTTGTTAAACAATTTAACAACTCTTGTGATTTTATTATTTTGAAAAGTTTTCTAGCATGCGAAGATCCTAACAACCACGCAAGAAAATAACAAAATAAATCACAACCACGCACAAAGCAAATATCCGGTAACACGCCCCTAAACCCTATGCGCCCTCCCCGTGAGCCAAACGGAGAGAACAAGGCCAAACTAAGGACACAACCAAATGGCCTCGCCGGAAGTGCTCCCACTGAATCCGTCATCTCCAAATGATCCACCAGATCCAATATAGCCGAGACGTCTCTCCACGACTCTCGATGGTTGTCTTCGGTCTTCTTTTCACAATTACAAACAATTTGAAAAGAAACGGCGTGCAAGCCGCGATTGCTATTCTAAGCTACTTACAACAAGTACAAAGGAAAGCAATGGCATGCAAGCCATAATAAATTTACAAATTTACAAACCGAATTAAATATTATTACAAACCATTGTGACTAAAAGTCACCAAATGAATGAATACATAAATAAACAAACAAACAACCAACACATAGGTCTAACGGGCAAGGAGTTACCGGACACAACAACAACCACAAAAAAAACATGGTGTGCCACAACAAAACCATGCAAAATGTATCTCAATTAAGATTGTTCAAACAAGCAAAGCACTCAAGGCACAAAAGGAACAATCCTTGTACATATGCATTAGTATCCCAAACACTTTGAGAACACATATTCATATATACACAATATAAGTATATGTATGTGTGCATTTTATGCCAAAACCACCCAATACATATATATATACGAATCAAGACACATAAACGGAGCTTTTCGAATGTCCAAACAACAAGGACAGATTCTGGAAAAACAGAATCACAAGGTGCTAAAACCGAAAATTTATTTCTTTTATAAACAAGGATAAAAACACTGTTCACGAGACCTTCACGGCCCAGAAGCCTTCACGAGCCCTCATGGACCGTGAAGCCCATGAGCTCCACGACTCTGACACAGTCAAAACCTTTCATGAGCAACACCCCATGAAGCCACTCGTGTAGGCTTCACGACCCGTGAAGCCAAAACCTCCACGGCCCGTGAAGCTCATCTGGACAGAATGTCCATTTTCGGTTTTCAAGCCATCAAAGTGTAATTTCTTTGTAGAGATGGCTCTGATACCACTGTTGGAACTCGTGGTGGGCACAAACGCAGCGGAAGCAAACAAGAAAGTAGCATGCACGACATAAAACAAAAGCACACACAAAGCCCACAACTAGTTCCAATGGTGGAACACACTACAAAGCAAATTGCAACAAAAGAACAAGAAGAAGGAGTAGAAAGTACCTCCTTACCATGGCTGGAATTCGAGCTCTTCAAATGTGGGATGAACTTGAGGAAACAAAAGGCTTCCCCCTCCATTGCTAGTCCACACCAAGAAGAATTTGATCCCCAAATGCTAGTAAACCATCATGATTCTACCATCTGGAACAGCCCATGAAGCATCTCCTCTTGCACCATTGATCTTCATCATCACACTCAAGATCACCAACTTAGTGTTAGAAGCATGAAATCTTTTGGAGCCAAGAGAGAGCTAGTATCAAGGGAGAGTTCTTCATGTGTTCTCATAGTCTCCATACCTCAATGACCAGCATCTAACCTCAAAAACCCGGCCATAAAGCATGGATCTTAATTAGACCATCAAATGGTCCAATAAAACACAACTGTCAATGCAGCTACCCTCTTCACGACCCCTCACGGTCACTCACGGGTCGTGAAGCCTAAGTGCGCCACGAGGGGACTTAGAACTCCACGAGCCGTGCCACCCGGTCGAGACTCGTGAGGGCATCTCCTTCACGACCCCTCACGACCTCGTCACGGTCTGTGGAGCACAAAGGCATCACGACGCGTGGCGGCCGTCGAACAATCGTTAGGGCAGCCTGCTTCACGACCCGTGGAGCATCCTTCACGGTCGTGAAGCACCGAATCAAAACACTTTTGATTCTTTGACTTTCTCCATCCACATAAAGCTGTCGGGATCAATCCTTGGCGTGTGACTCAATAGGCTCGCGCTTCATTAGCAGTGATACCGGCATACGTGTGTCAGTGGGCAGATCTCCAACAGTAGGTCCCCTGCCTTGTTTTATTTGTTAAGTGTTGATTAGTACATATCTTGATTATATGATTATAATTGTAGGGGTTACTGTTTGACGTGTACTGAGTTATCTGGCTTATATCTGTGTGATACTAGTTGTTGAGCTGAGTTTTCTGTACTCTAATTCATATCTGTGATATGTGTGTGGTACATTGCAATGTGATATATTATTGATCAGAGGATCACCAGAGAGAGAGCTGTAGCACGCTGCTTTGTGCAGTAGTTGCTACGGGCAGCATTTTAGCCTTCTTGGCGGATGCTAAGATGGTGCAGTACAAGTGATCTTCATCTGATTCTAGTGTATACAAGTTGAGGTAAGCTCTCTTTGCTAGTTTTTCTTGGTGTTTTAATGGGTTTTAAGGTGATTCAATGGTGAATCATGCTTCTAGCTTGTATTTAATGTTATGGTCAGTTTTTATGCTGTTTGGGGGTGTAGGAAGACATCCCAGTCGAGTTTTATTTGAGTTTGGTCGAGTTTTTGGTTAAGAACACCGACTGTTTTGAAGAACAGTCGGCTGGTATGTAGAGTACATGACCCGTGTAGCGGTACATGGCCGTGTAGTGTAGAAGGCGGTCACAGGGCCATGTTGGTATACATGGTCGTGTAGAGATTGAGGTACACGGCCCGTGTGAAGGCACAAGGCCCGTGTAGGTGAGTTGTCAACACCGTCCATGTAGATGAGACATGGTCGTGTAGTGTGTAGTGTACACGGCCCGTGTACATAAGACGGCCCGTGTAGGTGACATGGACAACACTGGCCATGTGGCCAAGTGTGGTCGTGTAGAGTGCATGAGACACGGCCCGTGTAGGGGTACACGGCCCGTGTAGGTCCCCTGCCTTGTTTTATTTGTTAAGTATTGCTTAGTACATCTCTTGATTATATGATTATAATTGTAGGGGTTACTGTTTGACGTGTACTGAGTTATCTGGCTTATATCTGTGTGATACTAGTTGCTGAGGTGAGTTTTCTGAACTCTAATTCATATCTGTGATATGTGTGTGGTACATTGCAATGTGATATATTATTGATCAGAGGATCACCAGAGAGAGAGCTGTAGCACGCTACTTTGTGCAGTAGTTGCTACGGGCAGCATTTTAGCCTTCTTGGCGGATGCTAAGATGGTGCAGTACTGTGTCCATAAGAACTGTTACAGCATTCATATATGTGTATGCGCATGCTTATATGATTTACAGTTTATTTTTCTCACTAAGCCTTGTGGCTTATCAGATACTTCATACTGTTGTTTTGCAGGGCGTGATTCCTCCAAGGGCAAGGCCCCAGTTTGACAGAGGTTGTGATTTGGGAGTAAATTTTTATTTTGAAAACTAACGCCTGGTTGTATTTTGTGAAAACAAATCTTGGTTGTAAATATTTAGTACTACTTTTGTAACTGAACTAGAGGGTTCAGTGATAGCTTTAGCTTCCACTTTGTGTAAACTCCTTTTATTTCTAAAATACTTTTATTATCAGAGTTTTACTTTATTTAAGAATTTGGGGCGTTACAACTTGGTATCAGAGCCAAGGTTTGAGGGATCTGGAGGTGTGTTATGCATCTTCTGGACTTAAACCATGGTTCTGCGGATTTTAGTCAAACTGGAGGCTTGCAGCTTGGTGGAGGTATAGAGTGTTGCATTGAGAATATGCTAATTGTTTATGTTGCTATTTGTGGTATAGAGATACCTGAGATATTGATGATGCTAGTGTCAGATACGTGATGCTTTCTATGATATGATATGCTAGTGATACATGGCCTAAGCCTGTGAATCGGGACTTTTTGTGATAAAGTTAAGATCAAACGTGTGTAGTGTGTTATGGATAATATAAGGGCCCATATTATTACAGGCACATGATACATGTTAGAACTTGATGGAATCATGAGGAATCTTGTGAATCGGGTGAGGGGTACTTGTAAGAGGTAGTGCACTTGAGATTATAGATGCCTTAGTATGTATAGAACTACTTTGGGTCTGAGGATAAGTGTACTGAGATATTGTTTGTACTTGAGATTGTTTGATATAGAGGATGGTGTGGTAAAGCTACCTTTTGTCTTAATGCTTTATCTATGCTATCAGGATGGTGAATACTAGAGGGTCACGAGCTACGGATCGTCTTGAGGGTGGTCCTAGTAATAGACGAGAGGAGGTAGATACCAGTGAAAGTGGTAGGAGGAGGCCACCTATGGCCCATAATACTCAAGCGGATGAGACACCAGAGTTGCATCAAGGGTTCGCTGAAACCCAACCTAGAGTGACTGTTGCTTAGGAAATCGGCAAAGCTTTAGAGAAAGCCATACCGTTTATTATTACCCAAGTGGTAGATCATCTGAAGGAAAGTACAGGGGAAGCTGAACGACAGGAAGTGGCAGCTGCGTTAGCTGGGAGGGAGGAAAGGGTTAATCCTCAACCGCAAGTGATTATGAGAGATGCGCCGAAAGGGTGTACCTTTAGAGATTTTGCTGCGTGCCAGCCACCGTTGTTTAATGGATCTACTGATCCAATTGTGAGTCAGAGGTGGTTATCAGATTTAGAGGGAGCATTTCATACGTGTTCGTGTGCTCCGGAAAACAAAGTGAGGTTTGCTACAAACCAGTTGAGAGGTGCAGCCAAAGATTGGTGGGATCTGGAAAAGAAGATGAGGGGTGAGGCTCAGATTGAGGCCATGACCTAGGCAGAGTTTAAAGAGATAACTACGGAACAGTTTGTTCCGCAGTCCGAGGTTGACCGTATAGTTGATGAGTTCCACAAGCTGAAGCAGACTACAGAGACCGTACCAGAGATTAATGCCAAGTTTCATGAGAAGGCACGTTTTTGTCCTGATTACGTAGCCAATGAGAAGATGAAAATGTATGGCTACATGATGGTTTTGAAACCGAGTATTAGAGAGTTTATTGATTCGAGCAAGCATCAGACCTTGAAGTCCATGATGGACGCTGCGCGGGCGAGAGAGTTAGAGTTAGAGAGGCAAGTAAAAGAGAAGAGGCCAGTTAGAGTTATCACTGCATCCAACCGTTCAACCAGATCGAGAAATACTCCATCTTTGCCACCACTGCGGATTACAGAGAATAAAGAGGTAAAGAAAGAGGATACTTCCAAGAGTAAGGGGAGGGCCTTTCAATTAACTGCTGAGGAAGCACAGAGGAAACCTGACGTGGTTGCAGGTACATATCTCGTAAATTATCTGCCTGCTTTAGTATTATTTGATTCGGGTGCTAGCAAGTCGTTTATATCTGTTTCTTTCTGTAAAAGTTTCAAGCAAATATGTAGTAAACTGAGTCCCCCTCTCAAGGTAGAAATAGCTGATGATAAGTCTGTGCTCGTGACTGATGTGTATAGAGATAATGTGCTATAGATAGACTCTGTTAGATTTCCTATTGAGCTTATCCCTATGCCTATGAGAGAGTTTCAAGTGGTAGTGGGAATGGATTGACTTGGGTGTCATCAAGCAACCATTCTGTGTGGGCAAAAATTGATTCGAGTTCAGGCCCCAAGTGGGGAAGAACTATCAATTTTTGGTGATAGAGAAAGTAAGAGAATGTGTTTGTGTTCCGTGACTAGAGCTCGGAATTACCTTCAGCATGGGTGTACAGCCTTTTTAGCTTATGTTGTTGATTCGAAATTAGAAAAGAGACAGGAGAGTGTGAATGATGTGGCAGTGGTACGTGAGTATCCAGATGTTTTTCCAGATGATCTTCCTGGAATACCGCCTGATAGGCAAGTAGAGTTCAGAGTTGAGTTGGTACCGGGGGCTGCACCGATTGCCAGAGCTCCGTACAGACTTGCACCGCCAGAGATGCAGGAATTGATGAAACAGTTGCAAGAGTTGTTGGATAAAGGTTATATCAGACCTAGCAGTTCACCGTGGGGCGCTCCCATTTTGTTTGTAAAGAAGAAAGACGGTACGTTTTGTATGTGTATTGATTACCGTGAACTTAATAAAGTGACTGTGAAGAATAAGTATCCTTTGCCCAGAATAGACGATTTGTTTGATTAATTGCAAGGGGCGTCGTGATTTTCAAAGATTGATCTAAGGTCGGGTTATCATCAGTTGAAAGTGCGGGAGGAAGATATTCCTAAAACTGCGTATAGGACGCGGTACAGGCATTTTGAGTTTGTGGTTATGCCATTTGGTCTTACAAATGCACCTGCAGCATTTATGGATCTTATGAATAGAGTTTGTCGTCCGATGTTGGACAAATCTGTTATTGTGTTTATTGATGATATTCTCGTGTATTCAAGAAACCCGACAGAGCATGAAAGACATTTGAAGGAGGTTTTGGAGACGCTGCGAAGAGAGAAGTTGTATGCTAAATTTTCCAAGTGTGAATTCTGGATTCAAGAGGTGCAATTCTTGGGTCATCTGATTAACAAGGAAGGAATTAAAGTTGATCCTGCGAAGGTTGATGCAGTAATGAAGTGGGAACCTCCGAGGAACCCTACCGAAATCAGTAGCTTTTTAGGGTTAGCAGGTTATTACAGGAGATTCATTCAGAATTTTTCAAAGACTGCCGTTCCATTGACCAAGTTAACTAGGAAGGATGTAGAGTTTGTATGGGGAGATGAACAAGAGGCTGCGTTTTCAACTCTCAAGCAAAGGTTATGTGAGGCACCTGTTCTTGCTTTGCCAGAAGGAGTGGAAGATATGATTGTGTTCTGTGATGCTTCTTATTTGGGGTTAGGATGTGTTTTGATGCAGAGAGGTAGAGTGATTGCTTATGCTTCGTGACAGCTTAAGCCGAATGAGATTAATTACCCAATTCACGATTTGGAGCTAGCAGCAGTGGTTTTTGCATTGAAGATTTGGAGACATTATTTGTATGGAATGAAGTGTACTATTTATACTGATCACAAAAGTCTGAAATATTTTGTGGATCAGAAAAATCTTAATATGAGGCAGAGAAGGTGGTTAGAGCTTCTGAAGGATTATGATTGTGAGATACTTTATCACCCGGGGAAAGCCAATGTTGTGGCAGATGCTTTGAGTAGGAAGTCGGGGTCAGTGCTTTGGAAGAATGAGTTATTACGGATGACGGTGACTACGCCATTATTGATTGTTATAAGAGATGCTCAACTGGAAGCAGTTAAAGAGGAAAATCACAACAAAGAGCGGATTAAGGGGCAGGTAACTAATTTTGTTAAGGATAGTCGTGATCTATTCTTATGTTGTGGACGAGTGTGGGTACCTAATCACGGAGAAGTCTGAGAAACTCTTTTGAGTGACGCTCACAGATCTAAATTTTATATTCACCCGGGGGCGACAAAAATGTATAAAGATTTGAAGGTAGAGTATTAGTGGCCAGGTATGAAGCGAGATGTGGCTAGGTATGTGGAGAGGTATCTTACGTGCCTGCAAGTGAAAGCTGAACACCAGAAACCGCATGGGAAATTGCAACCTCTAGATATACCAGTGTGGAAGTGGGAGAATATTACTATGGATCTAATCACTAAATTACCTAAGACCCCTAGATGTTACGATGCTATTTGGGTAATTGTCGATAGATTGACTAAGAGCGCGCATTTAATTCCTATTAAAGAGACTTACTCATCAGAGAAGTTATCAGAGGTGTATATGAAAGAAATAGTATCTCGTCATGGTGTACCAGTGTCTATTGTGTCAGATAGAGATACTCGATTTACTTCCAGGTTTTGGAATAGATTTCATGGCGAAATGGGGACTAAGCTTCATCTTAGTACCGCATTTCATCCGCAGACTGATGGTCAAAGTGAGAGGACGATTCAAACCCTGGAGGATATGCTACGCGCGTGTATTATTGATTTTGGAGGGAGTTGGGATTCTTATCTACCGCTTGCGGAGTTTTCTTATAATAATAGTTATCATTCCAGTTTGGGAATGCCGCCTTATGAAATGTTGTATGGTAGAAAGTGTCGGACTCCGATTTGTTGGGGTGAAGTGGGACAGAGAGAATTGGGAAGTACAGAGGTGGTACAGCGTACGATAGAGCAGATTCAGCTGATCAGAGATAGATTGCTAGCAGCTTAGAGCAGACAAAAGAGTTACGCGGATAAAAGAAGATCACCATTAGAGTTCCAAGTGGGTGATTATATACTGTTAAAGGTGTCACCATGGAAGGGGGTTATTAGATTCAGAAAGAGAGGTAAACTGGGTCCGAGGTTTATTGGACCGTTCAGAGTTAGTGCTCGTGAGGGGAAAGTTGCTTACAGCCTGGAATTACCAGAAGAGTTATCCAAGATACACAATACCTTCCACGTGTCTCATCTTCGGAAATGTTTAGCAGACGAGTCTCCATTTGTGCCACTGGAGGATGTATGCGTTGATGATAAATTGAATTATGTTGAGCAACCTGTTGCTATACTGGAAAGAAAAGTTAAAGCTTTACGTAATAAACTGATTGTGTTGGTTAAAGTGCAGTGGAGACACCGAAAAGGGTCGGATTATACTTGGGAACCAGAGAGTGAGATGATACGTAACTACCCAGAACTCTTCAGCAGTTGATTTTGGGGACGAAATCGTTTTCAAGTGGGGAAGAGTTGTAACACCCAAGTTTCGGAATTTCTGTGATTAGTAACATTTTGACTTAACGCGCTTTGGTATTGCCTAATTGACATTAGGAGGTGTTTAGAAACTTGGGGGACTTGTGTTGTAATTTCTGGAACTAGGAAAGTTCAGGGGCCATTTGTGCCAATTTCCAAAGTTGTATATATATGTGTGTATTTGACTTTGATGAGTCAAAGAACTCATTTCTTCATCTGTTGCAAACAAGAGAGAGATAGAGCAGAGACTTCTTTGAGTTTTTGAGCAAGGAGAGCAGAGGACAAGTGATCTTCATCTGATTCTAGTGTATACAAGTTGAGATAAGCTCTCTTTGCTAGTTGTTCTTGGTGTTTTAATGGGTTTTAAGTTGATTCAATGGTGAATCATGCTTCTAGCTTGTATTTAATGTTATGGTCAATTTTTATGCTGTTTGGGGGTGTAGGAAGACATCCCAGTCGAGTTTTATTTGAGTTTGGTCGAGTTTTTGGTCAAGAACACCGACTGTTTTGAAGAACAGTCGGCTGGTCTGTAGAGTACACGGCCCGTGTAGCGGTACACGGCCGTGTAGTGTAGAAGGCGGTCACAGGGCCATGTTGGTATACATGGTCGTGTAGAGATTGAGGTACACGGCCCGTGTGAAGGCACACGGCCCGTGTAGGTGAGTTGTCAACACCATCCATGTAGATGAGACATGGTCGTGTAGTGTGTAGTGTACACGGCCCGTGTAAATAAGACAGCCCGTGTAGGTGACATGGACAACACTGGCCATGTGGCCAGGTGTGGTCGTGTAGAGTGCATGAGACACGGCCCGTGTAGGGGTACACGGCCCGTGTAGGTCCCCTGCCTTGTTTTATTTGTTAAGTGTTGATTAGTACATCTCTTGATTATATGATTATAATTGTAGGGGTTACTGTTTGACGTGTACTGAGTTATCTGGCTTATATCTGTGTGATACTAGTTGCTGAGGTAAGTTTTCTGAACTCTAATTCATATCTGTGATATGTGTGTGGTACATTGCAATGTGATATATTATTGATCAGAGGATCACCAGAGAGAGAGCTGTAGCACGCTGCTTTGTGCAGTAGTTGCTACGGGCAGCATTTTAGCCTTCTTGGCGGATGCTAAGATGGTGCAGTACTGTGTCCATAAGAACTGTTACAGCATTCGTATATGTGTATGCGCATGCTTATATGATTTACAGTTTAGTTTTCTCACTAAGCCTTGTGGCTTATCAGATACTGCATACTGTTGTTTTGCAGGGCGTGATTCCTCCAAGGGCAAGGCCCCAGTTTGACAGAGGTTGTGATTTGGGAGTAAATTTGTATTTTGAAAACTAACGCCTGGTTGTATTTTGTGAAAACAAATCTTGGTTGTAAATATTTAGTACTACTTTTGTAACTGAACTAGAGGGTTCAGTGATAGCTTTAGCTTCCGCTTTGTGTAAACTCCTTTTATTTCTAAAGTACTTTTATTATCAGAGTTTTACTTTATTTATGAATTTGGGGCGTTACATATTGGGATGCCTCCGTATGAAATGTTGTACGGTCATCGCTGTCGTACCCCGACTTGTTGGTTAGACGCCGGTGAGAAACAGTTTGCATGTTCAAAGATTGTTTAGTTAACTACCGATAAGGTTGCTATTGCAAGAGAGAAGTTGAAGGCTACCCGAGATAGGTAGAAGATGTATGCAGATCCACGTCGTCGTCTAGTATCGTTTGTTGTGGGGGAGTTGGTGTATTTAAAAGTCTCGCCGTGAAAAGGTGTTATCCGTTTCGGCAAGCGTGGGAAGTTAGCTCCCCATTTTATTGGTCCTTTCCGTATTCGGCAGATAGTGAATAATCAGACAATCACATTGGATCTTCCAGCAGAATTGACAGGTATTCATGACACGTTCAATGTATGTTATCTTTGGAATTGTAAAGTTGAGGATGAGAGTCAGATTCTCCTAGTGCATGATTTGAAAGAGGATTCGAGGAAAAGACTAGTAGAAGAAGCAGTTGAACTCCTGGATCGTAAAGTGACCAAGCTCCGCAAGAAGCAGATTCCGATGGTGTTGGTCAAGTGGAAGCACAGTTTAGGTTCTAATTTAACCTGGGAGACTGAGGCTGATATGAGAGATAGATACCCTCAGTTGTTTGAATGAGAAGGGATTCTGAGGACGACATCCTCTTAAGGAGGAAAGATTTGTAACATCCGCAAACCCCGGCTAGTAGCTAGTAGGTTTGGCGGTACGTGTTTGTGTGTTTAACTTGAATAATTTATCTATGTGATTATATTATATAAATTAGTAATCTTGATAATTTAGTTTAGTAATTAAATGAATTATTTAGTTAAGAAATGGTATGCTTGCATGTGTATGTAAGTAGACAAGTATGTATGTAAGTATGTGTAATGATGTATGCATGGATTTAAGTGGATAAGTATCTTTGAGAACACCTCAAGCTTAGATGAGGCGGTGGACGTGTATGTGTATTATGAAATAACCCCATTGTTGAAAGTATTAAAAGTGAGGTGTGTGTAAAACTGTAAACTTGCTTTGAGAAGAAGAAAGCAAACTTGAAAGTGTGGAATTGAGATTTAATGGTTGTAAATTCAAGAAGAAGGTTAGTTATTATTCCATATATGTTTAGATGAAGATTCATGCTAGTTTTACTATGTTTTTACTGAGTATGATGATAGAAATATGAAGAACACCATTGTTGATAAACTTGAAGCTTTAGAAAGCTTACTTGATTGATGGGTTTTGTTTGTTTTGATGTTTTACTTGGATTTGACAAGTCTATAATGTTTGTACACATGATATATGAAGTTTGTATATGTTTTAGAAGCGTTTTGGTTTGAATTCAGACATGGGTAATGAGTTAAAAGATATATAAGTCGGATGGATATCGAAGAAGAAGAAGAAGAAGATGTTGCAGGTGTGGACGCGACGCGACGCGTTCCTGACTTTGGTCCGACTTTCGCAAGATTGGTTCGTCCGACCCATTGATCCGACCTTTGGTCCGACTTTTAGATGGTGATCTAACTTTCGGATGGTGGTCCGACTTTCGGATGAAGAGATCCGACCTTCGGATGAGAGATCCGACTTTCGCATGGCTCGACGCGACGCGTCCACGTATTTTCAGATAATATTGTTGTTTGTTGATTCTTTGATGTTGTATACTATATATATTCATATGTGAATCAAGCTTGTTGTATATGAGCAATATAGATATAAATATATGTGGATGGATATATTTATGAATCGGAGACTGATTTCACTGTTATTGTGTTTTCAGGAAACACAAAGGCTCAGTAACATTAGATTTCTTAGTGCCGCGTTTGAGAACGAGAGGTGAGTGGATATTAACTCACAGATGGTAAAGATTATGGTTGATATGATTGATGTGATGCATGCATTTATGATTGATAGACTGTTAAGTCTGATGTTTATTGATTGTGATTGTTGTATATCTGATTGCATGATTATTTGCCCGATACGCACTCTTTGTATGATATTGAGTTTCGTTTGAGAAGTCAGCTATATGTAGAATTGGGCTGGGCTCGTTTGCTGATTGGTTGAATGGTTGTAGTCCTACCGATGCATGCGTAATGTCAACGGGGAATTTGACTGTGCCAATTCAGCGGAGGGCTATCGGTAAACCTTCGCTTTAGCCGGCATTAGTTGTAGGTTTTGCACCGAACTGCCGGTCTTCTTGATTGTGTGGTTACATGCTTTTGTATCGATTGATGATGTTTGATTTTGTGATTAGCTTCCTCTTACTTAGCTCTGTGATAATTCCCCACAGTTGATTGGTTTTGCAGGTTTGTGAGATGTTGGTGCTTGTTGAAGGAAAGCTTGACCCCGCTCTGATATGTGTTTTAGATTGAAACGAGCCATATTTATTTTGTAACACCTGATGAAACAATGTTGCTTTTGTAACAGAGATAATTATGTTTGTTATCAGTTGTAAATATTCAAGTTTTATGTAAATCTTGTTTGACGCTTCCGTAGCCCATATTTCAAAAAACGGCTTTTGATTTTCTGGTGTTACAATGGTGGTGGTGGTGGTGCTAGTCCACAAGGTGAAACCTTTGGTGCTAATTTTGATATAGAAATCCTATTTACTGATCAAGTTGTGAACACCTCTTCTAATTTAGATTATTCTTGTCCAACCTTTGATGTATAGTATCTACTTGTTGATGATAAAGGTATAATCCCTAATCTCTTAATATAAAAAAAAGACACACTAGTTGTAAGCGCAACACTTGTGAACCCATCCTCACCTCAAGTTGAAACACAAATCCATGTGCCAAGCTCTAGTGAACCCTCAAAGGTTTCTAGTTCTACTGTCACTTACACCAAAAAGCAAAAGCCGCAAAGGATAGTGGAAACACAACTAGTCCAAGAAGATGTTACATCAACGCCTCTTTTGGCTTCAATCTCCATGTCAACCTCTTTTGTTGATTCAGAGACAGCTAGCATTGATTTAAACACATACCCTACCTTAGTGGATTTAGTCTCACAATAGACAGAATTTGTAAATATGGGAAGCCCTATTTCTGGATCATCCTCCTAATAGGATGACTCCATTGAAATACAGACCTCAACCTAAGGTCATATATGTCAAGTAAGAGTTTGCCACCACCCTTTATAATGTTACAACAAGTTATATTGAGGATAATGGGAACCTCATTCGACAAAACCCATGTCCAAACCAAAGAACCTGTGCATTCTCTCTTATATTCTTACATAATTTATTGCACAGCCTGTCTACACATTTGGTATAAGCCAACCAAGTGTTTAGGGCTTAACTTCTGTTCCCCATGATCCAGGAGTTTTATACAAAACTTCAAGTGAGGGACCACTAACCTTAGCTTTGATTGAAACATTACCCATTCAACCACCACCTCAAACTAATAACACTTCCCAAATCCTTCAAGCCATCCAAAACATTAACCAAAACCTCAACACCTTATCCACAAATTTCCAAACCTTTTTAACCAAAATAGAAACTCAATTGTCAAAATTAACTTAAGACAGTGAGTCACTCAAAGCCAATCAAACCCAATCCCAATCCTCCCACCAAAACCAAATGAATGGCCTCTCTTCTAGCCTAACCAACCTCATAGAAATCATTACCCCAACCAACTCTAAACCTCCACCACCCTCACCATCCAACCCATTAACCCAAGCCACACTTGACAACCTTAAGCACACCATTTCTAACCTCTCTTACCTCCATTAAATTACCAACCCAAACACCAAAAATTACCATCCATGTCCCTATATCTTTCCAAAACATCCCAAACCACCTCCACTCTATCCTAAGGGATGCCATTTCCCTCTCTACATACCATGCCAGACACTTCAATGCCCTTCCCAATGACTTAAGTAGGATTGGAAAATTCTGTCTAAAAAGAAATCACGAAAAACTATAGCACTTTTAACCTACCTTCAACTCAACCAAAACCTATAATCCAAACTCAACCACATACTACCCAACCATCTACTTCTCACCAAACCCCTACCCCAAACCCAACGCAACCCATGCTTACACCTCCTATTTCTCTTAAACCTACCAAACCAGGCCCTTCAACCAAACCAAACCAACCCTCAAATGACTCCCCATACATTGATGATGATAAAAAGGGGGAGAATGATAGGTTAGCTAGATTAAGATGGGTAAAATGGTAAATGGAAGAATCATTTGTTTAAGAATTTTAAAATACTAGGGGTAGCCAAGGATTCCCAGAATACCTTGTGTAAAGAATTTGATAAGATTTGAAATAAATCCTGTCATTTGAATTCTCTTGTCTTTTTTCCAAACAAACATAGGATTTCTGAGGATTTGAAATCTCAATCCCATGATATCCATGAATTACCGCGAACCATACAGGGCCTTAATGAATTAGGGTAAATTACATTGGTCATGTACATATTATGTGTTTTCACATTCTACCATATACGTCTAAAAAATACAACTAGAAGCAAAACTTTATTAAAATAATATAATGAATACAACTTTGATCTATTTTTTTTCAATGATGATAAATATTAATAAGGTAAGAAACCTACAAGACTATGTTGTCAAAAGTAACACTCTTTCTTCTTGTTATATTCCGTCTTTTTGTCAAGTAATTACTTTAATATACTCCAATAATTAACTATCACTCAAGGATCAATATACGTTCTCTTGTGTAAATAAAGTATAAATATAATGTACATAATAAGTACGTATCAATAGGAATGAGCACGG
Source organism: Dittrichia graveolens (assembly GCA_038502395.1). Taxonomy (NCBI): domain Eukaryota; kingdom Viridiplantae; phylum Streptophyta; class Magnoliopsida; order Asterales; family Asteraceae; genus Dittrichia; species Dittrichia graveolens. The sequence goes on from JARJIL010000006.1 coordinate 70,218,190, forward strand.
TTTCAAAACTTGTTTGAACCGGATCGAACCCAAAAAACGAAACCGAAAAGGTCCCAAAGTTAAAACCGACCAAACCATACTATCCTAATCAGTTTTGGTTTTACGATACCAATAAGCGCAAACCTGAAATCAACTTTCAAGATTCGTTTTGTTCCATGATTCCTTACATTTGTATTTGTATCTCTAAATTGCGGTCTTAAACTATCGTTTAACATTTAAAATTGGAATTGGATTTATGAAACATGTACGTTAAAAAAATTCAGTTTCAAAAACCAAAGTCAAGTGAAAACCATACAATATCTTTCATGTATCATGTTTTGAAGTTTCAAAACCAAAAGATATATTAAACCAGAATAAAGAATAACCAAAAGCAAATTAAACATCAATCAGAAATCTTGGTTTAAAAATTAATGGTCTTTTAATATTACGGTCCGCTTCTGTGCAATAACTAAACCTGATGGAATTGGAACCGAAAAATGGGGAAAACGTAACCAAAAACTTACTCGCTTGAAAGTAAATCAATCAGGTCCGGTTCCGGTTAATCAATTTGGTTCAATCCATATTTTTTTGCTCATTCCTACTTATCAATAACTAGCAGGAGTAAGTAAGACTATCTCTATATAGAAGTTGCTAGTACTTTTCGAATTGAAACTTTTTTCTAACAAAGTAAACAAGTAGGAAAAATAATGACTTTTCAAATGTTATTATTTAGTATTTATAATAATTCATTATAAGATTTTTCGAAACATATTTCATAATTGTCACAAATTACAAGTCACTTGATAGTGTTGATAATTTAGTGAATAATTGGGCCTTTAAACTTGGGCTACTACTTGTGCTTTGTGCCCATGAAATATAACCCACAGGCACCAGGCCTGTTTAATCGATTTAAAACAACGATATAATTATATGGTTTGGATGAAATTAAAGAAAATATTTCTGAGTATCTTCCTTTCTTAATTTTAAAATAATTAATTATAAAAAATGTATATCTTATTATTTATGGTTATTATGTATGAGTTGTGTTTAATAAAGTCTATTTAAAAAACATAGTCCTAAAATTATATGTGAATTACGAAAAATTACAAAAATGTCACTCCGTCCAAATTTTTAAAATTTAATCTGGACCATTAATATCATTGATTAAAAGACTAAAACTAGTCTATTATAACTATAAATTAATTATTGACTATATTAAACATTCTTCTGTTAATCTGTTATGTATATCTAAGATTTGTTAGTTATAAAGATAAATAATAATTTTTATTAATAAAAAACCCGGATAACGAATCACACTTTACCGGCATTGTAAAACAATAAATTAAGGGTAAGTATTAAGATGACTAAAATATAATCTATTTAGAGTATTTAAAAAAAGAGTAAATTGTATGAGAATGCATTTAACTTTGTCTTAGTTATCATTGTATTTGTCTTAGTTATTATTGTGTATAACAAATTTTAAAATTTTAAAAATAATACAAGTAACTTTCATAATCATTTCATTGTATGCAAACAACTTTGTTATGTTTCTGTTGTTTGGTTACCATTGTATTCAGTGAATTTTGGCATAACTTTCATAGTATACAACATGTTGCATATAATGTGAGAATTATGAAAGTTGGTTGTATTATTTTTAAGAAAATAAAATTGATTATATATAATGGTAACTAAGACAAAATTTATTGTGTTTTAATGTAATTTGCCCAATTTTATAACTACGGTATATAGGGGTTGTTTATAGTAGATAACTTGTAAAAAAAGTACGTCTTAGAAGTCGTTAATGCTACATTTACACGTTTTAGGGGTGTCCTCCATTTATGGCATGCAAAGTGTTTGTGGGTGGTGGCTTTATTGACTAAAGTAGACAATAATGTGGCATGTTTACTTAAAAAGTCAACCTTTTTATCTCAATTCATGTTGAAGCTTTTCTTTGTGAAGGTTTAAAGTAACGTCCCTAGGGAATGTTTTGTGACCACTTTAAGTGTTTTGTTAAAAAGCTACTTTAGAAATTTCCTTCTAGATTTTGGCTTGGTTAATTACACGTTTAAGTTAACAAAGAAAGACATAGTTTGAAACTTTCTTCGGCGGGTTTAAAGTTAAGATTGATAACTTTGTAAACAAATTAATGGTTTATAACTACAATTTTACTTAAATTATATTAAAATTGCAATAAAATGATACAAAATTTTTTGTTCAGCGGGTTTAGTTGAACCCTCTCGTACATATGTGACTCCGTCTCTAAAGATATACGATTAGTTTAATAATTTCCGTATTCCTAGAAGGGGAGGGACTATGATACATACGAATGGGTTTTTTACTTGTCGATTATGATGACTTTTGTTATCCGCATTTGTCGGTTATTGTAACACCGCATTTGCTAATATTAAATTCTGTGAAAATTTGAGTTTTTAAACTGCATGCATCTGTTTGTAAATATAATGTTTACCTGTTTTATTATCTACTAATAAATTAAAACATTGTAGTGGAAACTAGAAACCAAACAAACCCATTTAACTATTACAGTTTCAAAAACACATGTTTGGCATATATAAAAACATACAATACAACAACTGCCAAACATGAAACCCCGGTGTTACTTTGTCCTAAACCGACCATTGTATCAAAATACCAAAATTAGTGTTCCTCCCAAAAACATGTACAACAGCTACAAGTGTCCCCAGCTCACCAACCTGCCAAATCTTTATCTTTTATGTAAAAGGGGAAACATCAACAACATTAGCTATTTTAAAGTAGCTAGTGAGTACAGGCAAGCATGAATAACAATAAAGCAAGTCATATATCAGGAATGAGCATACAATACTATCCTATCATATTGCGGTAATGCTGACATGTCTAGCAGGTGTTATATCTTTCCGGATAGCTAGTCCAGCTCAACAACTTCCACCGGGGGAATCAGATACTGCCAACCGTGCTGGTTTCATCACATAAGTGATTCTACCCGCTCGTTCTGGAGCCATAGGCTTAACCATTTAAGGCAATCACCTCATATGTTGAAAGGAACGATACTCGAGTACCGTTGATCCCGAACTTTGCCCGAAGGCCCATAGGATCCAGCGGAAGCTGACCTTAATTAAAAGATTTGTCCGGACACACAGATAGCTCATCAATAACACTTTGCAGGGACAATAGCATGCATGCATTTACATATAACTTGTATTCATCAATATATCAGAATATATGCACATGTACTTTAATACATGTCTAGCATATCAATTATCATGTCAATACTCGTTTTCTGATCTTAACTGCATATACATATAGTTCAAATGTGCAGTAAGTAGCATACGATAGTCATTTAATTCAATTAACACCAAAACCTCCCTTTATTGAACTCATAGAAGCCGGTACTCACCTGACAAGCTAATATAAGGTAAATCACAGTATTGGTACTTCTTGATTAGTTGGATTACCTAATTAAGGTTTACAGACATCAGATTGCATTTAAAACAGGACCGTCAAAAGGCAAGGCACGCTCGTGACTTGCTAGGTTAGGCCCGTACCCTGGTCACAGGTACGCCCCGTGACCAAAGGCACTCCCCCCGACCTCCTAGGGTTAGGCACGCCCGTGCCTCCCTGGTACGCCCAGAGGTACGGTATGTTCTTGAGAGCCACGCCCGTGCCTTTCAATACACAGTAGCAGGTTCGACCATAACCTGCTGTTTTCCATTCCAAACAATTACCAAACCAATTCAAGCAATTTCCTTTCATTCACATATGAACAAACACTATAAAACAAAGCTAAAAACAACATCTTTATACATTTTAACTACAGATTCATAAACTGAGATCAATTTCTCCATCTTGACCCATTTCATCAATTTCTCCAAATTCATCTATAATTACCAAGTTAATTACACAAAATGATTTCTATACCTCTGGAATAGGATTAGGAACAATTTGGAAACATTAACTTCAATTATAGAAGTCAATTTAAACATTTGACCCATTTGCCCAAAACTTGAAAAATCAAGAACAAGATGGAATAAAGCTTACTAGGAGCAAGAGTATGATGAAGATACGATGATGAACTAATTATGGACTTAATTACAACTTGATTCCAGCCCTTAATCTTGATCTTGGATTGAGTTCTTTTCAAGAACACAAAGAGAGAAAGAGAGGTGAGGTGTGTGTGTTTGTGAACGTGTGTGTGTGTGTGTGAAGTTGTCTGTAAGGATATACATGAGAACCAATATTAGGTTCTCATTTATTTACAAGGGATATTTTGTTCCCCTTTTCAACTTACAACTCAACGTACGAGTACCTGTTTTAATTAAAGGGATATTTTTGAAAACCTCGTTTGAAACCATTTAATATTTTATCATTTTTATCTATTTTCATTATTACTTTTAGAAACACATTTAATTTACCAATAGCATATCTTCTATTAATACTTATACATATATTTTAATTTAATTCTTTTAAATTAATTCTCGTACCTATAGCGCGCAGGAATAGACCCGATTGAGGATGTTACAGTTATAGTTATGGAAATATCACTACTACAAAAAACACATTCAGACTCGGTTTTTTAGGGCTTTTAGACCCGCTTTTGAAAGGGGTCTGAAGAGGGGGGAGCCTGAAAGTCGGGAAATTCAGGCCTAGTTAAATTAGACGTGGAATTTTAGAAAGATAAAGAAGACGGATCCGGGTCTAAATCTCACTTTCAAGTCCGGATTTTTCCTAAAAAAACGGGCCTTTTTGTTCTATTTTAAGGTTTAAACGTTCCCTTTTAAGCCCTGTTATACACTTTTAGGCCCGGTTAAAAAACCGGGTCTGAATCTATTAAATTTAAAAAATATATTTTTATTTTTCAATAATATTCAACTCAAGTAACATGGAAATGATAATAAACAACTATTCCGTCATAAATAAAAAACAATTAAGTCAAATAGGTAAACCGACCATAATAACAATTCACATTAGTTAGATTCAAGCAATTCGGGCAGATTGTTCAATGAACCAATATATGTTTAATATGATATGTCCAAACCACATTTTTTTACCCACTATCTTGTGCTCATTTTTGAATGTGGCAAACATCAAAAGAGCGAAGACAAAAAAGTTGACGTTATATCTACATTGCAAGAACATTTGTAGAAATATATATACTTCTTAAGTTGCAACACGAACACATGCATAGATTATCTCTTGTAATTAGAAAGAAACCCTACACAAATATAAAGAAAGAAATTATCTTAGTAACTAATAACCAATTAAATTACACGAATAGAATGTATCATAACAATTAAATATTACATCAAGAACAATTAATTCAGCAAATATATACTTACGAAAACTATGAAAATGGTCCTAAACTTTTCCTTTGGTTTTATGTGCAACTTTACTTATAAGTTTCTTTTCCAAAATAATCATAAGTTGCTTTTTAAAGTACAACAAGTTAAAAAATTATAAGTTTATATTTATTTGATTTTAACTATTTGTAAAATACACACAAATGACCCGTTAGTAAATATAAGTTGTTATCAATGTTAATTTAAAGAAGGGATTTAATGGGTCATTTTTATTGTATTTTATCAATAACTTGTAGCCAAAAAAATAAAGTAGATTAAAGTATACGTAACAAGTTCTTCTCGGTTAGAATAATTTCGTCATCATTGGGCTAAAAGAAAGAACAAACATGTATATATATATACCTTAATATCTCATCACTTGCTAAGGAAAATTGGCATAAATTTGTCAAGCCATATACCAACGATAGCATCCAAATCTTTTTGGTCAAATGAACTAGTGTTCTTCCAAGGAATCTATATACATGTTAAAAATTAAAAAATTATTCAACTAAGATATTTTAATAAGAAGCGGCAATAGACAAAATTCAAAAAAATATTATAGTTCTATCTACAAAATAAAATTGTACTTGCAAGTTCTAAGTGTATCTGGGAAACAAAAGTGACCATGAAACATAAATTTGTGAAGCCACCGCATGATGTAATAGCCACACTCCCAATCATTTGATTGTTGATTGCACTAAATTTTAATAAAATTCAACACACTAATAAGTTTAATATATATCTAACATAAGATGATCCAGATGATTTACCTCGGCGAACGTCCATTTCGTAGGAGTTTCCTTGTTATCTTTCATTACAGTTCTAACAGCCCTAAAAAAGAAAAGAACCAATATTGGTGTATGACGGAGAATGATAAACAATGACCGGTGGTCACGATTATGTGTCGATACATTTTAGTATATGGGATATACATATAAATCATATAACAATTAAGATAGTTATATAAAGTACCATTGCCAATACGGAGCAAGAAAAAAACGTTTATGAGTTTACCATTGCATTGTTTCAGTTAAGTAACGTGTGACTTCATCCTCATATTTCAAGCATTGGCACGAACGAATCATTTCAGGGTTAAACACAACACAGTTATTCTTCTGGGAATCCAACATCATATGTAGTGACCTAAAAGCATGACTCTATATATTATAATATTTAAGAAGGCGAATGTTACATGTGTTTATCTAGTAAACAATAAATTACTTACCTTGCAAACCAAATAACTAGCGTGATATCGATCCAACTACCTGCCAACATATCAATTATGTTTACAGGTTCAAGAGTGAACTCATATCCCTCTTTACCAAAGATTGTAGGCTCGATAATAGCATCAAACCACTCCGTAGGGTCCGGTCATGACATAATTCTCCTATATGGGTTGTATATCATGGCTTGCTTTTTAAAAATTCCAACACCCTTATTTTTCATACACTTTAAGGTGTTTTCTTTTCCAATATTTCTCTTTATTGGTGCCGACACCGCTTCTTGTTGAGGTGGTAATGGTGTTGATGCTAATTGAGTAGATTTGCCTATACTCTTTGAGGTCTATTAAAAAGATAAATATGTATGTGATACTCTTTGATTTGTCTAATTGAGTAGATTTGCCTATATATTTCTCAAATGGATACTTGTATCGTAGAAATACAGGTTCGCAAGCCTTTATTTCTCCTACAATATGAGATATCAAGTGCATAAAAAAAGAAGGTGGAAAGTACATCTCAAACTCACACAAAGTGACAATAATATCATTTTGCCATAAATCTAAAACCTCCGGATCAATCACTTTTGAATGAATCATGTAAGACAAGAAAAGTTTAGTGATTGAGTGACGAATGCGATCCGGCAATATTCCGCGAATTGCAATATGAATCATTTTTGTCATTAAAACATAACAGACATGGGATTTCATACCAAGCAATTTCAATTCTTTCATTGACACTAGTTTGGAAATATTTGCAGAATAGCCAGATGAAACCTTAAGACTATGCATGCATTTGCAAAATTTGTTTTTCTCCACTTTTGACATGGTATAACATACTAGTGGTAAAAAAGTACGCCTTCCCTCACTCTCCACAGGAGCCAACTCGGGTCGAATTCCCATTTCAACTACGTCCTTTCTAACATTAACCCCATGTTTTGTTTTTCCTGAAATATTCAACAAGAAGCCTATAAGCTATCACAAACATTTTTTTCAATATGCATAACATCAAGACAAGGACGGACTTGCAAATGTTTCCAATAAGGTAAATCCCAAAATATTGACCTTTTTTCCATATAATTTTTGGAGGACGTGTACCATTTTTCCCGAACTCATTGATTATGTCTGCTACTCGAGAAAAGGTAGATTCTCCATCCAATTGTCGCCTAAGCACTGATTTCTCAGTTTTACCATCAAACTGGATCGTGTGGTTATGATATGGGTGCTTCATATGAAGTGATCGTCGATGTCCCATATAAACCATTTTACGACAATTTTTCAACCACAAGGAATGTGTATCATCGTCACAAACAGGACATGTTTTCCTCCTTTGGTACTATATCCTGACAAATTGCCATAAGCTGGAAAATCACTTATGGAGCAAAAAATCATAGCCCACATACGAAAATTCTCTTTCTTGTAAGCATCATAAACTTCAACACCGGGACTCCACAATTCTTTTAAGTTGTCAACTAATGGAGCCTAATACACATCAATGTTATTACCGGGTTGTTTTGGACCTTGAATTAATAATGACATCATGATATATTTTCGTTTCATGCATAATCAGGGTGGAAGATTGTAGATACACAGTAGAACTAGCCATGTGCTGTGACGACTGCTCATGTTTTCAAAAGGATTAATTCCACCTGAACTGAGTCCAAACCTTATATTTCTCACCTCTTCTCCAAATTCTACAAATTCAGAATCGATATTCCTCCATTGAGGAGAATCAACGAGGTGTCTTAATTTTCCATCATTTTTACGTTCTTCATTATGCCAACATAACAATTTTGCCTCTTTTGAGTTTGCAAACAATCGTCTTAGTCTTGGAACGATAGGCAAATACCATAACAATTTGGCGGGAGGTCCATTCTTTGTCACATCATCATTGTTTTTCTTTACTAGTTTTTTCTCCTTATACCTAGATGTACCACATTTAGGACATTCATGCAGGTCTTTGTAGTGATTTCTATACAATAAACAATCATTTGGATATACATGTATTATTTCGATTTCTAATCCCATTGGACACATCAATTTTTTCGCTTGGTATAGTGAAACTGACAATTATCTTCTGGAAGCATTTCATGCAAAATCTCTAATAAACTTGTGAAAATTTTATCGCTCCAACCATTGTTGACTTTTAGATTGAGTAGTTTCAAAACGGCGGAAAGTTTGGTAAATTTGTCATAATTTTTCTCGGCAATATTTCCCTCCAAATCATGTAACATACCATCCAAATTATCACAACTGTTGCCATTAATTAAATCTTCATTGTCATGATCATTAAAATTGGAGACATCCGGATTACTATTTGATAATAATTCACCATGTCGTAACCAAATAGTATACTTATCCATAAACCCATGTATTACTATATGTCCACTAATTTTGGTAGAATTTTCAAACGGAACACAGTTCTTACAAACTTTACAAGGACATAAAATTTCACGTTTTCCTTCTTTAACCTTAAAATCCTCAACAGCTTTTATAAAACCAGACAAATAATGAACATATTCAACCGAGCCACGTGGTATCTTGTACATCTATGTACTACGATCCATCTGTAATTTAAAAAATTGTATAGTTAATATGATGCATAAACGCATAATACATATAAATATGAATGTGGTTGTGGGTGGTCCATCCTAACCCACTTTTTGAATACTTTGTCTCATGTGAATACATATAAACCGAGTATTTAAGAAAAAATCGGCAGCATTTTCCCTTAACTCCTCAAGTATGTGTATTACAACACAAACCCGTAAGAGTAAAGGAAAATGTAAACCAGTTTTTTCTTAAATACTCTGTTAATACACATCCACATCCTACATGAGACAAAGTATTCAAAAAACAATCCCAAACAGGGACAATCTGAAATTAATCTCTATTAGATTAATTTCGGATGGGTATGTTATAACTAAAGGCTATGATCCTATGTTTGCTAATTAACAATTGGCAACCCACACAAAATATCAAAATGAATGATTTGTGTGTATGGAGACGTGTGTGTGTGTGTATATATATATATATATATATATATATATATATATATACTAGCATGGTACCCTCGTAATACGGCGACATCAAATAGTTTCTACTCGATAACTTGTTCATTTTGGTAATTTACGTTATACGGTGACAACAAATAATTTTACATTAGTAACATGTCCATTTTCTTTATTTTTCAGTTCTTAGTCAACTCTTTTATTATTTTTAAATAAACCTTGAGAACAATTAAATAAGAAAAAAAGGCTTTACTTATAAAATAAGTTAAATTGCATGAAAGTACTGAGTGTAAATTATTAATTTGAAACTATTTAAAACTAAGAGATTAAGAAAATAGTGAACTAATTTGAAACTATTAATTATATGAGCTATTTAAAAATTTTTAAAATATATGTTTATATATTCTTATTATAGATTATTCAGATTTATGAGTGTTACTTGTACACATTTTCTGATAATTATGTTAAAATATTTATTACATGATATAATATTTAATATAAAAGGTTTGGTTATGAAAGTATTTTTTAATAATTAAGTTAATTTATTTAAATTTTTTAAATATGGAAGATTTAATTATTAAAATAAAATATAAGATTCTTATTAACTCTATTTAATAGTTACTTTATATAATAGTTTTCATTTAGTTTATATGAGAAGTAACTTAGTAATTTTAAAAAACTTAAAATTTAAAAGATTAAGAAAAATGTCTAAATGCTTTATAATATTGTATAGATATATAGGCAAAAGTTCAAACGAGAACTGTTTTTCGTACGAGAACCGCGAGAACCAATCTTAGTCGTCCAATTCCCCCTCATTCAATTGAATTGCCCACCCATGAATTCCTTACATGCACCTTGCCACACTCAATCCCCCCACGCTCTTCATCCATGAACTCCATTATCCAAAATGAACAGACAAGATTGGTTCTCGCAGTTCTTGTATGAAAAACAGTTCTCGTTTGAACCATCCCCTATATATATACACACACAATATATATATACTATATATATATACACACGTGCATACATATATATACTAGTTTATATGTATACATATAAACTATACATATAAACTATATACATATATATATATATATGTGTGTGTGTGTGCGCGCGCGCATACATAAATGCAATTACAAAAATTAAAATGGTCGAAAATAGAAAAAATACCTTGATATTTGAGGAAGCAATGTAGTCCAACTAGTAAATGCACATAGATACCTAAAATATATATTAACACAACAAACAACAAAAAAGACACAAGAATGTGAAATATACTAAAAAATGAAAAAAAATTATGAAATGTATAAAAATTATAATACCTTTGATTAAATTGACACTTTATCAAAGTGTTAAGATGATTTAATAAATAAAAGTTGAATTCTTTGAAGAAATATAAGAATTTTTTGGGTGTATTAATGGAGGTGATGAGAGTAATGGAAGTGAAGAGAAACAATGGAGGAGAAAGAAAAAGTGAAGAAGAAGATTGAAATTCAGCCATAAATATGACGTTCAGACCCGGTTTTTTTGAAAAACCAGGTCTAAATGTATGGGGTAGTTGAATTATCTGTTGCAGCATTAAATGATAGTATTCAGGCCCGGTTTTGTAATTAAAAAGAGGGTTTGAATCAATTTGAATTTTCAGACCCGGTTTCCTTATAAAAAAACCCGGGTCCGAATGTCTTCAGTTTTTAAAATAGGCGCCATATTTAATATTTAGACCCGGTTTTCTATCAAATAACCGGGCCTGAATCTTAACAAAACAAGCAAGGAACCTTTTAAGCCAGGGTTTTGGTGTTTTTTTTTTTAAACCGGGAGGGGGCCTGAATGTGTTTTTTGTAGTAGTGTATATCTCTATTTCTTTCTAATTTAGTGAATTTTATATGAGAAGAAATACGTAAGTGTATGAGAAGAGTTCAACTAAGTTGTTGTGGTTGAGGCTCGTGTTTAACAATAATTTTTATAAACGGTTTTAAATCTATGTCTAGAGTACAGAGTAACAAGTGTATTGTCATAGATAACCGAAACTTATATGAAAACATCAACAAGAACTAAATATGAAGGGAGTCTATTAACTAAAAGTCCAAAGGGTCAGCGAATTATTTTGGATCGGAGAAAAGCCCGTCTGCATGATCTCGATATTTTCAAGCCTCATTCGTGTCCAAACCGGTCAATGGACCATGATTTGTGCCTCCATCCACCCCCATGTGGGTGCAATCACATGGCTACACATCAAAGTACGTAGAACTCATACAAAGGAACTTATCATGCCTTGTAATTCCCTCCTTATAATACCCATTACAAGTCTTTCCATCATCCTATGTACGACAAGTTATTCCCATTTTCTTGTATTGATTTTTATTGTAAACACGCAAATTTAAGTATCGATATCTCATTTGACCCATAATCAAATATCATAAAGATCAATTAGAGATGACCATAGATTTATGTTTAGTAACGTATGTTTGAACATAATTTATATTATTTTATTTATAATTATCCCAAAACGGTTATTTTTTGCGCCAAGAACCATCATGGTTGATTATTAATAGTTATACAATGGTTAATTGTTAAACAGTTATAGAAAAGGCGAGTGAGATCAGCATATGTGCTAAACAAAAAAAGGTTAATGGGTGCCGAAGAAACACAGAATCAGCAACTGAAACCTCGGTAGATTAGCTTCATCACTAGTATCAACTTTAGTTTCAACCTTCAATAAGTTTACTTCGGTAGTAGATTTGACAACATCTAACATATAAGCTCTCTATTTCCTTTTAGGTTTCAAGGCACTACCCTAGGACCCGTCTTTAAAAACTTTAGCTGAACAAGTTTGAATTCCACGTCACCTAACTCTTCTACCGGGTCTCTTGGGGTCTACATGGTTTTTATCATGGTTCTAAAAAGCTCGTCTTAGCTTCGACATGGCTTCGCAAAGGCTTGAGGCTTAACATTGCCTCCCAAGGCCCAAAGCTTGGCCGTAATATGTGACGTATGCTAAAGTCCAATATATATACTTATTCAATTCTAAGAACGGTTGAATATACTAAAAGTATGAGTCATATGAGCCTAATATATATACTTATTCAACTATAAGAATGGTTGAATATACTAAAACGAAGAAAAAGATGGATAAGTTATGTTATAAATCTGTAGTTAGGTGTTTTTTTTAATTTTGTTTGTATAATTGTATACTAATAATTATAATTCATACACAAAATTGTCGCATTAAGTCACGCCTTAGGAAACGTCATAGTCTCACCATGGCTTCCAAAGCTTGACCATGCCGTCACGTACCGCCTCACATTATTTAGAACCTTGATTTTTATGGATCGAAAATTGCAAAAATATCAAATGTTGGACGTAGCCTTGAGACAATAAAATGTTCAATATAGTCCATAATTAATTCATAGTCCTAAGGGGCTAATTTTAGCATTTGGATCAATGACATCAATGATCCAAATTAAATTTTATAAACTTGGGCAGAGTGACATTTTCGTAATTTTTCGTAATTCACATGTGATGCTTTTACAAATCACATGTGATTGTATATTGAATTACCTGTGATTGAATATTAAAATTTTAAGACTATATTTTTTACATGAACTTTATTGAACACAACTTAGCTCGGGGTTTATGTGTTAAACACGTTTATTTCATCCATCCAACAAAACTAATTTAAATCTACTTTTTCTCGTTGAATCTTTAGTTCTGTGTATTCCTCTTTATGTTCATGCATACATACTTTTGTGTTTCTGAATTACATAGATGCAATCCTTTTTTAGTGCACACTAATTAACAATATATTCTCCCTTTTTAATTACATACATTTACCCTCTTGCATTTTCAAATTTTATTCCAACAATAAAGCGAATAGATATTCCATTTATGTTCTTGATTCGTTAGGTTCTAGTTATTTGACGTTTAAATTAATGTATGATAATATTTCGTTATAAATAAAAGATTGGTGTTTAACCTAAAACCATATAATAGAAATCGGAAATCAGTGGAATATTTCATTATAAATAATATCTCGTTCTAAAGGAAATCGACAACGGGTGGAATATATCTCTACCAGATAGATAGAATCTTTACTTAGTTGGGTTCGTGATAAGAATTTTAGAGGCATCAAACTTGAAGCATTTTCGTCGTTTATTTACACGTATTTGTGGTTAATTTGGAAATTGAGGAACGAATCGATACATGGCAGCATAACGATTCAAATTCTAAAGTTATATCTCAGATGCAAGGATTGCCTTATATTTTGCTTTATCACAGAGGACGTTTGAACTTTGAAGTCTAAGATCACTTGGCAATCTTTATGGTATCTTGGTAGCATAGCATCTTCCTAATCTTTTTATAAAAACGATCTCCCGCTGTTAAAAAAACTTAAAACTACATATATGCTAAACTTTTTAAAGGTGCACATAAGAGAATATGCTTTTTTTCAAAAGATTTGTCTCAACTTTTGAAAGCACATATGAAAACCTTACTTTATGATTGAATAAAAAACTTAACAACCAATTAAAGTAGACAATAAGATGAGCATATGCTTGTCCTTTTACAAGTGTATCCAAAAGGGCAGGTTGATACTTTCAAGACTTTTTAGTTAATTTTCTCACATAAAAAGTAGAATGCTTGTGTGTAAAGCATGGAGAAATTGGTTTGAAAATATGAAGTGAACCACACTTTCACACCTTGTTAGTGCCCAAATTGAAAAAAGTGGCTTTTTTGTTGTCTTTTTAAGTGAAAATTTTCCTCTTTTTTCTTCTTGTTTTTGAAATCAACCATTGGAAAAGATGTTAGATGCCAAAGCCTTTTCACATATGCAAAAGTCATGCAAGGTGGAAAGTTTGGCATGGCCTAATTTCCATAATTTTCATTTCTACTCCTAAATTGTAATTTATGCTTCTATCTTCTTTTTATCATTGGTCATGCTTTATAATGGAAAACAATCACTTTTAGACAACTTTCTCGTAAAAGCAATACCATATGATATCATATTTTTCACGACCATAAAAATGATCGATTTAATTGAACGTTTAAAATTTTTTTTTTTTATTTTTTTGAAAGAAACTTTAAGTTTGTGGGGTTTCAACTCAAAACCATCTAACTATAAGTAAAGTAGCTTAGGACCCTTATTAAGCACATTACAAAGTCGTTTTTTGTTTGATGTGGATATTATTCAACATACCCCCTCACGTGTGACATTTTTTTTTGTGCTTAACACGCGGATACTTATGAGTTACCTGAATTACGTGTGACATTTGACTAACTACGAGTGAACCTAACTCTGATACCACAATTCTATGAAACATTACACAAGAGAAACGACTTGTTGATCCAAAAAGTATGGGAAAAATTAGGTTTATTCAAATCAAATACTAAGTTACAAAATTGTTAATGACATGTCAAGTGCGTATACTAAGCCTCGCGTAGGCTTACTTGTGATAGTTCATTTCCATATAACGTCGTTTGATGGCGAAGGTTTCTAATGGTAGTATGTATTACAAGCATATCAATCCTCTTGAATGCCCCTTTTGATTATGATCTTCAGATTTTAATGAAAGTCAAATGCTGGATTAAGACTAAATTAAATAACTCTTTGGTATATCATGTAAATGGTTGTGTAGACTTTTTAAAAGGGAACTCTTATTGTACATCTTAATAATAGTTTGGAAATACAAGGTTATGGATTTATGTACACTGCACACACATACTGATCTCTCTTTCGGGTTTCGAAAGAAAAGGAAGATCGATCTCTATATCTTGCAGTGTGCTATGTGGCGCTATATGGTTGTTATGGAAGAGCAGGAACTGAGTTTTGCCCTAGGGGAAGTAGAGAGGATTAAGGTTGAAGATCCTTTTGCAAATATGCAAAATCAGTCACCCTTTTGAAAGAAGTGAACTATAAATCTTATGATATAAATAAATTATTATCCTAACTGTTAAAAAAATAAAAATTGGTGCATCAGTTCTCTTAATCTATTATCATTTGAAAGGAGACTCACTTTTCCTTTTTGTAATCTTAAAAAGAAAGGGAGGTAAAAAGAAAGAGGAAATGTTGGTTTGAAGTCTAGTTGCTTTAAGTGCAAGTAGTGGCAAAACCCTTTTTGAGAATAGGGCCATCCCCCAAAACTTGGTCATTTTCTGATTTCTCTTTGCTTCATCTTTGACCTTGATGACATGTTTAATCATATCACCATTTTTCTAATATTTGAAAAAAGTGAAGTAGGGTTGGCTTGCACTAGTGAAAAGAGACTATATCTTCTAATGATATTCCATCAATAAGCTAAACCTTTATTAGAAGCTTTTTATAGTTTCTTTTCGTCTTAAAAGTGATCAAGAAAGTGACACAAGTGGTCACAATAATCCATATTAATAAACCATTAAAACTTTCATTTTCTCCAATTCAATAACCTCCATATGTATATACACAAAGAGTCTCTTCTTGATTTAAACTATTTTAAACACTACATGCTATAACTCATCGGTTATCAAGGGTTTGTTTTATTATAATATAAAAGATGCAAAAGTAAGCTTAGGCAAAGACCGCAGGAATCTTTATATGAATTGATTAAACTAAAGCACCCTTTATTTGATGGAGAAGAGGAGTTGGGATGGTACTATGAATCATGGTTGTTCTATATATTATTGGGGTGGGGTGGGGTGGGACATGGGATATAGAGTTACTATATGAAAAAGCCAAAAAGGCATGGGGTTTTAGTGGAGCAAATAGTTTCTCTGTTATGAACAAACCCTACTTCAAAGTAACATTTCTCCCAGATATTGGTACCCATTAAGATTGCTTATATATATATATATATATATATATATATATATATATATATATATATATATATATATATTGTAACTCCGTATTTTCATGCCAAAAATTTTCATTTTTAAATACACTGTGAAAGTGATTAAATACAAAAGTATTTACAATTAATCACAAACCACCGTTTACAAAACACTTGTTCAAAATATCAGTATTACAAAAACTACGTCTCGTCACAAATACACATCAGAGGCCTAGGTGATTACTCTCCAAGCTAACCACTCTCAACCGAGCCGCCAACTTACCAAAACCTGTAAAAAGAGTGAGAGGTGGGGGATTAGCACAAAGCTAAGTGAATGGAGTACAATCACAACAAATATATCAGCCTGAACCGCATGGTATCAACAACCACAAATAAACACCCTGGGAAGACCGGTGGTTCTACAGGAACCTACAACCAATGCCGGCCAAAGCAAAGGTTTACCGATAGTCCATTTGCTATTCTCACACAGTATCATCCTCTGGTAGCAACATATGCATCCCAAGGTCCTAATACTGCTTAGCCAATAGCAAATGAACCCAGCCCATAAGCCCAGCCGAAAACTGACTTCCATTCCATCATGTATACATATCATAGAATACAACAATTAACATTCAACAGTTAATCAATCATCAACTTTGCATCAAACCATCAATAGTTGCAACCAAACCAGTACAACTAATATCATCCATGAGTAAACATCCACTCACCTCTGGTTCTCAGCTTTTCCACTCAGTGATCTAATTTTACTAAGTCTTGTCTGTTCATGAGAACACAACAACCAACCATCAGTATTCAACTCATAAATATATATCAAACATATATTTATATCCATTTAATCATACATAAACATGTAAGATTCACATATGTATGCACATATAACACATAGCATTAAACAATGTAATCAACAATCAAAACTGTCGGATTTCATAGGAAATCCGACACTACCATCGGATTTAGGCTAAATCCGCCAAAAACCATCGGATTCTAGGAAATCCGATACATCTGTCGGATTTCCTTCCCTTCCGGATTTAACTTGTCGGAATTTCAATCATGTGACCCATCATCGGATTTCATAAAATCGGATTACACACATTCGGATTTCACAAGTTCCGGATTTCATCTCTCGGTTTTCAAAGCCTCGGATTTTCATCATCAACTCCACAATCCGCCACATTCATCCTTCAAGAATCCGACAACTTCAAATCTTGTATAATTCTCATTTCCAGATCATACAATTCATATACAAGTTTATAAAAGCACATATAAACATGTTTAAACATACAAGCATGCATCCTAAACACTTTAATACCCCAAGAACACCAAATCCGACAACGTCATGGTGTTCATGCCAAAACCCAGCAAGATTAAACCGTAGCATGTTATCAAGATTCATGTTTCAAGAAGAAAGCAACAAACATACAAACCTTCTAGCTTGAATTCACAATTCAAATACTTGAAATCCTATGATGTTCTTCTTCTTCCTATTTGCTCTCGGTTTTACACTTTTACACACAAATTACACACACATGCAATACTTCAAAGTGAAGGAATCCTCACTTAAACCCACGTATGTAAATATTGCAAGCAGGAGGTGGCACAATTAGAATTCTTAAACACATGCACACACATACACTTTAATCCGTATATATATATACAACACACACATATATATAATACTTAATTTAAAATGATTAGCAATTAAATCAAATACTTAATTAATAACCAATTAAACATAATTACATAATGGTTTACGTGTAACATACCCAAACCTACATTTCTACTAGGCCCAATTGCAGGATGTTACAAATCTTTCCCCCTGAAATTGGATTCCGTCCTCGGAATCTATTCATTATCAAACAGATGCGGGTAACGAGCTTTCATGTCGGCCTCCGTTTCCCACATCAACTCTAAACCCAAACTGTGTCTCCATTTAACTAGAACCATCGGAATCTGTTTCATACGCAGTTTCGTCACTTTCCGATCTAGTAGTTCAATGGGTTCTTCCACTAACCTCTTGCTAGAATCCACTTTAAGATCATGTAGAGGTAGAATCTGACTCTCATCCTCAACTCTACATTTCCGCAAGTAACAAACGTTGAAGGTATTGTGAATACCTGAATATTCTGCCGGAAGATCGAGAGTAACCGTCTGGTCATTAACTACCCGTTGGACATGAAACGGACCAATATAACGAGGCGCCAACTTTCCCCGCTCCCCAAAACGGATAACCCCCTTCCACGGAGAAACCTTCAGATATACCAATTCACCCTCAACAAAAACAACAGACCTACGACGTGGATCAGCATACATCTTCTGTCGATCCCTCGCAGCTTTCAACTTTTCTTGCGCAATAGCTACTTTGTCTGCGGTCTTCTACACAATATCAGGCCATGCATACTGTTTCTCATCCGCCTCAAACCAACAAGTAGGAGTACGGCAGCGACAACCATATAACATCTCATAAGGCGGCATACCGATACTTGAATGGTAAGAATTGTTGTACGCGAATTCAATTAATGGCAGATGGGAATCCCAAGAACATCCATATTCTAATACACATGCCCGCAGCATATCCTCGAGTGTCTGAATAGTTCGCTCAGATTGCCCGTCTGTCTGAGGATGGTAAGCTGTACTAAGATTCACACGTGTACCCAACTCCCGCTGTAAACTGTTCCAGAAGTTCGACACAAACCTGGAATCTCTATCGGATACGATCGAAAGCAGTATACCATGTCGGGAAACAACTTCATCTATATACAACTGAGCCAACTTACTGAGTGATGCCGTCTCACTAGTAGCCAAGAAGTGAGCACTCTTGGTCAATCTGTCAACGATCACCCAAATCATATCATTATTCCTCTGCGTACGTGGAAGTTTAGTTACGAAATCCATCGTTATGTGCTCCCACTTCCACTCTGGAATTTGCAACTGTTTTAGTGATCCATGGGGTTTCTAGTGCTCTGCCTTAACCTGTGCACATATATGGCATGACTCTACAAACTGTGCAACATCCATCTTCATTGTAGGCCACCAATACAGCACCTTTAGATCGTTATAAATTTTTGTGCTACCTGGATGAACAGATAGTCTAGACTTGTGAGCCTCAGTCAAAATCAAATTTCGAAGACCTCCAAGCAAAGGCACCCAAACATGAGATTGGTAAACCTTCAATCCCCTAGAATCATCATTCAAGTCATTCTTCTTTTTAATCATAATCTCTAACTTCAGGTTTTCATCCTTCAAGGCTTCCAACTGAGCTGCCTTTAATCTGTCAATCAAGTCGGAGACTATTTCAATTCGCATAAACTTGATATGTTCACTAACTCCCTTGCAACTCAAAGCATCGGCTACCACGTTGGATTTCCCTGGATGATAGCGAATCTCGCAATCATAATCTTTAACAAATTCCAGCCATCGCCTCTGTCGCATATTGAGTTCCTTCTGCGAAAACACATACTGTAGGTTTCTGTGATCCGTACAAATGACACACTTTGTACCATAAAGATAGTGTCTCCATAATTTTAACGCAAAAACCACAGCTGCCAGTTCTAAATCATGGGTTGGATAGTTCTTCTCGTTAGGTATCAACTGACGAGAGGCATACGCAATCACTCCATCCCGTTGCATCAACACACCACCCAACCCTGACAATGACGCATCACAGTAAACTATGAAGTCATCTGACCCATCCAGTAAAGCAAGAATAGGAGCCTGGCAGAAGAGACGTTTCAACGTCTGAAAAGCTCTATCCTGTTCATCACTCCATTTAAATGGAACCTCCTTGCGAGTCAATTTAGTCATGGGATTCGAAATCTTAGAAAAATCTTTAATAAATCGCCTGTAATACCCAGCCAATCCCAAGAAGCTTTTAATCTAAGAAGGCGACTTCGGAGCCTTCCAGTTCATCACTGCTTCTATCTTTGCCGGATCCACTTCGACTCCATCACTGCAAATGACATGCCCCAGAAAGTGAACTTCTCGCATCCAGAATTCACACTTTGAGTACTTGGCATACAATTGCTCCCGCTTTAACGTTTCAAGAACCTGTCTCAAATGAATCTCGTGATCAGCCTCAGATTTAGAATAAACCAATATGTCATCAATAAATACTATCACAGATTTATCCAGAAACGGTCAACAAACCCGGTTCATCAAATTCATAAACACTGAAGGTGCGTTAGTCCAACCGAACGACATGATTAAAAACTCATAATGGCCATACCGGGTACGGAAAGCAGTCTCAACAACATCTCCGTCAGAAACTCGTACCTGGTGATAACCCGATCTCAGATCAATCTTCGAGAAATACGAAGCACCCTGCAACTGATCAAATAAATCATCAATTCTGGGCAGAGGGTATTTATTCTTTACCGTCCTCTTATTCGGTTCTCTGTAATCAATACACATACGTAGAGTACCATCTTTCTTTTTCACAAACAAGACTGGTGCGCCCCACGGTGAAGAACTCGGATGAATAAATCCCCGATCAAACAGATCTTGAATTTGTGTCATCATCTCCCTTATCTCAGAAGGCGCCAACCTGTAAGAAGACCTCGCCACTGGATTAGAACCTGGTATCAAATCAATCTTGTACTCTACCTCTAGAACGGGAGGTAGCCCAGGTAACTCATCCGGAAACACTTCAGGATATTCTGATACGACTCGCACATCAGTAACTGCCCATTTTTCCTTTCTAGCATCAATAGCATATGCTAGAAAACACTCACATCCCTTACTCAAGGATTTCTTAGCCTTCAACATGGATATAATAGGAAACGCAGACTTGTTTCTTTCCCCTCGAGCCACCACATGCGACCCATCAGATAACGGAAACGAAATCAGCTTCCTATGACATTTAATACTCGCCCTGTGCTTACTCAGCCAATCCATCCCCAAAACCATATCAAAACCCGCTAATGGCATCAATAGGAATGATACAGGAAAGCACTTACCATCAATATGTATCTCAACACCCGTCACAAAAGTCGTAACAGGCACTATCTTACCATCTTAAGTTCTATAACACACATACACTACTACTAATACATAAATACTAACAAAAACACATAACTTTATTAATTTCCCTTTTAATATTGCATATAAATATATATATTTAATAATTTTATAAAATTACGGGTTTTACAATTCCTTCCTCCTTACAAAGATTCCGTCCTCAGAATCATTACTAGCTAAACAAATGAGGGTAGCGGGTCTTCATGTCGTCTTCAGTCTCCCAAGTCAAGATATGGCCTTGACTATGCTTCCATTGCACCAAGACTAGAGGGATCAAGCGTTTTCTTAGCTTCTTGGTCTTCTTATCCACAATTGCAACTGGTTCTTCCACCAATCACTTCTTCGGGTCGACCTGCAATTCATTGATGGGAATGACTTGACTATCCTCTACTTTGGTCTTCTTGAAGTTTCACACATGAAATGTGTTGTGAACACCTTCCAATTCCGGTGGTAGCTCTATCTCATACGCTTGCTCATTGACTCGCTTCAAGATCTTGAATGGCCCAATATATCTCGGGCTCAACTTGCCACGCTTTCCGAACCGAATCACCCCTTTCCAAGGTGAAACCTTAAGCATCACTTGATCACCTACTTCAAAAGTCATAGGCTTCCTTTTCTTGTCTGCATACATCTTTTGGCAATCACGCGCGGCTTTAAGCTTCTCAAGTGCAATTTAGACCTTGTCGGCGGTCAATTGAACAATCTCCGGGCCTGCATACTGTTTCTCACCCGGTTCAAACCAACACGTAGGGGTTCAACATCTCCTTCCATATAGCATTTCGTAGGGAGGCATACCAATGCTATAATGGTAGGAGTTATTGTAGGCAAATTCGATCGAGGGTAGATGATAATCCCATGATCCACCAAATTCTAGAACACACGAACGCAACATATCCTCCAATGTTTGAATGGTCCTTTCGGATTGACCATCCGTTTGCGGGTGATAAGTTGTACTCAAATGAACACGAGTACCCAATTCTCTTTGAAGACTCCTCCAAAAATTGGATGCAAATCTCGAATCTCTATCCGAGACGATAGACAGAGGTACTCCATGCCTAGACACAATCTCATCCAGGTATAGCTTGGCCAACTTGTCTAAAGACGCTGTCTCACGAGTGGCCAGAAAATGAACACATTTGGTCAAACGATCAACTATGACCCAGATCATGTCGTGACCTTTAGCTGTCTTTGGCAATTTTGTGACAAAATCCATAGTAATGTGATCCCACTTCCATTCCGGAATCTCCAAAGGTTGAAGGTTTCCGTATGGACGTTGGTGTTCAATCTTGACTTGTGCACAAATTGCACACTTCTCAACATATGAAGCGATATCCACTTTCATTCCGGGCCACCAATACAAAGCTTTTAAATCATGATAATGCAACCCGGACGCACGGACATTTTGGAACGATGGGCATCGTGTAGAATCACCTCATGGTTGTTGCCAAGCTTTGGTACCCAAACACGACCCACAAAGATCTTTAAGCCATGGCTATCATCTTCTAGGCGATCTTTGAGTTTCATCATTTGCTCCTATTTAAGATGTTCCTCTTTCAATGCCTCTTGTTTAGCCAACTTCAGGTTTTCTACCAAATTAGAAATCACCTCCATTCGAAAAGATTGGTAACACAAGGCATCTGTTTGAGTTTTGCGGCTTAGAGCATCCGCCACAACATTAGTTTTGCCCGGATGATACCGAATCTCACAATCATAATCCTTAATCAACTCGAGCCAACGGCGTTGCCGCATGTTCAACTCTTTCTGATCAAAGATGTGCTGAAGGCTTTTGTGATCGGTGAATATCACACAATGAGTGCCATAAAGATAATGCCGCCAGAGTTTCAAAGCAAACATCACGGCAGCCATTTCCAAATCATGAGTAGGATAGTTTGCTTCATGAGGCTTCAATTGCCGGGAAGCATAGGCAATAACCTTGCCTCTTTGCATCAGCACGCATCCCAAACCGGACTTGGATGCATCACTATAAACCACAAAATCCTGTGATCCCTCAGGAAGAGATAAAACAGGAGCTTCGCATAATAACTTCTTAAGAGTTTAGAAAGCAGCTTCCTGAACATCAGTCCAGGAATGGGGAACATTCTTACGGGTCAGCTTGGTTAGCGGCCCCGCTATCTTGGAGAAATCACGAATGAATCGGCGGTAGTAACCCGCCAGACCAAGAAAACTTTTGATTTCAGAAGGGGACTTCGGAGACTCCCACTTCATAACCGCTTCGATCTTAGAAGGATCAACTTTGACTCCTTCTTCACAGATAACATCGCCAAGGAATTGAACTTCCCGAAGCCAAAATTCTCATTTGGAGAATTTTGCATAAAGCTTTTCATGCCAAAGGACTTCAAGAACTTCTCGCAAATGAACTTCATGATCTTTCTCGGTTTTAGAATATACCAAGATATCATCAATGAACACAATAACAAACTTATCCAAGAAACGCCGGCATACCCGATTCATAAGATCTATGAACACCGCTGGAGCATTGGTTAGACCAAAAGGCATCACGAGGAATTCATAATGCCCATAGCGGGTTCTTAAAGCAGTTTTGGGAACATCATCTTCTTTAACACGAACTCGGTGATATCCCGAACGAAGATCTATCTTGGAGAAGTAACTAGCTCCTTGAAGCTGATCAAACAAATCATCAGTGCGAGGAAGCGGGTATTTATTCTTGATGGTTCTTTTATTCAACTCCCGGTAATCAATGCACATCCGGAGAATACCATCCTTTTTCTTCACAAATAAAACCGGGGCTCCCCAAGGTGAGGAACTCGGTCTAACAAATCCTTTATCCAAGAGATCTTGGATTTGGGTCATCATTTCCCGAATCTCCGATGGTGCTAATCGATAGGGAGCTTTGGCAACCGGAGTTGCCCCGGGAACAAGATCAATTTGAAACTCAACCTCACGAACCGGAGGTAAACCAGGAAGATCATTGGGAAAAACATCGGGGAATTCACTAACTACTTTGACATTTGCAACGCTTTGTTTCTCCTTTTTGGCATCAAGAACATATGCCAAGAAGGATTCACAACCTTTCCGGATACACTTTTGGGCCTTCATAACTGACAAGGTCTCCATCCTGGATTTGCGTTTCTCGCCTCGAGCTATAACACATTCACCATTGGGCAAAGGGATCTTGATCAATTTCTTCGAACAAAGAATTTCTACATTATTAGCACTAAGCCAATCCATACCGATGACCACATCGAAAGAAGATATGTCAACCGGTAACAAACAAATTGGGAAGGAACTCCCATCAAGATCAACAATACAACTATCACAAATATCAGTCACAGAAATAATCTTGCCATCAGCAATTTCAACATCGAGAGGTTTGGCAAGATTGCAAAAAGGTAATTTCAATTTCTCACAGAATGCATATGATATGAATGATCTATTGGCTCCGGAATCAAATAACACATAGGCTGGGGTAGAGTTCAATAGAAACATACCAGACACTACATCCCCCGCCTCACGAGCCTCCTCTGCTGTCATTTGAATGGCTCGCCCTTTTGCTTTCGGAGGGTCTTTGCCCTTTGAGGATGAACCACCTGCTCCTCCCTCCTTACGCTGAAGGCAATCTGCTATTTTATGGCCCGGTTTGCGACAGGCAAAACAAACATCCACTTTATACTTACAATCAGACGGGATGTGGCCAGGTTTACCGCAACGATTGCAAGCTCTAGTATCTTTGGTGCAGTCTCCTTTGTGGTGAGACCTGCACATTCTGCACCACTATGGTTTGGATTCATCTGTTTTGGGCTTAGAGAAGGAGGATGAGGTTGCTTTCTTCTTTGGCAGACCACAAGAGGGCTCAGCCTTCCTCTTTTCACCAACTAACTTCTTGGCTTGCTTTGAAGCCTTGAAGTCATCAAACAAGAACTTGGCCTTTTGAGTGGCTGACAGAAGGGTAGAACAATCACGAATATGAATCTTGTACTCTGGGGGTACGGTCTCAACAAACCGCTTTACCTTGGCTTTTTCATCGGGGACCCGGGTGGTCACAAAGCTGAGATGCTCGTTGAACTTGCGAACGTGCTCGTCCATGGAAGAATCACCCAATTTCATATTCAGGAACTCCCTTTCAAGGCGTTCCGGATCTCTCTCAGTGCAAAATTCATGTTGAAACAGCTCAAGGAATTCATCCCAACCTAGCTTATCAGCTTCACCTTTAGGCATTGCTGCCTTGATAGTATTCCACCAAACAAGAGCCCTCCCTTTGAGTTGTCTCACAGAGTAAGGAACTTTATGTTCCTCATCACAGTCACAGGAGGTAAAAGTCTGTTCCATCTCACGAATCCACCCAAAAGTCAGGATCGGGTCATCACTACCTTCATAGGTAGGGGGTTTGCAGTTCAAGAAAGTTTTATAGGAAACGGTAGGTTTCCTTGAGATAGAAGAATCACTAGACTCACCCAGAGTTGGAGTCTTCTGGGTATCATGGGTTCTTTTCAACTGGTTTTCTAACTCCTGGATGCGTGTCAGGAGTTGAGCTATCACGGAGGACTGATCATTCAGGTTGCCCGTGTGGGGCTAAGAGTGATGGGTGTGGTGAGAACCAGGATTTCCACCCGGTTGGGAGTGCTCTAGAGGTATTTCATCACCTCCGGATTGAACTAACTTGAAGTTGTCATCGTTGTGGGCATCCATGCCTCAAATTCTTGTCTACTACACACATTAAAACAATAACAGGTAGCACATTAAGGCACAAGAGTCAACAGATTTTCACAATTGGGAACAAAGTTTCTCTAACTCTCATGCAACTCTCATCTTAACCCATATGCCCACCTGGTATGTTTGGATCTCATATTAATGGTCGGCCTCGGTTTGAGACCAAACACTAGCTAAAGTGCTCGATTCTCTCAAACCTCGGCTCTAATACC
The DNA here is from genome assembly GCA_038502395.1 of Dittrichia graveolens. Lineage (NCBI taxonomy): Eukaryota > Viridiplantae > Streptophyta > Magnoliopsida > Asterales > Asteraceae > Dittrichia > Dittrichia graveolens. The sequence continues at coordinate 70,244,464 of JARJIL010000006.1, forward strand.
AACTTGTAACACCCTGAATTTCAGTACAAATTTAAACTTTTTCCATTTCAACAAAATATCATCATAAGTGTGGTTGTTTACATCAAAAGGCAGAAGCTTGTCAAATTTACAAAAGATGGTGTTACTTGTTGACCCGAATACACGACCATTAAATAAACAAAATAAGAATAATCATGTATTCCCAAACATATCCAAATGCAACAAGTGCTCCCCAAAAGCTTCTACCCGCCTCACTGGCATCATACTATGGCTTATCTGCGGATACAAAACATAAACACAAACTTTGTTAGCCGAAAGTAGTGAGTGTGCCAAAATCATTTAAACAAGTAAACAAGTCATCATATATCATAAAGCAGATATGGCATCATAAAACAGTTCACACAAGATGTGGGGAACAAGTCCACTTATACTTGTATGTTCCATAGGGCCAACCATGGTCAATAAGTCCTCGTGGGGGTGTGTCCACATCTCCCGTCAAGGTGGGGGAAGCACAAAGCAGTCCACCATACAACGGTTCTCTGGAGTGTAAGCCCTGCTAACCAAATCCACTCGTGTTACCCGGGCTCGGTGGCTCGTCAGCCCAGTGAACCCACACGGTCATGATGGCTACTGACATACCCCTCCACTCTCTACACCGATCCCTCAGTCACCCGTACCTCGCAGTTCCCCAATTGCCGAAGCCATAGGAACCTTTGTGTACGTCCCAATGACTAGGAACCCTATGGTACAGAGTTCACATCACAATAGCGGTCCGGACCAAGCACATAAACCCCTAAGGGTCACATAGCACATACCCCGAAGGGTCACATAAACAGTTACCCCGAGGGGTCACATAAGCACATGCAAGTTATATACACAAGGTAACAACTTGCCATAATCCATACATAGCATAGCATGCTTCAAAACAGGTGAATCATATGTTCAATTGCATAAAGCATTATCAGAAACATGATAATATCAGTAACAATTCACATTGATGCCATACATATACATAAACATGGTTTATACGAAAACAGTTGATGACTTGCACATTAAAAGCATTTTGGGTATCCACAGGACACAACTCACCTTATTGAAGTGATGAGGATCACTTCCACGTCACCACAAGGCCACAAATCACTCGCACAACAATCCTATGATCATAACACAAGGTTAACTTAGTTAAGTTAACCATACAATGAAGTTACACGCAAGAATGGACTCAAAACACGACTTAAACGCTCATTTCGGGTCTTTCGGACTCCCTAAAACCATTAGAAACAAACCCCATTCAATTACAAGATCAAATGGGGTTAGAAACAAGTTTTTGGACCTTCCAGGGGGTCTCGCACCGCGAGGCAAAGGGTCTCGCGCCGGGAGAAATTCTCTGGAAAAATGACCCTTGGCCAAATTCGATCCTCGCGCCGCGACACCTTTGGGTCGCGCCGCGACGCGACGTATAGAGTAACTCTGGGCTTCTGGTTTTGTGTTGCAGCCCCGATTTTCTCACAATTTTCACCATCAAAATCTATAGCTTCCATATTAAACTTTAAAACTACCACTAGCTACCTTATAAACATCACATAACCATTTCCAACATTTTTTAACCACTTTTGAACACATTCAAACACCATTTAATCATGAATTAAATCCTTATTTCTTCCTTTTTCAAGTTTTCAACATAAATACCCAATAAACACTACAATCAACCAATCTTTTGTAATAATCCACCAATACCACATACAAAATCACCATCTAACTCAATTTTCCAACAACTTAAACACATTTGATCATTTCAAGCCCTAGTTTCAACCATTTCCCCAACTTTGACCCATAAAACACATCAAACCCAAAATCAAACCAAGAATCACCATATACATCATATATAACTCAAATCAAACACAAATTTCAAGTTAAAACTTACTTGATTCACAAAACCCACTTGTTGTGCAAACCCTAACTTGATTTCTCCACTTCTTTTGCACAAAATCAAGCTAGAGTTGAAGAATATGAAGGAATAACACCAACTTTGAACCCAAGCTCTTGATCTTCCACTTTTCCTTGACTTCCCCTTCTTCTTCTTCCAAGTTCTCTAGAACTCTCCCTTTTTCTCCCTCTCACGATGATGTTCCAGATTTTTTCTTCTTTTATGGACTCAATTATTGAGTCAATTAGGTAGATATATACATTATTTACCCAACTAGTCCCTAGACTTTGCTTTCCTTTACAATTTATTTGCCATCTTAAGTTCTATAACACACATACACTACTACTAACACATAAATACTAACAAAAACACATAACTTTATTAATTTCCCTTTTAATATTGCACACATATATATATTTAATAATTTTACAAAATTACGGGTTTTACATCAATCATGTAACCCATCATCGGATTTCATAAAATCGCATTACACACATTCGGATTTCACAAGTTCCGGATTTCATCTCTCGGTTTCCGAAGTCTCGGATTTTCATCATCAACTCCACAATCCGCCACATTCATCCTTCAAGAATCTGACAACTTCAAATTTTGTATAATTCTCATTTCCAGATCATACAATTCATATACAAGTTTATAAATAAACATGTTTAAACATACAAGCATGCATCCTAAACACTTTAATACCCCAAGAACACCAAATTCGACAACTTCATGGTGTTCATAACAAAACCCAGCAAGATTAAACCGTAGCATGTTATCAAGATTCATGTTTCAAGAAGAAAGCAACAAACATACAAACCTTCTAGCTTGAATTCACAATTCAAATACTTGAAATCTGATGTTGTTCTTCTTCTTCCTGTTTGCTCTCGGTTTTACACACAAATTACACACACATGCAATACTTCAAAGTGAAGGAATCCTCACTTAAACCCACGTGTGTAAATATTGCAAGCAAGAGGTGACACAATTAGAATTCTTAAACACATGCACACACAAACACTTTAATCCGTATATATATATATACAACACACACATATATATAATACTTAATTTAAAATGATTAGCAATTAAATCAAATACTTAATTAATAACCAATTAAACATAATCACATAATGGTTTACATGTAACATATTCAAGCCTACGTTTCTACTAGGCCCAACTGCAGGATGTTACATATATATATATATATATATGAAGGTTCAAATGAGAACTATTTTTCGTACGATAACTGCGAGAACCAATCTTCCTTGATTAAAGTTAATCAATGGCTAAGATTTTTGGTGGCTCATTAATGCTTCATTAATGACTTATTATTGGCTAATTAATGACGTATTAATGAGGGTTATTTCGGGAAAATCAAGCTCCGTAAATTAATGACGGGTCACCTAGACGCAATTCACGGCTGGGTAAATATATAAATTACCAAAATACCTCTATTATTGAGTCATTAATGGTGTTAAAAATAGTTATCATATGAAAAACAGTTCTCGTTTCAACTTTTGCATATATATATATATATATATATATATATATATCTGGGAGGTTATTGTGAGAATAGATATTTAGGTGATAATGGGAGAATAAATTTTAGTCATCAATTAAATGTTGATCTAACGGTCACAATTCACCCGTCGCAATTCATTGTCGTCGCAGTTCATGGTTGGGTAATGAATAAAATAAAGGGCCAAATGTAGATAATCCAATCAAATCAAATGAACGGCAGGATTATGTCTTCCATTCTCACCTAAATATACATTCTCATTTGAACCTCCCACTATATATATATATATATATATATATACACACACATATGTATATATAACTCATTTGAAATCATCCTTATTGTGAGTATCGTTAGAACCAATTTGAACCGTCCAAATTTGTTCTACTTTAGTTCCATCACCCCACCCATAAATTCAGCTGATACACCTTGTCATACTCTACCTCCCTATGCTCTTCATCCATAAATTTGACATACTAAATGAGTTGCTAAGATTGATTCTCACAATACTCACAATAAGGAATGTTCTCAAATTAAATGAACCATCCCATGTGTATATATATATATAAGGTAGGGTTATTGTAGAAGAAAATTATCATAAGATGTGTAATATGGATTATGAGTTATTAGAATTCATCAGACAAGACATTAATTTACTTAACTAATAAGTAATTAGAATTAGACAATACCCATTATACCCTTCTATTATACAATTCCTCACCCTCTTACAATAATTTACCTCTTATATATATATATAAGGTAAGGTTATTATAGGAGAAAATTATCATAAGATGTGTAATATGGATTATGAGTTATTAGAATTCATCAAACAAGACATTAATTTACTTAACTAATAAGTAATTAGAATTAGACAATACCCATTATACCCTTCTATTATACAATTCCTCACCCTCTTACAATAATTTACCTCTTGCTCTCAATCATATATATATATATATATATATATATATGTGTGTATGAAAAATTTTAAACGATAACTATTATATATATATATAAGGTAGGGTTATTGTAGGAGAAAATTATCATAAGACGTGTAAGATGGATTATGAGTAACTAGATTTCATTAAAAGTTAACAAGAAATTGTCAAAATTAGATTATTAGTAAATTCTAAATTATTAAAGATTGTGTGTAGATTAGAAAATTAAAAACAATGACAGCTTCTAGTGATAATTTAAAACAATTACAATAATTTAAAAAATGATGAACTACCGGCTTCAAGTGATAATCGATATGTTTTCATAAAGAAATCATACTTTCCTCTTAAATATGGTACACAAACATTTGATGTGCAACCAAATTAACAAATAAAATTAACTAAATCTTCGCGATACACACAAGATGGAGCAATGAGCGCCATGACGAATTTTTTATGCACGATATGATAAAATAATAGATATCAAATGCACATTTGAGATAACAAAAACTCAGATATAGCATAACAATCATTTGTTGAACACCAATATTCTAACCTAATGGATGAACACCGGTTTACGAAAAATTATATACCGATGCAACTTGATACACAGAACAAAACAAAAATGAAACTAGAAAACAAAACTAACAAGAAATTTATGAAACACATTTTTAGATCTATGCAACTGATGGTTATGGTCACTGCAACGATGCTGGTATGTGCGGTGGTGGTGATTTAGTGTACGGTGAAGAATACATAATCGTTGATGGTGGATCTTGGATCTGATTCAATATGTCTTCACATGACATGTTACATCGGTGTGAGCAAACGTTAGACTTGAAGTGGCGGAAACATAGTGGACTTGAAAGACCAACGGCAACAACAAAGGGGCCGACTGGTGAGGAGAGAATTGATCTTGAGAGATGTATGTAAGATTTATGAAGTGAGAGAAAGAGGAAGGTTTCCATATTTCTAGGAGTTTTACATAATTTACCTCTTACTTGATCCCAATCATATGTGTGTTTGGAAAAGTTCAAACAAGAACTATTTTTCGTGCGAGTACTAATTCAACTATATAGTCATATATACTTGAAGGTTTATATATGTACTTGAATGTCTGGAGGGCAGTAGTTACGAACAACTTACATTACTAAAATTTACTAACCACGTTACATTTAATTCTTAATACAAATAAACCAACCAAACCTATTGTATTCCAAGCAATTACTATGTACAATTGTGTTCTGGTTTATGTATTTCTTATGTGCAGAATGAAGAGCTTTTTTTCTTAGATATGCTTTTGTAAATGAGTTAGAAACATCTTATTAGTTTTCGTCTAAATAAGTGAGAAATAATGTTTTATGTTTCCTTAAGCTCAATAAAACTAGTTGATATTTTAGCCAGGTACACTCTTAAGTTTCGACCATATACAATAACATAGTTGTAATAAGCAAAAAGAAGTCAATGCATCTGTTTTGGTATTCTTTATAGTGTACATGGGCACTTATGAACTAGACATATCTCTTTGGTTTTTGGGTCTAATGGTTTACATTAAGATGCTGATTAGACAATGCATATGCACAGGTGCACCTAGATTCATATCATTTAATATTAGACCATCTTTTACATATATCCATATATATTCATTTCGTAAATGGTTGTATAATATCGAATGATATACATCTAGGTACACACGTGCAAAATGATACACATGTGCATATGCATAGGTGCACCTATCACACCTATGTTAAAAAACCCTAATAATATGCACATCTGCATATATTTGATGTTGTGTTGGAAAAAAGCCCAGCAAACACGATTTGTTTCTTTAAAAAAATATAGCAAGATCGGTCTCAAATAAAGAGCATAATTTTCTCGTTATTTTAGTATAATTTTTATATTCTAAAACATTTTGCTTGGTAGATATATATATTTTTTTAAAGTGGGGGTAAATATCATAATGTCCAAATTACCCTTATTAATTACCTTAAACATAGGATAAGTTTGATTTAATTAAGGTTATACATTAACAACCTTTTAATATGAACCCTCAATCTTTTTTATCAATGGCTATAAATGGTTTTTGCGGTTCTCGTATGAAAAACAGTTCTCATTTGAATCCTCCCCTATATATACTTATATGAGTTTGTTTATGTGTGTACGTATGTGTGTAGAGAGAGAGAACACATATTGGCACTGAAAAGAAGCGACAGGGGATGCATGAATTACATTCATGAGCACAATAGCCTAAAACTCCATTTGATTGATAAAATCAATTAGTTATTTAGAAGCTTCGCTCTCGTATACCTTTAGTCTTTCTCCACGATCACAAGAGTATACTTCTTCTCACCAAGATCAATTATGCTAACTGGCCTATACAAATTCATATAAAGGACATAAAATGGAGCAAATATTAATTAGTTTTTTGACCCGAAAGATGTTTTCTCGTACTTAACATTTTTCACAACTATCGCATTTTATCTTAGGAATACTAACTTTAAACAACTGCATTCTTTGAAAGCTTATTTATCTCTTTGAATTTGATATAGGACAAGCTACTATGTCATAACCAATTCAAAATAGTACAAGCTGATGAAAAGAGAAATGAATTAGATGCAATTAACTCCATATCATGTACATAAACATTTGTGGTTCTTCTTGACATAACACTTCTATACATTTTATCTAGATTGATGCTTATTTTTCTAAAACCATACTCAACATTACATAAGGGATTGATGCTTAAGAAGTTGTGCAAGATATACGATGCATAGGCTACCTTTTTTAATGTTTCGGTACAACCCAAATGTGACCCTTTTGGACCTTCATCATTCTACTAGTCACTAAAGAAGGTCTAACACCCGTCATATGTCTTGAACATCTACTATCAAGGTATCAGAATATTCGATTCCCTTGATTCCATGCGTCAATAATATCATTTGTTAGTTCTTTTGTGAATCCCATTTTAGGATGGGTTTAAGTAATCCATCCTTTCTAGTTGTTTCCTCAACTTCAACTGTGTTTCAGTTTTACTCATTAAGGGCTTATAAGTTGTCGCTAACATATTAAATATGGACTATACAGAATTGATATCACAATGCTATTTAGTTTTGGATTTGCTACTACCGGACTTAATTTTGCAAGGTAAAAAATAGTGAAACATACTTCCTCACATCAATAGACTTTAAGTTCTAATCTATAATCAGTAATTGAAGCTAACTTTCCATATTCTCAATATTCATCTCCAACTGCTGAAAAAGTGATGTCTCGAAATTAGATTCCGACTTATGACTATCATCTATATATATATATATATATATATATATATATATATATATATATATAAAGAAAATCATTATTGGGAAAGTTTCTTTAAATAAAAACCTAATTAACCAATCAAAGTCTCTCATTTTTTCAATTTTGACTAAAATTCTTAATTTTGACTACCACAATTAGAAATTATCATATTTGTACTATGAAACCAATTTTGACTAAAATTCTCATTTTTTACTACCATTATTGATGTACAACATACTTGATTCTTTATTCTCAAAAGTTAAAATTTTGAAAATCTTGATACATTAAACATACTCAAAACTATATTTTTAAAAAGTTCACAATTGACTTTCAAGGGTAAAGCAATTTTGTACTCCTTTTTAACTTGAAAGTTGAAGATTGACGAAACATGAACTTTATGGTATAGTAATTTTGAAATATATAGTTTGAAAGATTGTGATAATTAAATAAGATAACTGCTTTTATTTGGAGAGATGATGTACTAAGATATTTATTGTTAAATGCAAGAAGAAACATTACTTATCTATTTTATATTTTCAACTTATATTTATTTCATTGCTTATAATGCTTTAGGTAGACGATTAGGTTGCTCTCTCATCTTCATAGTCAACACTCTATTGGACACATTTTTCATTGGTCAAGAAGAATAACAGTTGCAATTGGATCTACCATATGAATTATGTAAGCTCTTCAAGATCCATCATATCAATTAGAGTATTGTAATTAAGTGTCATGACTCATAATACTATAAACATTCCCGTGATTGTCAGTTTCTAATATAGTTTGTACAAATTTGCAACAAATAAATACAAATGTAGAAAAATGGGAATGTCTTCTAATAGTTCTTTTACATGTTTTTGGAGGGCAAGAACAAAAATAGTAGTTAAGAGTAAACTTCTATTGTTTTCTTTGTAATTAACTTTACTTGAAGATCAATTGATCTTCTGGTTTTTCATTCATGTTTATAAAGATCATTTATGTAACACCCGCAAACCCGGGCTAATGGATTAGCGGGTTAGCGGTGAGTTTGTATCTGTGTTATTTGAATTTAATTGGTTGAATGGTTATTTAGAATTAATTAGATTAATTCTATGAATTGAACTAATTATATATATGTATATAAATGTGTACTGGAATATGAAAAGAAAAGAAAATGAAGAAAAGTTATGTAAGGTATGTATGTATGTATGTATGTATGTAGTATGTATGCATGAAGGTATGTTACATATGTTTAGATAAAAGAATGAATAGGAAGGAAAGGACACCTCCTGCTTGGTTTTAATAAATCTATATGTACGTGTAAGTTTATATACAAATTTGGAAAAAGTCACCAGCTCATAAAGTTTGAAAGTCAAAGGTGTTGTATGTGTATTGAGAGCAAAACCCGAGGTTGAAAAACCTCTCAAAAGCAAGAAATTTGGAAATTGAAAGTTGAAGAATTGTGTTTGTTAATTCAAGAAAAATGTTAGAATATGTTCATAACATATATATGATGATCTTGGTATTTTTTATGTTGAAATACATGATCATATGAGAATTCACCATGGTTAAGTTTGATGTTTGTATGAACAAATGGGTTTTGTTAGATTTTGTTGTTTGATGGATTCAAAGATGTTTAGGATGTATGAAAACATGTTTAAGTATGTTTGTATATGTTTTTAGTAAGTTTTATTGAGTTTGTGAAAATCTGGAAATTTGTCATGGTGGATTCTGGTTATTTAATCGTGAAGAAGAAGATGATGAATCTGGGAAAAGGAGGGTCGCGGCGCGACGTGCACACTTCGCATTCGAAATAGGACCGCTCGAAGATCTGTCGCGACGCGACGCGTCCAGGGTCCCGACGCAACGCGTTTGAGTTCGAATTTAAAAATGCGCTCGAAGTGACTTCGCATTCGAAGAAGTTCTGTTCGAAGACTTGTCGCGGCGCGACACAGGGTTGGTCGCGGCGCGACCTCTACTTTTCAGAATTTTGAAGTTTTGGTTGATTGATTGTTTTGATGCGTGATTGTTCGAGATTATATGTTATTTATTTATATTCTATTTATGAGCATTTGAGATATAACTATATATATATATATATGAATATATATATATATATATTTATGGATTGAGATTGATTCTGGTTTGTTGTGTTCTCAGGAACTATGATGACTCAGTGATATTAGACAACTGAGCAAACGGGATAGAGGACTAAGGTGAGTGGAAGTGTACTCATGAGTGGTGATGGTGGTAACGTTTATGATTGCATGATATGAGATATTCGTTTGCCTTGATAGACTGTTTAGTCTGAGTTGCCTTGATAGACTGTTTAGTCTGAATTGTCATGATATGCCATGATAGACTGTTTAGTCTGATAAGTGTTGATAGAGTGTGTTGACTGTTATTCGTTGGTAGTTGATTGTTGCTTGTTAATTGAGATGTTTCGGATTGTTGTGTGGCCAGTGTACATGGTTAATGATATGTGCACGTGGCAAGACCTGTACGTATGGTTAACGATATGCGTACATGGTTAGGGGTCAGCTATCGTATGTGTTGGGCCGGGCTATCTGCTATTGGTTGCACAATTCTTGATCTTCTATGCATTTGTTGCATCAGAAGGAATTTAACTGTACCAATTAGCAAATAGCTATCGGTAAACCTTTGCTTTGGCCCGCATCGGTTGCAAGTTCTGCAGAACCGCCGTTCCTCTAGACGTTGGATTGGTTTTGTAAAGAGGATTTGATCTGTTTGAGATCTGTATGTTTGATTGGATGGTGATTGTTTGTGCTTGTTGATTGTGGATGCTTGTTTGTAGCTTCCATTCACTTAGCTTTGTGCTAATTCCCCTCGGTTGATTGCTTTTTGCAGGTTTGGCTGTTTAGCCTTGTTTGAGGGGAAGGGAAATTTGACCAACGCTCTGATATTATGTTTTGAGAAGAGACGAGCCTTGTTTATAAGTATTTTGTAACACAACTTGACGTGATGTTTGTAAACAGTACTTTGTATTTGTTTAAATGAAATCAGTTAACGCTTCCGTAGCAATTTAAAAAAAATGGCTTGAGAATTTGCTGTGTTACAAGTTGATATCAGAGCCTTGGTTTGGCGATGCAGGCACGGCTAGAGTGTTGCAATCCCAAATCTTGGCTCGTGTTGGGTCAAACATTCCTTGGGGGAATTAGAGTGAATTGGTGAAGCAGTGTGTTAGTTAGTATGTTTGGTACTAACGGTTTATCTAATGAGATTGTGAGATGATGTGATTGTACAGATATGGCTGACAGAGATACCCCTGCTGCTCTCCTGTGACCCAAACGGTGGTTGAGACTTCAGTGAGTGATATTGTGGATATGACGAATCGTGTGGGTACTTCAGGTTATGAACAGGAAAAAGATCGAGAGGAATATATTCACAAGTTAGAGAATGAACTTCAGGAACTCAGATATATGGTTCGTGGTATCGGAAAAGAGAGGATTGAACAGAGAATGTCATCACAGATACCGACAGTTGTTGCTACTCAATCTACTACTTTGTCGGTTACCGCTCCGTTTCCTCAGGTAACGCAAGTGACACAACCATTATTTATCAATCCTTCCACTTTACAGGGAGACTATCCTTTTGAATATCCGGGATTTAAACAACCTTGTTCGTACAAACAATTTTTGGATTGTAAACCATCGAGATATCATGGGAGTACTGATCCGGACGTGACTTTGAATTGGTTACGAGAAATGGTAAAAGATCTTGATGCTTACGAGGATAAATCCCGAGTTAAATTTGCGACTCGTATGCTTAAAGGTGATGCGATGGTATGGTGGGATTCATTAACCGAGCATTTTATAGAGGAACAACAGGAAAGTATTACTTGGAACCAATTTCAAGAGAAGCTATGCGAGCAATATTGTAGCTCATTTGAGATTGCGAAAATCAAGAAAGAGTTTATGGATTTGAAGATGACAAGAGACATGACGGTGGATGATTTGATTAAACAATTCAATGAGAGACTACGGTTTGTGAAATAGTGGGTGCTTGATGAGGCATCAAAGATACAACATTTTGTGAGAGCTTTGCTTCCAGAATATCGAAGTACTACCAGATGGGCAAGTACCTTATCACAAGCATTTACTCTAGCCAAGTCGGATGAGGGTGATGGAAAGGCAAGGGATAGAATGAATAGAGAATGTAATTTGCAGCAGAAATCGATAGTTGAACATTTTAATGAACCACAGAGACAAAGTGGGCAAGGTGGCCAGAAACAGAAGAATTGAAATAAGAAACCTAAGACAGGTGGATCTAAACAAAGTTCGTTGTGGTGCCGCAGGTGTAGATTTATTCATACGGGGCCTTGCACACCCCAGACTTTGCGTTGCATCTGATGTGGATTGTTTGGACATAAGATCAAGGAATGTGGTTTCCCTCGGAGTATGTGTTGGAATTGTCGGAAAGAGGGTCATCGTACGAATGAATGTACAGAGGAAAGGAAAATGGGGTCGGGGTCAGGAGTAGATGCAGGTGGGGGATCCTCGTCAGCAGATGGACAAAAGAGAAAGAACCCTTCTGTGCTAGAAGGTAGAACTTATGATATGATGACTAACGACGAGGTTAATACTGAAGATGATATGACGGGTACGTTTTGATAACTTTTATATTTGTGCGAGTTAATTGTTGATGCTTGATGCTTCTGTGTGCTAAGTGTGTATGCTTACTTCTGAAAGAGTATGATTCTGTAGAAGTAAAGATAATTGATATGATGTTTATCGTGAGATTATCTAGTACTATTGTCAGGAAATGATATGAAGGTGTGTATGTGATATATGAAATAATGTGAATTGGGTATGATATGTTAAGGAAAGAATATTCCAGATTAGTTAAAATTGCATGCTATGCAATGTGTTGTAAGATTGTTTTACGAATGGTATTTGTTTATGTGCATAGGAATGTTGTGTTTGTATATGTGTGTGTGTGTGTGTATATATATATATATATGTTTATGTGTTGTACAAAGATGAGGGGAAGAGAATAAATTGTTGAGACTTGGAAGAAATTGGTGTTAACCAAGAGATGTTTTGATAAAGATATGATTAAGATTACGAACTATTGATATTAAATCGACTGGGTAAAGATAATTTATGATGATGAATCCGAAGAGAATATGGTATGATGAAATGTTATATTCGTTGGATTAATAGATAATGATGTTATGCTATGAAATTGAAGAAGTGGTTTATGTCTTATAGTAAATATTTTGAGAAGAATGATTTAACCCATGACTTAGAGGTTGCACCTGATACGTTTAGATTGACTATGTGGGAAATGTTGATTATAAGAAAAAGTATGTGTGATTGACCTGAGTATTGAAAGAAATAGTGAATGTTTATATATGGATGAATTGAACATGTGGTAGGAACAGTGTTTAATATGAATAAAAGAATGTGAACGAGAGATTTAAATCTTACCTCGGAAGGATAAATTGATGATAGACATGTGAAAATACGAGGGAGTCTATGATAATGACACTGGAGTTATGCGAATTAAAGTATATTTGACTTGATGAATGAAATTGGAATTGCCTTTACTGGAAATTGATGACTTAATGATTGAAATTAATAAATATGAGAAAGAGATTGACTGCTACAGATTGAGTAAGCCTAAGATGTGCAGAATTGTTTGAGTAAAAGGTGTAATTGATAATCATTGCAAGGAATTATGTATGGGAAAGAGCTAGCTAAATGACAGTTGATCCTTGTGAACTGAAGATATATGTAATTTGAAGAATGACAGATTGAGTTCATTAGAAAGTAAAGAAGAGAAAAGAGGAATGTAATGGTCGGTGCATATGGAATGAAGACTTGTGGATCTTATACATGAATTGCCTTTGCTAGGAAAGTGCCTTTGCTTAGAATTGGAAAATTTGATTTGATAAGACTTATGAACTAAATTGTCAGTGCACTTGGAAAGGCTAAATTGTATAATACCAGAAAAGTATTGTTTTGATAACCTACTAAGAAGAGTAAACAGGATATAATTCGTGGGAATATGACATGATGGAGTATGAGTCAAAACAGAGTGTCAGAGATCTATGAAGATAATTTGGGATATCAGAATGATGGTGATAACAACTTACGATGGAGTTGATGCTTGATTTAGTATATGAGAAGGAATTTGGATATATCACGAGCGATTATTGACCGATTAGTGAGAACGCTAGTATTTTATCACCAGTGGGATAGTGTTTGTTGGACAAATTATATATTGATGAGATGAATAGAATGTGTGATGTTATATATCGAGACTTCTGATGAAAATTGAAATAATTGACTAAACTTCTAGAAGAGTTTATGACAAGCATTGATATGTGAGATGAGCAGTGCGATTGCACTCTTATTGGATAGTGAAATAGAAAGAGTTGTGCAGATATATATGAGAATGAAATTTTGTATGTGTTGGATTTTAATGATTCGTGGAATTCATAAACAAATTGATTAGATTGGTGATGTGATTCTATCAAGTGGATGTTAAAATATCAATTGTGAATTATTATGTGAATATCGGAGTAATATTTGACATGGTTAGCTGATTGCAAGCGTGAAGCAATATGGAGAATTTGATAATTGAGATAAACAGGGTACTGAGAATTTGATAATATGTGTTGATATTGTTTAAATACGTGAATGTGAAAGAAAATGAGTTGAAAGACAGATTTATAGTTATATGATAAATGTTGAATTGAAAAGAGATGTGAAAGATAAGTCGTTAAAAGCTGATGATTGTAAATTGAGAAAGATATGTAGAAAAGGGGTTTATGTGTTTTCAGTACAATGTATATGTGATACAATTGAATTGACCATCAGAAATGAATGAATATGAAAAGTGGATAATCCGTTTGATGTGTGCTATAGGATTCCAAGGACGGAATCCTCTGAAGGAAGGAAGATTTGTAACACCCGCAAACCCGGTCTAATGGATTAGCGGGTTAGCAGTGAGTTTGTATCTGTATTATTTGAATTTAATTGGTTGAATGGTTATTTAGAATTAATTAGATTAATTCTATGAATTGAATTAATTATATATATGTATATAAATGTGTACTGGAATATGAAAAGAAAAGAAAATGAAGAAAAGTTATGTAAGGTATGTATGTATGTAGTTTGTATGCATGAAGGTATGTTACATATGTTTAGATAAAAGAATGAATAGGAAGGAAAGGACACCTCCTGCTTGGTTTTAATAAATCTATATGTACGTGTAAGTTTATATGCAAATTTGGAAAAAGTCACCAGCTCATAAAGTTTGAAAGTCAAAGGTGTTGTATATGTATTGAGAGCAAAACCCAAGGTTGAAGAAACCTCTCAAAAGCAAGAAACTTGGAAATTGAAAGTTGAAGAATTGTGTTTGTTAATTCAAGAAAAATGTTAGAATATGTTCATAACATATATATGATAATCTTGGTATTTTTTATGTTGAAATACATGATCATATCAGAATTCACCATGGTTAAGTTTGATGTTTGTATGAACAAATGGGTTTTGTTAGATTTTGTTGTTTGATGGATTCAAAGATGTTTAGGATGTATGAAAACATGTTTAAGTATGTTTGTATATGTTTTTAGTAAGTTTTATTGAGTTTGTGAAAATCTGGAAATTTGTCATGGTGGATTCTGGTTATTTAATCGTGAAGAAGATGATGATGAATCTGGGAAAAGGAGGGTCGTGGCGCGACGTGCACACTTCGCATTCGAAGAGTTTGTTCGAAACAGTAGACTTCGCATTTGAAATAGGACCGCTCGAAGATCTGTCGCGATGCGACGCGTCCAGGGTCCCGACGCGACGCGTTTGAGTTCGAATTTAAAAATGCGCTAGAAGTGACTTCGCATTCGAAGAAGTTTTGTTCGAAGACTTGTCGCGGCGCGACACTGGGTTGGTCGCGGCGCGACCTCCACTTTTCAGAATTTTGAAGTTTTGGTTGATTGATTGTTTTGATGCGTGATTGTTCGAGATTATATGTTATTTATTTATATGCTATTTATGAGCATTTGAGATATAAATATATATGTGAATATATATATATGTGTATATATATATATATTTATGGATTGAAATTGATTCCGGTTTGTTGTGTTCTCAGGAACTACGAAGACTCAGTGATATTAGACAACTGAGCAAACGGAATCGAGGACTAAGGTGAGTGGAAGTGTACTCACGAGTGGTGATGCTGGTAACGTTTATGATTGCATGATATGAGATATTTGTTTGCTATGATAGACTGTTTAGTCTGAGTTGCCTTGATAGACTGTTTAGTCTGAATTGTCATGATATGCCATGATAGACTGTTTAGTCTGATAAGTGTTGATAGAGTGTGTTGACTGTTATTCGTTGGTAGTTGATTGTTGCTTGTTAATTGAGATGTTTCGGATTGTTGTGTGGCCAGTGTACATGGTTAATGATATGTGCACGTGGCGAGACCTATACGTAGAGTTAACGATATGCGTACATGGTTAGGGGTCAGCTATCGTATGTGTTGGGCTGGGCTATCTTCTATTGGTTGCACAGTTCTTGATCTTCTATGCATTTGTTGCATCAGAAGGGGTTTAACTGTACCAATTAGCAAATAGCTATCGGTAAACCTTTGCTTTGGCCCGCATCGGTTGCAGGTTCTGCAGAACCGCCGTTCCTCTAGAGGTTGGATTGGTTTTGTGATGAGGATTTGATCTGTTTGAGATCTGTATGTTTGATCAGATGGTGATTGTTTGTGCTTGTTGATTGTGGATGCTTGTTTCTAGCTTCCATTCACTTAGCTTTGTGCTAAATACCCTCGGTTGATTGTTTTTTGCAGGTTTGGCTGTTTAGCCTTATTTGAGGGGAAGGGAAATTTGACCAACGCTCTGATATTATGTTTTGAGAAGAGACGAGCCTTGTTTTATTTTATAACACAACTTGACGTGATGTTTGTGAACAGTACTTTGTATTTGTTTAAATGAAATCAGTTAACGCTTCCACAACGATTTAAAAAAATGGCTTGAGAATTTGCGGTGTTACAATTTACTATTTTTCGAAGACACCACATGTGATGGAAATGTGTGGAGAATTAGAGCTAAGGTAGATAAATAAAGTTTTTGATAGTTTGTAGATGTTACTTACGGGTACATACCATTTAAATGTTCATTACAGAAGCCATCTTAGGCTATAATAAAATGATCTTATAAAATGTAATAATAAGTTAAAAAAATATAAAAAATAATACTTAAGTTCATAATATTTAGGTAGTTTCCACTATCTACCATAATTTTATAGTGAAGATAGTGTCTTATCTCAAATAGTGAAATAAATTAGTATACATTTTAGGTACTATTGTTTATGTATTTCATACTTTAATAGTCTTAATTGACTAACATGTATGTTTCTTGATTGCTTTTAAGCTCAGTAGTTGTTAAAATTTCTCTGTTATTTTGAATAGAACTTTTAATTATATAAGACGATTTTACATATTCTTAACATGTGTTTGTTTCAAGCTTCCGATGTTAGGTTTCACTGTAATTTTTCTGATAAAGCAAATGATGTTATGGAGATATATATTTAAAGGCATACTTTTAAAGTCTTGATTTATACCTTTAAATTTGGTTGTATTCATGAAGGCTTAATGCAAGTTATTTGATTTGGTACACATGTTATGTTATCCACGTAAAGATAGTTTCACACAAGAATGTTGGTGCTACTATATATATTCCTAGAACCAATTAAGTTTCAACGAAGACAATTTCCTTTGATAGTTTGTTTTACAACTACAATTGACAAAGTCAGGTCAGTCTTTGTCTAATATCCGATTATTTCTCATGCGACCGGTTTTCACGCATGAGCAGTTATACATTGCAATTTCACGTTTAAAAAAAAATATTTGTGACAACAATATCAATCTTACTGACAAAACAATTAATGTAGTATATAAAGAATCACTAAAATAATATAATCTTTGTTCTTATGTGTATACTTCAAAAAATTGTATTTGTTCACTTGCTCAATTCAAGGACACTCAATTTCAAGCTCAATTTCAGGCTTTCGAAGCTCAAACGCTTTCTTATTTCCTCTATCAAAGTTAATGAATTGAGTGGTCTTTTTTTTACTTGATAAATTACTATTTCAAGTTTACTTATGCAATACTCATACGTGCACGGATCTTTACACTAGTATGTCATTGAAGAACAAGGATCATATTTCATGAACTTCGTCTTGGAGAGAGGTTTTTGAACCTTAGTTTAAGCGTTGGCCTTTGAGTTTGCCTTGGCATTAGATTTTGGTTCAACTTGAGAAACTCCATCGGCTTTGCCCTTGCTATAAGATTTCAACTTCATCTCCGCTGCCATTAGGCTTGGGGTTGAAAATTGTATTTATAAAAAGGTGTGTTCGGTATAGTACGTGAAACTAGGGATGACAAAAGGATAGCTAAGGAATTATTATCATTATCATCCTTGTCCCTTGTCAAATCGGGGTTGAGAATCCGGTTCCCTATCAGGTACGGAGTTTTAGTCATCCCTAGCTGAAGTTAGAACTAAAAAAATATGAAATGAAGTAAAGAGGTGTTTTAGGTATATCGAAATTAATTAGTTACGATTAGGGATGTAAATGGCCAAGCTACTCGAACTCGGATCTTTAAAAGCTCGAAATAATGTAAATGGCCAAGCTACTCGAACTCGGATCATTAAAAACTCGAAACGAGCCGAGCCTTAACAAGCTCAAGCGCGAGCCTAGACTAAAGCTCATTTAGTAAACGAGTCCGAGCTCAAGCCTAAAATAGTGGGCTCGTTTAGGCTCGCAAGCCTAAACGAGTTTTATATACAAAGTTAACTAATTTATTTATGTGTTTTTGTGTGTGTATATATATATATATATTCTTTTAATAAAAATTCAAAATAATACTCGAGCCTAAACGAATTTTAACGAACCGGGCTGAGCTTCATATAACTTGAATGAGTCAAACTCAAGCCTAAAAATACATAAACGAACCTAGATCGATAAGTATCATATTCAAGCTCGGTTCGATTCGTTACATCCATAGTTATGATAACATGATAATTTGTATTAATCATAATATCAAGACTTACCACATAAGCTAATTGAAAATGATTATTTTAAGAGATTACGAGATTATATATTCTTATTAAACTTTTCAAGATTTTAAAACTTAAACAATACTACAATTCTTAAGAATATTAAAAAAAAAAAGTCGCAAGTCCTTATAAAGTACGTACGTAACAATTGCAAACACACTTTTAACACACCTGTTTTTAGATGAAAGGGGTAAAAGTGTAAAGCTACAAAAGATAAAGGGGGTAGTCCTGTAATTTGGATATCATGGTAGCTACTGGACAACAGAAAGTACAAGTAGTTTTTGCAGGAGACATTAATTACGAAAAGCTGAAAAATAAAGTCTCTTTCTCTGACTCCAGAAAAGGAAAGCTCTTACGTAACCTTTTCATGCTTTTATCATCTCTTTTTTTTTTTTTTGGAACGGCGTCATCTGCTTTTATTTACACTTTACTATTATTACTAAATTAAAGAAATCATTAATAAATAATATTATTAATTATAAGATGCGGAAAAAAAATTAAAAAAAGTTACATACCTCATAAACAAACAAACCAACAATGAAAGAGTCGATACGACGGGAAGGCATACGTGATGGCAAAAAAACGTAGTATCATGATACGAAAATACGTGATTATATTTCATATATAAGTAATCAATCATTATTATTAGACAATGTGTTCAACTTTTTATTGATTATGATTAAAAAAGAATTTTAAATGTTTAGAAAATATTTTAAAATGATAAACTAAAATTTTGACCAAATATGATATTTTTTTGAAAATTTATAAATGTTAAATATTATATTTGTAAATTAGGATGTGCAAATATGACATTTTATGTTTTAAGAAATACATATATGAAATTCTCTCTAAAAGTTTTACTCAAATTAAAGTCAAAATAAAATTCAATTTTAACTTAAAAAATTCAAGATGGTGTTTACAAAAATTGATGGTTAAGCCTATACAAATAAAATTGATATGTTAAATAAATGTATAACACTGTACAATAATATTGATCCGATTTAGTGTTTTATTATTATTATTATTATTATTATTATTATTATTAGGGCAAAATGCACAAAAATATAAAAAACTTTGTAATATTGTCATTGTATACAATTAACTTTATTTTGTATTTAAAAATACATATAACTTACAAATTTTGTTCATTATATATAATTGGTAACCTTATTACTAGGTTACCGGTTACCGAACCGATTATATACAATGAACCAAATTTGAAAGTTTTTTATATTTTTAGGTACCAAATTCTTTTATTTTTGACAAAGTTACCGGTAAGTTACCTATTGTCATAGATAATTTGCATACAATGAACTAAATGTGTAATTTGTGTATATTTTTAGGTATAAAATAAAGTTGGTTGCATACAATGACAATATTGGTATAGTTTATTGTATTTTCGTGCAATTTGCCCTTATTATTATTATTATTATTATTATTATTATTATTATTATTATTATTATTATTATTATTATTATTATTATTATTATTATTATTATTATTTACTAATATTTATGAACATAGCATATTATTTTTCTAATCCCTAAAAGTATTTGACTTACTTTAAGAAAATATTTAAGCTCTCTATTTTTAGAAATTTAGGATTTGTTACTTCTAATTATTTATATTTTAAGAAAACAATGTAACTCCCATTATTTTATTACACAAGAAATTACTTGTGTTCTCCATCATGTTTACTCTTTAAAAAATAATTGAAAATTAATTTACTTTCATATTTTAAAATCTTATTCTTTAATAATGCAATAGTGTTTTAAATTAAAAAGCACAACTTATTTATTTTTTGAAATTGATATAGCTGTTTAAAACAACCCATCCTCTTAATAAAATATTTATGTATACAATTATTTTAAGTTGTTATACAATTTTTTTTAATATTTAGTGATTAAAGTTTTTACATGTAACTTAATTTTTAGTAATTAGTATAACTAGTTATATATGCACTAATAATATTAAATTAATTAATTTCTAAATTTTAATATTTTATTTTATATCATGGTGATTTATAAAGAGAATTAAAAAAGTTTTGCAAAATTAACACTCCTAAAAACACCTTAAATCAAAAAAAATTAAGGATAATGTTTCCATAATATATCCTAAATCTTAGTTAGATACCCCTAATACAACGAAAAATCAAAGATTAAAATTAAAGATATTGTTTTCATAATTTGTCTTAAATCTTAGGTAGATTATTATACAAACTAACAAATCAATTGAACTATCAACGTAAAACAATAGACACCCAAAAATACCATCGTCACTATTGTGCAGCCATGACAACCACCGCTGCCATCTCCGTACAGTCGTCACCACAGGTGTCGTTGCTGCCGGTGAAGTTGTGACAAACTTTTGAAACTTTCAGGACACTTCTAACACTCAAATCAATGCTGATCTAAGTTGTTCAAGAAGGAACCCATTAAAGCTCTAAAAAACTATAGATAAACATCCAAGGTAGGGAAAGTGGCGAAGAGCTCCATTTCCGGGAGTAGGGGTGAACCGGTGGCGGGGAGATTGGGTTTGAGAGGGAGAGGGTCGCTCTTAGGTTTGTTTCTGGAATTAGGGGTAGGATGGAGGTAGTAATTTCCCCGATAGTGGGGTGTGGTCCGATGGTAGACAATTACATTTGAAAAGGAGAGGGGGGCCAGAGAGAATGGAGAGGCGGAATTAGGTTTGCAGATAAAGGGATGCAGGAGAGAAAGCCTTCGCAAATAAGGGAGAGGGAGATGGAGAGTTCTTAGAGAGAGAAAAGAGCGAGGGAGAAGGGGAGAACGAAAGTTTAGCCTTTTATGGGTAAGAAAGGTTATGTAGGGGAGACTGATGTTATTCCTATTAAATAACCCCTAAAACTTTCGTCACGAGGATCAAATTCAGAGTAACGTTTCTTCATGAATTATTGAGTTGTCACCACTCACCAGAATCGGAGGTACTTCTTATTACTCGATGGATGAGATGATGGAAACTTGGCAAGGATCAAGATGTTATAATTGATCAACTAGGGGATTGATAAGATAATGGAAAGTAGCTAAATGCTTCCTCTTCATTGCTAGTTTGCTAGACTGCTAAAGTCTGAAAAGATACTAGGGCTAGAGCAAAACAGAATTGGAAACATGAGTAAGAAATACAAAATGACACGAAGCTTTGATTTTTGAATAAGTTCACGTAACTTAATAAATTAAATTCGGCTTATTCGGTTCAGAAAATGTAATACACATTTCCCCAGTTGTAATAATAATTTAATATTTATAAAAAGCGAACTATTAGATGTTGCTTTGGTGTTTTAGTTGTTATCCTCCTTAATGTTAAAGGACTAATTGTGTCAAACATGGTAATGAATCTGTACTATGTACTATGTTAAAGGACTAATTGTGTCAAACATGGTTTTAGTTGTTTTACATGAAGAACTATACACCCAACATTGTATTACTATAGCCGTAAAGACCTCAAAAGTATGTACTATGTGCTTGTGTGTGTGAGCCGAGGACAAAGGAGGAAGAAACAAGGAATAAATCTGCATCAAATTGCTTGGGTTTTGTTGGAAACTCATCAAGCATTTAGATACTGAGTTCATGCAAATTAATTGAGATCTAATAGGATTTTAGCTAGTTTTTGGGTTGTTCTAAATGTAGAAGAAAACCAAGAACAATAAGGATGTTTAAAGCCATTGAAATTGATGAAAATTCAATTAATCGGTAGGTATTTGTTTAATTAACGCGCGTTTAGAAAATAATGCAACAAGAATTATACAAAATGGTTGAGTATTGATTCTTTTTAGTTATTAAAATGGATCAGATTGTAGTTCACAAATCGCCAAATAGGATTAGCCAACTGTTAATGTTAAAATGGTAAAAGTATTAAATCTCCATCCACGGATTGTGAAGTATGAAACCATGATTTAATCTCCATGTGAACTAGTGATGTTGTTATTGCAATGAAATTAAATCGCGAAGGGTATTATGTGTGTGTGTTTTGGGAAAAATCACGAATTGAAATGGAAGTGTGAAGTGAAGTGAATCGCAAAGCTAAAATGAATCACCATGTGGTAAATCACGAAGTGTTATGGAATGTTAAGTGTCCCAATTGCCAAGTAGGGCTTAGACCCTAATCTCCAAGTGCCTAAGGCACATCTTCGCTATGTGGGGCCACAATGTGAATATCCTCCTCCAAGTTCTATGTATCACTTAGATTTCCATGTGAGGTCAGAGTTGGGATTTATGGGAAATTCCATAGTTACAAGTATCCTTAGCGTATGCAACCCTAGATAGTGTCTAATAATGTGGAAACCTTAATTGTAGGTTTTGACGGTAGATGCGAATCTTCCGAATATATTGAAACAATTATTACTTTTGCTTGACTGCAATCAAGTGAGTTACACTAACTTTCTCAATATATTAATGCAAAATGTGCATGTAATTTATGTGTGAAAGTTTAACTAATGTATTTATAATATGAAGTTGGGGTTGTGTTATATTTTGGTGAAAAGACAACTCGGGCACAGTTAGACTCGTGAAACCCTTGATACAGCTTGAGTTGTCCACTGTGATCCAAAGAGGGACATCGTCGTCGGTGCAATGTTTTGGCATTATGTGATCATGATGATGAAATGAAGTATAGATATGTGTATGATGTGTACATACTGTGGGAAGGCTCATGTAATGTGAATCATCTCATACTAAACATTTTCAGCTGAAGCACATTTTCGGACACTGTCTTTTATAGAGTTTTAAAAGGAACAATTTTATTTATACTTTGATAATGATATGTGGTTAGTGAATGAAGTGTAGTTCCTGGTGAGAAACCCTCTCATAGTTTTTGTGGAAATGTTGTGAATGTTTATTTTACTCTTATATAAATATATATATATATATATATATAATATTTGGGGTGTTACAACTTGGTATTACAGTCTTGGTTTAAGAGATACGGACACACAATTAGTGTGTTTGGACTTAAATTCTAATTATAAAGATTTTTAAAAGTCAAATTATTTATTACTTTAACAAATAAGTTTAGTTAAGGATTATGAAGAGAGTTCCCTACTTAGTCTTGTTTGATTGTTGCTTGTAAATTCGAAGCATGGTCCCAATACCTGACTTGAGAGCAAGGTGAAAGATTGTGTGTGTGTGTGTGCATATATGTTATGTGAAATATACCGTGTAGGTGAAATCCACGATGAAGTGTTGTTGATGTTATATTTGTGTTTTATGTTATTCATGGATGCTCTTGTGTTGTGCATGATACTAACCATATAGGTTTAGAATTGGTAATTTGGTCTTATTGAATGTTCTTGTTTGTTTGTTGTAGTAGAGTAGGATTAAAAGTTTGACTACCTGTATGCCTTACTATTATGCATAGTTTGTGTTCTTGATACATTTAAACTTATGATATAAGCGCCTCTATATGAAACCTTGTATGCTTGCATGATAGTACAATAACATTACACGATCAGGTGCTTATAGACTTTTAAGCGATACATGGCCTAAGTCTGTGAATCGAGACTTCTATTGGTGATGCCAAGAATTAACATGTATAGTGTGCTCGGAATAATATGCGAGTCATTTTACAAATACATGGTACATGTTAGAACTTGCCAAAATGTAAGACCCATTTCCAAATTGTAATTTTATCATTAGAATCTGAACATTTATAACATGGGGTTAATGATTTACTAAATGTTAGATAGTGTCAAGGTTATTTTATTATAAGGAGGGATCTTTATTGTCAATAGGAAAGTTAAGGAAGACTATTTAAGCACTTTTAGGGCACAAAACCCTAGGTTATTCATTTCTCAGATTCATTTATTGTTATATTGGATATGTTAGATAGTGTGTAAGTATGTGCCTGCCTAGAAAGAGAAACTAAAATTATTAAGTAAATTTTCATTATTTCGCATGGAAATTGAAGAGTAATCACCAGGTTAGTATTCTTACTTCTTAATTCCATGTAATCAATTAGGGATCAATTTGGATGGGATTGAATCTGTTTTGGTGAAAGACTACGAGTAGAACAAAGCCGGCAGAAACGTTATGCTGATAAGAGGCGTTCAGAACTAGAATTCCATGTAGGTGACTATGTTCTACTCAAAGTTTCACCTTGGAAGGGTGTTTTTCGTTTTAGAAAAAGGGGTCAATCGAGCCCGAGATATATTGGGGCATTTAAAGTGTTGGCACGTGTTGGAAAAGTGGCTTACCGTTTGGAATTGCCAGAAGAATTTTCTAGATTACACAATACCTTTCACATATCTCATATGTGAAAGTGTCTAGCGGACGATTCGACCTTCGTACCCATGGAGGATATAGTAGTGGATGAAAGACTGAATTATGTGGAAAGACCAGTAGCTATCTTGGAGAGAAAGGTGAAGACCTTACGAAATAAGCAAATCACATTGGTGAAGGTATGGTGGGAGCATCGCTGAGGATCATAGTAGACTTAGAACCGGAGGAAGAGATGCTAAGGAACTACCCAGAATTATCCGAGTTGTGATTTCAGGTACAAAATCGTGTCTAAGTGGAGAGTTGTAATACCCGTTTCTGATTTGTAATTTATTATTAGAATATGAACATTATAACATAGGGTTAATGATTTACTATATGTTAGATAGTGTCATGGTTATTTTATTATAAGGAGGGATCATTATTGTCAATAGGAAAGTTAACAAAGACTATTTAAGCACTTTTAGGGCACAAAACCCTAGGTTATTCATTTCTCAGCCACATTTACTGTTATATTGGATGTACTGTGTGTGAGTATGTGCCCTTCTGAGAAGGAGAAACTGAAATCAGCAAGCAAACTTTCATCATTTTGCGTGGAATTTAAAGAGTAATAACCAGGTTAGTGTTCTTAATTAGTTGTAATCAGTTAGGGATCGATTTGGTTGGTATTTGGTAGGGATTGAATTTGTTTTGTTAACTATTGAACTGAGAACAAATGGGAACTAAAAAAGGATTATTGATTAATGAAAATGTAATATTAGCATAATTAAATGATAAGGATTTGCTTAAACAATGTCAGGTATTTGTAGCATCTAGAATTAGAGGAAATGGTTAAGATTTAAAGAGTTTAGATTTTCATTTGACTGACTGTGTAAACTTCAATGGAAAATGTTCTTGAGAAGCTGAGAATCGTAAATTGGGTTAAGAACAAATAGTAGATCAAGTGTAAAGTGTGAAAAGAAAAGGTATGCTTTGAACTCGAAAACAGTTAGGGAGGGGTTGAGTCTCTTAGTAAAATTTCCCCGGATCACAAATCGTTAATCGTATATTCAATCAAAAACCTTGAATCGTATATTGAATTAGAAACCTTGAATTGCATATTGAATCGGAAACCTTGAATTGCATATTGAATCGGAAACCTTGACCGCATATCGAATCAAAAAATTTGAATTGTAAAATGGATCAAAAACTAGGGTGTTGGATATGAAATCGTAAACTTGGAATCGCAAACTAAATAGAATTAGAATCATAAATTGTGGTTTCAATTCAAGATCAAAAATCACCACTTATGAAGAGAATCAAAAACTACAAATTAAATATGGGTATCAATATGATTGTAAACCATCAATCGTGAACCATTGGATCGAAAACCTTAGGATTACAAATTTTAAATCGGAAACTCTAAACTTAAACCGGATCAAGTGAGAAGCCCATTAGTTAAGGCTAGTTATTTTAGGTAGAGTTTATTGTTATAGAACTTTAATTGTAGGTGGTTGCCGGTAATTTGTAAATTTCCAAATACTTGTTGCGTGAACTATTAAGTAATATCTAAACTAAGAACCAGGTGAGTTTTCACTACCTCATTCTTTGTGATGTGATATGTGTACCATATATTATGCACCTGATATTGTGAATATATGATTATTAATGTGTTGTTTGATTATTTGTTGTAAACTGAAAACCGAGGGGGCTATTAGATGGTGAGCATCAAGGTCGAGTGAACCATTATTACTGATGTTAGTGGACATCGTGGTTGTAGGCCAGGCCGAGGGGGCCTTAAGTGCAATCATGTTGTGATGTGCTTTGTATATGAGTGTTGAGTTGCTCACTAAGCTTTATGCTTATTCGTCGTTGTTCATTCTTTTCAGGTTCCTCGGGTAAGGACAAGGGGGATGCTCCAACGTGACAGCAAGGCAGCAACGTTTCCTAAACTTGATTTTTAATGTTGAGACAATTAATGTTTAATTTCTGCTAATTGAATATTAAATAGACTGAATTTTGGATGAATGTAATTATGAGTCCTTGAGGATTGATTTATGAGTTATTAATATTGAACTATATTGTATTTAAAAAAAATCAGGACATTACACAGAAGCGAAGATGAGCATACATGTATGTTAGAACTAGTAGAAGCAACGACATCTTCCTAGTCATGTATGTTGTTGATATGCTACTCATAGGAAACGATATCCCAACACTAAGAAGTGTCAAGACTTGGCTGGGACATGTTTTTCTATGACATACATTGGAGAGGCGTCATATATATTATGCATTAGAATAGACAAATGTATATTAGACGCGTAATATGTCTTAACAAGAGCACTTACATAGATAAAGTCCCGAAAAGGTTCAGGATGGAGGAATCAAAGAAGAGATTCATCCCTCTATAACATGGTTTGACATTGAGCAGAGCTCGGTGTCCTAGTTCTACTAAAAAACTAAAATAAATTATTCGACTCCCATATGCCTTGCTCGTGGGATCGATTACGTATGACATTCAATGCACGAGACCAGATATATCATGTGTTTTGACCATGATGAGCAGATATAAGTCTAATTTTAGCAAACCTCATTGCATCATAGTGAAGAACATCCTTAAGTACCTTGGAAGGACTAAATAAATGTTCTTAGTATTAGGTGGTGAAAAGGAGTAGAGTGTGATTAAATACACAAATGCTAGCTTTTAAACAACTAGGGATGAATCTCGTTCGCAGTTAGGATTTATGTTCCTACCGAATGGAGTTGCGGTAAGCTAGAAAAGTTCCTTACAAGAGACCAGATCCGACTCTACAACAGAAGTCGAGTACATTGCAGCAAGTGGTGTTATGAAGGAAGCAATCTTAAGGAATAAACTCATCGAGGATCTATGTGTTGTCCCAAGAATCGAATCACATATCAAGATCTTTTGTGATAATGAAGGGGTTGTCATTCTTGCGAAAGAGCCTCGGTCACACACACACTACAAGACATGTACTCGGGAGATATCACTACCTTTGAGATGTTGTCATGAAAGGTGCAATGATAATTAGAAGAGTTCATATAGACGTAAACCTGTCGGACCCTTTCATCAGGCCACTAACACAGACCAAGCATGACTGTCATACTAGGTCTATAGTTCTTGATGTAAAAGTTGTAGTATATTATGATAATTATGAATTTTTTATAGTTGTCAAATTCATTACAATGATTATTAAATAAAAATTCTTATATATGCTTAGAGCAATTTCATTAACTAACAATTAATCAAAATCTTTTTGTATGTTTAAACACTTTCCTGAGTTATAGAACTCTAAATACTCTACAACAGTCATTCTACATCTAGAAATGAAGAAATGAATAAAGGTTTTAATAATGGTGTTAATGATTACGTTAATTCATTTTAATATAATTATATAATTAAAGAAAGGCTTAAGGCTACATATCTGACTATTTTCAATTCCTACTTATCTTTCTACTTACAAAATCAAGACATGTGTCAAAATCAAAAGAGAATATGAATAAGATAATTAGTAGGATTTCACATTTACATTATGATTTAACGTATAGGATGATAGAGTAGAAAGATTTAATAGAATAAAAAATATTTTTTTTTATAATTAAAAACACTTTACATTGAATTAAGGAAGACATAAAAAGAATTTTTTTTAAATGTTTCATAATCAATTATGCCTTTAAGAAAAAGGTTGTGTTTGCTTTGATGGATCTTTCGATTGATATGAAAATGCGTAAAGAGAAAGAGAAGAGGGCGTGCACTATGAAAAGGCTATTGTCTTATATCATTATTTTGTAAATAAAAAGCATAAATAATTACATTTATTTATTTATATTTTTTTAAAAATGATGATTGGTCTCATCGTATTGGTGAACCATTCTTTTCATATTTTGTGTAGAAATGTGTTTCTAAAGCAATCCTACCCTTGCCCGATCAACTTATGTCTTTTTTCTTTTAGTTTTTTTTTAATTTAATTTATTACATGTAAAACAATATTATTCTACTAAATCTTTCTAATTATTCTTATACCTATTAAATCAAAACTAGTGTTAAAATTAAGAGAGAATATGACAAAAAAATTAATAGATTTCACATATTACATTTAAGTGTGTAGAAGGATGATATATAAAGATTTAGTAGGAATATATAATTTTTTTAATATATAATTAGCTATAAAATGTTTGATAGGAACTAGATTAAATACTCGTGTGATACATCGGTTTGTTTTACAAAATGATAAGTATTAAACATTAGCAAAAAGATATTAAATAATTATAAACTACAAAAAAATTGAGAATTTTTTAAAAAAAATTGTCACAGACGACGTCAACACGCACCAATGGTGGAAGCTTCGCACGATGGAAGGGCAGTTGTGACAGCAAAAACGTGATATAATGATACGAAAAGACTTGATTGTATTCCATCTTGAAGTTATCGGTCGTTATTATTATAATTCGGAACAATAAAGTCAACTGATTATTGGTTTTATATAAAATGATTATAAAAACTTTAAAAAATAAAACTAAGATTTTGATTAAATATGATATTCAGTATGGGTAAACACAATACTTTTTGTTTAAGAAAATCATATATGAAATGTTCTATACTATTTTTTAATTTACATTAAAGTTAAAATCGAATTTAGTTTTATACTTACACAAATTTTATAATTATTTAATTAGTTTAATATTATAGATAAAAAATATGAATTAAGCAATAATATAAAAGGAGATCGACGAAGTTTGCCCCAAAACAACCAGCAGTAAAAGCAATTTTAGTGATTAAATTATAAACTCTGAATCGACATAGAAAAACAAAAACCGGTGACAACAACCGGATGTTTTTAAATGAAAATTATAATTGAAGTATTAAAATAGGGTTTATTTTATAGAAGAATTTTTAATACAGTTAATAATTAATTTATAGTTTTAATTTTTAAGGGATCAGTTTTAGTATTTGAATCAATGGTATCAATGGTGCAGATTAAATTTTAAATATTTGGGTGGAGTGACATTTTCGTAATTTTTGGTAATTCACATGTGATACTTTTACAAATCAAATGTGATTATATACTGAATAATCTGTGATTGAATATTAAAATTTTATGACTATATTTTTTAAATGGACTTTATTAAACACAACTCTATATAATAGAAATTAAGTTTGAAAACTGTTTTATCAAGGTCACTCATGGTTATTTCGCAATGTGAAATAAGGGGGAAGTGACCTTCGTAGAATAGTTTTCAAACTTTGTTATTATTCTATGAAGTTTCCCCTATTAAAATAATAACATCGAATCTTTTTCTTCTATTTTAATACTAGATTAGATACCATGTGATACATGAGTTGTTTAAAAAATAATAAATATTAAATATTAAATAATTATTAAACATGAAATAAATGAGTTTTTTAAAAAAATGATGACAGATGGCGTCATGATTTTATTTATTGTACAACTCATCGATGATTATTGTTACAGTTAAAACTATAAGGTCAAATATTTATTTGTGATTATTAAAAAGAAGTTAGGATGATTATAAAATATTTTAAATTGATAAAATCAAGAATTTGGTTAAATATGATATTTTGATATATTATAAAGAGTAAATATGACATTTGTAAATTATGGTAGAGAACTATGATATTTTAATGTTTAAGAATGACGTATATGAAAATTTTCTTGTAATTTTGGTTTATTAAATTTTGATTAAGAAAAGTCAAAATTGAAATTCTATTTGAATTAAATGGATGATCTAGATTAAGTAATTAAGTTTATTTTATTAAATGAAAGGTTATGATCGTAAATAAATTTGATACATGTTAATCTTTTATTTATATTAGAATATTAATAAAAGAATAATATTAATAAAATTTATCAAATAATTCTAACTATTAATTTATATAAAAATTAAAATTATCAAATCTTCCATTAATTTGGTAAAATCTAAAATCCAATTTTGACTTTATTGGTTAAAAATTGGATTCACTTTAAATTTATTTTGAATGAAAATTGTATATGCACTTTTTAAACCTTAAAATATCGTATTTATTCACTATAAATTATAAATATCATATTAAACCTTTTATCGTTTTAAAATATCATTTTTAATCAAATTCTTAGTTTTATCACTTAAAAATATTATATAATCATTTTAAATTCTTTTTAATTATAACCAATAAAGATGTGAACTTATTGCTCCTAATTGTAAAAATAATTATCGATTATACAATAAATACAATCGCGTCTCTTAGTAGTTTGTATCATGACACAATGTTTTTAACTTCACGTCTGCCCTCCTCTCGCGTCAACACTTCCACCGTTGCTATGGATGTTGACATTAATTGTCGTCGTTTTCTAAATTATAATTTTTAAATTTTTGTAACTATTTAATATTTTTTTAACAATGTTTAATATTTATTCTTTTTTAAATCAATATAATACATGACTGTAATCTAGTGTTATAATAAGGGACAAATTACATTAAAATACAATAAATTTTGTCTTAGTTATCATTATATACAATCAACTTTATTTTCTTAAAAATAATACAATAACTTTCATAATCCTCACACTGTATGCAAATTGTTGTATACTATGGAAGTTATAACAAAGTTCATTGTAACAATAGTAGCTAAACAACAGACACAAGAAAAAGTTATTTGCCTACAATGAGAGGATTATAAAAGTTAATTGTATTATTTTTAAATTTTTAAAGTTGATTGTATATAATAATATTTAAGACAAAGTTTATTGTATTTTCATGCAATTTGCCCTATAATAAGTTTACAAATAAAATCGTTAAATTTAAGGTTGATAGGAATTCTATATTTATCGTTTTGCCCATATTTGATACTAGTAACCTATCAAATTTAATTACGGGTTAGGATTATAACATCTCTTTTTATAGATAACTTCTTTTTATTAACAAGACACTTTAAAAAAAATTAAATATGTTGTTAATGATATCTCGTGATCCACCTATTTTCTTACCGAGCAAGTTCAAGAATCAGCTAAATCATAGTCATATCTTTACTATACATTACAGGACCCTATAATAACGTATATTGCAGTACAGTTATTCTTCCTCTTTAAATTTAGAAATTAAAAATATTTTAAGAAATATAAAATTAACCTTATATAGAAGGCAGTGAATAATAAAAGAAACTTAATTTTTATGGTATATATGAACTTTTTTGGTACGTACACACACCAACTCACTCTTAAATATATATCTTGTCCACTTTTATATTAAAAGATTAAAAAGTTGCCATAAATTTAATAGTTAGTAATATTTATGTAAGATTTTTCATAATTAAATTTATGGTTAAAGCATTTAAAATGCCTCATTGATTTCTAGTATACAATTCTTTTTATATTGAAAATAATATATCTTTCTACTATTTTTTTCTTGTTTTATCGTTCTACTGATTACAAGATAACATGTGGAATTCACTAACTCTTTTCCTTACCTTTTCCGTGTTTAATATACTGATTACAAGATAACATGTGGAATTCACTAACTTATCTTTTATATCTCTTTTATAATAATATACAGAGTTGTGTTCAACAAATTTAATGTAAAAAAACATAGTATTAAAATTTTAATATTCTATCACAGGTGATTCAGTATTCAATCACATGTAATTTGTAAAAGTATCACATGGCCGATGATTATTCACCTATTTATCAGGAATTCTATATTTATCGTTTTGCTCTATATTTGATACCAGTAACCTATCAAATTTAATTAAGGGTTAGGATTATGAGATCTCTTTTTATGGATTACTTCTTTTTATTAACAATACCCTTTAAAAAAAATTAAACATGTGGTTAATGACATATCGGGATCCACCTATTTCTCATAGAGGGTAATGTTGGAGGAATTGGTTTGAAATAGGGTTAAAAATAACAATAAATTCTTGGATAATTTTGTAGATCGTGTTTAATATATTTTTCGTAATTTGTAATTCGACCCTTATGTTTGAGGTATCACGAATTCAGATGTAGGATAATCCAAAAAACTTGATTTGAATTACACGCTTAATTCAAATCCAAACACAAAATATTTTTGCTTTGATTTTCGTTAGTCAGAAACTATTTCAACAGAATATCAATTACGAAATCGTATATCCTTCCTTTTCGTTTTTCTTCTCTCATTTTCTTGTTTTTCACACCGAGAATGCCTATATATAGGCAACCTCCACGGCGGTTACGGGCGGTTGGCCGGCGGTTATCGGCGGTGGTTGGCGGTGGTTATTTATATATATATCTTACTCCTATATAATGATTTACCACCTAAAAAACTCTTAATTTTAAGAAGAGTAAATTTACTAAAATACCTCTCCTTTATACCTCTCCTTTACCCCTCCTTTTAAGTTCACAATTAATGAATTTTGTTTACTCCTATATAATGCATTTACCACCTAAAAAACTCTTAATTTTAAGAAGAGTAAATTTACTAAAATACCCCTTCTTTATACCTCTCCTTTTAAGTCCACAATTAATGAATTTAAACAAATAAATATTGAAAACATAACCGACAATTAATAAATTTAAACCAATACTTATAACTGAATTATTTCTAACCATATATTTTTAATATTAACTTTTGATTAATAAGATCACCATACTTATAACTGAATTAAGTCTAATCATATATTTTTAATATTAACTTTTGAATCATGAGATCACCTAAATTCATGTTTTCAATAAATCAAGTTCTAGAGATTTCACAAACACCAAACAAATGAAAGAGTCAAAGAGTTGAAATTTATAAACATTGCATTCTAACTCAATTACATAATAATTGGAACTATGAAACATTACACACACATATATACATACATATATATAATCAGCAACTTCATGATTCAGCCATGCGATAAAACTCTTCCAACAAACTGAAAAACAAATAACTCAGAGTTAGCAATTTAATTCTTAATTTCAAAGTGGCTCTCGGAAAGAATCGTCACAAACTCATATTAGCACTTTTTGATTGTTCTGCACAAAACTCATCACAACCTCCTTTTTATTCGCCGCCGTCGTATTGCGCGGGTACTCCACTAGTATATATATATATATATATATATATATATATATATATATATATATATATGGGAAGGTTCATTTGAGAACCGTTTTTATTGCGAGAACCAATATTAGTCATTCAGCGGGACCCCCGCCAAGGGGCGATGACCCGTGGAACACCACCAGGGGCCATCCTCCGGACCCCCGTATTTCCGATACTAACGTAGCTTATACGAGTGTGCACTCCGCACCTGCATACTCGAATTATAACTAAATCTAGAATCGGCTAGTCTCGTGTCAATCCTAATTATAATAAATGACTTGATGATATTAAAATCACCAAATTGCAAGTTCAAAAATCAATCAATTCATAGTCATATACTCACAATACATTACATTACCCTATAAATAAAATATATGGCGGGACATTTATTCTTCCTCTTTAAATTTAGATATTAAAAATATTTTAAGGATTATAAAATTAACCTTATATAGAATGCATTGAAAGATGGAGAAACTTAATTTTTATGGTATATTGAACTTTTTTGGTACGCACACACACCAACTCACTTAAATATTTATCTTGTCCACTTTTGTATTGAAAGATAAAAAGTTGCCATAAATTTAACAGTTAGTAATATTTTTCGTAATTTAATTTATGGTTAAAGCATTTAAAATGCCTCATTGATTTCTAGTACACAATTCTTTTTATATTGAAAATAATATATCTTTCTATTATTTTTTTCTGTTTTATCATTCTACTCATTACAAGATGACATGTATAATTCACTAACTCTATTTCCTCACCTTTTCCATCAATTTTTATACTTGTGTTGATCTTATAAGTACAAATATAAATAAAAGAAAATAGTAGGACATATAAATTATCTTGTATGTCTCTTTTATATGATATACAGAGTTGTGTTCAACAAAGTCAATATAAAAAACATAATCTTAAAATTTTAATATTCAATTATAGGTAATTCAGTATACAATTACATATGATTTGTAAATGTATCAAATGTAAATTACGAAAATATCATTCCGTCTAAAATTTTAAAATACAATCTAGACTATTTATATGATTAATTTAAAAATCAAAATTAATCCTTAATACTATGAATTAATTTCGATTATTTTGTCAATTTTAGAAGTGAAACTTGTTGGAAAGCGATGAAAAGGTGTAGAATCGTGGAAGGGCAGATTTTGCGTGTGAAAAGCCAATGCATTGGTTTTAAAGCCACTTTCTCCTACTAAAAGATCAACACAAGTATTAAAATTGATAAATGAGGTAAGGAAAAATAATTATTGAATTCTATATGTTATCTTGTGATGAGTAGAAGGATATATCATTTTTCATAGATTATTGTATTAAAGTTATTCTTTTGTTTGAAATTTTTTGATGTTTAAGTTACCATTTGATTTTTTAAAAATATCTAATTCTATCACAAATTTAAATAACTAGTATATCATGCTTAATTGGCAGTTGGTGGCTTTCAGGCCTTTGGATATCGAATTGGATGGAAAACCTCTTTTAATTGATTAATGGGGTACCTGCGTAATGTGATGGTGATAATTAAAGGAAGATGATTATGAATATTTGTGCTGATAAGGACAGAGGAGACACTGATACTTGAGAATGAAACCTGAATATTACAATAAATTTTAAATAATTTAAGTAGTACTATTTATCAAATTTATGTTATATGAAAGTTTTTATTTAATAGTATGATAATATTGTTTATACACTTTTACTTAAAAGTAATATGAGACGATATAAATAATACTAATATTATATATTGAACTTGAAGATCATAAGAAATATTTAAAACATTTACTGTTTTCATGTTATCCAAGAATAATATATTAGTGTAGCCACAAAAAAATTTGAAATATATATTTTTAAAGAAAAATAAATTATAATTTATCATAATTAAGACATTAATTTTGGTAAAGGAGAAAAGGAGGTGAAAGGTTTCACGAATTGATGGATGAGATTGATGTAAATAAAATTAAAGGTGGAGATTTAGTTTTGAATGAAAAATTAAGAACTCTTAATTTTTAAAAGAGAGAGAGAGAGTAGTGTATGCTTAATATAGTAGTATAGATATAGATATGTCTGGTTTAAGATTCTTTTATATTTTACTGCCTAAGGACGTGTTCGGTGTTCCGGAGATACATCAAGGAAAGAAAG
Organism: Dittrichia graveolens; assembly: GCA_038502395.1. Taxonomy (NCBI): domain Eukaryota; kingdom Viridiplantae; phylum Streptophyta; class Magnoliopsida; order Asterales; family Asteraceae; genus Dittrichia; species Dittrichia graveolens. The sequence goes on from JARJIL010000006.1 coordinate 70,280,639, forward strand.
GAATAGAAAAGAAAATTGATGGAAGAAATAAGAGAAAAGAAAGGATATGATTATGATTTTTTCATGTTTTCGAGTTGGAAAGAAAAGAAATAAGTTTGTGTTCCTAAGTTGGAAACGAAGGAAAGAAAAATGTTCATTTTACAATAATACCCTTGTTTTTTAAAATTATTTATTGTGATTAAGGTTAATTTAGCAACTTATCAAACGTTTATTTTACAATAATACCCTTGTTTTTTTAAAATCTGTATGATTTTCCTTTCCGTTCTTTCCAAATCCTTCTATTTTTGGGAGGATAGTTTACCAAACGTTCCTACCAAATCATTTCCTTTCTCTTTGAAATAACTCAGTAAGACATAATTTTTTTTATTTCCTTTCAAATCTATTTATTTCTCTCCATAATTAAACTCGGGAACACAACTTAAGAATTTTCGGTTTTAGTTTGGGTTTAGTATCCAAAATTGTATTAAAGTTGTCACCTTTTGTTATTGTATATACCAAACTTTCAAAACTACCATTTGATGTATCAAACTTTCTAAAACTACCATTTAGTGTATTGGATTACCTGCTTAGCAGGTAACCAATAATTCTGTCATTTTTTTATTTATTTTAATGTTCATCAAATGTCACATCTATAGCCATGTCAATAATTTTTGCCACATAACATTTACATCTTATAATTTAAATATTTTCAATTCTTTTCAAGCCAATTTAACATGAAGATGAAGATGATGAAGAACACCATAAAGATTACCTACAAACCAAGCATGAACAAATCTGTGAACTCAAATTGTCGAAGCCTAAAAACAAAATCTATGAACCAAAACTAAATGGAAACCTAAAAACGAAAACCCTTTAACCGAAACAAAGAGCTGGAAGCAAAATCAAAAAAAGATCTGGAAGCAAAATCGAACCAAACACAAACACACAGATCTGAAATCATAAGAAAAATCGAACCAAAGAACCAAACACAAACACACATAAATCGAAGAAAAAAGAACAAAGCTTGAAATGAAGAACTTACCTTATCGGAACCAAGAAGCAAACACACAAATCGAAACCCCAAATAGTCGATCATGAAGATGAATAGAGATAAAGATGAGGCAACACAATCGAATCGTGATGTTTATATGATCGAATTTACCTTATCGTAAATTGAAAGAAACCCTATGAAATCCTAAAATCTTGTCGATGATGGTGATGGTGTCGGAACTTAGATCTGACTTCGTATCGAAAGAAACCCTAATTGAAACCTAATCTAGTTCCATATCGATGGTGAATCCAAAACCCCTTTCCAAATCGACTTCCAAATCCAATCTAGAAAACCTTGATGGTAATGGTGAAGTCGTTACGGCCTTCAAATTGATGTCAAGATCGATGGTAATCCAAGAAGCAAGATGCAACAATCGTATGAAGTTGAAATCAGACCCACATAAAACTAAATTTGTCGAAGTTGAACCCTAATCGAAGATGAAGGCATGGATTTAGGTACGATGAAGAGGAAGAATTGATGGGAGATTTCATCAAATGAAGATGAAGAATCGATGAGTATAGATGATAATACTCATAATAATATTAAAATAACATTTCTTTATTTTGTATTATCTTAATAAAAGAAAAAAAATACCATGTCACTGACACATAAGCATTAACTTGTGCCACATAAGCACTAACCTGCTATCACAAGTTATCATATACTAAATGGTAGTTTTTGAGACTTCAGTACACTGAATGGTAGTTTAGAAGTTAGATATACACAATAGCAAAACGTGACAACATCAGTACACGTTTATGTACTAAACCCTTTTTTAAAAGGGTGTTGTAAGGTGATTAGGTGGATTGTCATATAAAACTATTGTTTCTTTTGGGTCACTAACTCACTATCTTAAAAACATGGTTTTTGTAAGGTGATTTCTTTTTATTAATGTAAAATTTTGTTGTTTCTAAAAAAGTATATCATTGCTCATTTTGAATGTGATTGAATCAATTTGTATGTTGACTTTGAATTTGAGTTAAGCCAAGCTTCGACGTGGCCAATTGACCACTATCTCTAACTTGTGTACAAGATAAGTTGAGTGCCCTCAATTCATCAGCTCCTCCCATCAAGAATCTAGCTACAAAGCAGCAGTTACAACATGTCAACTCCTAAGTTTGCTCTTAATGACAAGATCTGTACTCTTCAAGCTAATTTTAAAGTCGTTTTCATTACAAAAATGAGACTCCTCTCTTCATGAGAATTCTTATGAGAAACTAAAAAAAACTTGAGAGGCAACCATTTCCTTATGTGCTATGCTAGATGCATTGTCAAGCCACCTTTAAAAGAAAGTTGAAGTAAAAATCCACTACCACACTAATATTACAACGGTCATTGTTTTTTTGTAACACCCCAAAATAAGCTTACTATTTTATAATTATTTGGGAATGTTTGAAAGTCAAATTTATTATCTTTTATCTATGTGCAATAGTCTTATTGATTGTTATTAAGTGAAATAAGTATAATATAAAGCTAGAAAGGATAAGATCGTCATTTTCTTAAAGTTTATTATACGTTAAATGGGTTATCCTGATAAAATATGGGAAATGAGAATAGAGGAGCTTATTCTACCAAAAGATTAAACCTGTGATAGTATATAAAAGGGTTCATTTGATCAATTTAGTCAAAATTGGGGATGTTTCTTCTGGAGAATTCGACAAGGAGAGAGGGAGAGCAAGAACTTGCTCATTTTGATCCTTGAAGCTATATTGAAGTCAACTCAAGATATATCTTGATACTATAAGGATTAAGATATGTAATACTTCTTCAATTTGTGTTAATTTTTATTTAGTAACTATCTTTGGTTATGAAGCAATCTTGAAGTGGTAGAGATGATGATAATGATACAATAGTCAAGTTAGTCACTACTTTGTGATGTTCTTATTGGCCACAAAACTGAATCTAGTGGTTGCATGATAATAAATTGGAAGTAGCTTGGATTAATCGGTCTATATGAGTTCTTGATGCAAAATAATCAAAGGATAACCATTTAGTACCTATGATGTTAATTAGTGTTAATGGGATGTAATATGATGTTAATAAGTGTTGGAATCACTTGTGTAAGGTTAAATTTGTGTTTTGGATGGAAAATCATTTGTTCATATCGAACTACTTGTTATTTGTGCCAGACACGGGCGTGCCCTCGGGGGCATGAGCCGTTTCAATCCCTAGATGGGAAGGGACATGCCAGTGGGGACATCTTGTGCTAAGGAAGTAAGAAATATGTGTATCCTTGAGGAAACGACCGTATAGGCTTAGGGTTTGTCACTGTGAGGGGCACGACATTTGTTAGTAAGAGAGGACACAGTGTAGTATGACATAGCCGTTTCTAGTCCATATTAGCCTCTATTTAGCAGCATAAAGCATAATTTTCTTTTAATACATATGTGTCAAGCAAGGAGGTAACTTCCAATTACTTGTTGCTCATTTTAAGCAAAAGCGTTTTAGTAGTGTCTATGTGATGCAATTAGCAGATGAGGAAAGTCTCAAGGTCTTTATGACTCATTCAATAAGGGATTTAATCCCAACTGTGTGGACATATATATATATATATATATATATATATATATATATATATAAACATAACATAAGTAATTTATCAATAATATAATGCAAGAAGAGTAAAAAAAAAGTATGTAAGGAGTAAGGGAAGAGAAATGATGACACTTGATGTATAGTGGTTTAATTGGATATTAACGAGTCTACCCTACATCCACTCACTGGCCTTCAACCAAGAGTTTGTGTTCACTAGAAACTTTTCTCTTATACGGAAGACATCATAGGATACGTCTTATTAATAAGGTAGTGATCACTTATTCATAACTTTTCATTCAGATAGTGAACACATCTTCACAATGTCTCATTAAGAAAGTAGTAATCACCTCTTCGTCTCCCTAAGCTATGTAGTAATCACCTTTTACAACCATCTTACTATTCATGGTAGGATCGCCTATACAAAGTCTCACAAATCACAAGGAAGTGACCGTTTTACTACAATTTTCACACAAGAGTGGAAGTAAGAACCAAACTCTCTCTCTCTCTCTCTCTCTCACTAAGTACAAGTTTGTATAATGATAGATAATGAACACATGAAGTACTGTCTCCGGCTCTTGCTCTTGAATTCTTCTTCTATGAGATTGCCGGATTCAAGTCCATGATAAATTAAAAGTGAATATTTAAGAATAGGTTTATGATTGTGTATTATGCCGTTTAAAAAAATAAAAATGATTTATTATTTAATGCTTATATACTTAAAAGTAAATTTTAATTAAGGGATAATTTTGTATACATCCTTGTTAAACTTTGAAATATCGTTTTTCTTGATTAATTCCAAAATATTAAATATACACTTCTTAAATTTTAGAAATATCATATTTACCTAAATTACGATTTTATCCTTTTTTTTAATATTTTAAATCGCATTTATAGTTATAAAAAATTTTAAATTACTATATTGCCCATGCTTTAAACATGGAATACAGTGGTAGGTTTCCTTGGATTGAGACCTACGCACATTAATACATTTTATAAAAGAGTAAATTACTGAAATGGTAGTGTGGGTTGTTAAAAGTTATTGGTTTGGTCCCTTAATATAAAAAATTACACTACATGTTCTTATGGTTGTCTTTTTGTTACTTGATTAGGTCTTTAGTCTAATTTCTGTTAAAATAGAAGTTAGTTGTCTTTTAGTGTATGGGTATTTTTGATCTTAAGGCTGTCAATTCGGGTCGGGTTCGTGTTATCGGGTTCGTGTCGTTCGGGTTCGGGTCAGTTTCGTGTCAACTCAATTTCGACCAATTTATTTTCGTGTCAAGTTCAGGTCGTGTCAGTTTTTTTCGTGTCGGGTTCGTGTCGACCTTGGGGTTACGCTTTTCGAGTATGATTTTCGAATACGGTTTTCCGTTTCAACTATAATTTTCTTTATCAATATTTCAAATTCAATGTTTGTTTTCTAACGTTCGGCACAAATTTCGAAAACGATTTTCATTTATATTCTAACTTTAATAATCAATGTTCGTTTCCGTTGTATTCAAATTCAAATTTGGTATTTATTTCGGTTTGATTGAAATTTTGATTTTACTTTTTTATTCACTTATATAAATGAGTATAATTAAAACTATGATGTATTACTATTCTATACCAATAAATAATGTCATTGAACAACCGAATAATTTAAGATTATTCATCATTAAATAGAATTATGAATCGATCCAAAATACTAAAGTATCACCTATCGAATAATCAAATGTAAAAGTATCAAAATCATATAGTCAAAATAACAAATACTAAAATAACGTACTATTGTTTTAACTGTTGGGGTTTGTTCGGTTTTTTTTAAAATATATTTTAGCAACGGAAGCATGAACAACAATTTTAAACTTTTAAAACTCCCCACCAATGATCCATATGCAAGCCTTAAGAAACAAAACAACCATAGGGTGTTTAGAACTACAACCTTTGTAGCGTGAGTAAACCGTTGATGAAGTGGTTGATCTATGAGAAGCCAAGAGAAGACTTCCTCCAAGATATCCACAAATCAATGAGTCCAACACCTCCAAGATGCTAGTCTCTCCAACCCTTGAAATTCAAGCAAGCAAGCAACAACCTCTTGTTCTTCTTCTTGAACTTACTATGTATGTATATAAGTATGTATTCTAGTACCACCCTTTGCTCACTTGAAGAACACCAATACTATAAAGTAAGGATGTTTTCAAGTATGAAAACACTTAGAACTTTTCTAAGAACACAAGGAATGGTGGTAGCATAAAACTTGTAACACAAAACCATGCATGGAGACTTAAAAGCACCAAGAAACAAAAGCCAAGAGGGAGGCCCCTCCCCAAGGCCATTTTCGGCCGAAAATGGTGAGGGGGGAGGGCCCCTCTTTCCTTTGCTTCTTCACTTGGTGTACATGTCCATGCCTTGGTCAATTCCAATCAAGAAGCAATACATGGCCCCTTTGAAGGATTAATGTGTGAATTTCTAGTTTTCTTTCAATTTATATAAAAGAGTATACTAGATATGTCATACTAAGTATAAAATACATCTACATGTATTTTATATACATACTTGATTGTTACTAGTAACTTTTTACTTGTAACAAGGATATACATACATTTATATAATTGTTACTAGTAACAATTTACTTGTAACAAATATATATTTATGCATATATATATACATATATATATATATATATATATTCATACATATATATAAAATCATATGTTTATATTTATGTATTTGATATGCATTACCTTATATCAATATATAAGAGTGTTATTATTATTTCACATAAATAATAATATGCAACAATGCATATATATATATATATACTTATATATATAATGAGTTGGAAACTTATTTAAATCATATTCAAATATGTAATTGGTGTCCATTGATTGTAAATGTGTGACCCTATGGGTTTATTTATTATCAGTAATATCGTATTAATTTGTCTCTTGTGCACATAGAACCAACAATCTCCCACTTGCACAAGTTACAACTTAAGCCGATATAGACAATGGTAAGAACGTCTAGCAACATCCCATTGCCCCTAATAATAAATAAAGTGTGTTACGTCTCTTATAAGACTCATATCATACCTAATAATGGCCTTTATAACTACCCGGTTAAAGATAGCGTTTAACCACATTAAAGCATGATACTCCTCATACTCGAGTCCCAATATGTGTCTCAGGTCTAAGGATACAAAGATACCACCTTTTTCTCAAGATTTACTTATGACACTGATCCATGAAGCGATCTTAAGAGCGGGTCATGTCCAATGTTTGTTCCCTAACAAACATTAGTGAATTTGGCTGCAAACCCTTTTGCCTACTTTCATCACGAATGAAAGTCAACCAACTTATTCACATTAGTCTTAATTCATAACTATTCCCATAGTTATAACCGACTATGGACGTTTTAGAATAAAGAATTATTCATGGATTTAAACATGCTAATAAAGAACACAATATATATTAATGAAGTGATCATATCCCATACATCATTAAGATAAAATAGATATTGTCATAATGTTCCAAAATATCCAAATACTAAATTACAATTGAAATCCAATCCCTTGCAAAGCGAAGACCTATTGCCCTAGTATGAGACTCATGCTTAGTCGAGGCAAGAGGTTTCGTAAAAGGATCTGCAAGATTCTGATCTGTATGAACTTTGCGAATACACACATCTCCTCTATCCACTATATCCCGTATGTAGTGGAAACGCCTGAGGATGTGTTTGGTGCTGTGATGTGATCTAGGTTCTTTTGCCTGGGCAATAGCACCTTCATTATCACAAAATATTTCTATGGGGTCTTGAATGCTTGTTACTACCCCAAGGTCAGCAATGAACTTCTTCATCCATGCAGCTTCTTGTCCAGCCTCAGAAGCAGCAATGTATTCAGATTCTGTAGTGGATTGTGCAACTACACTTTGCTTAGAACTTTTCCAAGCAACCGCGCCTCCATTCATAACGAAGACATAGCCCGATTGTGATCGAGAATCATCTCGATCCGTTTGGAAACTAGCATCTGTGTAACACTTTACACAAAGATCTTCTTCCAAACCCCCATAGATCAAGAACATGTCTTTGGTTCTTCTCAAGTATTTTAAAATGTTCTTGACTGCCATCCAATGGCTATCTCCTGGGTTTTGCTGGTATCTGCTCGTCATGCTTAAAGCATACGAGACATCTGGCCTAGTGCATAGCATGGCATACATGATGGATCCAATTGCAGAAGCATATGGGATCTCACTCATTCTATCTAGCTCTTCTCTTGTGCTAGGGCTTTGAGCTTTACTCAAAACCGTGCCTAGTGCCATTGGCAAGAATCCTCTCTTAGAATTCTCCATCTTGAATCGTTTCAAGATTTTGTCAATATATGCACTTTGACTTAGGCTAATAAGACGCCTAGATCTATCCCTATAGATCTTTATTCCAAGAATGTAGGCGGCTTCTCCCAAGTCTTTCATTGAGAAACACTTCCCAAGCCAAGACTTGATGTCTTGCAAGGTCGGGATGTCGTTTCCAATGAGTAGTATGTCATCAACATACAAGACAAGGAATGCTACTGCGCTCCCACTAGTTTTCTTGTAAACACACGGTTCATCTTCTGATTTGATAAAACCGAACTCTTTTATTTTCTCATCAAATCGAAGATTCCAACTTCGAGATGCTTGCTTTAGTCCATAGATGGATCTTTTAAGCTTGCACACCTTATTAGGATACTTAGGATCTACAAAACCTTCAGGCTGAACCATATAGACATCTTCACTTAAGTGTCCATTTAGAAAAGCCGTTTTGACATCCATTTGCCATATCTCATAGTCATAATATGCAGCTATGGCAATAAGTATTCTAATAGATTTAATCATGGCTACCGGAGAGAAAGTTTCATCATAGTCAATACCATGAGTTTGAGTGAAACCTTTCGCCACTAGCCTTGCCTTAAATGTGTGTACATTTCCATCCATGTCTGTCTTCTTCTTGAAGACCCACTTGCTCCCTACAGTCTTACTATTGGGAGGAAGATCAACCAAGTCTCATACTTGATTTTCATACATGGATTGCATCTCAGTGTTCATGGCATCAAGCCATTTATCGGATTCCGGATCCGATATAGCATCTTGGTAGTTAGTAGGCTCAGAAGAGTCTACCAAGAAAATCTCATCATTGGACACGAGAAATCCGTATCTCTCGGGTTCTTGACGAGGTCTACCAGATCTACGAACACTTTGTGTTTCAGTAGGTTCTTGAACAACCAATTGTTCAGGTTCAACAACCGTTTGTTGAGTGCTAGTGTCAACCTGACTTGTATTTTGTGGTTCTTGAATTTCTTCAAGGTCTACATTGCTCTCACTTGCCTCTTTCGAAAGAATCTCCTTTTCTAAGAAAGTGGCATGCCTAGAAACAAACACTTTGTTCTCAGCTGGGTTGTAGAAATAATATCCTAATGAATCTTTAGGATATCCCACAAAATTACATTTGATAGATCTAGGATCGAGTTTGCTTAAAGCTTCTTGTCGTACATGAGCCTCACAACCCCAGAGACTAGGCGGTGGCTAGGCGGCAATCGTCGGCACTAGAGACTAGGCGGTGGCTGCTGTTGTATGAACAGTTCATTATAATAAACCTCATTGCATTCAAAGTTTGGGCTATTTAGTAATTTAACCGGCAAAATGGGAGGACATATAGAAAACTTTGCTTATATTGTCATTATATGCAATTAACTTTATTGTGCACTTAAATATACATACAACTTAAAATTTTGGTTCATTATATATAATTGGTAACCTAACTACCAGGTTACCGATTACTGATTGTATATAATGAACCAAATTTAAAAGTTGTTTGTATTTTTATGTACCAAATTTCTTTTATTCTTAATCAGATTACCAGTAAGTTACATATTGTCATAGGTAACTTGCATACAATTAACCAAATTTATAAGTTGTATGTACTTTTAGTTATAAAATAAAGTTGATTGCATACAATAACAATATTAATATAGTTTGTTGTATTTTTATACAATTTGTCCTAATTTAACTATTTTATAACTATAAATGGATTTAAGATGATTAAAATATTTAAAAAAAGATAAAAATCATAATTTAAGTAAACATGATATTTATAAAAATTAATAAGTATATATTTGATATTTTAAAAGTAGTACGGATGAATATGATATTTTAAAATTTAATATACGATATTATTCTTTTAATTAAATAATTGAAAATGTAACGATTAGTACAATAGCGCGTTGACTTAGTCTTGATAGACAAGCGCGTGATTTAAAAGTTAAAAAAAGTTGACAATGGCAAAGCTTAAAAAGGTAGTCAATCTTCAGTCACATTTATAAAATTATTTAAGAAAAAGTAAGAAATTAAGATAAAGTAAGATAGTCACCCATGAATCTCTTCATCCCCTAAAAAGATTAAAAAGCTACCCTTTATCCCTCACCCCAACTCCATTGTCAATTTTTTTATAACTTAAATAAGATAATTAATTTTATTTAATGGTGGTGATTTGTGCATAACAAAAATGATCATAAATAATAATTTTATGCGTCATCAACTTGTACCATGTGCAATAGATGCTTGTATCCTGTTGTGTATAGCTAAAAATTATTTTATACGATCAGTTCCATTTATCTAAAATCACGATATAAAAGTTTTATGGAGTAGTTATTAAGAAGATATTTGGGATCATTTTACAGTGAAAAATGATAATCACAACATTTATTCATGAGTAACAATAAAATAATGTAATTCTTAGCTTTTAAATATGACAATCTTATTTTATGTATGGAAAGTTGAAAACTAATTAAAAGGTAACTATGAAAAATACGAAAAGTTAATTATAAACATGTGAATTGTGATTGTCGGTTTTAAAAACTAAAATTACTTTTTTTATTTTTATCCACAGTCCTAAAAGCTATGGTTATAATTCCCCTTTTAAAATTAACAAGTTATTCTTGGAAGCGTCCCCTCATCTTTTTTTCTCATTATTTCGAGCCTGAAAAGGCGTGATAAACTCACTCAAGATTATGAGAAATTTTTTTTTTTTAGGGTGGCGGTGAAGCCGATCGAGAGAGGACTCTAATCCGTTAGGTTTCCTTGGAGGGGAAGGGGGGGTAAAAATGTAAAATATTGGAAGGTATGCTATCGACAAGCTTGGGCTTGGCAGGTAAGTGGTGGTGGAGGTTTCACAAAGAAGGATCTCTATGGGTCAAAGTAACTGAGAGCATCTATGAGACAGGTGGTGGCTTGAAGGAAGGCATTGTGCCTACATGGAGGTTAAAATCAATATGTGGTAACATTATTAGGGTGAGGGCCTGCCTAAAAAAGATGGGGATCAAGTTTCCTGGGTTGTTCATGAAAGAGCTAGAGGATGGAGCATCGATCAAGTTGTGGCAAGAGAAATGGATGGAGATCTTCATCCTTAAGGGAATATTTGGGAGATTAAATAACTTAGAGGTGCTCAAAGAGGTAAAGATGGTGAACAGGTTATTGAGGAGGAACAAGAGGTAGGTTTGGGAGTGGGGGTGGAGACAAGCCCATCGAGGGAGAGAGTCGGGGGAGCCCCAAGAGTTAGAAAGTTTGTTGGGAGAGGTTACACCAAGTCCATAAAAAAAGAGACAAAACAAAATGGTGGCTTCTCGGTTAAAAGCTTGAAAGAAATGGTGAATGTGGGAAGACAGAACCAAAGTGTTACTCAAACGAAAACTTGGTGGAATAAATTGGTCCCTAGTAAAGTTAACATCTTTGTGTGGAGAGCGAGGTTGGATATAATACCGGTTAGAGAAGTTTTAGATAAAATGGGGATAAACGTTCACTCTTTGCTATGCCCGGGATGTGGAAACGTGGGGAATCTATGTAGCATACTTTGGTAGGGTGTAAGGACGTAAAAAGATGTAAGAGGTACTATTCAAATGGTGGAGCCTAACCTTTAAGCAACAAAATCGCTTTTAGAAGTGATAGAAGGAGGTTTAATCAACCTAAGTAGAAAATGGCAAGAATATTTAGGAGGCTTATATTTGATTATATCTAATTTTACCTCTTAAATCTTTTTACGTCCTTACACCCTACCATTAGATATAAATAGACGGGGTCGTAAAATGGATTGACCCGGGTGACCCGGGTCTTCTGATTCTTGGCTATGGATCACTTTGGTTTTTATTATTTATTTATTTACAGAAAAAAACATATAATTCGTTTTAAAGACATAATATAAAACACTCTTTTTATCATATTTAAATACAATAATATATATTAGGAATCCCTTCTGTTTGGTCCATATCCAAAACTTTGTTTTTGAAAACAGTTAAAACCAAACCGTCTGTTTCATGAATGTTTTAGTTTTTCCCATATTGGTATTTATTTTGTGTTTACTTATTCAAAATTTATTAAACTACCCTAAATGTTAATGTGTTTATTCATCTTTCAAAAATGTTATTGTGTGTATTAAACTTTTACAAAAATTGGTTATTGTGTATTAAACTTCTTATTATATGAGTTAAACTTATACTTTTTTTTACTTTTTATATAATTAAAATATATATAATAACAACAAATTAAAAGTTCAATACACACAATAACATTTTTAAAAGGTGGATACACACGTTAATATTTGAGGTATAGTTTAATATATTTTGAAAAAGTAAACCCTTTTATTTTTATTGAGTTTTTATTAAGTCTTGGTTTTTCCCTGCTTGCCATGTTTTTTTCTATATAAAACTTAATATAGTCGTATAAAATCATTTTAACATGTTATCTTGTGATCTCGAGTTATTTTTTTGAAAGTAAACTGTAAGGAAAGAAAGAAAACCATCAAGTTTATGTGTTTGGTTAACGGGATGAAGAAAATGAACGAAAGAGGGAATAATAGAGAAAGATATATATCTTTCTACTTTTCCTCTTACTTATTCTCGTACTTATAAGATTAATACAAGTGTCAAAATTAATGTAAAAGGTAAGGAAAGAGAATTAGTAGACTTCACATGTTATCTTGTATTAAATAGGAGGATAACGTATGAGAAAAAAGTAAAAAGAATATATCATTTTCTAAAAAATAGAAAGAAAAAACACAAGTTAATAATCCATTTTTCCTATTCTTTTCCCTTCATTTTTCTTGTCTTCACTTTTCATTTTTTTTAAAACTCAAAATCATAGCTTTTGTGACCTTCATTAAAAGTAAAAACGAGTAAGCTCCTCATGTGTTATGGCAAGAATAAATATGTATTTAGGCTCAAACTTTTCTAGAAGTTATATGGAACATTAAGTCAATTAATTGAATATAAATATTACTATGTCAACAAACATCAATTAAAAAAAAAGTGATATATCAGTCTACTATTTCCTCTTACTTATCATTTTACTCACAAGATCAATACAAGTATCAAAATTAACGAAGAAGATAAGAAAAAAGAATTAGTGAATTTCACATGTCAAAGTGTGATTAATAAAATGATAAAATAAAAAGAAATAGTAGTATGATATATCACATTTCATTAAGGAAAAATGATATATGCTCTTACTTTTTCCTTCTAATTATCCTCTTACTCACAAGATCAATACAAGTATTAAAATTAACGAAGAAGGTAAGAAAAGAGAATTAGTGAATTCCACATGTCATATTGGGATGAGTATAAGGATAAAATAAAAAGAAATAGTAGTATGATATATCACATTTCATTAAAGAAGAATGATATATCATTTTACTTTTTCTCCTACTTATCACAAGATGATATACGAAGTTCACTAATTCTCTTTCCTTATTTCTTATATCAATTTTAATACTTTTCGTGAACATATGAGTAAAAAGATCTATAAGAATAAAATAGAATGATATATTATATTTCTTCGTTAGAAAATTAGTTTTCAAGTAATAAAAGCATATTGTATATTTATAAAAAAAAGTAATAAAAAATCAAATTAGAAAGTAAAAACAAAGAAAGATATAAATGCAGGAAAAACCAGAAATACTTGCAACTGAAACTCCTATCTTCCATATCTCCATAAATTCTCTTTCGTCTTTCTCTTTCTCTCTCTACAATACGAACAAACATTACTATCGTCTTTTCTTCTCTCTTTTCAATCTCCAAGAATTCTATAAAAAAATTCTGTAAGAATTTTGAAGTTTACCCATGGATAAATCCAGCTGAAAGACCTTGTCAAAAAGCAACTTTTGTTTTTATATTCAAATTTTGCTCTATTTGTTCATGGAAAGTTAGCTTTTTTTAATCATCCATCTTTCATGTCTAGAGAGAGAAACCAAAAAGAAACATGAGTGTGGGGTTCTTTTTCTTTTTGCAAGACTATATTCTCTGTTTCTTCATTTAAAGATTTTGATCCAAGGATCGTGTTTTTCTGCATTTTTGTAGAGATTTATCTTCTGGGGTTTGTTTATTTCGTGATTTTAGACAAAACCAGTTAGATTCGACCGTGATTTTGAAATTTGATTCTTTAATTTGTTATTATGAGGTCAGGATTGAATACAATCCTGCAAACTTTAACGCCGGAAGCGGCGAGTGTTTTAAATCATTCAATTGCGGAAGCCGGCCGGCGAAATCACAGCCAGACGACGCCGCTTCATGTGGCGGCGACGCTTCTCGCCGGTCCGACTGGGTTTCTCCGGCAAGCTTGTATTCGGTCACACCCAAATTCCTCCCATCCTCTTCAGTGCCGGGCATTGGAGCTCTGTTTTAGCGTAGCGTTAGAACGGCTTCCGTCGGCTTCATCTTCACCGGCGCTCACGGAGCCGCCCGTTTCCAACGCTCTGATGGCGGCGTTGAAACGGGCGCAAGCACATCAACGCCGTGGGTGCCCCGAGCAACAGCAGCAGCCGCTGTTAGCCGTGAAAGTGGAGCTTGAACAGCTTATTATATCCATACTTGATGACCCCAGTGTGAGCCGGGTCATGCGTGAAGCAAGCTTTTCAAGCCCAGCCGTTAAAGCTACAATCGAAAAGACGTTGAATAATAATATTCCAACCGGAAATCATCTGAATCACATCGGATTCCGGCCATCACCGTCGCCGGTAAACCCAGTTCCGATACCCATTAACCGGAATTTGTATTATAACCCAAGATTACAGAGAAATGATGAAACATCGGTATCCACATCATCTTCGAGTAATCTTTATTTAAATCCAAGATTACAACAACAAAAACAGGGGAATTTGAGTTTAAATCTGTCAGGGCAGGTAAGAATCGACGATATTAGAAAGGTTATCGAAATAATGTCGAAATCCAAGAAAAAGAATCCGATTTTAGTCGGTGAATTCGAGCCAGAGTTAATCAAGAAAGAAATCTTGATGAGAATTCAAAGAGGTGAACTTTTAACAGAGAAATTAAAAAATGCAGAGGTGATTTCAATGGAATTTCCACCGGAAAAATCAAAGATTCCGGCGAAGATTAAGGAACTGAGTGATGCAATTGAGACCAGACTTCGAACCTCCAATGATGGTGGTGGTAATAATAGAAGTATTATTATAGATTTAGATGATTTGAAATGGTTAGTTGAGCAACCACCCACGGCGGATGTTTCTGACATTGGCCGTCAATCCGTGGCGGAGATGGCGAAATTAGCCACCAAATTCACGGCGGAAGAATGTAACATTTGGTTCATCGGAACTGCAAGTTGTGAGACTTATTTAAGATGCCAAGTTTATCATCCATCTATGGAAAACGACTGGGATTTACAAGCTCTGCCGATTTCATCAAGATCACCTTTCTCCGGCAGGTAAAATTTCAAAAATTCAATTTGGGTATTTTTGCAGTTATTATCAATCAGTCATAAGATTATGAATTCATGTGTTTAAATTCAAATCTATAGGAATGTCATGAGTTCAGTAGAATCTTTAAATTCGTTGATGAACTTTACGAATCCGGATTCCGCCCGAATGCCATCATGTTGCTCAATATGTTATCGAGATTGTGAAGAAGAGCTCGCGAAATTAAACGACCTTGAGAAATCATCAGTCAAGGCTAAGAGCAATCTGCCTCAGTGGTTGCAGAATGCAAAAGCACAGAGTGGTGAAACAGAAACAGACAGTGAAACGAAAATGCCTCATCGATCTCGGGTACTAAATTATGTTTCATTTGAAGTTGTTTTTAGTTTTGATTCGATTTCTGCAGATGTTCATGTTGTAAATTTTGGTTTCAATGTTCTTGTTTTGTAGGTTAGTGATCAAGAATTGCAGAAGAAATGGAGCGATATATGCTCGAGAATCCATCCAAACGATAATCAGACGAGCTTTGGTAGAATGGGGATGGGTTTTGTACCAATGAACAAACCGAACCGGGTTCTATGTCAAAGTCAAATGGGTCAACAGCTGGAGTCTCCTCCGAGTCCTGTTCGTACACAGCTAGTTCTTGGACCAAAGGAGGTTCATAAGGATTTGCCGGTTAAGGACTATTTAGGGTGCATCTCATTTGAAGGACGACCCAAAGGTGAAGAATCGCCAAAGGGTAAATTTGTCAATTCATCAGATACAGTGTCGTTCAAGAAACTTCTAAAAAGTTTGATGAAAAAGGCATGGTGGCAACCCGAAGCGGCTTCCATCATCGCGACAACTGTAACACATTGTGGTTCGAGGGGTGGTGCGTTGTTGTTTGCTGGTCCTGACCGGATGGGAAAGAAGAAGATGGCAAGAGTTCTTGCGGAGCATGTATGTCGGTCTGACCCGATCACAATATGCCTTGGATCGAGGCTTGATGAGGATGAAATGGATTTCGAGTTTCGTGGTAAAACGGTGTTGGATCGAATTGTTGAGGCAGTTCGTAGAAACCCGTTTTCGGTAATTGTGCTATCAGATATTGATGAAGCTGATATGCTAGTTCGTGCGAGTATAAAGAAGGCAATGGAGAGAGGTCGGCTCACGGATTCTCATGGACGGGAGATTAGCCTTGGGAATATTATATTGGTGTTGACTGGGAACTGGTCAACAAACAAAGCTGACCAATTTTTCGATGAGAAGCACCGGTTGCACTCTGTTGCAACCGGTGACTGGCAACTGAAGCTAACAATATCCGAGAAACAATCCAAACGACGAGCTGATTGGCTTTTAGAAGAAAATATATCTAAAAAACAAAAGAAAGTAAGGTCTGAGCTCTCACTTGATTTAAACCTTGCGGTGGATGCCGAAGAAGATCGGACTGACACAAGTGATCTCACAACCGAGCAAGGAGAGGAGAATTCTCTTTTTGCCTTTACATCAGTCCCACATGAGCTTGTGGGCCTGTTTGATGCCACGGTTGTGTTCAAGCCCGTTCAATCTGGGCTCATTCGTCGTGAAATAAAAAAGACAATCAGAAACACATTTACATCCATAGTTGACCAGAAACTCTCCATCGAGGTCGATGAAGCAACCCTAGACAATATGTTAAGCGGGTTATGGTTTGGGAGAACAGGCCTAGAGGATTGGTCCGACCAGGTGTTGGTCCCGAGCTTTCAAAAGCTCCTGGACCACTTACCGTCTTCAGATGAAGACTTGGTGATTCGTCTCGAGTCCATTTGGGATAACGATCGGGCAGACCATGTCAAAGATAGGTTGCCGAGCAAAGTTAATGTGATACTAGATACAGTTTGAAAATTTGAGAGTCAAATTTGCAACTTTTTATTTTTAATGGGATCACTATTGTAAATAGACAATTCTCTCGATAAGGCGGTATATTAGAACCTTTTGAAATTTTCTTAAAAAACAATTCGTTAAATTGTTATTTTTTTCTTTAATGTGTATTGTTGTAAACCAAGAGGGATTAAACTTGTCAAAAGATGTAACTATGGGGCAGTAAGGGAGTATCTTAGCAAATTCAGGGGTTAAATGGTAAGAACACTCATAATTAGATTTGAAAGAAGATAGACGTCGACTTGAGGTGGAATTTAATTAGTCAAAATTTCACTTTTCGGTTTTATTAAACTAAAATTAATAGTTAATATTATATAAAACCGCCACGTGTTGCAACTTTCCCTCCAAACCACGTAATCTACTGCAACCAATTACACCTCATAGTCACTTTTTTCTTTAGATGATATATTATAATGGACATGTTAGTATAATTTAATCTAATTTTATTATATTTTTTATTTTATTTTATTAATAAAAATATATGAGAAAAAGAAAGAACAGTAAAAAGAGAGAAGAGGAGATGAATGTTTTAGGTTTCCTGACTAGAATTGCTTAACCGATCTAAGTTACATGGGGGTAGGGATGTGCCGGTGTTTAGCTTCAACCCAACCCAACCTAAAAGCTACCCGATACTCGGCCCAAAGGCGATACAACCGGCCTTAGTCTCAATTGTTTATCTAGAATTACAAATTCAATACTTGTTTAAAACTTACACCCCTAATTCATATGGTATACAATTTCAACCTTGGTTCTTTGTCCCTTAAAACTAACTATTAAATTCATATAAATTAGGGTTATGTGCACAATGAGAGGAAGTTTGTCCAAAATTACATTTTGTTTAACAACTATTAATATCATGTGTAACAAATAAAAAAAACTTCACAAAAATGTATTTTGTCGAAAATTACATTTTATTTAATATTTGTTGCCAAAATTTACATTATTGTGTGATGGTGACCTGCTAACCGGTTACCTTTGATTTTTTCATATTTCTATACTATTTTATTTATTATTATTATATATTTCTTACACTTCATCTCTCTATCCTCAAACACTCTCTTTGTCTCTTGATCCTCTCTTCAACCACCTCCAGCTCTATGGAACCATCATCTCCACCTCCACCACCTTTGTATGAAATTGCCACCACCACAACCCCCGCTTCTTCTTATGTAACCACCACCACCACCTTCTTCAAACTAGGGTTTTTCGATTTTATTGTCAGGCTGCACAGAGGGATCATATGCATCATTAGACTTTATATCCTCAACCCCCCTCTCCAAGATAAACATTTGGGTCCCTACCCTGACCCCTAGAACCATTGCTGGTCATCAAGATTGTTTGGTGTTTCCAAAATCGTGACTTAAGTGAATCTGAAACACTTTGTTAGGGAGATAGTCATTTCTACCAAGAATCAGATCATTTTATTGAAATATATAAGATTTAATGATAGCAAAAATGTCTTTTATAATAGACTGGAAATTATTTTAACATTAGTTGTTAAGATAAGATTTGTAATTTTATTAAGTCTTGTACATTTACAGTTAGCTGATCATACCGACACTAAGCAAGCTTAGCTAAGCCATAAATTTTGATCAACTAAGCAGTGTTACTCACTTAGCTAAACAAGCTTAGCTGAGTAGTACCTTGCTTTAGTTGAGCAAGCATTTTGAGTAATCATATGCTTAGCTGTGCAATTTTATCTCATTGGTTAAGTGTTGAGTCGCCATTTATATTTCTATGTATAATTATTTAAGTTAAAGGTTGAATATGTGTTTTTCTTTACAACCTTAGATATGCTATTTGTAAATGTACTGTTGGGGAGATAATCACTTCATTCTAATAATCAAACCTGTCTATCGAAACATATAGGATTTGATGATAATCAAACCATACATTCTGTATGACTTAGATTGTTTTCAAACATGTGTTGTTTGAATCAGACTTGAAGAATTCTCTAAGTATGAAGTGTAAGCTGAAGATCAGCTACGTACTAAGAATCAGCCAAAGGACAACTGCTCATCAAAGTTAATACTGCTCAAACAAGGTTACTACTTGTCTACAAGGTTAATACTAATCTGTAAATATACAACTGCTTAACAAGGTTTATGCTGCTTTACAAGGTTAATATTTCTAAACTAATAAACTAAATAATAACCACTAAACTAATTAAGTAATTATCAAGACTTTCAACATTTCAAGTAAGACACCAACAAACTTGATAGTTAATATTATGTGCTTAAATTTCAAGTGATTTAAAGTAACTAATTAACACGTGACTCAAGTAACTAAAACAAATTAATTAACTAATGGTCAATAAGGGCAAAAGGAGAATCAATCACCAATGACGAAACTAATAGTTTGTCGTGACATTGATTTCGCTTTTCTTTTCCCTCTATGCGATTGCTATGAGTCCGAAATTTCCAAGATGATTGTTATTTTAATTTCTAAGTCTGTGTTTTATATTTTGGGTCTAAGAAATTGAGCCTTTTTTTCTATGTGCACGTGTATATTTAAGCTCAATAAACTTGGTTACACACACACACACACACACACATATATATATATATATATATATATATATATATATATATATATATATATATAAAAGAGATTATACAAACCGTGAGCCTCATCTAGCCATGGACCTTAAATGGTTGTCCGGTTAGCCTGGTCCTTAAAATTACCCTAATAAGATGACATTTAAAAAAAGTACAGATATATATACGATCTAATATATTAATTTATAGGGGGGTTCAAACGAGAACTGATTTTCGTATGAGAACTGCGAGAACCAATCTTGACCATTCATTTTGGATAATGGAATTCATGGATAAAGACCGTGGGGGGATTGAGTGTGGCAGGGTGTATGTAGGGAATTAATGGGTGTGCAATCCAATTGAACGAGGGGGAATTGAACGACTAAGATTGGTTCTCGCGGTTCTCGTACGAAAAACAGTTCTCGTTTGAAATTTTTCCTTAATTTATATTCATCCCGACACATTGCAAAAATAGTTGAAATCTCGTTTTCTTTCAATCCGATGTGTTAATTTACAAAATACGTTATTTTTATTATTATAATAATAATGTAAATTAGAATTTTCGTTGTACTAACGTGTCAATGTGAATGTTTCTACTTTATTATTGTTGTAAAAACATTAAATTTTGTAATGGAAACAGACCCGCTTACAACGTAAATTACTATTTAAAGACACAAATTTTTCTTTTTTAAGCGTATTAGACTATTAGTGATAAAAAATTCATTTGAGAACTGTTTTTATTGCGATAACCGTGAGAACCAATCTTAGTCGTCCAATTTCCTCTCCTTCAATTGGATTGCCCACCCATGAATTCCTTATATGCACCTTGTCATACCAAATCCCCCCGCTCTTCATCCATGATTTTCACTTACTAATTAAACGGCTAAGATTGGTTCTCGCGATTTTCATACTAATAATGGTTCTCAAATGAACCATTCCCATTAATCGATTATGATCAAATTAGCATATCTACACAAAATATAGTTAATAAATAGTAGAATATAAAATTAAAAAAAACATACAAAAAGAAGAGTATGTAACTATGACAACGTTTGTCCTTTAATTTATTATATTTGTAACGTTAGGACGGCGGAATAGTCATCCCTCTGTCCTAATACTTTAATTGTCATATCAACTTTTTTATCACTATCTATTTAATTTTTCTACCTTAATAAAACCTAGATAATAATCGTCTTTTTATCTCACTACCTGAAACTATATTTTTTGAAGTTAAGAGAAATAATGAAAAAGAGACACATGATAAAAAGAAAACGATTTCAAAGGAGCCATTGAGGTGGGGTGGTATTCTTAAGAGCAAAGGGTGTACAAGTGTTATGCTCACAATATGCCACATGGAGGGGAAGTACCGATGGGTACCTTAGGACGATAGCGCAAAAAAGATGGAATCGGTGCTTGAATGCCAAGGAGAGAGGAGAGAGATGAGTAAGAAAGAGAGAAAATACGAGAGAGGAAAGAATATAGATGAGAGAGTATATTTTTATATAAAAAAATCCTTGAAACGTACGTAGCATAGGTACTACGTTGGTTTAAGCATACTTGAAACACGGATTGTATTATGCTGATATGACACTGATATCGTACGAAACATTAAATGCGCAAATATAAATACACCCCATGCTCTAAAACAATTTGAATATTTCAACTCCAGATGGAGGGGTGCCCCACCCCTGCCACCCTTAGCATCTTGCTAACAAATAAGGTAATTTAAAAAAAAATAATTGTTTCACCAATTCTTGACGCCATATTAAATTTTATTTTCTGATAACAAGTTTTTAACTAAATAAACTTTAAACATGTAATATTTTATTCAAAATATTGTTTATAAAAATAGAAAATATAATTAAGAATTAAATAGGATTATATTAAAATATTAATGATTGACTTCAAAAGTAGTCTTTATGTAGAAGGAAAGCTCCCCTCTCCTTTGTCCGAAAGTACATTGAAATTAATTGACAAGCATTAAAGGAGCCTTTTTCATATCATGACAAAACCAACGGCTCACCTTTCCAACTAAACACGTATGAAAAATTATTTTTACTTTTATTTTAATTTTTTAATTAGTTAACATGTGTAATCCATTAATTTATCTCTTTATCTTATTCTTTAGAATTTAACCTTGTTTTAATTTAGTGAGTAAAAAATAGGATAAATTGTATGAAAATACAATAAATTTTATCTTAATTATCATTGTATGCAACCACCTTTATTTTTTTTAAAAACAATACAATCAACTTTATAATTCTCCCATTGTATGCAAGTTGTTGTATATAATGAAAATTATGAAAAAGTTTATTGTATACAATGGTAGCTAAAGACTAGACATAGAAATAAGTTGTTTGCATACAATGAATTTTTTTGAAAGTTAATTGTATTATTTTTAAGAATTTAAAGTTAGTTGTATACAATGACAATTAAGACAAAGTTAATTGTATTTTCATGCATTTTGCCATAAAAAATAAGTACGAATGAAATATTTGGAAGGAGAACTTAGAACCTAAAGGGGTGTTTGGTAGGGGGAATTAAAGACATAGAAATGAAATAAGTTGTTTGGTTACATCTAAGAATTACAAAAGGAAAAATCTTTCAATTCCTATTCTTTAATTTGTTTTCTCTACAACAAGAGGAGAAATGGAAGGAATCTGCCTCTGAAGTCTTTAGTGAATAAAAATAAAAATACGGAGACTTTAGGGCACGCTATCCTCCCGGCCGACTACCTACCCTTCTCCTTTGTGCCTCCTTCACGCCGGTGACCCCTCGCCTCGCTTCCTTAAGCGACCTCCGGCGGCAGTGGCGGCGGTGACTACAGAAACATTTACAAATACCTTTTTCGAATAGTACACAAGAAACACTTACAAACCAAAATTACTCTCATCTTTTATTAATATAACATATGTAACACCAGAAATCTTAAGCCATTTTTTTAAATCGTTGCGGAAGCGTCTACAAATTTTTATAAATACAAACACACACAAAGTATATAACACTATTTTCAAAACACAGCATCCATTTGTGTTACAAAAGATTTACAAACACAACTCGTATCTATTCAAAATAAAATATCAGAGCGTTGGTAAAATTTCCCTTCCCACAAACACAGTTAAAAAGTTGTACGCACCAAACCTGTAAAAAGCATTAACTGTGGGGAATTAGCACAAAGCTAAGTGAATGGAAACTACAAACAAATAATCATCGGCAAATATCTGCAATCAATCAACCACCGATCACACAAACAGATCTCACAAACAGATCTCACAAGTCACACAAATCTAGAGGACCGGCGGTTCTGCAGAACCCGCAACCGATGCGGGCCAAAACAAAGGTTTACCGATAGCTATTTGCTACTTGGTACAGTTAAACTTCTTCTGTTGCAACGCATGCGTCAGAACATATAGAACTGCGCAAGCAATAGCAGATAAGCCCAACCCAATAACACACGTTAGCTGACCTCCACAGCCATGTACACATACCATTAACCATACGTACAGGTCACACCACGTGCACATACCATTAACCATGTACACGGGTCACACACACACACCATGTGTTCATATCATTAACCATGTACACAGGTCCACAACACACAAAGAGATCTCAAATAACAATTAGCAATCAACTATCAACAAATAACAGACAAAATAGTCTATCATACTATCATCAATCAACAGATATCAGACTAAACAATCTATCATAGCATATCAGTCTAAACAGTCTATCAAAGCATCAACATCTCAATATCAAGTAACCATTAATAGTTACCACCAATACCACTCGTGAGTAAACCTCCACTCACATCTGTCCTTTATCGCACTTGCTCAGTTGTCTAATGTCACTGAGTCTTCGCAGTTCTTGAGAACACAACATACCAAAATCAGTCTCAATTCATAAATATATACTCACATATATTTATTTCAAGTATTCCCACATACAACAACTCAGATTCACATATAATATAAACATCAAATATGCAATCCAAACGAAATGTCAAACAACACTTCAATTTCTTGAAACATCGCGGACGCGTCACGTCCAAGCCTTTGACGCGTCGCGTCGGGCTTAGAATGGCCTTCGAGACTTCGAAGTCGAAGTCAAAAAGGCGCGTTCCTTCCTTGGACGCGTTGCGTCGCGTGGTTTTCATCCCAGACCTACAACTTTTTCTCCATCTTCCAGCTCCACACAACTCTTCCAAATCACAACTAAAAAACTGGAAATCGATTTCTAACAATTCTAAACCCATATAAACATCATATAACATGTATACTAACATCAAGGATTCATCAAATCCGTTTAAAATCAACAAAATCATCAAAACCCACATGTCATGTTAAGCTTCTAAAAGCTTCATATCACCATCAATGGAGTTCAACACTCTATATCATATAAACCCAACAACATACAATAAAACTATCTCACATCATGCTTAAAATCAATTAGAAACACATACCAATCTTTAGTTTGCTTCAATAATCACTCAAACTTTACTTCAATGATTCAAGTTTCTTGTTCTTCTTTTCTCCTTCTCAAAGAAAACACACACACACACAAACACACACTCACCGACAAATAATGTGAGGAGGTGATTCTATTTGAGTGTGTATCCAAAACTAAGTCCACGTACTCCTACTCAAACCAAAGCATGAGGTGGCTCACTAATATTTTCAAAACATACATACACTACTCATCCATACTTACATACATACACACTCCCATACATACATATATCATAATCAATTCCCATTTGATTATTTCAAATAATATATATATATATATATATATATATATATATATATATATATATATATATATAGACATTATCCTTTTCTAGCTAATTCAATTAATTAATGTTTTTCAACTAATTAACTTAACATACAACCAGGTATTTTCTACAACCCTCGTATTAAACCCAACTTGTCTAATCATAAAGTCATGCGATATCAAATATCCATTTAATCATATAACTAAATGCCAAAACGTATAAACAAGTACCAATTGTTCACCTCTGACTCGCTTACAGCTAGGCCGGGTTTTTAGATGTTACAATAAAAACAATAATTTTTAGTTTTCTTTCATACAAGAATACAAAAACTATATATATGCTTAATAGTTCTGGCACACGCACTATATATATGCTTAATAGTTTTGGCACATGCACTATGTACCTAGCAGAGACATCTAATTTTTGTAGTTATTAGATTTGATTTGAAGGGCTCAAATATTTGAAACTAGTGATTTATATATATATATATATATGGGTTTAGTTTATCAAAATATATCCAAGTTGTCAAGTTTTGCTATTTATGCATCAGACTTAAAAATTTTCTATTGTATGTATCGAACTTTTAATTTGTTGCTATTGTATGTGTTAGTCCTATATTTTATATATTCAATTCCTGAAAATGCTTTCAAAGAAAGCACCTGAAGGATGATTTCTTTATTCATTTATAAATTGTCCTGACGCACTGCATCCGAAGAAAGAAGCCTTAAAGTTCATCTAAAGATTAGTTCTGAAGTGAACGCAAACTGAAGTAAGTCTCCAGTTATCAAAAGGTCTTCATTACTGAAAGCACGTTTCAGTACAAGCATCTACTAGTTTAGTAAAGTGCGCAATTAGTGCTTCCGAAGGAACATAAATAGAATTTTAGATTTATGTTCCTAACTTTATGTAGAGCAGTACCGTGTAGTTTGTTTAGATGGTCAGGATTAGTTTACTTAGCGTATAAATACCTTCTCACGGTTGAGAAAAGGTTAAGCGTTTGTTCGCTATTTTGTTTTCAAGTTAATTCTTGATTAGTTTGTACTTAGTGCTCAAGTTTGTTCTTGTACATTCTTTGAAGTTTGGTTATTAATATAATCTTACTTTGAAAACTTTCGTGTGTTCGTATTCTAAAACTATTTCCGCACTTTGATTATTTATCATTGTTAGTGTTTTACTTCGTCGGGAAAAAAATTGGTATCAGAGTCGGGGGCCACATCGATGTGAGGGGGGGGAATGTTGGGTTTATGGGGCTCTTCGTTCCCTCGAGCCGGTCAAATCCGCGACTTTTAAACCCACCGCTCCTATAGCAATGCAGGAACATCCCACATTGGTGAGGCAAGGGGGATTCTTCCTCCTTATTGTTGGGGTTTGTTCGGTTTTTCAAAATATATTTTAGCAACGGAAGCATGAACAACAATTTTAAACTTTTTAAAACTCCCCACCAATGATCCATATGCAAGCCTTAAGAAACAAAACAACCATAGGGTGTTTAGAACTACAACCTTTGTAGCGTGAGTAAACCGTTGATGAAGTGGTTGATCTATGAGAAGCCAAGAGAAGACTTCCTCCAAGGTATCCACAAATCAATGAGTCCAACACCTCCAAGATGCTAGTCTCTCCAACCCTTGAAATTCAAGCAAGCAAGCAACAACCTCTTGTTCTTCTTCTTGAACTTACTATGTATGTATATGAGTATGTATTCTAGTATCACACTTTGCTCACTTGAAGAACACCAATACTATAAAGTAAGGATGTTTTTAAGTATCTTAGAACACTTAGAACTTTTCTTGAAGAATAGCAAAGGTGGTAGCATGTACATCTTTATAAAAAGGACCATGCATGTATATAAAACCAAGAAAAAACACAACAAGAGGGAGGCCCCTCCTTTGGCCTATTGTTGGCCGTAAATTGGGAGGGGGAGGAGGGTCCCCTCTTGCTTGTTTTGCTTGAAGATATCTTAGCTCCATGCTTGGTTAAGATCCATGCAAGAAAGTCAACATGGCCCCCTTTATGATTTATGTGTGGATTTCTAGTTATTCTTTTAAATACATAAAAGAGTATACTAGATCTACCATACATAGTATAAAATACATCTACATATATTTTATATACATACTTGATTGTTACTAGTAACTCTTTACTTGTAACAAAGATATACATACATTTATATAATTGTTACTAGTAAAAATTTACTTGTAACAAATATATATTTATGCATATATATATATATATACATATATATTCATATGTTTATATCTATGTATTTGATATGCATTATCTTGTATCAATATACAAGAGTGATATTATTATTTCACATAAATAATAATATGCAACAATGCATATATATACTTATATATATAATGAGTTGGAAACATATTTAAATCATATTCAAATATGTAATTGGTGTCCATTGATTGTAAATGTGTGACCCTATGGGTTTATTTATTATTAGTAATATCGTATTAATTTGTGTCTTGTGCACATAGAACCAACACTTATATCGTTGGTCGGTTATCTGGTTGCGATCCTAACAGTATGTAATAAACTTGTAACTTTTTGTGCTTGTTTATGTAACCAAAATACATACAATAGCAATAAATTAAAATTTTGATACATAAAATAGAAACTTTTAAAGTTTGATACACACAATAGAAAAACGTGACAATTTGGATACATTTTAGTGAACTTAACCCTATATATATAGGGTTAGGTTATATATAGAACCACCATTAAACATAGAATCCAAAGAACCAATCTCAGCCAATCATTTAAAAGGGTAAAAAAAGAATTGAAAATTTTCATTAGCAACTCACGTCAGCCTATCAGCTTGAAAAAAAACCATTAATCCTTCTAATGATTATAACTATGTCATGTTATGATTAAAAAAAATATATACCATTAGGTTTAGTTTTTCTTGCTTTTTTAATTCAAGACCACTCTTCTTATATTTCTAAAAAATTTATTTTGAAAATGCAATTGCGAAAATTCAAATTTCATATCTGAACATGCATCTATGGATGAACATGATAATCAAAATGCAATTTAGATAAAACTGATGACCAAAATGCAACCTAGATGAAAATGAAGACCAAAAACTGCTATTTAACATCTGTAAATTATAAATCAAAAAAGAAATCGTTGTGTTATTTGCATGTTAATCATTACCAAAATGCAAATTTCAAATATGAACATGCAACTGTGAAATGCAAACAATAACAGTCTAAAATACAAACAATAACACTTTCACACCAAAAATGCATGTTCATATATTTGCTGCCGAAAATGAAAAAAAAAAGAACAGACAACAAAAATGCAAATTGTGTGACGAAAATGCAAATGCAAAATGCAAACCACATAAAAAAGATAACAAAAATGCAATCCAGATGAATAAGATAACCAAAATGCAACCCAAATGAAGAAGATAATCAAAATGCAAACTAGATGAATGTGATAACCAGAATGCAACGAAGATTAAGATGATAACCAAAATGCAACCCAGATGAAGAAGACAACCAAAATACAAATAACCGAAAATACAAATAACGTAAGTCATTAAAATACCTAGGGTTGCATTTTCTTAATGTCTAGCAAAACTCGATTCATTTCGATTTGGATTACCAGGAAGTTTTAATCTTCTCAAAAGGGAATGGCGATGGAATTTGTAATAGCCATTGAATGAATGATTAAGGCAAAGGGAAGGTGAAGATAGTCTTGGTGAGATATTAATGGCTGTTAATGGGAGCTCCATACAAGATGCAGAAAATAGCAAGAGGAAGTACAGATTCAAAAGCAAGCGTCGGTGATGTCGACAGTTTTAGCGGCGAAGCGGAATTCCAGAGTTACAGTAATCAGTGATTGTAATTCGTGGATATCTATGATTCTATGCTCGCAGGATATCGATTGGCATGTTTCTTAACTATGCAAAACTCTAGATATCTATGATTCTCTCGTTGATGAGAGAGAGTGTATCTGTGTGTGGTGGTTGGTGGTTTAGTTTTGAATATGGGATATATACACGATCTCAACATATACTTGATTTTCATACGTAGACTGCATCTCAGTGTTCATGGCATCAAGCCATTTATCGGATTCCAGATCCGATATAACATCTTGGTAGTTAGTAGGCTCAGAAGAGTCTACCAAGAAAATCTTATCATTGGACACGAGAAATTCGTATCTCTCGGGTCCTTGACGAGGTCTACCAGATCTACGAACACTTTGTGTCAACCTGACTTGTATTTTGTGGTCCTTGAATTTCTTCAAAGTCTACAATGCTCCCACTTGCCTCTTTCGAAAGAAACTCCTTTTCTAAGAAAGTGGCATGCCTAGAAATAAACACTTTGTTCTCAGCTGGGTTGTAGAAATAATATCCTAATGAATTTTTATGATATTCCACAATTACATTTGATAGATATAGGATCGAGTTTGCTCGAAACTTCTTGTCGTATATGAGCTTCATAACCCCAGAATTTCAAGTAAGATAAGTTTGGAACCTTTCCACACCACATCTCATATGGTGTCTTATCTACCTTCTTGGTTGGAACCATATTCAATATGCGCTCATCAGTTAATAAAGCATAACTCCAAAAGGACGAGAGTAGAGTACTTCGGCTCATCATAGACCGAACCATATCTAGTAAGATTCGGTTCCTCCTTTTAGATACACCATTATTGTTGTGGTGGTCTAGGAGGAGTAAGTTGTGAGATAATCCCACGATTACTAAGATGATCCATAAATTCTTGGCTTAAGTACTCGCCACCTCGATCGGAACGAAGGGCCTTGATTGTTTTGTTGAGTTGATTTTGTACTTCGTTTTGAAACAACTTGAACATTTGAAATGTTTCATGTTTATGTTTCATTAAATAAACATAACCAAATCAACTATAATCACCGGTGATGTAACGAAGTATCTATCACCATCCCTAGACATTGATCTAAAAGGACTGCATACATCCGTATGTATGATTCCTAATAGATCTTTAGCTCTTTCACTTGAACCGGAGAAAGGAGCCTTAGTCATCTTCCCATATAAACATGATTCTCAAACTTCAAATGAGCTAGAATCGTTTGATTTTAAAATTCCATCATTTTGAAGTTTTGCAATGCGTTTCTTGTTTATATGACCAAGTCGACAATGCCATAGGTATGTTTGACTTACGTCATGCTTAGGTCGTTTGGTGCTAGTGGTATATATAGAATTATCATCGAGAGATCTTTTAAGATTAACTTCATATATTCCATTAAGCGGGCGAGCCTCAAAATACAAAATGTCATTTTTGAAAGCACGAATGCCATCATCAACGAAACAAAAACAGAATCCAGATTCTCTTAACCGAGCAACTGAAATAATATTACTAGTTAAATTAGGTACATAACAACAATTATTCAATATTAAGTACAGACCATTTGGTAATAATAATTCAAAAGTTCCAAGGGCTTCAACAGCAACATTTGCTCCATTGCCCACGTGGAGGTCCAAATCGCCTGGCTTCAGCAGAGTACTTTTTCTCAACCCCTGCACATTATTACAAATGTGAGTTCCACAACCGGTATCAAATACCCAAGAATTAATAGAAAAAAGTATACATTTCAATCATATATATACCTGCAGTGCTTGCCTCGCCAGCCTTCTTCCTTTTCAACTCCGCGAGGTAGGTTGGACAATTGCGCTCCAATGTCCTACCACCCCGCATTCAAAGCACGGGTCGCTTTTGGGAACCTTTCCCGCCGTCTTGGGTGTAGGAGCTTTGGCAGCCCGTTTGCCTTTGTCCTTTCCCTTCGCTTTCCCTTTAAGTTGTTCTTCCTTTTCTTCTTGATTTTCCCTTCTTGAATCATCAAGACCTGAGGTGTTTTGCTTGGAATCTTGCTCTCAGCAGTTTTAAGCATCCCATGCAACTCTGAGACAGATTTATCCCAATTGTTCATGTTGTAATTCATGACGAATTGATCATAAGCTTTGGTCAACGAGTTAAGGATCATATCCTGTGCAAATTCATTGGTTATGGGAGATCCAAGCCAAGCAAGTTGGTCAATGTAACCTTTCATCTTTAGCACATAGTCGCTAACGGATTGACCTTCCTCCATCTTGCATGCATGGAAGGCTCGAGTGACCTCGAAGCGTTCTTGCTTCGCTTGCTTTTGGAACATTTCCTTAAGCTGGCGAAGTATTTCATATGCTCCATGCTCCTCGAGGTTCTTTTGAAGATCCGGAGACATGGTAGCAAGCATGAGGCATGAAACTTCGACCGAGTCGTCGGAATGCTTCACCCAAGCATCCCTTATTGCTTTGGCCGCAGTCAATGGAGGTTCCTCAGGGATGGGATCCTCAAGTACGTACAATTTCTTTTCGTGCTTAAGCATGATTCTCAAGTTACGATACCAGTCTAAGAAATTTGTACCATTGAGTTTTTCTTTCTCTAAGATTGAACGAAGAGATAAGTTGTGAACGGGCGTAGTTGAGTTAGGGGCCATGTACAAAATTAACAAAGTTCAATTTAGTATTTTTGATATTTAATCCTTTAATAATTAATACCCTTTAGAATTATATAAAATTCTTTAATTGTTAAAGGCTAGGATCCAAATTGAACTTAACCTTGAATGTTTGGCTAATGCTCTCTCAATCAAGTTAAAACAACAAAGTAGGTAACGTTTACCAATTACATCTCGTATGTAATTCCTAGATTTTTATGAGATCCTAGACAACGATTGCTAATTTTGGCATGTTTGATGTAACACCACTTTTCCAGTTTAGATTTAAAAACAATAATCATAACATCACTAAATCCTTGATTCACCATGAATCAACTTAAAACCCGTAAAAACTTCAAAGATATGATCAAGAATCCTTACCTCAAGCTTGAATCTATGCTAGACTCAGTTGTCACCACTTGTATCCCCTGATATAGATCAAAATGTTGAGAGAAAATGGCTGGTAGAAAAAGCTACGTGAACTTGAAATGAAACAATGAAGACTTTGACTTTCCATTGTCAAAGTTGGCTATATATATATAAAAATACTTTGAGATATTGACACAACAAGTCCCTCAACTTCTCATTTTACCTTCTGACAACTTTAACCCTTTAAGTTTCTAAACACCTCCTAATCTTAATAATGCTTAGCCATAACAACTTGAACTTTGGGGCGTTACATTTGATCCCATCTATGCCTCGGGCTTCCTTACGTTTGGCTAATGCTCTCTCCGTAATAAGATTCCGATTAAGTCGTCCTATTTTAAGACGGTGAATTTTCGACCCAAGACGTTTATTGAATTCGCGGAAAAACACCTTGGTTGTTACAAAAACAATCCATGCGTTTGGATAGTGCTCTCTCCATGTGAGTGTCGTTGCAACAAGCGAGTGTCTTAAAATGGGATGACATAGACTTACGTTTTGAAAAAGGGCTTTAACCGTTTTGTATATTTATTAAATAAAACAAAACGAATCGTGTGACAAATATTGCATTCATACAATA
This sequence comes from Dittrichia graveolens, assembly GCA_038502395.1. Taxonomy (NCBI): domain Eukaryota; kingdom Viridiplantae; phylum Streptophyta; class Magnoliopsida; order Asterales; family Asteraceae; genus Dittrichia; species Dittrichia graveolens. The sequence goes on from JARJIL010000006.1 coordinate 70,312,592, forward strand.
ATAAGTCCATGTTTTGATAAAATCATATTATATATATATATATATATATTGGTATTGAGTATTCTTAAAATCCATATTTTACAAACTCTCGACGCGTTCAATTTTAAACTAGTATTAATATCCTATATTAACGTGTGTAGTTTCAAGCGCGCGAATACGACCAATTTTAGCTTGTAATAAAACATTTTTATTATTAAGCTTGAATAGAGTTTGGTTGAGTTTTTAAAATTCTCTATTTTTCATAACTCATATATAATATATATAATTTGACATAATGAATTTTAATCTTTATAAAAACCCTTTTTTATATAAAATTTATTTTACATCTTATGTTATGTCAACTTAAAATACCAAACTCCCATTGTGTGATTTATATTATGTCAAAAATATTATCTATCATGTAAAAATCCTATTTTCAACCATGCACAATAATATAAACATAAACACACACAAATAACATGTATAAGTGCATAACCAAGCCATTTATCCTAAGTGGTATTTTTGTGAGCCATACAAATATACCAAGTCATAAGTAAGGACCATAAAATTCCTCTTGTGATGAACTTGAAGCTCTCACTTGCCAAAACAACTCCTTGTAGTGCAAATAACTCCAAGTCTTCATGGTTGACTCTATCACACTTGAAAACTCCAACTTAGTCATTTCTCCATCTTGTTACATTTTTATAAAAGTAAACTAGTGTAAACTATTCTACTACTTACAAAATACAACAATATGAAACAAAACTAAAAATATTATTACATACCAAATGAAAGAATAATTTTACAACCAAATCGAATTTCCAACACATCACAAAAGATCTATAGCTTGTTATGCACAACATACACTCAAATAAACATATATATCAACACTTGATATTTAGGCAACTTTTACAACCAAATATGCATGTGGTTTGGTTGTTTCCCAAAATAAATATATAAACATATACAAGTTGCCAACTAGAAAATCTACAACTTTTCTAACAAAAAAAATTGTCCATTTTCTTAAACAATAGATACTCAAAAAATAATGTTTCTTAAAACTATGCATAAGTGGCTCTGATACCACTGTAGGGGTTTGTTCGGTTTTTCAAAATATATTTTAGTAACGGAAGCCTGAACAACAATTTTAAACTTTTTAAAACTCCCCACCAATGATCCATATGCAAGCCTTAAGAAACAAAAACAACCATAGAGTGTTTAGAACTACAACTTTTGTAGCGTGAGAAAACCGTTGGTGTAGTGGTTGATTAATGAGAAGCCAAGAGAAGACGTCCTCCAAGGTATCCACTAGCCAATGAATCCAACACCTTGAAATGCTAGTTTCTCCAACTCTTGAAATTCAAGAATGCAAGCAACAACCTTTGTTTTTCTTCTTGAACTAGATGTATGTATTTTGAGTAAGTGCTTATGTATCACCTTTGCTAACTTGAAGAACACCAATACTAGGGAGTAAAGATGCTTTAAAAAGTTCAACAACACTTAAACTAGTAAAACAAAGGTGGTAGCATGCAAGTATATCACAAAAATGGACATGCATGTAACTATAAAGCCAAGAAGCAAAAGCAAGTGAGGGAGGCCCCTCCCTTGGATTTCTTGGACGAAATTAAAGGGGGGGGGGAGGGTCCCCTCTTGCCTCTTGCTTCTTTACTTGTTCCATAAATGAATATCTTGGTGGAGTTTACTTGAAGAAACCACAAAATGGCCCCCATTTGTGAACTATGTAGAATTTTCTAGTTTTTCTTTTAAATACTTAAAATAAAATACTAGATGTGTCTTAACATGTATAAAATACATCTACATATATTATATATACATACTTGATTGTTACTAGTAACTCTTTACTTGTAACAAGGATATATATACATTTATATAATTGTTACTAGTAACAATTTACTTGTAACAAATATATATTTATACATATATATATATATATAATCATATGTTTATATTTATATATTTGATATGTATTATCTTATATCAATATATAAGAGTAATATTATTATTTCACATAAATAATAATATACAACAATGCATATAGACTTATATATATATAATGAGTTGGAAACATATTTAAATCGTATTCAAATATGTAATTAGTATCCATTCACTGTAAATGTGTGACCCTATGGGTTTATTTATTATGAGTAATATCGTATTAATTTGTGTCTTGTGCACATAGAACCAACAGTTTGGCCAGACATCTAGTTAGTAAATTTGAATCCCCAATAGCACCAACCCAAGACCAAGTCCACCCAATTATATTATTAAAAAGGCATGTTATTTTCATGGCAAGAGTGAACTATTTGTTCTTTTCAAGTTCATATAAATTAGGAAAACTGGAAAAGTGCATTTTAGATGAATTGAACCCAACCAATGATCATGCCAAAATAGAGTTCTATTTCCGGTATTAACAACTCGAGAGAACATGTCATCTAACTTTAAGTTCAAGGAAGGAAGCATGTTACCTGCTTTGGCAATGTTCAACCAAACTCCCGAATTCTTTGAGTTAGCATGTGATGAAGAATCCTATCCCGTAGCACCGTAAATAGCTTTAATGACATTTTCCCATAGAGCTTGATTTTCAACTTTTAATCTCCACCACAATTTTATAGTAGTGAGACATTTGTATCCTTCAATTCTAAGACCACCATATCTTTAGGAAATGTTACCTTTTTCCAATTAACCTAATGGATTTTTGTTTTTTCAGAATTCGATACACCCCATGAGAATCTTTTCCGGATTTTTTCTATTGCATCAATCACCTTAGTTGAGGCTATGAAAAGATATATGAAGTTTAATGGAATATTCCCTAAAACTGACTTACATAAAGTAATTCTAGCCCAAAAGATAGGTTCTTAGCTTTCCAATTGGAAAACTTAGAACCAAGTTTTTCGAAGACAGGTTTATAACTTTTCACCACACCTATATTTTCCCCAACCGTGATTCCAAGATAAGTGAATGGGAGTTCTGCACTATCACATATTTTGAAAGTCATCATCCCTTATACCAATCGCAAAGATTTTACTTTTAGTAAAATTCACTTTAAGCACCGAAGCCATATGAAAACATCTAAGAAGCCTTGTTATATTTACCACATTTGATATTGGCCATTTTCCCAACAAGATAACGTCATTCGCAAAAAGAAAATGCGATAAAGCATAGCCATTGTTAGGGAGATTAATCTTGTGAAAATGGCCTTTAGTCGAGGCTTCTAACATGGCAATATGAAGCCGTTCCCATACCTAAAAAAAGAGAAAAGAAAGAGGGCCACCTTGACACACGCCCTTAGAGAATGATAATTCATTTGCACGTGAGCCATTTATAGGAACCGAAGCCCTTGAAGAATGAAGGAAACTCAAGATCCATGTACGCCACTTAGAACTGAAATGAATTTTTTCTATAACCAGGTCTAAGTAGCCACAACTAAGAGATTCTAATGATTTCTCAAAGTCAACCTTGAGTAATAAAGTTCAATCTTTGGTTTTCTTTACCCAACTACAAACTTCATGGATCATGAGAGGCACATTGGGACCATCGATTTATGCCGACTACTCTTGACTCACCATGTTTCCAACTACAAATTTCAGTCCTTCCGTTAAGAGATTTGCCACAATCGTGTAAATACACCCAACCAAGCTAATAGGACGATAATCCCGTAACATAAGAAAATCCTTTACTTTGGGAAATAGTGACATAAACGAAGGATTACATCAACGAGAAAAGTTTCCATACTTTTCAAACTTACATACTTAGTTGACTACATCCTTTTCCATAACATCTCAATAATGTTTGATGAATTTGAATATGGTTCCATCGGGATTCGGTTCTTTATCTCCACCACAAGACCATTGATATGTACTGAATTATACATATTTATTATACTAGATTTCTCGCATTTGGCATCTTTATTAGTAGATTTACGCGGTATGCCCATGCATCTAAAGCACGCCTTAAGGCACGACCGTGCTGTAACACCGTCGTTTAAAATATTATAAAATTAGTAAGTTTCGAGTTTTTAAACTGCGTGGGTTCGTTTGTAACTTGAATGTTTCCATAACCGGTTAGATTTATTAACCCATCTCAAATTAGCAACGGAAAATTTAAATCAAAGATTACCAACTATTACATTTTCAAAACAAAGACTTGGCTATCATAAAAAACAACCCAAAAACTGCCAAGTCTAGGATCACGTGGTGTTACATCAGCTGAGCAACCGACCAGAAACACAGAAAATATACCAACAACACAGTGTTCCTCCAAAATCTATGAACAAGACACTAGTAGGTAACCCATCCTCTTCCGGCCACCTAATCCTTTCCCATGTATGGGGAAAAACAACATGATGTTAGCTATAAACAGCTAGTGAGCACAAATAAAGCACACATATCAATAAAGTGTATCACAACATAGGAATAAGCAAACAAGGTTGTCATATCACATAATGGAGTCCTAACAAGAATAGTTGTGTCATATCTCGCATGATAGCTAATCCAGCTTAACGACCCTAACAAGGGTATCGTACACAATCAACCGCACTAGTGGGTGAGCGAATAGTGGTCCACCGTCCACTAACTCAACGCGTCGCGTCCACACAATAAAGGCAAAACACAATCTACATTGCAACCTTCAATTTCGACCCATTTAACATTTAGACGACTTCAAACCAATTTCTAAGGCTTAAATACTTCCTTTGACATCAACATGAACTTAGTAACAAGCATAATACTCATATAAACCATCAATTTACAAATCAAACCTAAATTCAACCCAAATAACTCATTTGTAATTTTTTTTGAACCACACACATAATCAATACTTTAATCCCTAAAGCGGATTCATTACAACCCATAGAAGTGGTAAGAACTGATTGTAACATTAGAAATTGATTCTTGATTGCCAAACCCACTTTGCCCCCTTTTGCCCTAAATCCCCGATTCACAAAAACTCATGAATAACACTTATAAAGGATGAAGATGGTGAAGGACACAACTTGATTAGGTCAATATCAATCCAATCCCAGATTTTAGAAGAAGCAAGGATGATCTATGGAGATTTTCTTCTTCAAAGCATAAGAACACATACAAGGTGTAAGTGTGTGTGTGTGTATACGTTTCTGCCAAAGAAAAAAAGAAGGAACTGCCATATGTATTCTTTTATTTTAAAAACGGGTATCACGCTCCTCTAACTGACTTACAATACATCCCTAAAATACTTATTTAAAATAACGGGGATATTTTTTGGTATCATTATTTCAATCCTTTTTATTTTTTATTAGTTTTGTTCATTTTTATTATTATTTTGCATATTTCTTTAACATAATCAAAACACATAATAAACATAGACAACTAAGAGTATTTCAATTAGAGACAAATAGGGAGTCACGATTAGAATCAATAGAACAAGGTAGGCCATGGCGTGACACAATTTCCTTGATATAAAGTTGAGCTAAATGAATCAATGATGCGGATTCATCGGTGGCTAAGAAATGGGCACTTTTGGTCAAACGGTCAACAATGAACCAAATCATATCGTACCCTCTAAAAGTTCTTGGAAACTTGGTCACGAAATCCATTGTAATGTGGTCTCATTTCCATTCAGGAATTTCAAGTTGTTGTAAATGACCATAAGGTCTTTGATGTTCAATCTTGACTTGTGTACAGATTTGGAACCTCTCCATAAATGAAGCAATGTCTCTTTTTAGAGTAGGCAACCAATACAACGCCTTCAAATCATAATACATCTTCGTGCTTCTGGGACGAATTGATAGTCTAGATTTATGAGTTTATTGCAATATTAGTTCACGATTGCCTCCCAAATGTGGCACCCAAATTCGAGATTCAAAAGTCTTTAGCCCATGACTATCTTCACTGAGTTGTTCCTTTAATTTTCTCATTGTTTTAGGCTTTAATTTTTCTTCCGATAATGCTTCCTGCGGTGCCTCCTTTAGTCTTGCAATAATATAAGGAAAACGATAAGTTTCATAAATTTGACTTCTACTAAAGGGCCTTTGCGACTCAAGGCATCCGCCACAATATTAGCCTTACAAGGATGGAAACGGATTTCATAGTCATAGTCTTTAGTTCTCAAACCAACATCGATGCCTCATGTTGAGTTCTTTCTGAGTAAAAACATATTGTAGGCTTTTGTGATCGGTGCAAACTACACATTTTGTGCCATAAATATATTGCCGCTATAATTTCAAAGCAAACACTACGGCAGCAAGCTCGAGGTCATGGGTTGGATAACTATGTTCATGAGGTTTTAATTGCCTAGAGGCATAGGAAGTTACTTTATCACGTTGCATCAGAACACAGCCCAATCCTGAATGAGAAGCATCACAATAGACAATGAAGTCTTCAGATCCATTATGTAAGGTAAGAATTAGAGCTTCACATAATAATTGTTTCATCGACTGCAAGGCTATTTCCTAGGCTTTAGATCATACGAAGGAAACATTCTTTCGAGTTAGTTTGGTCAAAGGACCCGTGAGTTTAGAGAAATCATGGATAAACCACCGATAGTAACTAGCTAGGCCTAGAAAACTTTTAATCTTAGAAGGAGTTCGAGGAACTCCCCAATTCATCACAGTTTCAACTTTTGTTGGATCTACTTTAACTCCTTCCCGGAAAATCACATGGCCAAGAAGATGCACTTCCTGAATCTAGAACTCGCGTTTAGAAAATTTAGCGTAAAGTTGTTCCCGTTTAAGAGTTTCCAGAACTTGACGAAGGTGTAAATCATGATCAGCTTCGGTTTCGAATAAACAAGAATGTCATCAATGAATATGATTACAGATTTTATCCAGAAATACACGACAAACGCGGTTCATAGAGTCCATAAAAATGGTAGGTGTGTTGGTTAAGCCGAACAACATCACCAAGAATTCATAATGACCATACCGGGTCGGAAAGCAGTTTTTGGAATATCTTCATCATGAACCCGTACCTTATGCTACCCCTATCGAAGGCCAACTTTTAGGAACCGATTGCTCCTGCAACTGATCAAATATATCATCTATGCGTGGAAGAGATACTTGTTCGTCACAATTCGCTTATTAAGCGCCCTGTAATCGATACACATACGCATAGTCCCGTCTTTCTTTTTGACAAATAAAACTGGAGCTCCCCAAAGAGAAGAGCTCAGGCGTATAAAGCCTTTGTTAAGTAATTCTTGAATCTGGGTCATCATTTCGCGAAATTCAGAAGGCGTAATGAAATAAGGAGCTTTATCCACTAGGGTAGCTCATGGGACAGGATCGATCCAGTATTCCACATCCCTGCTGGGCAGTTCAATAGGAAACACCTCAGAGTAGTCAGACACCACGCTGATATCTTTGACAATTTGTTTATCTATCTTTGCATCAATTACATATGCCAAGTAGGAGTCACAACCTTTTGCAATAGATTTTTGATCTTTCATAACAAAAATAACAGGAATATTAGACTCCCGTCTTTCTCCTCGGGCTACGGCATACGACCCGTTAGGTAGAGGGACTTTAATCATGTTTTTAGAACATAGAATCTTGGCATTTTTATTTCTAAGCCAATCCATTCCAATTATAGCATCAACCCCCATAATGGGCATAAGAAGAAATGAGATAGGGAAGCTATTCTCTTCAATATCAATAACAGCCTTAGGAGCACTATTAATGACTTGAACTACTTTACCGTTAGCAATTTCCATTGTAAGTGGATTAGTTAATATAGAAATAGGTACGTGTAGTTTATCATAAAAAGTCATAGATACAAAATAGTAAGTAACTCCTGAATAAAAAAAGTACACATGCTAGAGTAGAATTAATAAGGAAAGTACCCATAATCACATCCTCAACCGCCTTAGTTTCCTCGGCAGTCATCTGGAACACCCTCCCTTTAGCACAAAGATCACCCTCATTTGGCCTCGACGATGATCTGCCAGCTCCTGTACCCTGACCCGTTGTACAATCAACTATCTTGTGCCCCGGCTTGTGGCACTTGTAGCATACACTCTCCTTAAACCCTCGCTCCAAAACAGTGTGCCCTTTCTGTCCGAACCTCAGACATCTAGTAGTTGCTTTTGAACAAGTACCTGAGTGATAAGTATGACATTGAGAGCATCATGGAGTATCTGGACTTGATTTCTTGAAGGAAACATATTTCCCGCTGGAAGAAGATTGCCCTTTCAAAGGACTAGGTTTAGAGGACGGTTGAAACTTTCTTTTCTGACTCGCACCGGCAGATTCCCCTTTTACACTAGAGATGATCTCCTTCCATCTTCCGAGCTATTTCAAAGGCTTGGTCAAGATTAGCAGTAGCTCGAACATTAGCGCGATATTCCAGTGGCAAAGTACCCACAAACCTCCGAATCTTGGCATTTTGTCGGGTAGAAGATGTGGAACAAATCTCAATTTACCTATGAAAGCATTAACGAGATCCTCCATAGGTTTATCCACCTTTTGGAGATAGTTGAATTCTCACTCCATCCATTCCATGTCGTAATCAATACAATACTTCTACAACACTCTCTTAAAGAATTGCTCCCAAGTTAGAGTGCCAACACCTCATTATAACAGAAGCCTTCACAGTATCCCACCAAAAGATGGCACGGCCTTAGAGCATTCGAATCGCGTATTTAACACGATACTCAAGTTCAAATTCACAAGATTCAAAAGTTTGCTCCATTTTCAGGAGCCATCGCATAGTAACCAAGGGGTCATCACTACCTTCATAAGTTGAAGGTTTGCAAGAGAGGAATTTCTTGAAAGAACAAGGCTTACGAGTTTTACCCATGGATGTCTGAAATAGTAGCTCCTTTGCTTGACGGAGCTCTTCTTCTAGGCGTCGATTATACGCCTCTTGACCTTGCTCGTGTCTCGAGCCTATGATGTTGAGAAGGTTCATCCTCAGCTTCAGGATGACTATGGGAAATCTCATCCTCCATTTGTTTAAGGGTCTGTTCTGTACTACCTTGTTGACCCGACATCTTGTTTCAACATACTAAACAAAATAAAGAACATTTAATATACCACTTATACTTCACTTACTAACATGATAACATAGTATACAACATGCAGTAATCACACAATGCTCACACACAACCCCAATTTCCCTAAAAGGAACACTCTACAATGGTCGGACCCGAGTTTGAGATTAAATTCTCTTTCAAATATCTAATTCCATCAAACTTAGGCTCTGATACCAACTTGTAACACCGTAGTTTAAAATATTATAAAACTAGTAAGTTTCAAGTTTTTAAACTGCGTGGGTCCTTTTGTAACTTGAATGTTTCCATAACCTGTTAGATTGATTGATATCGCGTTATATATATATATATATATTATACGTGATAATTTGGTATTTAAAGGTTGATATTTCACGAAAATATGATATATGGTACTTAATTTATGTGTTTGTGAATGTGAGTTCGCGAAAGTTCGATGGCGAGAAGTTTAAGCGAAAAGACGAAAAAAGATTCGAGATTTAAAGAAAAATCAAAAAGTTAGAAAAATGAAAAACGAGACGCGTTCAAATGAAAAAATGAGTTGCATCTGTACAGATAAGGCCTAACAAGTCAGGCGAACATCGCGCAGCGCAACGCGTCCAAGGGTACAACGCTTCGCGTCTTTGGCCGAATTCAAAATCTATTTAAAGCCTTGATGTGATCCGAAAAAGGATGAGCTTTCATTTTGGCCGGCCCTAGAAGTTCCAGAGCGACGATTTGGAGACCAGGGAGCAGGATTCTTACAAAAAGCTTGAAGATTTTGCCTTTGAAAGTGAAGATTGGAAGGTTTCATCATTGATCTACACTTGGTTAGCTATTACAAACATGTAATCACATACTAATTTTGGAAATTGGCTAGATCTCATAGTCAGACTCACTAGCTCTATAGTTACCGAAACATTAACCCAATGATCATGCATTAACTATTCCTATAACTAGTCAATTTATTCGAGTTATGCCAGACTTCATATATTGATTTGTTAATTCACAAAATCAATCAAATTTCATTGAATGGTCATCAAATGTAATTGCAAACACATTAAAGTTTAATTCTTTATAACCTAACCCTAGGATATGGTCAAATGGATCGGGCTTTCGCCCATTGTCCAAGATTCCCCACTGCTGCCCCCCGCGGGAGTCCGGGCCGTGTCTCAGTCCCAGTGTGGCTGATCATCCGGGTTTCAGCGCATGCTGCATTTAGAATCATAAATTAGAAGCGCCTATGATAGCGTATGATTTTTCCCAACTCCTAATAGTCATAGCAGATTAAAGAAAACATAGGTAGAATGATCATCTAACCTATGAAAACTTAGCAATAGGTATAAAGTCAGAAACTTTAACACATTTGGTTCTATGTTCGTGTTCGTTCATTTAAGCCGAACAAATAAATGAACACGAATGATAAACGAACAATCTTTTGTGTTTGATTGTTTAAAAGATTGATTAGTTCGTGTACATTTTGTTCATTCATTTAAATGATAAACAAACGTAAACAAAGGAAAACGCGCTATAATACAAATCCAGCATTATGAAACACAAATAAACACTGTATATAAAAACACATATAATATATATATATATACACATATAATATTTAAACGAACATAAATGAACGGATAACCGAACATTCATGAACATAAAAGTATTATGCCTAGTTAAAACCTTACTAGGTAAAACCTAGTTTGTAAAAACCTAAAGAAGGAAAAAGAGTACATAAATACTTCAATACGCTTGAGGATGTTGCCTCATTAAAAACCTTGTGAGGAAAATCCGATGGGATAAAACCATGATTAGATGATCACATCACTTGAGTTCTCTAATTCGACGCAACCCAATGTCATGAACTATCTTCTTCCCTAAAATCATTTTCGTAATGTGAAGATATTCAATGTCTCTTTCACTTGTAGTCTCAATATGGTATCCGTTTCTACCAATATCTTTAAAATTCAATAAATTTCTTTGAGACTTGGGGAAAAAAGTGCATAATCAGATTTTAAATGTGTCCCACCTTGTAACAACACACTTACTTTTCCAAAACCTTCGTTTATTTTTACACTACCGGATATTGTATTAATGCTTGCCTCTTATATAGTTAAATTAGAGATATATATCCTTTTCTTGAGAATAGTGTGTGTAGAGGCACTATCTACTATGCATACGTCTTGTTCATCAATATCCATACAATATAGACAATCCATATTCTAAAAAACATCATCATAAAAGTATTATAAATATTTAAAAGTCAAACAATTTAAATATAATTACCACCATAATACTCAAACTAATAATCAAAAAAGGTGTCCTAAGAAATCAAAAACATGCAAACAAAAAAAACCCTAGAAAATAACGACATATTATTCAACTTTAGTAATGTGATCACTCATTTGTCAAAAAATCTTCGGCATCCCAATGAGTTAAATTATTTTGGTCTTCCGGACCATGAGGGCAATCAATCTTCTCATTCTCATATAAAAAATTCACTTCGGCTCATTTGTCTTTGTTCTTGAGTGATTGTTGGTATAGTCCTACTAGATGCATTGCCGATGTCTTACTTTTAGTCTTTTCATCTCTTTCACGTGTGTTTTTCTTTTCATGGTCTTGCCACTTTTGATTGATATATTGAACACTGGGATAATTTCCTCGGCCACAGCCACCACCACAACCTTGACCTAGACCGCGACCACGACCATGATTACGATCACGTCTAGGATTTCCATTTTGATCATTTTATGTTGTTATATTCGCTTCTGGGAATAGACTAGTGTTAGTGTTAGTGTCAGTTAGACGCGCCTCATGGTTTTTCATTAGAAGCTCATTGTTTTGCTCAGCAACAAGCAAATATGAAATCAAGTCACGGTATTTCTTAAAGCCCCTTTCATGATATTCTTGCTACAAGAGCATATAGAGGCGTGATAGGTGGAAAATATTTTTTCTAACATCTCCTTGTTAGTAATTTTCTCTCCATATAAAGTTAATTAAGAAGTGATTCTAAACATAACAAAGTTGTACTCACTTACTAACTTGAAATCTTGCAACCTCAAGTGGACCCATTCATAACGGGCTCTTGGTAATATTACGGTTCTTTGGATGGTCATATCACTCCAATTTTTTCCAAAGGAAAAGTGTTTCTTTAATAGTAAGATATTCAGTTTTCAAAGTCTTATGGAGATCATGGCATAGGAAGATTATCACCTTCGTCTAGCGCTGCAAACGAACCGAACAAACACAAATGGGGATTGTTCATATTCGTCAATTTAACTTTAGCCGCACAAATAAACGAACACGAATGATAAACGAACGGGTTTCTTCATTCGTGTTCGTTCATTTAACTTTAGCCAAACAAATAAATAAACACGAATGATAAATGAACAATCTTTTGTGTTCGATTGTTTAAAATATTGGTTAGTTTGTGTACATTTTGTTCATTCATTTAAATAATAAACAAACGTAAACAAAGGAAAACACGCTATAATGCAAATCCTAAATTATGAAACACAAATAAAACTGTATATAAAAACACATCATATATACAATATTTAAACGAACATAAATGAATAGATAACCGAACGTTCATGAACATAAATGAATGAACAAGAGCTCTATTCGTGTTCGTTCGTTTAATTAAACGAACGAAAAATCTTGTTCATGTTAGTTCATTTATTAAACAAACGAACATAAGAATTTATATAGTTTAACATATATTTAAGAATTTATATATTTCAAATATGATATAGTTTAACATATATTTAAGCATGGGCAGACATTAGGCAAAACCGGTGGTGAAACGGGACACCAGCTAATTTTGTCTGCGTAGTGTAAATTTTGATTTTTCGTAGTATAAATTTTGATTTTTTCAAGACGGTGCTACCACCCGTTTTAAATCTTACGTCTAGTGCTACCACTCATTCCAAATCCTGGGTCCGCCCCTGTATTCAAGTAAGTTAAAAAAACAATATATCGATAAATACTTTTATGGTAAAAAGAACCGTACGTTGATAATTAAAGCTTGAAATATGTATTATAATATTAGAATTAAACGAGTATACTTCTAGAAATAACTAAACACATTAATATTGACTAGCATGGTACCCGCGTAATACGGCGACATCAAATAGTTTCTACTCGATAACTTGTTCGCTTTGGGAATTTACGTAATACGGTGACAATGAATAATTTTATATCGGTAACATGTCTATTTTCTTTATTTTTATGTTCTTAATCAACTCTTTTATTGTTTTTAAATAAACTTTGAGAACAATTAAATAAGAAAAAAAGTCTTTACTTATAAAATAAGGTAAATTGCATGAAAATACTGAGTGTAAATTAGTAATTTGAAATTATTTAAAATTAAGAGATTAAGAAAATAGTAAACTAATTTGAAACTATTAATTATATTAGCTATTTAAAAAGTTTTAAAATATATATATGTCTATAAATTCTTATTTTAGATTATTCAGATTTATGAGTTCTACTTGTACACATTTTTAGATAATTATGTTAAAATATTTATTACATGATATAATATTTAATATAAAAGGTTTGATTATAAAAGTATTTTTTGATAATTAAGTTAATTTATTTGAATTTTTTAAATATGGAAGGTTTAGTTATTAAAATAGAATATAAGATTCTTATTAACTCTATTTAATAGTTACTTTATATAATAGTTTCCATTTAGTTTATATGAGTGGTAATTTAGTAATTTCAAAAGACTTAAAATTTAAGAGATTAAGCAAAATGCCTAAATGCTTTATAATATAGTATAGATTAGAAAATATACATATATTGAAAATGAATCATAAGAGTTATATTTGGGATAGAGTTGTGTTCAATAAAGTTAATTTAAAAAATATAATCATGAAATTTCAATATTCAATCATATGAAATTCAGTATACAATCACATGTGATTTGTAAAAGCATCACATTTGAATTACGAAAAATTACGAAAATATCACTCCGCCCAAAATTTTAAAATTTAATCTGAACCATTGATAACATTAATCCAAAAGCTAAAATTAGTCTCATAACACTATGAATTAAGATAAAAGATAACAAGAAAAGAAAAAAAAACAATTATAAAAATGCACAAGTCAAGAGGGATTTAAAAAGCTTAAACACATAATCGTTATGGGTTTTTGTCAGACGTGACAAAATTTTCAGAAAATATTAGTTTTTAATAATTTAAAATTTATAAAATCTTTTCGACAGCTTTAGTTAAATCCTATTAGTTTTACTAGTTTTTAAGCTAGTGAATAATATGATGACAGAAGTTTAAAGGTAATTACATGAAAATATAATAAATTATTGTTATTTTATATAACCAACTTTATTTTGTACTTAAAAATATACATAACTTACAAATTTAGTTCATTGTGAACAAGTTATCTATGACAATAGGTAACTTATCGATAACCTAGAAAAAAATAAAAAAAAATTGGTACCTAAAAATACAAACAACTTTCAAATCTTGTTCATTGTATACAATTGGTAACCGGTAAACTGGTAATCAGGTCACCGATTGCATACAATGAATAAAAAATGTAAGTTGTTTGTATTTTATGTACAAAATAAAGTTGTTTGCATACAATGACAATATTAATATAGTTTATTGTATTTTCGTACATTTTACCCGAAGTTTTATGTGCTAAAATAATTGATTTACCGGATCTTTTTTGCTACGTTTTTTTGAGACTGATGTTTATATATTACTTCAAATCAATAAAATCAAGTTTTTTCTTTTATTCCCCTAATTAGTGAGACAATGAAATCAAGTTTTACACAAGATCCGAATCATGTGTATGTAGACTTCGTAACCTTTTTTTTACTCGTATGATTAATCATAAATTAAGAGTTGTGATAAATAAAGTTCATGTAAAAAACATAGTCCTAAAATTTTAATATTTAATTATAGGTGATTTGTAAAAGCATCATATGTGAATTACGAAAATGTCACTCCATGCCTGTCAATGGGTCAGATTTTGTCCCAGATCTGATCCGATCTGCCCCATGTATTGGATCCAATGGGTCTAAATATTGGATCTATCGCCCCAATAAGAGATCCAATAGGTCGTCCCATTTAATTGTGTCACTACGTAGTTCAATCCAAGATCTGTCTGGTTCGATCCATTTAATATTAAACTACAATTTAATTTTAACTACCAACTATCATCAATTTATCAGTCACCACCCGTCGCCGCCACCACCGCCATGTCTACCACAGTCGCCTGTTACCACCCCCGCCACCCGCCCTCGCCACCACCACCATCTTTTACCGTCTCCAACACCGTCATGGCCGGCGTCACCACCACCGCCACTTACCGCACTCACCATAGACCACCTCCATCGCTGCCGCCCACCGTCACCGCCGGCCACCACCCGCCGCCAAATTTTTAAAATACAATCTGGACCATCGATGTCATTGATTCAAAGGCTAAAATTAGTCCCCTAGAACTATGAATTAAGTATGAACTATATTGAACATTCTTCCATAAATTAAATAGTAGATTACTTGTCAAGTGCTTATAAAGTATACAAAAAAACAATATAGTACGTTAAACAATTAATGTTTTATTTATAAATATATAAAGAGATTAACAATTATTGAAATTTTACCTTAAGTGAAAAGAAAGGTAATGGAGAAGAAAAGGTTATCTTATGTATTATATTTATAGATGTAAAATGGATAAGATGTTCAAGATTCAAATCTCTAATCTACAATAATATATATTTTTAATATATCTTATCTAATATTTATTGAGTAATGTCATATCAAACGGAAAGTGACTTCGTAATATGCTTAATAAGGGTCTTGGGCTACTCCTCTTAAAACCAAGTGGTTTTGAGTTTGAAACTCACAAACTTACATGGTATCAGAGTAAGGTTCACCTGTGGTTGGTCAAAAGCCACATGGACTCCACGTAACCCATAAATATCCATATGTTGGACGAAAAAAAGAATGCCACACGTAAGGGGGTGTTGAGTAATGTATCACATCGGACGGAAATTGATTTTGCAATGTGCTTAATAAGGATCATGGGCTACTCCTCTAATAACAATTGGTTTTAAGTTAGAACTCCACAAACTTACAATATTATGGGAAGAGTTAAGTTAGAATTGATATTTATGTGAGAATAGAAGAATAAACCTATCCATCAATTAAATGTTAATCTATTAGATCTAACAGTCGTAATTCATGACCGTCACAATTCATGGTTAGGTTATAAATTAAATGAAGGGCCAAATGTATACCATCCGATCATATCAAATTAAGGGTCGTAAATTAAGTCTTTCATTCTCACCTAAATATTCATTCTCATTTCAATCTCACCTATATATAGTGAAAAGTTCATTTGAGAATCTTTTTTATTGCGAGAACCGCGAGAACCAATCTTAGCCGTCCAATTCCCCCTCCTTCTATTGGATTGCCCACCCATGAATTCCTTACATACACCCTGCCACACTCAATCCCCCACGCTCTTCATCTATCAATTCCATTATCCAAAATGAACGGCTAAGATTGGTTCTCCCGGTTCTCGCAATAAAAACGTATCTCAAATGAACCTTCCCGTATATATATATAGTGAAAAGTTCATTTGAGAACCGTTCTTATTGCGAGAACCGTGAAAACCAATCTTAGCCATCCAATTCCCTCTCCTTCAATTAGATTGTCCACCCATGAATTCGTTACATGCACCATGCCACACTCAATCCCCCCACGCTCTTCATCCATGAATTTCATTATCCAAAATCAACGGCTAAAATTGGTTTTCGCAATAAAAATGGTTCTCAAATGAACCTTCCCCTATATATATATATATATATATATATATATATATATATATATATATATATAACATTAACATAATCATATATTCCCTAACACGATTTAGCCTCATTTGTTTCTTTATATGGGCTAATAACTCACACAATTGTCTTACTTGATCCACTTCTTATTGAGCCTTCCACATAATAATGGTTTTGGGCCTTTGGGGGTTATCTATATTCCTATTCAAGCCCAATAAGGAACATCACTAATTAAATGCTTACAATAATAATAATAAAATCTATGATAAAGGTTGTAAATGAGAATGTATCACGGTAGAAACTCGATATATTAATACTAGATTATTTAACTAGCTAAAATGTCTATATTTTATATGGGTTACGAAAAATATTTGCTTTTAAAAAACAATATTACGTATTATAAAGTTGAAATCAAATATTTTATAGAATTTTCTTGTAGACAATATTGATCGTCTTTGAAGTCGGGTTATCTTCATTTTTAATAATAAATACTTTCAATTCTTGCTTACTTAGCACACGAGATATTGCGACATACAATAATCCATGAGTAAAACCATGTCTTTTAAGGAAAAAATTGACGTTAGACAATCACTTGCCATTATTGCAATTTGCAAAACAAAACAAGAGCGGAAACTATCGCCTATGAAACTTTATAGGAAATTTTGGATCAAAAGGAGTTACTTTCATTCGGGAAACATATTTTACAGGACCAATGTTTTTGTCAAAAATAATTTTGGCTTCAATAATATGGTCACTGAGATGAATGAATAACTTGTAACATTGTGCCATTGCATAAATATTTAGATTGGTCAATATTTTTTAGCAACATCATAGGCACTCCTTTTTTTCAATGTTTGTTAATTAGAACAACCATAAATTTTGAATGAGTGCAGGATCTTAGGAAAGTATAATAATTCGACAAAGAAATCTTTTAACTTATCGGAAGAAATGGTATTAGAACTGTAGTATGTTTTTTCAATACCTTGTATTTTTTATAGCATGTAATCATTTATAAACTGAATATCCTTATTTGTTGGAACCAATATTGTTTTGTCCTAAAGATAATTTATTTATGCATATGTTTATTAATGTTTGGATATATAGCTGTAATAATCGAATGAAGACGAGTTTATTTTAACGTTAACAATATCTTGCCTAGGGTACATAGTTTTGTCTTTGCATTCAAAAGCTATAAGGAATACTGTCTCTATTATATCTATTATTAATCTTAACTTTTATAGAAGTAAAACTGAACATGTTATTGTATTATATAATTAACGAAATTTCTGCCTCGTTCATTCTTATTACATGAAAGGGAAGCAAAGAGTGATCAAACATGAAGAGTTACGTTGATATATGCATTGATTTGCCAAAGATGAGAACTTGATAATAGTAGAAGATATTTAGGATGTTGGATTTGAATATTTATTATTAAAATAAAATATTTAGTTTCATTTTTTTACGAATTTATAATTATCTTGATCACTTTTTCATGTTTTCAAACCAATATCCAGAAAGAAATTTATAAAATGACAAATGAACGGTTTTATGAAACTGAAAAGTCAAAGTTAAGTCTTAATTTGAACTAGAAATGAATTATTAGGATTTAATTTTGACGGTTTGAATTCATTAATTAAATCGATCAAAGCTAGTCTTTTAATTTATTTATATTAGAAGATAAATTTTGTAAGACCAGCATGTTACCCACGTAATGCGGCGACGATGAATAATTTATACTCGATAACAAGTCCGTTTTGATAACGTGGGGTATGATATTCAGGCCTATGATGACATCAAATAATTTACATTCGCGGCATGTCCATTTTATTTCCTCCTTTTTCATTTTATTTATTTCTTTATTATATATAAACTCTTTCGTTAATTTATAAAATAACTTTTGAAAACAATAAAATAAGAAAAAAACTCTACTTATAAAATAAGATGATGAAAACATATTAATGACTTTAGAAATTGTGTTAATTTGAATGAGGAATTGTGTAGGTATGAGATAGTGGCATGATTGGTATGTTTTAAAAAATGTAAGGATATTGATTATCTTGATAATTTTCTATTACTTAAATTTTAAGAAGTAAAGTAATGTAAATATATAATAAATTAAACCTTTTATTTTACTTAAATTAGTGCTTATAAATTCGGGTTGGTTTATAAGTTTTAGTTATACGTATTTTCTAATACTTCAGTTAAAGTATTTGTTATATGAATATATGATCGAATATTTAAAATAATATTTCTATGAAAGTTTTTTATTTAATTTTTAATTTATTTATTATCTTATACGTAATCTAATCTTGTATTGATTTGACATTTTTAAACATTGTTTCTTCTAGAATGTTTAGTTATTAACATAGTTTTTAAGGATCTAATTAAATCCATTCAATAGTTTCCATTTAAGTTAAATGAGAGGTAAGTTAGTAATTTCAAATTACTTAAAATTTAAGAGATATTTTGAAAAGAGAGTGTTAAATACTTTATATATTAGTATAGATAGAATATATATTTGACGGATTCTAATTCAGGGATAATATGCTAAATTAAAATTTTGTTAAAATTATAAGATAATACATTTATGATAATTTCTTTAAACCTCATATAAAATATAAATTAATTATTCCTTATATACTAGATATTAATGAACGATTTATAAAGGTTTGATGAAATATGACTGAACTGTCTTTTAACTTTATATAAAAAATATTTTTTTATTGTCCACAAATGATACACTAAACACAAGAAGCATATAATTAAGTAGAAATTTGAAAGATATTTGTAAATTGAGTATGTCATTATAAATATAAACTAATAAAATATTAGTTAATATATAAATTAATAATTATTAATTTACCGATTAATTAATAACTCATTTATTTAATCAAATTTATTTATTGTAATACCCGAACTTCCGAAAAATAAATAAAAGAATATTTATTGAGAAATGATAAATTATATTGGATTGTGAATTTAATTGTGAAATGTGTTAAAGAGTTTATGGGCTTAAATGAATAATGAATTATTGGACTAAACACATGTGTATTGTTGAATGGTGTTCTTGGGCCCAATCAATGGGAAGATATGGGCTTAAAGCCTTTTTGAGATATATATATATATATATATATATATATATATATATATATATATATATATATATATATATAGGACACAACCCCCAATACTCTTTCAAAGAAATTGTTACTGTTACATTGAGAGAGAGAGAGAGAGAGTTTTAGTATGTGCTTAAACCCACGAGAACAAGGAGAAAGAGAACCAAGAATCATCTTGAACTTGAAGAATTGTTGAAAGATTCATCAGGTAATGTTTCTTACCTTACTAGTATACTGTAGGTATCAATTTTACCTTGTTTAGATGATGCTAACATGAGTTATAATCTGGGTTTTTGGGGTTTTGGGTTTTGAAAGAGTTTGATTTTAACTATGGAGTCTAGATTTTAGAAAAATAATGAACTCATGAAGAAGATGGACTCCCTGCGACTTTCAGCATGAGTCGTGCGACTCATGCCGGAAAGTCATGCGACTGTATGTAACCCAATGCGACTTTTGCATGGGGAAAGGGGGGTACTCCATGCAACTTTAAGTAATGATCCATACGACTTTCATAATGTTCCATGCGACATATGTATATGAGATGGCCTATGCGACTTTCAGCTAAGTATAGACACTTCATGCGACTTTCATGATAAGTGGGTATAGTTTCATGCGACTGTTAGCAAATTTATAGCATCATGCGACTTTCGCATGGGGCACAATGTTAACATTTCATGCGACCTTTGTGCGTTAGAGTGATACACCCCATGCGACTGTCGCATGGGGCACTATGTTAAGTATTCATGCGACTTTTATACCAAGGTTACTCCCATGTGACTTACATTTACATTTCATACGACCTATGCTTTTGGTTGAGAATCCGATAGTTTCCATATATGAGTTGGAAATCCGATAGTTTCCATATATGAGTTGGAAATCCGATAGTTTCCAATATGAACTGAAATCCGATAGTTACATCATAAGTTGAAATCCGACACTTTTACACTCGACGCGACGCGTCGGTTTGATGGACGCGACGCGGCCCTGACTTTATGGACTTTAATGCATTTCTTATTGTTACATGCCTTGTGAAACCCGAATGTATTACGGGGATAAACGAACAAGGGATTCGTACACGGTATTGATTTGTCAGACCTATTGTAGGTGACGGTTGGCTAAGCAAGCAATCACAAGTGAGTTAGTAAAATAAGGTTGAGAATCTGAGAACTGCTGACAGGTGAGTATTCTTACTTACTGTCTAAACCCTATGATACATGTGTGATAAATGTGCTATATGCTATATGATTGATAATGATGAATTGATGAATGAATGAAATGATGACCGATGACTTGATGAATTGATAATGTGTTATGCTATACTAATGATTGGACCGTTCACTTCGGTGACGGGAATGATGGGACCGTGCACTTCGGTGACGGGAATGATTTGACCGTCCACTCCGGTGTCGGGAATGATTGGACCGTACACTCCGGTGTCGGGAATGATTGGACCGTTCACTCCGGTGACGGGAATGACTAGACCGTTCACTACGGTGATGGGTATGATGGGACAGTTCATTTCGGTGACGGGAATGTGGGACCGACTACTACGGTAGCAGAAATGTAGGACCGACTACTACGGTAGCGAGAATGAAAGATGTACCATGATTGTAATGCAAATGATGTGATGTCATATGGTTGATTGTAAGTAAGTGTACTCACTAAGCTTCGTGCTTATGGTTGTTGTTTAACCTTCTTTTCAGGTGATGGCCACGGCGGGGCTCCAGTACGGAGTTGATAGCTTATACTCCACAAGCTTCCGCGATGTTCAAACTATTTTGTGTTTTATGATGTATTCCAAACAATCACATTCGAATTCAATGGGTTATCACCCGGGGTTGTAATTAACTTATACAATGTTTATTTGTGGTAAATTTTCAATCGTACTCTTTGCTTAATTGTTTTAAAAAAAAAATTGGGATGTTACAACTTGGTATCAGAGCCTTGGTTTAAGAGATTCAAATACGTTTCCGAATGTTTGAACTTAAACCTTGGTTCGTGAAAGATTTTAGACAAAGTTTTGAAACCTTTTTCGAACGATAAATGTTACGATGAGCTATCAGCTAGAGCTAGTCCGAGTGGCCATGCGCGAGTACAAGGTATGAATTTATGATATGAAGATCATGCTAACTGAACTGTTGAGACTATGATATGCTGACTGTGATAACTAAGACTTTGCAGTCTAGATGCTCTAGTAGAATCAAAATAGAATGACATGTTAAATGCTTACATGATAACTGATTATATGCTTGATGAGATGACTGATACATGGCCCAAGCCAGTGAATCGGGATTCCTAGTGGTAATGACCAGATCTAATACGTGTAGCGTGTTTGTAATAATAGGGCCCATATTATTATTTGCATACGACACTTGTTGAAACTTGTCAAAATCTGAGGAATCTTGTGGATTTGGTGAGGGGTATTTGTAGAGATAAGATGCCTATAGCTAGGGTGCCTTAGAATGACTAGGGTTGCCTGATAGCTTTACTTATGACATGAAATACGTGAAACATGAACTGATATAGTAATGAGGACTGTGTGGCAATGCCGCTTGTTAATCAAGTGCATTGTCTATACATCCAGTATGGTGACTACAAGAAACCGATCTGTGATACCAACGGGTTTTGAAAACCCACCTGATGGAGAGAATGCAAGTGTGACGGGAGAGAGTGACCCCCGTGCACAACCGATCTTGAACCAGACTGAAAATGTGACTCCGAAAAATGTTGTACCGTAGAATATGATGAACGATGAGGAGTATGAGAATGAGGCAATGATTGAGTTGGTGACTACTGTGGTTACCAACACACTGAAGGAGTTGCTGCCCAAGATCGTGAAGGATCTGAAACAAGACATGGGCACGATGATTGATCAGAAATTGGGAGCCCTCTGGGCCGCAAAAGAAGCTACCGCGGCTATAGTTGTCACTCAACCAGTAGCACAGACTGCAAACCAAGCGACCCCCGGAGGAAATTTCCGGGATTTTTCGGCTTGTTAGCCGCCTGTATTTGATGGGGTACCAGACCCAGTGCAGAGCACCCAATGGGTCTCAGCGATAGAGGGAGCTTTCTTTACCAGCCGTTGTGCTGAGGAGTCAAAAGTATGGTTTGCTTCTAACTTCCTGAGGGGAGCGGCCAAGGATTGGTGGAATCTACTGAGAAAGATGAAAGGCGAAGCTATCGCCGGATTGAGGTGGGAGGAATTCACAAAATTGTTCTATGAAGAGTACGCTCCCAAGGTTGAGGTGGAGCGAGTGATGGATGAGTTTATGAAACTCAAGCAAACCACTGAGACGGTTAATCAGATAACCGCTGTATTCACGGAGAAGCTACTGTACTGTCTAGCTTACGCAAGTGATGAGAGACTGCAGATACACAGGTATACGTAGATGTTGAGGGAGGATATTCAAGAGTTTGTTTCGAACGGCCAGTATGCTACACTGGACCAGTTGATTAAGGGAGCAAGAAAAAGGGAGTTGTATTTGATGGAAAGAAATAAGAAGAGGTCCGCTAAGCGGGCTGCACTAGAGGAAATGCAAGCAGACAACCATTCAAGAAACCGAACGTTGGAGGTATAAAGCCTGTCGTGAGGAATTCGGGGGCAAGATGTGGAAAATGTGGTAAGGGGCACGCTGGGGAGTGCCGAGCTGGAACCATCAACTGCTTTGTATGTGGAAAGAGTGGACACTACGGGAAGGATTGTAGGGTTCACTTGAACGTGTGTTTTAAATGCAACAAGTCGGGGCACCGCATGGCCGAGTGCCCAGAGGCTACTAGAGGAAGTGGGAGACCCGCTTGGCAACCACCACTGCGAATCACCGATGGGGATAAAGGAAAGAAACCACACGTCTCAAGGCCTCGCGGGCGCGCATTCCAGATGACCGTAGAGGAAACAAAGAAAGAGCCCGATGTGATCGCAGGTACATTCGTTGTTAACTCTCTACGTGCACTTGTATTATTTGATTCCGGGGCGAGTAAGTCCTTTATATCTACTACTTTTTGTAATAAGTTTGTAATAGCACCGGTGAAGTTAGAAACACCGTTAGAGATAGAGATAGACTATGATAAGGCCTTGTGTGTTACCACAATCTATAGGGGTAATGTAATAGTGATAGATGATGTACCGTTCACTATAGATCTTCTACCGACTCCGATGAGAGAGTTCCAGGTGATAGTGGAAATGGATTGGCTGGGGTGTCACCAGGCCAACATCTTGTGCAAGCAAGGGATCATTCAGATCCAGAGTCCAAGTGGGGGAGAAATCTCCATTTACGGTAAACGACAGAATGGATTGACGGCATGCTGCACCGTGGCTAAAGCGGCAAAGTATCTACGCAAGGGCTGCACGGCCTTCATAGCTCATGTGGTCGACTCGAGAATGGAAAAGAAGAAACTGACAGTTTCAGATGTAACAGTGGTATGTGAGTATCCGGAAGTATTTTCGGAGGAACTGTCGGGGATTCCGCCAGACAGACAAGTGGAGTTCCGTATAGACTTAGTGCCGGGAGTGGCACCTATCACAAAGGCACCGTATCGCCTAGCACCTCCAGAGATGGAGGAGCTGATGTCACAACTGCAAGAACTGCTCGATAAGGGCTTCATACGCCCAAGTAGCTCACCGTGGGGAGCACCGATCCTTTTCGTGAAAAGAAGGATGGAACCTTCAGGATGTGTATAGATTATCACAAGCTTAATAAGGTGACAATTAAGAATCGTTATCCGCTGCCAAGGATCGACGACTTGTTCTACCAACTGCAAGGAGCGGCCTGTTTTTCCAATATAGACTTGCGATCGGGATATTATCAACTCAAGGTTCGGGAGGAGGATATAGCCAAGACGGCTTTTCGCACGCGCTATGGGCACTTCGAGTTCGTCGTCATGCCTTTTGGTCTTACTAACGTGCAAGCAGCATTCATGGATTTGATGAACCGAGTCTGTAGACCAATGTTGGATAAGTCAGTGATCGTATTCTCGATGACATCCTGGTATACTCGAAGACGGAGGCCGAGCACGAACTACACCTGCGGGAAGTACTTGAAACCTTAAAGAAAGAGAAGTTGTACGCAAAGTTTTCCAAGTGCGATTTCCGGTTGCAAGAAGTCCAATTTCTCGGGCACCTGGTTAACCAAGAGGGGATCAAGGTCGACCCCGCCAAGATCGAGGCTGTAATGAAATGGGAAACGTCGACGAGTCCTACGGAGATTCGAAGTTTTCTAGGTTTGGCCGGTTACTACAGGAGGTTTATTAAAGACTTCTCGAAGATAGCAGTGCCATTAACCTAGCTGACGAAGAAAAGTGTTCGTTTCGATTGGGGAGAGAAACAGCAGGAAGCTTTTGAGACACTTTGGGGAAAATTGTGCGAGGCCCCGATACTAGCCTTACCGGAGGGTATGGAGGATTTGGTTGTCTATTGCGACGCATCCCATGTGGGACTTGGCTGTGTGTTGATGCAAAGAGGGAAGGTGATCGCCTACGCCTCACGACAACTGAAACCGCACTAGTGCAACTACCCGACTCATGATTTGGAGTTAGCCGCTGTAACACCGCTTCTGATTTCAGTTGCTTTAATGACAAAACAGATTTAGCAGCGGAAGTTTTTCTTTTAATATTAACAAACAGTTAACCATATCATCTTTGTTTCCAAAACATTCATTGGTGTTACCTAACATACAGGAACCGACCATAGTATCTATTTACATTACATCATAAAAATACAAGTGTTTCACCCACAAGGGGCAAGGTATATCCCAAAAGCAACCCGCCTCGTAGGCCATCTAGTCTTTACCTGAAAAGGGAAACATAGTACCATTAGCTACACTAGCTAGTGAGTACTTACTTAGCATAAGCATCAATAAAGTAATTCATGCATCATACACATCGTACATAAGCACACATTGCTAGCTTAACACATAGCGGTGTGCTGACAAGATTAGTAAGAGTCATGTCTTGCAGGAGAGCTAGTCCTGCTCAACAACCCAGACCGGGGGATCAGACACGACCAATCCGCGCTGGTGGGGGAGCACAAGGCAATCCACCAAGCATCGTTCACACAGTCAAAGACTCCACAGGTAATCAAGCTACAACCGGCTGATCATCACTCACGTTAAGGCACAGTGGTTCTGCAGAACCTCGATCCGGGATGCATCCCGAATTACCGTTAAATCTAGAAATGACCGAAGTCCTGTTAGGATCCAGCTAACCGGCTGACCTTAACCATGCGTCAGATAGTCTGCAGACAGTTCACATACACATATACGTACATTCGATCCCACAGGGATCCATCATTATCATCCTCATATAGTCATATATCGTACATAGGATCCCATAGGGATCCATCATTCAATCATTCATTCATACTTTCACATGCAATCATCATACAATCCATCATTCATGCACATCATCGGATATTAACTAAGCGGTTCCAATCTGGACCTGCTGGCATGCACCTATTACACATCTTACAAGCAATCATAACATCGTTCAGAAACCTACACTCATCTTCTTAAGCGTACCTGCATAGACAGGTTAGACATACATACATACACATTCACACATTCATACATACACTCAGTCATCTTAATTTGCAAGATTTACTCTACTGAGTCCCATGAAAGTAGGCACTCACCTGAGTGGCTTACTTCATACAGGTATATGGCTTTGACTCCACTATAACAAGTTCACCTAAAATATCATACTGACTTTAATCATTCATACATGCATAGCAAGACTACAACACAAAACGCTTAAACTTAGCATAAATCCGCCAAAACTGTCGGATTTGGGGAAATCCGATGGTTCTGTCGGATTCATGAAATCCGACACACATACTTGAAATCCGATGCTTACTCAATCAATCGGATTCCAACACTTAGGAATTCCAACATGTATGTGAAATCCGACACTTGCGGATTCCAACACATGAAGGGAAATCCGATACATAGGAATCCGATACTTACAATGAAATCCGATACTTATCGGATTCCGATACTTAGAATCCGAAACAATGGAAATCCGATAGACTTGCGGATTCCATATTTTAAAGGACTACAAATTATGAAACCCGACAGAGTTGCGGAATCCGACACTTCTATCGGATTCCGATACTTCCTTCGGTTTTCATCACCTTCGGATTCCGACAACTTCATAGTTGCGGAATCCGACAACTTCATCAACAGCAATTCCGATAACATCATTTGGTCATCTAAACAACTTTATTTTGGCTTGCTTAAAGCCCAGAACATCATAGAACATCGTAACATCATCATCTAATCATCATAAACGCATGAAATCACAACAAGAACACCATTCATGAAAAACCCACATTCAAGTGAGTTTCCCATGTTCTTCAAGGAAGTTCTTGCATGGATTCATAGTTCCTAACACGTTACACACGATTCTAATCTTCTAAACATCTTTGAATCATATTTCTAACCTTTGAAGATTAACAACCGACTTCTTCTGTTCTACTTTTCTGGATATCCGAGAGAACTGAGAGAAACCGAGAGAGAAAGTGTGTTTGTGTTTTCCTTCTTTGACTTGTAAAGTCAACAAGGCACATGCACACACATATATATATTTCTAATTTCCAGAGGCGGTTGCCTCTGGCTTTCTTTGCACTTGGTTTTCCTTTCTTTTTAATCACACACACATATACTCAATACATGCATATATTCGTACATGCATACGTACATACATACATATAAACACATAATCACATAACTTGCATTTACTTAATTCAACAAGTACACATAAAATACTTCTTATTACAATAACTATACGTACGTATACACTATTTACAACTAGGCCCAAGTTGAGGATGTTACAGCCGTCGTGGTGTTCGCGCTCAAATTATGGAGACATTATTTGTACGGGGTCAAGTGCACGATTTATACAGATCACAAAAGTTTAAAGTATTTCGCTAATCAAAAGAATCTGAACATGCGCCAGCGGAGATGGCTAGACCTGGTCAAGGACTACGACTGTGAAATCTTGTATCATCCGGGGAAAGCGAACGTTGTAGCCGACGCGTTAAGCCGTAAGGCAAACCATGCACAGTTGAATGTGAAATGTTTGAGGATGACGGTTACAACTTCACTGTTCGAATCGATTTCAACCACCCAAAGTGAGGCAATCAAAGAAGAGAATCAGAAAACCGAGAGGGTAAAGGGCCAAATGGCATTGATGGTGAAGGATGGCCGCGGGTTGTGGACCCGATACGGACGGATTTGGGTACCGGAGATCACTGAAGTCCGGAATCTCATTCTTGATGAAGCGCACAAGTCGAAATTTTTTATACATCCGGGAGCCACGAAAATGTACCGAGACTTGAAAATGGATTACTGGTGGCCAGGGATGAAGAGAGATGTGGCTAAGTACGTTGAAAAGTGCCTTACATGCCTACGAGTGAAGGCTGAGCACCAGCGACCGCATGGCAAATTGCAACCGTTGGAGATACCCGTATGGAAATGGGAGCACATAACTATGGATCTGATAATGAAACTACCGAAGACACCGAGGAACTATGATGCAATTTGGGTTGTGGTTGATCGGTTAACGAAGAGCGCTCACTTCATACCGATCCGAGAAGCCAGTTCGGCTGAGAAGTTAGGTGATATTTATGTGAAAGAGATAGTTTCGAGGCATGGAGTGCCGGTAACCATTATATCTGACAGGGATGTACGATTCACATCCAGATTTTGGAGTAAGTTCCATGAGGATTTGGGGACGAGGGTGAACTTGAGTACGGCGTATCACCCTCAAACTGACGGACAAAGTGAACGAACTATCCAGACGTTGGAGGATATGCTACGAGCTTGTGTGATCGACTTCGGGGGAAGCTGGGATTCGTACTTACCCTTAGCGGAATTTTCATACAACAACAATTATCACACGAGTATCGGTATGCCACCGTACGAGATTTTGTACGGTAGGAAGTGTAGAACCCCAATCTGTTGGGGTGAGGTTGGACAGAAGGAGCTTGGCAACACAGAAATAGTACAGAGAACCTCCGAGTATGTGCAACAGGTTCGTGAACGACTTAAAGCGGCTCAATGCCGGCAAAAGAGTTATGCGGATAAACGAAGATCAGTACTAGAATTTCAAGTTGGTGATCATGTATTGTTAAAGGTATCTCCATGGAAAGGAGTGATCCAATTCAGGAAAGGTGGAAAACTAAATTGGGCCTTTCAAGGTCATTGCGAGGATTGGAAAAGTGGCTTATCGTCTGGAGCTACCCAAGGAGTTATCAAAGATACATAACACGTTTCACGTATCACATCTGAGGAAGTGTTTAGCCGAAGAGTCGGCATTTGTACCGTTGGAGGACATCACCATAGACGAGATATTGAATTACATTGAGAGACCGGTTGCGATCCTCGAAAGAAAGATCAAAAGATTACGTAACAGAGAAGTGAGAATGGTGAAGGTGCAGTGGGAGCACCGCAAAGGTTAAGAGTGGACGTGGGAGTCCGAAGAAGAAATGAACAAGAATTACCCCACCATGTTCGAATAAAGTTTTCGTCCTCGAAATCGTGTTTAAGTGGGGGAGAGTTGTAATACCCGAACTTCCGAAAAATAAATAAAAGAATATTTATTGAGAAATGATAAATTATATTGGATTGTGAATTTAATTGTGAAATGTGTTAAAGAGTTTATGGGCTTGAATGGATAATGAATTATTGGACTAAACACATGTGTATTGTTGGATAGTGTTCTTGGGCCCAATCAATGGGAAGATATGCGCTTAAGGCCTTTTTGAGATATATATATATATTTAGGGCACAGCCCCCAACACTCTTTCAAAGAAATTGTTAGTGTTACATTGAGAGAGAGAGAGAGAGAGAGAGTTTTAGTGTGTGTTGTGTGTGTGCTTAAACCCACGAGAACAAGGAGAAAGAGAACCAAGAATCATCTGGAACTTGAAGAATTGTTGAAAGATTCATTAGGTAATATTTCTTATCTCACTAGGATACTGTAGGTATCAATTTTACCTTGTTTGGATGATGCTAGCATGAGTTATAATCTGGGTTTTTGGGGTTTTGGGTTTATGAAGAACAAGAAGAAAGAAATTCAAGATATAAGCTTCAATACTTGATAAAATGTAGTTAAATCTTGAAGGAAGTGTGTAAATGGATGGAGAAATGTTTTGAAACAAAAATAAAACTATTTGGTTGAGTTTTGAAAGAGTTTGATTTTGACTATGGAGTCTGGGTTTTAGAAAAATAATAAACTGATGAAGAAGATGGACTCCATGAGACTTTCAGCATGAGTCGTGCGACTCATGCTGGAAAGTCATGCGACTTTATGTAACCCCATGTGACTTTCGCATGGGGAAGAGGGGTACTCCATGCGACTTTAAGTAATGATCCATGCGACTTTCATAATATTGCATGCGACATATGTATATGAGATGGCCTATGCGACTTTCAGCTAAGTATAGACACTTCATGCGACTTTCATGATAAATGGGTATAGTTTCATGCGACTGTTAGCAAATTTATAGCATCATGCAACTTTTGAACAAGCTTCATGCCCATGTGACTTTCGCATGGGGCACAATGTTAACATGTCATGCGATCTTTGTGCATTGGAGTGATACACCCCATGCGACTGTCGCATGGGGCACTATGTTAAGTATTCATGCGACTTTTAACAAAAATACGGCACATGCTATTAAGATGTGCTAATATTATATAGGTTATTAGTCATTTTTTTGTCTTATAAAATCAATTATTTATATGTAAACCAGGGCAATAAATAAAGTAATAATTACAATATACAACATAAGTTGTTAAGGTTATAAAGTTTAGGTTTTAGGTTCAAACCTATATAACCTTAAAATGTTGATTTTTTCTAAGTTTAGATCTTGAAGTCAGACATATGTGTGTTTAAAATGAGTTTGTTCTTTTTGAATTCTTTTTCTTATTTCTATTTTGTGTTTGTTCTATTTGTTTTTATTGCTTCTCTCTTTTTTTTACAGTTTTGATCCAGGGTTCAAATATATATATAGCCCTAAAATAAGTCTTTTTCCTCTCTTTGAATATTTTTTTTGTTATTGGTATGCTTTATTTGTTCAATTTGTTTCATAATTCAGAATATATACTTAATTCTATATTCCTTTTTGTCAATTTTACAATAATTCTATGTTCCTTTAAGTCTTTTTCCTATTGGTTATTAATTAAAATTTTATAATAATTTATATCTCTTTTTTGTTTTGTTAATTTGTAGTTTTTTAAAATATTTTTCTTATTATTATGAATATTTATATTATTGACTATAGATGTGACAATCAATCTAATTATTTACTTTATTTTAGTAACAAAATTTATATTTATTAACCACGTCGTAACAATAATTCTATGTTTCATAATTAAGTATACTTAATTCAGAATATATACTTAATTTCTATGTTCCTTTAAGTCTTTTTCCTATTCGTTATTAATTAAAAATTTATAATAGTTTATATCTCTTTTTTGTTTTGTTAATTAGTAGTTTTTTAAAATGTTTTCCTTATTATTATGAATATTTATATTATTAACTATAGATGTGACAATCAATCCAATTATTTACTTTATTTTAGTAACAAAATTTTATATTAAATCTCACCTATTTAACATTTTATAGTGACATCTTTTTTATCACCAAATAGCAACAAAATACATATATGAAGTAGTTTTTGCTAACAACTTTTAGATTATAAGCCAAAAGGAGATTGTATATAATTTTACTCGTCTTTTCACTCATTATATTATTACAAGTGTTAAAATTAAAAAAGTATACGAGTAAAATACACATCAACAAACTTAGAAAATGTTAAATAGTTATTTGTTAAGCTAATATAATGTATTACAAACTTAGAAAATGTTAAATAATAATAATAATAATAATAATAATAATAATTATTATTATTATTATTATTATTATTATTATTGAGTTATGTGTTAGACTTTTTAAAACTATTATGTCAAATATGTGTTAGACTTTTTGAAACTATTATGCTTAAATTTTAGTTACATTTTTTATTATTAAATAGTGTAAATTAATTAGTTATTATTTATTTATTAAATAATTAATTAAACAATAAAAACTGTTTAAAATATAACTAAAGGGTAATTCTATCATTTGTCACTGAAACAATCCAAATCCTTTGATTGAATTACCAAACAAACAGGATTTCAGAAATGCAAATCCTGACAGATTTTGTCAACTAAACACATGATAGGATTCACAATCCTGCCAAATGCAAATCTCATAAAAAAAATCTGCGAACCAAACGCCCCCTTACTGTATTTCTTATGTATGGTTATTAGAAGTTTAGACAATAATGTAAATTTTTTGAGTAAAATGATTTACAAGGTTATATACATATATTAAAAATATACTTTGTATTACTTTCGACGTATATGACATTTGTGAGTAATTGACTCGTTTTATAGTTAAAATTGGTTTATCAACAAATTTATAAACATAATTTATGTGACATGTCCTGTACATAAATCAGGGGCGGACCCAAGGGTTCGCTAATGGGGTCACGGGGCACCATTTAATTTTGTACGCGCAGTGTAAATTTCGATTTCGCGTTGTGTAAATTTCGATTTTTTCGAGATTGTGCTACCATCCATTTTAAATTTTAGGTCCGGTGCTACCATCCATTTCAAATCATGGGTCCGCCCCTGATATAAATGAACTGTTTCTTTTAGTCTTTTGATATTAAGTGCCTCAGCTACGGTAAATATGGATATATAGGGACTGCGCTATTTATAAACACAACACATGTGGCAAGTCCCGTACATAAACGAACGGTTTCATTTAGCGTTTTAACATTAAGTGCCTCATCTATGATAAATGTGGGTATACATGGACTAACCAAAAAACTAGTTTGGCCGAAACCGAATCGGACCGATTTATACACTTTTAGGTCGGTTCTTATATTTTCTTTATTTCAGTTTTTGGTTCCACCGATTTTGGTTATTTACCCGAAACCGACGAAACCGGAACCTATTATGATTAAACGACTCGGTCCTTGGTTCTTACATTATGGCATTTGTGGTTTGGTTTTTTCAGGTACGTTCTAGTGCAGCTCGTTTCTAGAACCGAGCTCATCCTTGTGTATATATGAATTTCCTTTTGAAAGGTGAACATTATTCAACGCTACAAATTAGTTTTTTCTTTCTGAAGAAAAAACTCATAAGATGTTAAATCAAACACTATCAAAAGTCAGAAAAAATTATAAATTCTAAAAATAAGTGCTTTTAAAGAAGATTTTCTATAAACAAGTTTCACGTTTAAGAAACAAACTCGTATTATGGTCTCATTATATGTTACATTTGCCGACAAAGTATTTTACAAGGGAATTAATCTGTACACCACCACAAAGTATTTTATCATAGAAATAATTCGTATACAACAAGATTTCAAAAGTTTTAAATAAAAAACATCACAAACATACCATTCATTACCTTCTGATTTGAAAATTTAAAACCAAAGGTTCTTATTTTGCTTCAATTTTTATCCTCAAAAAATGAGAAAATTTGAAAGGGAGGGATTCCTCTTCCCTTTCCTTTCTTTTCGTCTCTTCTTTAAACTCGAGAACAAGTCATTAAAGTGTCTATTGTTTCCAAGTTCAAATTAATGGCAAAGGTTCGCTATGTCTAAATAATTAAACTTTTGGCATGTCAAACAATGAGTTCTTTTTTATGCTTTTCGAAGCTGTAAGCTTTAATTTGAGAATTAAGCTTCTAGCCTTGTTTGCTTGTTAAAGCTAAAGTCTTTAAAGATAAAAGTCTTAAGGGTTGTTTGTTAAAATAGAATAACTAAATCATTGAATGATTCTATGTTTTAAATAATTTAAATGCTCTGTATGTAACTATATTTGAATCTGACATACTGTTTGATAAGAATTTCTAAATAAACAATGTAAATAATGCAAATTACCATTTAAACCTTAATAGTGATTTATTATATTAAAAGAAAGATATAATTGTTAACCAGACAACATGTGAAAGAAAGGGAACTAAAGTAAAACACATGCTTAATGTTTTAAAATATACTTTATGGTGGAATGATTCAATAGTATTCTTTGTTTTCATTTAATACAGTTTTTATTTAGAGACAACAAACAAACATGCTGAATGCTGAACTATTCAGCATTCAGCGTTGAATGGTTTCATTCAGCAACAAACAAACAACCCCTTAATCTTGAAAAAGAAAGCACCAAAATAAATGAAAAAAACAAACTAGAAGAACTTTTAGATGTTTTTAATATGTAGATATAAATAGCTTAATAAATTTCTTTGGTATATTCTTTTTACAATTTAATGTTTATATTTATGTGCTTTTATATCATTTTATGTTTTAGTTATGACAATCATTTACTCTATGTGACATCAATATAAAAATAAAAGCTTTAGATTTCAACCCTTATGCCCTTAATGACCTTCAACAATCCACAAGTTATGAAGCATCGTTTGATATGGATTAGACTCCTTGGTTAGCCCAATCAAATAGAAATGAATCAATCAATATCTTATATTGCTTATAGCCTAAATACCAAATAGTAATTTATCATAACTTAAAATTTTATACTTCATAATATGAAATAATAAATATTATTCTCTTATTGTCTTTACTACATATAAAAATTAATTATTACTTTAATAACAAGTGATTATGTTTAGTTATTTGAATTCATAAAACACTTCCATCCTCACAAGTATTCCTTGTGACAATATGCATATCTTCTAGATAGATACTTTAAAAAACGTTAGGTTACAAGTGAAACTCTAATATAAAACTTAATGAACACTAGTCTATCGATACAATTAAACTGTGTCATCTTATATTAAACTATAAAACACTAACAGTAAGTACTCCTAGTGACAATATGCGTATCTTTCTAGATAGATACTTTTAAAAAATTAGGTTTCAAGAGAAACCCTGATATAAAACCATCTCAATCTATCTATACAATTAGACTGAGTCATTCTACATTAAACTCTAACCTACATTATCTCTAATAACGATAACACTAACATTCTTTTATTTATTTTTACCGTTCTATCCAACTTTTGTAATTAAGATGATATGTTAAATTCCTATCAATTCTTATACTTTGATGAATTGTAAAACCTTTAAACCATAAACGTGAGTGGTGATCACAAGCAACCAACGATTCAAGTTGATGATCGTAGTTGCTTTATATCACCGCCTTTGATGATGTATGATGATGATGATGCAATAGCAAGACTATCGTAAACTAAAAAGGTTAGTGATAAAATTGTTTCTCAACCTTTTCTCAGAAGAAAAAATCTCTTTTTTGTGGATAATATAAGTTATATAACATATACTAGATTAAATGTCCGTGTGTATGTACAAAGCTAGGATTTTAATATAAAGGGTTTTATTTATCATAACACTAATAATACCCATAATGTACAAAAGCTATAAAAAGTCATTATCTATAGGATAAATAAATAGCGAGAGTTCGATTAAAGAGAAGAATATACGTGTTAAAATAATTGCTTAAACTCTGTCAAAATCAATTTTTGGAATTTTCTCGTCATCACTAGTTTGCTTTTTTCATTAATTAACATGATAGTAACAAAATATCAACTAAAATAATATTACGAATCTTATAAATAAATAATAATAATAATTAAATTCAATGACGATAGCTGGTAATTGGTAATTTGATAACAAAAAAAATGTTCATTACAAACTCAACAGACACGACTCACATTTCCAAAAAGATAGAATTCTGTATTATAATAAGTTTTATAATTCCTATTTGTAAGCTCGAATAGTGAAGTAGATTACTCCTATGTAAATTGCAACCCGCGTGAACAATTTTGTTCAGTTTTCTAAATTCTTTGATGATTTGATGCCGCCTCTTTCTTTGTTGATAAACTCAAAAACAATATTTACATTCAAATAAAAACGATGCAAAAGTAGAATCACAAAATAGAGAATCAAATATCAATGAACAAATTAGCAGCGGATTAACATATCATGAATGTTTCATTAAGTGTGTATTTATACTACACTTGTCAACTTACTAATTCTAAAGAAACATATCATAAATAATAAAGTTTTAACTTAACAGGCCATAATTTCAAAACGTCATTACGAGATCAAACGACGGTTAAAATTGAATCCTTAAATGTTTAATTTATTAATATTTATGATAAAAAGATACATAATGACTAATTTATTAACTATTATTCTTATAACTTCAAGGGATGATATCCAAAAGAAAATATTTTAAAAAGTTAAGATCTTATTCGGGTTATTCTGATATACCTAAAACCCGATTTCTATACCCACTACCAAAACCAAATTACTTTCGGGTCATTCAAATTACCCAAACAAGGAACCTGATAACTAAATAACCCCAATTTAATTTTTTCGGTTTACTTTATTCGGGTTCGGTTTTTCTTCTACCCCCTAATCTAGCTCCCTCTGTCTCCGCCTCTGCGTATGTGATACACAAGTAGGTTTAAGAAATGATAATTATCGAACATTGATAACAAGATATCAAAAATAATTATAAATTCTGAGAAAATGAGAATTAAAAAAAATGGCAAAGGATAGTGGTGTGCGTTTTACGTACTAGTTTTAAATTTATAAAATCCGGTTATTTTTACTAAAAATAGCACGAATAGGCAAGATGACCTAATCGTATTATAATATAGTTAATAAGTGGGGTGTTGAACACTTGGAAAACGAATATGATTTTGATTTTATTAAATTAATCTAGAACTAAACTAATTAAACTACTAAAAACAAATAAAAAGACAATTAAAACATGCAATTAATGGGATTTACCCAATAACGATTCAAACTTTAACCACTAAATTAACTACTAACACTAGCAAACACTTAAAACAAGCCAAAGGAAGCAGAAGCAATGAACTTTATTGGATTTAGACTATCAATAAGAAGACTTCCCTCCTTAGATTCGATTTCACCTTTTTTTAGTTAATTAATTAAATTAATTCATGCAATGGACAATTGATTATCATATACCGATTTCTATAATGATTAGACTCTTGGTCAGATTATCTAACCCTATAAGTATGTCATTTTATCAACCTTATGGTCATTGGATCAATTAAACACATAATTAGTCGAGTTTTTTTCAAGTCAAGAAAGATTCAATTTGTAATGATTGTTAAAGTTAACAAAATATGTATTAACATATAAAGGTCATTATATGTTAATCACACACATTAAACTTTTCTTATTTAAAAGTTTAAGCATTGCTCTATCTCTAGTCTAGATTGTATATTGATCCTAAACAACCAAGATTCAAACTTTACAAATAGATTGGTCCTCTAATTTGTAAAACTCGGTTTATAAATATCAAAAACAGAAAACTAAAAACATGCATGAATCTTTAATTGAACTTGCAAGACAAATATATGGTAAACATGTCCAAAATTAACTAAATTAACAACCTTTTATTGAGGTTCATCTTCTCTAGGGAGAAAAACAAGAAACCTGGCCTAAAATCATGCTTCTAACATTCTGGAAATAAATAATAATCATTAAAAACAAGATAGAATGATAAAACAATGTAAAGAAACAATCTTCCAAACCTTCAATCTTCAAATTAATGCTTCAATCCTTCAAAATTAAGCTCCATAACCTCTAGACGATTTCTGGAACGTATTTGGCAGTGTTTTGGTAGAATAAGTAAGGTGATTAACCCCAAATCAGATCTGGAGTTGTGCTTAAATAGAAAAGCCAAAACAGGGTGATCGCGCCGCGACCCCTAGAGTCCTCGCGATCTCAACTTTATCCATTATTTGAACCGGCTTTATGTGCATGTCGCGCCACGATCTCCTAATCGGTCACATCCCGATCTCCGAACCGGTCGCATCGCGATCCTTAGCTGTCACCAATGGATAGACTTCAACTTTGAATTTGTTGACCGGCCTTATCTTCATCATCACGCCGCGATCTTGTAGTCGGTTGTGACACGACGTCCTATTTTCCCAGTTCTTTGTTCTCTTTTCTTTCTTTCTTTCTTTCTTTCTTGACTTCCCTTATCTTTTCATTTTTATTTTATCTTCTCTTCACCACTTCTTCATTTGATTTCTTTTATTTTCTTTTCCAACTTTCTTTATCTTCATTTCTTTCGATCTCGCCTTTTTAGCCTACAAAATAAAAACAAAGGTAAAACGTACCTTTTTAAACAAATACGTACACTTTTTCGGCTAAAGTAAACAGATATCACATAAGATTTATATATAATAACCGCGATATCAGATAGCATCAACACCTAGAACAACGGTGAAAGCATCGACATGATGGGAAAGGTAGAGTGGTAGACATGACAGAATAAATGTGGTATTATAATATGTAGAGATGCGATTGTATTTATTCCATAATTCATTTATCACTATATATTGTTATAATTAGGGGTAATAAAGTCAGTCTTTATTGTATATAATTAAAAAAATTAAAATGATTACAAAATATATAAAATGATAAAGCTAAATTTTGGTTAAATATAATATTTTTAAATATGTGTGATTTAGAGTGAAGAAATATGATATTTATGCTTTAAGAAGGATATATATAAAATTATCTCTAATATTTTAATTTAAACTAAAGACAAAATTCAATTCAATTTTAACACAGAAATGTCAAAATTAAATTCTAAATTTTATTAAAATATATAGGTTAAAGTTAATAATTAAAATATTTTAACTAAATTAATAGTGAGGACTTTCTAATATTTTTTTTAAATTTGTCTTTATTTATATTAAAAGATACTAATCCATAATTCCATGTGTTACCAAAAGATTCTACTCCTAGAATAAATAATAAAAATGTATAGTTGTTATTTACGAAACTTTTTATTTATTAAAATATGAAGATATAAACACTAAATTATTATTATTATTATTATTAGTAGTAGTAGTACTAATAAATAAGTGGATTGTTAATGTAAACTTTAAACATTTACGGTGAAACTTTTAAACATATAATAAATTCATATTTTGATAACAAATTAAGATAAATTCGTGAAAATCCGAATATAAAGTTAAAAAATTGATATACTTACAGATTTAGTGATTTATGCTGATAGTTGTTAGTGAAATTAGAAGTTAGAAATTGTCATAAAATTCAATAGTTGGTGGTGAAAATTGCTAATAGATTTGCAATAATAGTTAAATTAAAGATTAGAGTTTCGTTAAAGAATACTTTTAAATAACATAACATCTGATTAAAAAAATAGATAACATGTTTCTACTTAAGAACCAAACCCATTTGTTAGCACTTTCAAAAATAAAGAGAGTATAATAGAGAAGTACTCTAAAAGTCGAATAATGATATCGTAACCTTTTGAATATGTATTACAAATAATTTAAAACAAGACGCTAACGGCCACTTATGGATGGTGGAAAAGGACATAGAAAACGACATACCTAGCTTCCAACATAGGAATAAAAAACTCCAATTTTTAAATTAAATATTATTTTTATTTTCTTGATTTTTCATTGTTTCCCAGAACTTAACCAATTTTGTTTGTGCTATGGTTGACTCCGCCAATTTAGTCAAAGCAATTCTATCCATAACACCTTTATAGTCCACGTAAATAACAAACAAATAAATAAATATATATATAGACAAGAGTTCATATGAAAAGTGTTTTATTTACGAAAAATACGAAAAAAAATCTTAACCCTTAGATTAGTTAATCAATAGTTATAAATAATTATGACAGTATTGTAAAGAACTAAACATAAAATAGTATTAAATAATAATAAAAAGGGTATTTTTATCGAATAACAAATTTCTATCCTTCCTCTTTCTCTCTCTCCTCCTTTTACGTATAACCAAATAACACCCCTTCCTCTCCCATTATTCTTCAAAAAAGAAAACCCTAGACATCCTTAAGCTCTCCTCTCTCCCCTCACCGGCGGCGACGAGCCGAACTGCCGATCACCTCTCTCCTCTCGCCGGTGGCAACGGGCCGTAGTCCAGATCATTTTTCCTTCACCGGTACGCCCTTCCTCAGCCTCAGATCTATTCTCCTTAACCTTTTCGATGCTCCACCGCCGCCATGGTGAAGTTTATGTTACCGATCGGAGAAGCGTGCATCGGCGCTACTCAACATCCGCCACCGACGTTGCTGCACAGCCTCTTCCGTCGACGTCGCTACTCAACAGTCGCCACCAATGTCACTGCTCAACCACTGCCACCGACGTTGCTCAACCGGCGCTGCCAACGTTGTTGCTCGACCGCTCTCCCTCCTTCTCTCCATGCCGACCGTCTTTCCCTACCGCCGTTCACCATTGTAAACGCCGACGACAAAAATACCCTACCCTATGCAACAGATTCTGCCACCACAGAAGATAACTGAGGAGTCGCACATGCTATACATCTTGATGTGGGGAATGTGTTTCCCAAATTAATTATGTTGTGTATCGATTTCTTCATCTGCTCTTGTTTTCTTTTTATTTTATATATTCATTTCATAATAATAGATTTTATTTTGGGTTTGTATTATATATTATTCTTCTTTTTTAGATTTTTTGTACATGACTTAAATGTTTGCTGGTCATGTTCAATGGTAAACATATATTCAATAGTAAACACTATTTATTTTGGGGCTATTTTTCATAATATTGATTAATTATAAAAGTGTTAGTGACATTTTTCACCGTTAAACATATTAAAAAATTGTTGTTTGGAGAGAAAATATTAAGTTCTTGATATTTATTTGCTTGGAAATAAACTTAAATTCATTAGTGAACAAATATTTACTAATTGACTTCAAATTGTAATGATAAAAAAGCTTATATCTTTTTAGTCTTGTTCAGCATTGAATATTGTGTAATTCATTTTAAAATTCGTATATTTTTTGCTGTGTTTATTACTGAATACAACAATAATGGAAAATTTATAAGTATTTTAGGTGTATTTATCGTTGAACTCAGTAATATTATTAATTTGATAGTAAATTATTTCTTTTGTTTTTTATTCAAAATTTAGGAATGAAAAAAATAGAGAGAAATTAATTGGAGAAAGAAATAAATAAGAGAGAGAAAAGTTTTAATTTACTAATATGCCATTTTAAATTAAAAAAACTAAGAACATAATTAATCTAAATCATTAGATCAAATTCAAATAAGCGGCTGAGATTGCTTTTCGCACTTTTCGCAAATAAAACACTTTTCGCATTAACCCTCCCATATATATATATATATATATATATATATATATATATATATATATATATATATATATATATATATATATGGGTTTTGTTCAATATAGTCCATAAAAGCATAGTCTTGAGGGATAATTTTTAGCCATTAGATTTCAAGATTAATGGTCTAGATTTAATCTTAAATAATAATTAAAATTGATTTAAGGAAAACAATTCTGACTTTTTACATATTGTTCTACACTTTCTCTTTCCTGTAATTTATTTAAAATTAATTATCTCATAAACCGGTAATCGTTAGACGAAACCAATTATACCGTTGCGATCCTCGTGTTCCCCTCTTTTATTAGAGAGGTCACTTGATATACTTTTGACAAAAAAATTTCCATTTTGTTAGGTTGGAATTAAATTTTATTAATGTATAATCACATGTGATTCATAACAATATTACATGTGTTGTATATATTCAATTTCACTCAATCCAATTGCATTGTCTACCCATGAATGCATATATTGTGTACTAGCAACACCATAGCTCCTCTATCAAATGTCCAGATGTGTTCTCCTTCGAATTCGATGTCTTTTATATTGGTTCTCGTAATAAGAATCGTTCTCGTTTGAACAATACGCTATTCAATCATATATGATTGAATACCAAATCTCATGTTTTTTGGTATTCAATCACACGTGAATCTGTACAAACTCTCCTATGATTCTGTATAAAATCACATGTGATTAAATAGGCAATCATATGTGATTGAATACCAAATCTTATGTTTTTGGTATTCAATCACATGTGATTCTGTACAAAATCACGTGTGATTGAATACGCAATCACGTGTGATTGAATACGCAATCACGTGTGATTGATTCTGTCAAATATGTGACATAAAAATGCTATATTTAATCAAATCACATGTAATTATGTGCATGTATAAGAGATAGATAATCACATGTGTTATGAAACAACTAATAACTTAGAATCACTTTCAATTGTTGATTTTTTTGTTACTAAACCATAGAACTTCGTCGGATTATTAAACACCAAACTATAATTTTATAAAGACCATATTGATCACACCTCCGTGAATCACATGTGATTATACTTTAATAAAATTTAAATCCAATCTAACAAAATGAGAAAAAAAAATTTGTCGAAAGTATATCAAGTGACCTCTCTAATAAAAGTGGGGAACACATGGATCGCAACGGTATAATTCGTTTCGTCTAACGATTAATGGCTTGTAAGATAATTAATTTTAAATAAATTAGAGAAGAGAGAAAGTGGGGACCAATAGTTAAAAAGTCATAAATGCCCTCTTTTATACAAATATATCAATTTTTGATTATAATCTAAGATTGAATCTGAACCATTGAATCTTAAAATCTGATGGCTATAAATTGTCCCTCAAGACTATAAATTAAATTAGGACTATATTGAACATTTCTCATATATATATATATATATATATTATATAATATAGGAAAATGTTAATTTGAAAATCGTTTTTATTGCGAGAACTACTATTCATTTTAGATAATAAAATTCATGTATAAATAGCGTGGGGAATTCAGTGTGGCAAGATGCATGTAAGGAATTTATGGGTGTGCAATCCAATTGAAGAGAGGGAAATTGGACCGCTAAGATTGTTTCTCACGGTGTAAAATTCATGTATGTATGTGTGTATATTTGTATATATAATAGGTGAGACAGAGGTGTGGGTTTAGCCTAGCAATACCAGATAATGTATTTCATGTTGTTATGGTTTCAAATCTTATAAGAGCATTCGTAATGATAAATGTACGTCATCACATTGACATAAACAGTCTCTCACTAAACAGTCGCAACGATAACACCTATAATTGTTATCATAAAAGAAGTGCCTCCACCTCATTACCACCACAATGAATAACTCAATAACACGACTACAACTAAACAGCCACAATCGCAATAACTAGTTAAATGCCTGGTTATGATTCGTTTTTGCTCGTATAACCATCAATCGTTACAAGTACTCTAACACATACAACACGTAGATATAAAATTAGGATTAGAGGAGGCGTATTCTACCGTTTAAAAAATTAAATAACAAGATCAAGAGTTCTAATAATCTCAACAATTAACTTAAAATATAATTAAATAAAAGAATCTTTTTTATCCTTAAAAGATAAATAAATTAGTGGATAAACCTTAAATCTACCTCAATTAGGTGCATTCCAGCTTTTAGCGTACACGACGTTAACTTGTCGTGTGACATCTATTTTGACTTTTATTGTAATTGAGCATTTGACACGGAAGTTTGACTATATATTCAAACAAATCCAAAATTCAACGGAAAATCTGTATAAAAAAATTAAAAATTAAAAAAAAAAACCCAAGTATGTATAGTATGTACAAAGATGTGTGACTTCTAGCTAGCTTCTATTGTTTCTTCAAAAAAAAAAAAAAAAAAAAACTAAATAATAATTCCAAACCCATATTTTCTGGAAACAAAAACGACCAAATTCAGATGAATCACGCGTCTACAATCGTATACCGTCTTGGATTTGATAATCGTAGCACGGGAAATACGGTTTACGATACGCTAATCGTGATTTTGTTTACGTAAGTTCAGGTTTGAG
Organism: Dittrichia graveolens; assembly: GCA_038502395.1. Taxonomy (NCBI): domain Eukaryota; kingdom Viridiplantae; phylum Streptophyta; class Magnoliopsida; order Asterales; family Asteraceae; genus Dittrichia; species Dittrichia graveolens. The sequence goes on from JARJIL010000006.1 coordinate 70,356,294, forward strand.
TTTCGACGTGAAAACGGGTATTTCTTGGTACATGGGTTGAAGCTGCTTCGAGCCCATGTAACATCTTAATGACATCTACTGTGTCATCAAGGTAATATTTTGCCATACTTGGCTTTTGACCAACGGTGCAAGCAAATACTTCGGCGATCCCACTTCCGAGTGAACTCGAGATTTTCTCGAACATGTCTTCGTCTGATTGGTCGTCACCGATGCATAAAACAAATTCTGGTGGTCTTCCGTTGTTTTGCATTGCTGTAACGAGTCGATCCACCACGACTCCTTTGCTCACACCCTATAAACAAAAGTACACATGTTTTATACTTTCAACCGATTTGACCCGTTACCCTTAAACACGTCATATCATATTAACTCGTTCATAAGTAAATGAGTCCAAATCGCCAAATGCAACGATCTATAGAAGTTAAAGTTCTTTACCTGTGGGTTAACCTCCACGATTTGTTGACCGCGTTTCACAACCACGGGCTCGTTAGCAAGCACGTTCTCGAGATGATCAAGCAACTCTTTAGCCTGCCATGTCCCGAAGTCAGGATCGGCTTCTTGATGATGCCACACCAAAGCGCTTTCTTTTTGCTCGATAAATGAACCATCCGTCGCCTCAGTATAATGCTCCATCACCGGCACCGCAACCGTCATCCACCCTACATCCATCGTTGTCCCGCAAGATTCCCAATCCGACTCTCCATTCCATCTAAATTCATTGAAACATATTAGTAAACTTGAACCAAAATCAAAACAAAATTGAAGGTTATAGGTTTTACCTAGTGAAGTAACCGTGTTCCGCGGATAAACCAAGTTTTTTACACGAGTCGAACCACGAGCCTAACGAATCCTTCCCTCGACCACTCACAATAAACACGACATTTTTAGGATCGTTTGAAAGGTTGTTTAATATCGAGATAACCTCTTTGCTAGGCGTTTTATCAACCAAACCGCGTGGCAATACCGTTCCATCGTAATCAAGCAAAATCAACCGATTATTCGTCTTGTTATAAGACGACACAATGTGTTCAACCGATAATTTCCTAAAATTTGGACCGAGTGCCACCACGCGAAAATTTAAACCAAACCCGACACCCCAACACCGTTTGTGAAAATGCTCCTTACAAGCCCGCTCGAGATCTTGATCAAAGCTTCTAGCCCAATAAGCAACATCGTGAGAACTAACATACTTATAATGCTTTTCGTGTCTCATTTCCTTTTCCCGTTCGGGCATCGTGATCGCTAAATTCATAGCCTCAGTAACCGAATCGATGTTCCACGGGTTGACTCGGATGGCACCGCTTAAAGATGGTGAACACCCGATGAACTCGGAGACTATAATAACACTTTTTTTGGCTTTTGGCTTCGATTCGGGTTCATCTGTTAGAAACACTTTATCCAGTTCAAGGTTACTTTGTCTCGAGACGGTGTACTTATACGGGACTAAATTCATTCCATCTCGAACCGCATTCACCACCACACATTCGGCTATAGCATAGTACGCAACTTTGTCGTGTGTCAACACGGGGCCGGTAACAAACACAATCGGCTCATACCCGTCTTTCGAAAACTTACGATTAACCTCACGGGCCACATTTTGCATCTCGTTTTCGACTTCTAGAACATCTTGACCCCGGCTCCGAGCCGGGTTCAAGATTTGGACCAAAACCACTGAACCCCTTAACTCCGGATAGTCTTCTAAAAGCTTCCCGAATGCCAAAAACTTCAAACTTATTCCTTTAAACATATCCATATCATCAACACCTAAAACAACCACTTTCCCGGCGTACCTCCGCCTCAATTCTTGAACTTTCATGGCGGTTTCCGGCGAAGATTTAACGGATTCAATCTGACCCATGTGGATTCCGACAGGTAAAATCTTGATACTTACTGTTCTACCATAATATTCAAGACCAATGTAGCCTCGTTTGGATTTATAATCAAGACCCAACATTCTACTACAACATGAAAGAAAATGTCGAGCGTAATCAAACGTATGAAACCCGACTAGATCACAATTCAACAGTGCCCGGAGAATTTCATCCCGGACGGGTAAAGTCCGGTAAATTTCCGACGAAGGAAACGGGCTGTGCAAGAAAAACCCGACCCGGATTCTATGAAATCGTTTTCTCAAGAAAGTAGGCATCACCATCAGATGATAATCATGAATCCAGACATAATCTTCATCTGGGTTAATAACCTCCATAACTTTATCTGCAAAAACTTTATTCGCAGAAACATACGCCCGCCATGCGACCCGATCGAATCGGACCCCTTGGGTTCGGGTCACGGGTAACATATAATGAAAAAGGGGCCATAGATAGTGTTTACAGAACCCATGATAAAATTTATTCTGAATTTCATTCGATAAAAAAGTGGGTACGCACCGGAATTTTTCAAACAACACTTGAGCGACTTCTTCTTGCTCCGAAGGTTGGATTTCAACAGGTAAGGATCCGACATAAACGCATTCAGTATCGGGTCGTAACCCGGATTTGAGTTGAAGCACGAGTGAATCCGGGTCAAATTGAAATACCCATTTGTTCGTTTCCGTTACAAAAAAAGCTTTAACCGGTAACTGATTAGCAACGATGATCCGTCGGCCGGAATCTGGAAACCGATCAGATTCGTTTATATTCCGGTTACCGCTTCCGCCATTGTCGTCTTCTTCAAACTCGGATATAATTCCGGGTACGGTTATGATTCTAGGGATCCGAGGGCGATCGATTATACATGAATAATCATCGAGATTAAGCAAATTAAAAGACGATCTAGATGACATTGTAGGATGAAATCAGAGACACCCAAATGAAATTCTGAGCAGATTAAGAAATGATTAGGCTACAAGTGGGTATTACAGAGTTTGGAGTAGATTAATTGATGGTAAAAAGAAGAAATGGATGAGAATATCATGAGAGAATTGGTGATTTGGGAATGGAGAAGAAGAAGGTGGTGGTAGAGAGGATAAGAACGAGGAAGCAGAGAGACCGACTTTACTCGGCTAAATCAATAAAAACCTATAAATAGAAATAATAAATATATATTTTTATTTTCCATTTTAATATAATAATCAATTATAAGTGTGAAAACGTTTATATTTAAACTAGTTATTAATTTTGAACGTTTATAATTTTGAATTAAGAACGTTATCCACAAAACTTACATAACATAGTCTTTAAAAACGTTCAACTTTAGTTTGTTATATTAATAAAATTTAACCAGATTAAATATTATACACGCGTTGATTTAGAAAATGATAAATATTAAATATTAATAAAAAACATTAGATAGTTATAAAATGCGAAAAATAAGAGTTTTAAAAAATAATGACAGATGACGTCAAAACTCATATCGGTTGTGGAAGGGTTGACGTGAGGGGAAGGACGGACGTGACCGCAAACACGTGTATTATGATACGTAAAGAAGTGATTGCATTTCTTGTAAATATCATTGATCATTCTTATAACAATTAGTTACAATAAGTTCAAGTTTTTATTGCTATAATTAAAAATAATTGAAAATGTTTAGAAAATGTTTTAAAATGCTAAGACTAAAAGTTTGTTTAAATGTAATATTTTAAAATATTATAAAAGTTAAATATGATATTTATAAGTTATTGTGGGCTAATAGGATAATTTAATGTTTAAAAAGGACATAAATAAAAATATGAAATTATCTCTAAAAAATTTATTAAATTAACGTCAAAATTGAATCTAATTTTGAATTTAAAAAGTCAAAATTAAATTTTAATTTTTTACCAAAATAGATGATCACAATTCCACATTAAAAATTGATTTATTTAATAACTAGCTAAGATTGCATAGTAAGTTTGATCTAAATTAATCTTTTATTTATATTAGAAGATATCTTTTTAAGTGTAATAATTGGTGTATTAAACATGAAACTTAATTAATGTTTTTGTGTTATAATTGTATTATTAGGCTAAATGTTATTGCATTCACATGGCATTCAAATGAGAAGATTTTGTTAAATTTAATGTTTAAATTATTTAAATGGTATGTAATTGTAAGAATGTCTAATTTAAAATGTAATTAATAACACAAGATTACATTTTAGTAAATATGATTATGTGTATTCCCTAGTAAAATTTCAGATGGGAAGGTAGAGTTTAGTTAAATAAAATATATTTAACTTGTTATATTTTGCTATTGTGTGTATCGAATTTTAGAAGTTTCTATTGTGAGTATCAAACATTTAATTTGTTGTTATTGTATGTATTAAACTTTCTATTGATTATGTACTAATCTTATATAGTTTTTCCTTTTTTGTGTATCCAAAATATATACAATAGCAACAAATTTAGAAGTTTGGTACACACAATAGAAACTTTTAAAATTCACATACATAATAACAAAACATGACAAATTAGATATATTTTGATGAATTAAACCCTTTTATATATGGGATTTTAATTTTTTTAGTAGATGTATTGGTTTATTGTTTTCATTGTGTTCTTGGTTTAGTCATGTATAAAGACTTTGATTCGTTGGGATTTTATAGTTTGTTGTCTCAATCTTTAAAACGTATTTATATAGTTTCTTTGCATTTAAGAAAATACTATAATTTTTTATGTTATTGTTAACTAGTTATATTTAAAAAAGACGTTTAAATTAGGTAGTTTTTTATAAAATAATATGTTTTAGTTAGGTAGTTTTATAAGCCTAAAACAATTTTATAACATGTCAATTGGGTAAATGAGATATTTTGTAATGCTCATTCAAGTTTAGTTTTCTCCCGATATCAAGAAAAGTTTTAAATATATCAGTTAATCACCTACAAAATTTTGTAATGCCACATCAAATCAAAAACGAAAGAGGAGTTGAATAGATTGTTAGAGCAGTGGAGGGCAGGATTAGAGGTAGCAAGGCTTCGAATTAGTAGGAATAAGACATAATATCTTTGTTGTGATTTCAGTAAGATGGGAACCAATGAGGAAATATGTATAGCAAAACACCTTTTAGGACCAATGGAGTCTTTCAAATACAGGGCGGATAGATGATGACATTGCAAACCGTATTCAGGTAGGATGACAAAGGTGGAAAGCTGAACTAGAGTTTTGTGTGACAAGAAAATCCCGTTAAAGCTAAAAGGAAAATTCTATAAAGGGGCTATTAAAGCGGCTATGCTATATGGATGAGAGTGTTGGGTGCTAAAAAAGGCATAAGCGGAGAAGATGGAAGTGGTTGAAATGAGAATGCTTAGGTGAACCTGTGTAAGACGTTGTTAGATAAAATTTCAGTTGGAGGGTTTAGAACAAAATTAGTAATGACGTCTATTATCGACAAGCTAAAAAAGGGAGATTGCGTTCGTTTGGACACATTAAGAGGTGGATACATATAGTGCCAGTTAGGAAGGTAGAATCTATTGTAGTAGACGACACAATGAGGCGTGGCCGCCCGACTCTAAGACTGGAGAATATATTGAGGACTGATTTGCAAAAGCTTTCTTTATGTGAGAACACGATCTCCAACAGGTTTTCTTAAAGAAGGAGAAGGAGAATTAGGATTGAAAGTTAGAAAAGTAGAATAAATGCAAAGAGAGGTATAGGATAGGGTTGAAGATGAATTGGATAATAATAACATTAATAATAATATTAACTACTTAAAGTTAATTATTTGTCTTATATATTATTATTATTATTATTATTTTCTAGTAACTTGTGTGTTGTTTTTATTTATTTAATTTATTTTATTCTTTTATTTGTTTTATTTTCATTTATCTTTTTATTTTTTTATTCCCCTTTTATTTGTGTATTATTTTTATTTTTTCTTTCTCTCTTGTTAGAGGTTTTTTTTAAAACAGTCTTTCTATCTATGATTAGATATATGACTATCTACATTTTACGTTCATATACTTCATTAAGATGGGATTTGTTACAGTTGTTATTGCCACATGGAATCCAAGTATTTTAATAATATGTTACAGTAAAATAGTCAATCATTGATGATAAAGAGCACTAGCAATGAGTGAGTTATAGCCCTATAATGAGCAAGAAATATGTGCACCACGAGCTTCTCCTCGTTATTGACCGTTGCCATTTACTCGTGAAGAGCATCCTCGTCATGGTGGTAACAAACGGCCATATCTCGTTATCCATCTTTTTTTTTTTTACAACCTTTATGATTTGAGATAAATATATGTACTTGGGTTCAGTAATGGTAATGATAGCAAGTTATGGCAGAGAGTGATTAGTTATGAGTTAGTGATGCTGACGTGATAGTTAGTGATGCCAGTAATAATAATTACCATTACGGGTGCTATAAAAATATTTTCAATTAACATCCAAAAATGTGAAATCAAATTGAAATTCAATAAAAGTATTAATTAAATTTAAAAAAAGGATTTGACTAATAAATTTATGGCACATATATTCTGAGGAAAATAAAAATATGCAATCTGAACATTCATTTAACAAATATTATTAGAGAGAAAGGACACCTTTAAATAAATATTAAAAAAGTTTCTATGTTTTGAAACTTGTTTACAACATAAGAAGATATAATGCGTCTTTATATGGGTGGTGATTTGTACATAACAACTTTTTACCATACATAACAATTAAAATATTTTTGTCTATACCAACTCACTACTTATTAATCTTATCCACAAATTTATAATTATAATAGTTCAAGAGATAACTTTTTATTGTATATGACAAAAAGTAGTTGTATACAAATCATCACCTTTTTTATATACTCTAAACTCTACCTAATGTAGACTAATCTAACTTTAAATAGTTTTGCTTGTCAAGTTAAAAGTAGTCATTTAATATAAATGAGATGAAAATTGATGGAAAAAAAATTATATTTTAAAAAAATTCTTTTGATTTTACATGTTATTAATAGTTACATATCAAAAAAGGATTTGTAAAAAATTGTAGCATTTTGTAAAAGAAATTAGTTTATAAATAAACAATAAACATAGAGCTTTGACATTAATTTCTTTAGGCAGTTTGAAGTGAGTGATTAACATTAGAGTGATTCATGTTCACCACTCCATCACCTGTGTCATCAATACCTGATAGGCTCTAAGCCCATCCGATATATACACTATCTTTCGATTCTTGTCACGTCACTTTTGTTCAACTTTTTAATTCATAAAATATCGTAATTTTACTCGTTATCTTTATCTTATTTTTATATTAGAAAGTATAGTATGTGAGAGAAAAGAAAACGGGGTGAAAGAGCAAACGGGTCGAGATTGGATGTTGTTTAGAGGTGTATAGAAAATTCGAATATCCGATTTTACGCATGTACTATCCGAAACCGTTTTTTTAAACCGGACTAGTCCAACCGGTTACGGCTTTTTCGGCCAACCCGGATTTTATACCGGATAAAAAACCGGTTTTTTAAAACTGGATTTTATCCGGAAAAAAAAACCGGTCCGTAAATTCAAAAAACTAGCCGTTTTGTATCTGTTGGCGGGGCTTTTGAACCTTTTTTTATCTTTTTTCCACCATAAAACTCTATAAATACCTTGGGGATTCACACCAAATTCCATCTCTAAAAAGCTCTCTCAAATCTCATTCTTTTTTATTTTCTTCATGGCTAACACGGTTGAATCTTCCGTTAGGGGGAATCTCGAAGTGGTGAGGGTGATCGAACACAATTGAAACAAAGATTAACTATTTGTATTTTAAGTATTTGAACTTTAACTATTTTAACTTAAAGTATTTTAGTATTTTAGAATTTTAATTTGAACCTTGTAATTTTTAAGAAATTTAAGTTAACTTTGTAATGTTTTAAGTATTTTAATTTATCAAAATCTGAATTTTCTTTCTTATATTAATTTTTTTATAAAAATCGGTATTTTTTTAAAACCGGATATTAAAAAACCCGGTTATAATCCGGTCCGAAACAGGTTAGACCGGTTACCATTTTACCCAACAATAACCAGTTATGTTCCCATCCAGTTTGAAAAATACCCGATCCCAAAGAATCCGGAAAAAACCGGTTCGGATAAAATCCGACCCGGATCGAATTTTTATCAACAAATGTGCACCTCTAGTGTTGTTGACGGCTGCACCACCTAGGTCACACAAGCCACCTTGCTTAGCGGTTTAAGTATAGTAGTTGGCCTAAAGTGATCACTATTAAAATTGTGTTTCTTTATGGAACCTTCGGTCTAGTTTACTATTTGGTCCATTTTAGTTATTAATAATTATTATAAGTACAACAAGTAGAAATATAATATGTATTCCATTTTTTGTCGACTTTTTTTAATTAAAACAACATTAAATTTATTAATTAATAAGTAATCTAGGCGTGTCGACGGATTAGGTCAAGATATTTTATACCAAAAAGTAGAGGAGTTTGTGGGATACGAAGAGGATAGTTTGGTAGTTTATGTAAATAACCATTCTAATACCTCATCATTTGAACTTATACAAAACACACCTATTTATAACTTTATGAGATATTATACAAACTTATGTGTTGTTTGTTTTCGAAAACATAAATGTCTTATGTCTTATTTCACATCTTCAGAAAAGATGTGGTTTAAAGGTCTTAAATCTAAGGAGGTCCACGAAAAAAGATGTAGCTTTTAGCTTATCAAAATAAGCAAAAATAAGGTTTTATATCTGCAGAAAAACAAACAGCCTTATTAGAAACGCATGCGGGAGCGCAGACGTTTCTTTGAAAAAACAAACAAGCTTATCAGAAACGTCTACGCGTCCGCAGACTTTTCTTTAAAATAAGACCTTATTTTAGAAAACAAATAAAGCCTTATTTTTTAGACTAATGATCAAAGTTTAATAGGATATGTTTGAATAGAATATTCTATAAGCATGATTTGTGAGAGTTATTTGATGTTATAGATTAGTAATTAAAGTAGAATAAACTATGAAGACTTTGTGGTGTTTTTGTAAACATGAAGGGCTTAACTTGTTATTACTTGAAACATGGAGGGTAACTTAGTGGTGCGGAAATAGAAAAAAGACACGTGAGTGTGTGGATAAGGCACAAGAATATCCGCGTATAGAAACCAATGTACCGCACTAGTTTTGGTGTAAATGCATGTAACCAAATAAAAAAGAAATCTCTTTTATTATATATTAAAACGTTTATTTCAATAAAATGTATTTAAGTTTATACGTTTTGTTATTTATGTATTTAATAAAATGGTGTATAATTTTCTATTATATGTATCAAGCTTTTAATTTATTGTTATTGTATGTATTTTGGTTATATAAAAAAGTAAAAAAATTACGAGTTTAGTACACACAATAGTAACAAATTAAAAGTTTGATACACACAATAGAAAATTTTTAAGTCCAATAAATATAATAACAAAATATGACAACTTTGATACATTTTGATAAATTAAACCCTATATTAAAATAATAGGATTATAATATTATAATTCTGTTTTTATTGTTTTTTTTTTCAATTATGTCCTTTTATATTCTCAAATATTATTAGAATTAATTGTTTTTACATTAAAAACCTTAAGACTTTATATTGTTCAAGATTGTCATTTTTTAGATAATTTAGTTTGTTAATACTAAAATATTTTAACAAAAAGATTTCTTCAAATAATTTAATAAATACATTTGTTCGTGATTATTTAGGTAAACACGTAGACCATCTTTAATAATTAAATAAGATGTTTAGATGACACATTCTCGAATTGCAATTACATGAGTGTACATTAATCTATATAGGATCAGTTACAAATATTTATAGAGAAGCATCACATCATATCCATATAAATTATGAAGTCGGTATTTCTTCTAACAGCCAACACTTCAATAATAGCAACTGTTATTCAAGAAGAAAGAAATTTAAAGAGATTATAAAGAAATTTTGATACGATATTATGTATGAATTTCTAATAATACATTTACCCTTATTTAAATAGGTTTTATATTTCTATATATGCTTAAAATTGTTTTACTATACATAGTAGTAATCTTTAACTCTGGAAACATCTAAAATTTATTTTAATTATCTCTGTGTTTATACACGTGATGTTAAACTAGTTATAATTTATTAGAACATCCTTATAGCTTTTTATTTGGGTTTTTTTACATAGTTATTATATCAGCGTCATATCATATTTCTCATTTCAATTTAAAAGTTAGTAAGTCTAATTCAATTTTACTTCGCTTTTTTTATTATTTCAATATATATTAAAAGAGAGAAAAAAAGAAGGGAGAGAGAGAGGAGAGAGAATGTGGAGTGGGAAACACTCGTGTTTACTAACCCAAAAACCCAAACCGATCGGGTTCAACATGGGCGGATATGGGTGTACTAAAGTTACCTAATGAAAACCGATGGTGAGCTCGAAACCAACCCGAGGACTATACCGTTGGCCTTACTTTTTTAAATTCTTCTCTTGTGTCTATTAGGCCATCCGTAGGGCTTTTCCCCTTCCCAAACCAACCCAAATGCCACATCAGTGCCACATCAGTTTTTTTTTACTTTTTCCTTCCCAACCCAAATCAACCCAAAAGTCAAGTATAACCCTTCTCAATCAACCCAAACATTTTCTCTCTCCTACTCTCTCTACAAAACCAAAAAAAAAATGAAGTACATGCGGGTGAGTCTGGTTTACCAAACCGAAGAGGAACCCGAATGACGGAACCCAAAGAGGGCGTAGGGGTGTTCCCGAAGGAACCCACCTAACCCAGGGGAACCGGACTTAAAGCTTTATGAGGATTTATAAGTTTGTCTGATTGAATGAATCGAGCTTTAATTAATAAAGGGATAACGTTATAAAAAGTTTTCTGAATTGTAAATCAAATTCAAAAAATGTTTGTAACTTTTAAAAACGGACAAATTACCGAGAAGGTAAATAAAATATTGAAATTTGTCAAAAAAAGGTCATGTCTAATTTTTTTGACTAGGAAGAGATTATAAATTTTAATTTCTAATAAAAAGGGTATGATGACCTCTTAGACCTGCTAACTGCCTAATCAGCAGATTACCAGTGACGTGGCAATACATGTGTCAGTTCGGTCAATGCCATGTCATGTCTTATGCTGACGTGTTCTGTGTTTATAAAATTTATATCTTTATCTACTCATTTTTAATATTTGTACTTTTTTAATTTTCAATAACCATTCATGTGTCCTGTGTTTATAAAGTTATTAGATGACGTTCTTCAAGATATGAAGATCCTCACCCGTTGACCACCATCCTCCGCCGTGAACCGCCGCCATCACCGCACTGATTTGTGTTCTTAGCCCTCAAACAAACAACAGGTGAAATCTGAAATAAAGGAAACAGATCTGAACCTCGAAGAACGGGAGCCAACAATGGTCAAGAAAACCCTAAGCTCTGAACCTCGAAGAACAGGAGCCAACATATCTGAAAACCATAGGAACTCATATCTAAAAATCGTAAAGTCAAGAATGAACACAATGGTGATGGATCTTACAATGGTGGCACGGATTTGAAAACCCTAAAGTCACACACCATCGTAGACAACATACAAACACAAAACACGCAAGAGCTGAGTGGTGGTGGATCTTACGATGGTAAATGGTGGAGTGAAGTGACGGTGGCGATGGTGCTATGTTGACTTCTGTTCTTCGAGGTTAAGATCTTAGGGTGGTGCAATGTTGACTCATGTTCAACAATGGTGGAGGGAACACGATGGTGGCGGTGGTGCGATGGTGGTGGTGGGATGTAGATTTAAGAGGGTAGAGAGAGTGAAGGGAGAATAAGAAGAGTGGTTGGAGAGAGAAGATAGAGTTTGATGATTTAAAATTAAAAGAAAAAGATATATGACACATAAGCTTTTTTTAGAAAAACAATTCAAAGTTCTTGCCACCTCATTGATTTTTAACCGGTTACTGGTAAAACAAGTCACACGTTCCCTTTTGTTAGAAATCAAAATTTTATAATACTTTCTTGGCCAAAAAAATTGGATATTACCTTTATTGACAAATTTAGATATTTAAGTTATCTTTCTTGGCAATTTGCCCTTTAAAAACTCTTATTAATTAAAGAGTAACTTACAAATTGTCAATGTAGTCGGGTATGTTTGGTTCACGAAATGAATATGAGCAAATTAGAATGTGACCAAGTAATTAGAATTCATAAGAACTGGAATTTGGGAAAAACTATATCTTGTTTGGTTAGTAAAGATTGGAATTGGAATCTAACCAAAAATAAATTAATTCAATATGTATAAATAAAAAAAAATTATACTATCAACCGCCCAACACCCCTGCCCCCTCCGCCACCACCATACTCCCTCTGCCACCCCTACCCCGCCCTACCCTTGGCCCACCCCTACCCTACTTTACCCTTACCCTCACCCTACTCTACCACCTTACCCTACCAATATCTTCACCTCACCTTACTAGGCCTTACTCACCCGACCCTACCCCCACCTTTCTTAGCCTAACCCCACCTCAAGTCACCCTACTCCACCCCACCCCAAGCTACCTCACTCCACCTTACCCCTTACTTACCATACCAACCTACTCCACCTTACGCCAACATACTCCCACCCTACCACTACCATAACCTCACCACCACCCTACCCTACCCAACTTGTAACACCACTTTTCCAGTTTTAATTTAAAAAAACATATCTTACGAGTTAGCACCCAAAAGATATCAGAGTTTTACAAAAATACATTTTATAAACATACACGTGCTAACATTTACAAAAGTAGTGTCAACAGTTTGCTTCTCGAAACCAGGAGCTATCCAGCTGATCACTACACTGGGCCTTACTCTGGCTGGAACCTGTGTTACCTGCAACATGCAATACTGAAACATAAGCTAACGCTTAGTGAGCATACTAGCTAAACAAATACAACATATAACAGGAGTAAAATCTCCCCAGGATATCTCCCATCCAAGCTGTATCACCTGCAAACCTGCACAAACTGTTACTTTGCTGGCCTATTATAAGCTGCTATTACAGTTAACTTATCCCAGGGTATGACCACACCTCACGCGTAGCCAAGCCTTTGAGACCTATTTTTGGGTATAAAGAGCTCAATATACCCTGTTAGAACCTAGAGGGGGGGTGAATAGGTTATATGCCCACTTTTTAAAGTCTTTAACAATATTTGCAAGTAATTAATGAGTTTAAGGAAGAAAGATATCACCAATGAAGTAGTTTGGACACAATGATTTATAGTGGTTCAAGCAAGGGTTAACAACCTTGCTCTACATCCACTCCTTGGCCTCACCCACCAAGAGTTGCTCCACTAACTTCTTTCTTTGAAGGTAGAGATAAACCTTTTACAACTTTTCTCTAATTCTAAGGCTAGAGATGATCCTCACTTCTCTCTAATTCTAAGGCTAGAGATGATCCTCACTTCTCTCTAATTCTAAGGCTAGAGATGATCCTCACACAATTACAAATATACAAGAAGGTAATGTAGTGTTTGAACTTTGAAGGCTTTCACTCTTGCTTCATTCTTGATCTTGAGATGTTGAATTTGTATCAAGAATATGAGCTCACATGTTTTTGTATATGTTCTGTGTTTTTCAGATTGCAAGAGATTTTTAAAACACAAGACTTGAGTTGCCTTAAATAAGGAAAAAGATGCAAGCTCAAAAAGTGTCCAGACTGTCCACGGTCGATCCACGGTCGACCGTGGCATCGACCGTCGGCCTGCTGGAACTTTTTGAGACTTGTCAATATAGACGTTGGCCTTTTACCAAAACCACACACAACCCATTTTTACCATAAAAATGCACTGAAAAGAAGCTTTAGAAAAGTTGGGTTAGTGCCATACTTCTTAAGTTTGAATTTAATCATAAAAATGGTAGTTTAGAAACCAAATGCACAAAGCATGTTGGAAGTTTACCTCTTTGAGAGATTTCTTTTGCTAAATATGGTTTTGGCTTATTTCAATAGAAGATTATGTTTAGTATTTTCCAAAATAGGAATTCATTTGCTTTGACTACCAAGCTTGTGATTTTATAAAAAATTTCTCAATTTTTATAAAAGTTTTTATAAAAATTATTTTATAAAAACTTAAACTCATTTAATTATTTATTTTGTAAGCTCATAAACTTTGAACGTTTATTTGTAGGAGACTTCAACATCGGCTTCTACTTGAACTCGGTTCTTGACGATTGAAGCTTGGCCATTTGATGAAGCTTATTTTGTAGATCATAGATGAGAATATATTTGATTGAATATATATATGTATATGTGCACATATGTTAATGTTAGTACATACAATTATATAAACAAGTTATATATTTTTGTGTCAACAAAAGAGGATATATTTGTAAGCCTATTTTTCCCAACATACCCCATTCCACTTTCCTGGATACAAAGCTACGCTTGCACGTAACTAGGTATCCGCATTACTTAGTACACAGCTAGTTGTATACCCTGTCACTGTTCTTGTACATAGTTATGCTCATGGCATGACTATACCCCTGTACTTGCATCGCATATACATATCATAGATATCATACTATTCACCTTGTGCATGTATACATTTTATAATCATGTTAAAGACAAGTACACTCTCATAACAAAGATATCACATATTATAGCTTATGTATACTTACACTCTTTGGTATTCAGCTACACCACTTACGAGCTATATATCATAACACTGTTCTAAGTACACAATTACACCTCGCACGTAACTCTGTACCCTGCTGCTTTTCATTGAATACATATAACAACTATATCACATAACACAAATATCATGCTGTCCACTTGAGCATATTCATATGCTACTCATACTAAAGGAATATTATACTCACCTGGTAACCGTGTAATATGCTAAACAATGCTAACTCGACCGCATCACCACAAGTACGCCATTACTTATTGCCTACAAGCAATGTACAATCAATGCATCAAACTGACAACTCTGCTAGAAAACTAAAAGATGAACTGGGCCGGGCATACCTGTGCTTTTCCAACTTGAGCCTAAACATGGCCTGCTCCAACATGGGTGTACTGGGCCAGGCATGCCTATACCTTAACTAGGCACGCCTGACCTGAAGAACAATGGCGGTTACGCCCACCTGGCATAGTCGTGCCCCCCAAAGGCACGCCCGTGCCCTTTGAACTACAACAGCAGTTCGCGACTTCCCTACTATTTTTAGACCAGAATCGCAATAAAACTCATTACAAGTGTTTTCCAGCACTTACAAAACATGCTACAATATCTGAAACTACTAAACAACTACTACAAACAACAATCAATGATTTCACCTTTGAAATCACTTTCTTGACAAAAAAACGCATAAAACTCAATAAGAACACATACCTTGCTATTATGGATTACTTGGATGTTGTTATGGCACTCTAATCTTGATGTTAATGAACTAGAAATGCTATGAATGTGGCTATGAACAATGTCAAGTTTGACTAGCAAAAGTCAAACTAATAAAACACACACACACACACACATATATACACTTTCCAATAATTACCAAACTACCTTTGAACTTACCATTTTTCAAACTGATGGCTTTAGGCTCTCTTGTTTAATAAACACCTATAGTCTTTTAGAACAATTAATCATAACAACTTTTGAACTTTGGGCCGTTACACAACTTGCCCACAATCTATCTTACCCCTACCTACCCCACTCCACTCACCCAACTCCAACTTACCCATAATCTACCTCTACCCTACATACCTCATCTTACCCACCCTACTCTAACTTACCCTTATAATATACCCCTATCCTACCCTACCTACCTCACCCTATGTAACATTCTCGATTTGGGCCTAGCTGTTAAACGTGTAATTAAGTTAGTAAACTTGTAAGCTAATCATGTAATGAAGAGCTAAGTGTATATTTGTGCACTATGTGTTATGTGTATATGTAAGTTAAGTATATTTTATTGGAAGATAATTAAGTAAAAGAAAAGGAAAAGAATTAGAAGAAATCCAGAGGCGGTGCCTCTGGATTATGAATTGATATATTTAGAAATGTTGACTTTTGGTCAAAGTATCAAAAAGCAAACCCAAAATACAAAAATCTCGGTTTCCCTCGTCTCTTTCTCTCTGCACTCTCTCGGTTTTTCTTGAAGCCAAAGATTTGGTGTTTTTGATTCCAAGTAAAGGTAAATACTTGTTTGTTGTTAAGATTCAATATACGTGAAACTGTTTTTATGATTAAAATGTGAATGAATACTCAAATCCTTGCAAAACACTACTTAGAACATGCAAAGCTTACTTTGCAAGTGGGTTTTGTTTGTTTGGTGTTATTGTGTAGGTTTGATCTATTTTCAAAGCTATACTAACGAAAATGGATGTTTTAGAATATATAAATATCAAAACAAAAAAGAAACAAGTTCTGGAAATAAGCCAATGAAGTTGGCGGATTGCCATCCATGAGTCTATCGGATTCCGGGAATTAATAGTGTCGGAATCCGCTAGTTGTTCCAAATCCGATAGTGTTGGATTTCGAGACTTAAATCCGTATCAAGTCTAAATCCGAGTTATTGGTCTAAATCCGTTAAGTATCGGATTTCCTAAAGTTCATGTATGATTTACAAGTCGAATCCGAAAGTATTGGATTCCTTTGAAAATGTCGGATTCCGACAAAAGTGTCGGATTCCGATAAAAGTATCGGATTCTGATTGAAGGTCGGATTTCCAATTTCATGTCAAGGTTTCCAAGTTCATAAGTGTTAAAATCCGATGAGTGTCGGATTTCGTAGTGTATCGGATTTCCCTTGAAGTGTCGGATTTCATGAAATCCGACAGTCTGTCGGATTTATGTGGAATCTGGATTTTTGGGATTTCCTTTGTTGGATTTGTAGCTATTCTATGTATGCTAAGGTCATTAATGTAAATCCTAATGTTCTAGGTGAAACTGATACCCTAGACAAGGCAAGAAATTAAGTAACTATTTGTTTAAGTCACTCAGGTGAGTACCGACTTTCATAAGCCTCAATAGAGGAAGAATTATGTGTTAAGTGTGAGTGCGTTTGTGCTCATAAGTTAATGAATAAGAATTGCCATGTTACTTAAAGTACAATGTCATGCTAAATACTTGTCTTATATAAAGTTAAGTGCATGCCAGCGGGATCCAGAACTGGAACCGCTTAGTTAAATAAATGCTATGCATGATACTGATTCTGAATTAATTAGTTAAGTAAAGATATGATGATATGTATGCTAGGGATCCAGATTGGATCCATAAAAGAAGTAAATGAATATGCATGCTAAGTAAATGAACAAGATATGTGTTTGTGTTCGCGAACATCTGTAAGCATGGTTAAGGTCAGCCGGTCAGCTGGATCCCAGGGACCCTTGATCAGGAGATTCGGGATTTAACGGTGATTCGAGGTAACATTCCAGATCGTAGGTTCTCCAGAACCGCCGTGCCTTATATCATGAGGGTTAATCAGTCAGAAATGGCTGAGTTACCTAAGGAGCCCCTGGTTCCGTTAACGATGCTTGGTGGACTGCTTTATGCTCCCCCACCAGCGCAGAGGGTTGTGTCTGATACCCCGGTGTATTGGTGTTGAGCGGGACTAGCTATCCTGCAAGAAACAACTTATACCGATCGTGTCCGTACACCACAATGTGATAGGATAGCATTGTATGCTTATTCCTGATATGCATGTTCTACTTTAATGATGCTTATGCTAAGTTTGTGCTCACTAGCTAAGTGTAGCTAACGGTGCCATGTTAACTGTTTTTGCAGATCGAAGTTAGATTGCCTGGTGAGCCGGGTCCCCTGCCTCTGGATATTTTGCGGGAACACTTAATGTTGTAATAAATACATTATGGTCGGTTGTGGTAGAGTAACACCTGATACTGAAATGATGCTTTATGTAAATATTTCCGCTGCTTAATGATAATCATTCGTGATTAAGTTCACGTTTGTTTAAAAACGCAACTTTTTGCTAAAATCTGGTAATTGCAAGACCGGTGTTACACCCTACCTACCCAAAGGTGGGTGTAAGGGGTGGGGTGGGGTGGGGTATGGTCATTAAAGAGTGGAGTAGGGTGGGTGTGAGGTAAGGTAGGGGTAGGGTGAGGAAGGTGGAGTAGAGTATGGTAGGTTGAGGTAGGGTAGGGTGGGACGGGGGAGGGTAGTGGTAGAGGTAGGGGTAAGGATAAGTTATAGGTAGGGTAGAGTAAGGTGGGATGTGGTACGGTAGGGGTGGGGTAAGTGATGTGCGATTTTCGTACCAGTTTTAAATTTGTAAAAACCGTATATGTTTTAAATACGACACAATAGGTAAGTGTACCTACTCGTGTAGCAGTATAGAAAATAAGTACGGGTGTCGAACTCACGGGGAACGAGTATGATTCTAGATATAATTAAACTAATTATCTAGATAATATTAAAACTAACAAAGCAGTAAATAGGGAGAATTGGCAGTTTAATCAGTAGAAAGCAACAAATCTAATCAGAACCTAAATTACCAAAACTCAGAATTCAAAGCTAAGAAAGCGAGAATGCAATTAAACTTGGATTTAATCAATAAGAAGTAAAGTATCTCTACTCGGATAATAGATTCCCTAATCAAATTAGCAGATTTCAATGAAGTGCAATGGATTACTTAAAACAATATACCGATTTCTAAAGTGGTTAGATTTCCTGGTCAGACTCACTAACCCTATAGTTTCAGACAGTTAACCCAATGGTCATACAATTAACTAATCTTTAACTAGCCAAGTTATTCGAGTTATGATAGACTTAATCTTTTGACTTGTTAATTCACAAAATCAATCTATTATCAAAGAATGGTCATCAAAGACCATAACAAGCACAATAAAGTTTCAATCTTTAAGCCTAACCCTAGGATATGGTCAATCACTAGTTATGAATTCTAATGGTCATAGAAATTCATAATTCAAGCAATCAAAGGAAGAATGGTCATACAATCCTATGAAAACTCAGATCTAGGCATAAAAATCAGAACTTGATCACACTTGGATCTTTGAAAAAGCTAATAATAACAAATATATCATTAAAAGCAATCCAAACATTGAAATCATACTAATCATCAAAGGTAATCATGTCCAAGTAGAGAATACAGGGTGTTTAGCCCATAACCAGAGGAGTACAACCATAGAAATTCGTAAATAGAGAGCTAAACATGATGATATAGCAACTAAAGAATCTAGGAAGATAAACCTTCAATCTTCACTTCAAATGCTTCAATCTTCAAGTAAACTTCGAGAATTCTGCTCCAGAGCTCCAAAGTCTTCGTCTTTGTTCGTCTAGGGCCGGCTGGAAGGGTTAGCATCCCCGTTTTCGAATAAAACATGTCTATTTATAGAGTTGCATTCCAGCCGGGAACGCGTCGCGTTCATGTCTTGGACGCGTCGCGTCTTAATAACCTTGCCCGACAAGTTCGCTTGTTTTCAATGGAACGCGTCGCGTTAATCCCTTCGACGCGTCGCATTCTCGGTTTTTCAGACTTTGTGATTTTTCTTTGTTTCTCGAGTCTTTTTCCGTCTTTTCCGCTTAAACTCTCGCCATTGAGTATTTTATGACCTGTGATTGATAATTACACACTTTAAGTACCATTTGTCATCATTTAAAGAATTATTTAACATTTAAGTTCCATTTATCGCAACAAATATATAACTAAATAACGCGATATCAAAATACCTCACACTTGAGCTTTGCTTGTCCTCAAGCAAATTGCAAATCAATCAGACATAGAAAATCAATCTTTCAACATCAATCTAAAAAGAAACCAAGTGCTACTTACCAATGTCAGTATAAATGATTAAAAACAGAACTATACCGATTGTATCTAGAATTATACATATATTTGTGTATTGATCATTTTTAATTTCCTATCACTCAAACAACCATTTTCCTCATAAATACCCAAACTTTACTTCACGAATTATTTATAAAATAAGCACATAATTGTGAATTTTTTTTTGATATAGCAACATTATTATTGTATAATATAAAAAGTAGTTATGTGCATTTTAGTGGGCAAATGTTATTTTTTTTATAATTTAATTTCAGCGACGGTATTAGCAGCAACATAAGGCATTAGGGGCAACAGTCAACAGAGGCTACGTACGCTAATAGCAGCGACTTTTGTAATAGGGGTGACATGAAATAGGGGCTACGGCAATAGGGGCAACTTTTGGGACAGTAGAGGCAACTCAATAGGAGTGACATGTCGCCCCTAAAGACAATAAGGGTGACTTTCTTGGGTATTAGACGCGACAAAAGTCACCCCTAATACCCTTTTTCTTTGTAGTGATCATACGGTAAGATAAATTCCGATAACAACAGGCTTTTTAAGTAGTTTTTCTAATTATTATACTATATCTATGACAAATTATGGTAACAATATCTTTAGTTTTAATTTTAGATTTAGGATGTTTTTTAGAGTGTTAATTTATCATCACCCTATATATAAAGGTCTATGTATTATGTAATGAAAATAACAATACATTGCTTAGGTGAAATCTACGATGGTGGTGTAACGGTTTGGGATATAGAATCTATAATGGAGATCTAATTATCGAATTTTAGTGTATGCCTTTTTGTCATAGAACATATGATTTACCATCGGTATGTTGATTGTGAGATCGATAAGTGGGAAACCACCATAAGTTTATGAGTATTCTCAATATAATAGTAGTTATATAAAATCCTTTTATTTTAATTACATGTGGTTTTTTCTCCTCTATAGACCTTCGATTTCTTTCTACTAAACTTTGATTTTTATTAAAGGGTTAAGTGCACTGAAATGTAATTTACTATGCCTATTTTAATATTATGTGTAAAGAACTAAAGAAAGTTCGCAAAAATGTATTCAACTATCCGATTTTATGTTAGATGCAATGTGACCTTATATTGAAGGTTACCCGGTCATCTTGATTTTTTTAATATTTTATTTCTATTATATTATTATTATAATTATAATAATAATAAATAAAATTAGAAATAAAATATTAGAAAAATCAAGATGACCGGATAACCTTTAATAGAAGGTCATATTGCATCGAACGTAAATTTTGGGTAGTTTAATAAATTTTTACGAACTTTCTTTAGTTTGTTACACATAATATTAAAAGAGTATAGTTTATTATATTTTAGTGCACTTATCTCTTTATTAAAACAACAAAGTTCAGGTGCTGTAACACACATCAACAACTTAGTTTTCAAAATAAAAAATAAGTTTTCGCATGGGTGCTTATTTTAGCTTATTTTCTAGGTTTATTTTTTATAAGCTTGTTTTTTCTGATTTATTTTATTTTTATAACTCATAATAAATTTAGAAGTCATAAAATAATCTAAAAAAAGCTTTCTTATAAAAAATATTCTCGATAAAACAAACTAACTCTTAATAGTCAAGAATATCCTCACTTTTAAGACGTTTGCTATTAATTAACTATAATATTATTTTAATAGGCCGGAAGTCACTTTGTTTTGGAGATTGCAAAGCCTCTCTTTTTTTTAGCTTAATATTAGGGGCAAGTCGAGGAGAAAATTGTCTTGGTTGAATTGGTGTCTAGACCGGTTGTTAGAAACTTTCATGTAATTTACTTCTAGCAACTTGCTAGTTTATAAATAAAATTATCTTTTAAAAAAATAAAAAAATTAATCGTCCACAACTTTTTCCAGTGATTTAAATTTTAAAAGTACACGCAAACGTATTTATGTAACCCATGCATGTACGTAAATTATAATTAACAGTTATGCTTCTTATGCTAGTTGTTAGTCTAATTAGTAGTTACCCATGTTACGAGGATAATGCTATTATAATGTTTTTAAAACATAAAAAATTACATAAAAATATAATTATCTCAGTATCAATTTTTTATTTTATATAATTTTTTATAACTATTTTGATAAGTCAGTATACTATATGCATTAAAGGTAAGTTTGTCGTATCTGCTAAGATAGGATTAGGTATTGTTGTTATAGTTGTATTGTAGTATACTATGCATTTGATTTTATGGCAAATTATCGAGAACGTAACCTAAATATCAAAAAGTGTCAATAAAGGTAACATCTAGTTTTTTTGGCCGAAAAATGATTTTAAATTTCGATTTGTAACAAAAACAGGGTATAATGCGTGTCCTTTTTTAGGTCTAAGAGGTCATTATACCCTTTTTTGTTACAAATCGAAATTTATAATCTTTTCTTGGTCAAAAAAATTAAACGTTACATTTATTGGCAATTTTCGATATTTAGGTTACCTTTCTTGGCGATTTTCCTTTCATTTTAATAACGGAATTAGCCATACAAATTATGTAACTATCATGCATGATGTAATTCTTTTCTAATTTTTGCAACCCTTTTACGTTAGTTGAAAAAGGGTTGGTTAAACATGATCTATCATGTTATTTCACAAACAAGAGAGTGAGACTTATAAAAGGATCCATTAATATTGACCTAAAATAAGAGACACACTCTCACGTATGTGAGTTTGATCACAACATGAGATTATCTTAACCCTTGAAAAAAATACATAGTATATATAGAAGAATGTTCAATACAGTCCATAATTAATTCATAGTCCTAAGGGACCAATTTTTGTCTTTGGATCAATGGCATCAATGGTCCAGATTAAATTTTAAAATTTTGGACGGAGTGGCATTTTCGTAATTTTTCATAATTTACATGTGATGCTTTTACAAATCACATGTGATTGTATATTAAAATTTTAAAACTATATTTTTTAAATAGATTTTATTGAACACAACTCAGTATAATGAAATTATAAAACATTTCACAAGTTAAAAACTAATATAAAGATAATTACACTATATTATTTGATAAAAACAAATGTGTATGTATGTATACATGTGTCTATGCATATATAACGAAGAGAATGGCATATATGGTTGTAAAGATTAGATGGTAGAGGCCAAAACTTTGACAAATGGACACATTTGTTTGCCTTTATTAATGTTCCAAGGGAATTTGACATATTCAATAAAATTTGGTCAACAAATAATAAACATATGTTGGGTTTGAGTCTATTTCATGCATCATTGTTGTTATCTCTTCTTATCCATATCTTTGTTGGCTTAGATTCAACAATGTTCTTTCCTGGGAGACTGCCTCATATTCTTAGTCTTGATTCCTCCTATGTTGTAATTCAACCATATATCCATTCAAGAAGAAATATGAGGAATTCAAAACAATGTTTTCAAGATATAATTTGTTTAAATATATTCTTGGATTTATTTTTTAAAGATATTTGGGTATTAGATACTTTTAACACAAAGATAATATATATGTCATTTTTTAATCATATAATAACTTAAATAAATATGTTTCATGAATCTTTAGTTAGTTATATAAAATGTTTCATATCATTTTTAGGTATTTTTAGGAAAGGAGCCGACACAACAATTGGTCATGATAATGGAGGAAGGAATGCATCATCAACTTTTTTTTTCCTTTTTTTGTTTTGTTTTACAAGATGTGATGGAATAACATGAAGTGGTAGGAGCGACCACTCGATATACTATTAGAGTCATCGGAGTGGGAGGTTGTAGCTGCGTGGAACAGCCTCCACCACGCTGTGGTGGGATGTGCTACCACTCCATGGCACCGTGGTGCACCGGGTTGGGTGACAATTACTTTTTTTTTGAACAACGAAGTTATGTTAGTTGTTTGGGTTCGCAGTGGACAGTATGCGAGCCTCAAATCACGCTCCATGAGAGAATAAACCCTTCTCCATTATTTCCAAAAACCCCCACAATGAGGCTCGAACTCGAGAGATCTTATAGTAAGATAAAACCCTTTATACTATTAAGATAAGGAAGTGGCTTGGTAGCATATTAATTGGTTTTCTTCCTTTTTTTATCTACATGGAAAGCTGCTACAATCTCCAATTCATTTATTTTATTTTTTTACACTTTTTAATTAACACATTTATATGAGTTGAAGCATATTATTTGGTTTTCTTCGATTCTTCTTTTTTATTCGGTATGGGAAAAAAAAATACAATTTTTAATCTTTAATTCATTTATTTTTATTCCTTTTACACTTTTTAATTAATACATTTATCGCGTCGTGTGTAACCTTCAACGAAATTTCAAAGTGATTTTTTTATGTATTTCTATCGTTAATAATTGTACTTTTTAAACTTACGGCATTTATTTTTTTGTAATATTTTAATTATTAGATGTGAAATTGATAAATATGATGGATCGCAGAATTTAATTTGATAAGGAGTGACCACTGTAATCTATGTGGTGAGCTAAGTAATGTGAGTGAAAAACTTTTAGATCACCCGCATCAGGGGGTTTACCCGAGATCGGGTTCCTTCGGGTAAGTGGGAAAACCAAAACACCCAATTGAGTTGATGGGGATAGGGTTATACTCCGGGTTCCCAAACCCGTTCCTTTTTCTATCTTTTTATTTCTTCTCTCTCCTATTTATATATTTAATATATATTTTTTTATTAATATTTGATATGGGTTGAAGAAGGTTGGATGTGGGGATTTATGAGTTTGATAAGGTTGAAAGTGAAAGATGATGTGAATGCCGATCTGACATAAGTTAGGTTGAATGCCGATTGTCTTATAGTGATGTAGTGGATGGTAACTACTTCCACCACTCTTATTGTTTAAAACTCAAAAAGTGGACTAAAATATAAAATACTTTAGACGAAGTTAATAATATCAATAAGAAATTTCTAATGATAAACAAGTACATGCTTTTAAAAGAAAAAGTTCAAGATATACATGAGACAACTCTTATTCACATTAAGCAAGTAGTTTAAGATTAGGTTTTAAACATTTAATTACTGATTCTTGTAGTATATCAAGAAAGTTGTGTGTGCATCGTATCTAAGACCAGTAGAGAACCAAGAAGTCAATAATTGGGAGCAATCTTGATGATATACACACACACACACCAAATGGGTTTAATTCCCTCTTAGACATGTTTCTTTTTGTATTTATCTTGTGTCTCTATCTATAAAGATTTGTCAAGATCTTTACCTTTTAAGTTATCTTTATCTGAATATATATATATATATATATAGAGGAAGGTTTATTTGAGAACCACTTTTTATTACGAGAACTGCGAGAATAAATCTTAGCCGTTCATTTTAGATAATTATATATATATATATATATATATATATATATATATATATATATATATAGTGAAAGGTTAATTTAAGAACCGTTTTTATTGCGAGAACCGCGAGAACCATTCTTAGCCATCCAATTCCCCCTCCTTCAATTGGATTGCCCACCCATGAATTCCTTACATACACCCTGCCACACCCAATTCCCCCCACGCTCTTCATCCTTGAATTCCATTATCCAAATTGAACGACTAAAATTGGTTCTCGCGATTCTCGCAATAAAAACGGTTTTCAAATGAACTTTCCCCTATATATATAATTATATATATATATGAATGTTTATTTGAGAACCGTGTTTTATTACGAGAACTATGAGAATAAATCTTAGCCGTTCATTTTAGATAATGAAATTCATGGATGAAGAGCGTGGGGGGATTAAGTGTGGCAAGGTGCATGAAATGAATTATGGGTGGACAATCCAATTGAAGGAGGGGGAATTGGACGGCTATCTCACGGTTCTCGCAATAAAAACGGTTTTCAAATGAACATTTCAATATATATATATATATATATATATATATATATATATAAATATATATATATATATAGTCAAAGGTTCAAACGAGAACTGTTTTTCGTACGAGAACCAATCTTAGCCGTCCAATTCCCCCTCCTTCAATTGAATTGTCCACCCATGAATTCCTTATATGCACCCTGCCACACTCAATCCCCCACGCTCTTCATCCTTGAATTCCATTATCCAAAATGAACGGCTAAGATTGGTTCTCACAGTTCTCGTACGAAAAACCGTTCTCGTTTGAACCCTCTCTATATATATGTATATATATATATATATACTAGCACAGTACCCGCGCAATGCAGCGGTTAGAAATAATTCCTACTCGATAACATGTTCGTTTTTAATAACGTAAGACTATTATATCACGTATTATAATGACATCGAACAATTTTCATTCGCAATGTATTTATTTTCTTTCTCATGTTTCTATTTCTTTTATTTCTCTTTTCTTTATAACTCTTTTATTAATTTTAAAAAATAATAAAATGAGAAACAAAAAGAATATTAAATATATTATAAATTAAATTCTTTTGTTTTGTTTACACGAGTATTTAAAATATCTGAAAATGTCTATAAATTTAGGTTACATATTACTTGGTTTATAAGTTATAGCTATACGTATTTTTAATACTTAAATTAAAATATGTGTTATATGATAAAATATTTAAACTATTATTTTTATGAAGATCCTTTTTATTTAATTTTTTAATTTGTATTAAATATCATATATGTTGAAAATTAATTTACATTGACTTGACTTTTTAAACATTATTTATTATGAAAGATTTAGTTATAAAATGGAATTTAAGAATCTAATTAACTCTATATAATAGTTTCCTTATAGAATTAAATAAGGGTAAATTAGTAATTTTAAATTACTTAAAATTAAGAGATTTCAAAGACTTAAATGCTTTATAATGTAGTATAGATATATATATATATATATATAGAGTGGTTCAAACGAGAACTAATTTTCGTACGAGAACCATTTCTGACCAATCATTTAATTTTCTGTCTTTTTTATTTATTTTAAATAAGAAAGGGTAGTAAAGACATTTTTATATTACCCCCTATTTCTAAAACTAATATATCTCTCAAATAGAAAGGTGTTAAATTATGAAAATTATACCAAATTAATGAGAAAATTGTGCTCTTTAATTTGAGACCGGACTTGCTATATTTTTTCGAAAAAAAAATTTCGCATTTGCTGGGTTTTTTTTACACAGCTCTTGACATATGCACATGTGCAAATCTGTGCTGAAAAAACTAGGTGAATATGTGCATTTGCACAAGTGCATATATTTGCACATGTGCAAATGTATGCTGGAAAAAAACCGAACAAATACAAAAAAAATTCAAAAAAATATAGCTAGATCGGTCTCAAATTAAAGAGCATAATTTTCTCGTTAATTTAATATAATTTTCGTAATTTAACACCTTTCCATTTGAGAGATATATTAGTTTGAAAAAAGTGGGGGTAATGTGAAAATGTCCAAATTACCCTTAATTAATTAATGATAAGTTTGATTAGTTTAAGGTTATCCATTAACAACTCTTTAATCTTAACCATCCATCTTTTGATCAACGGCTATAATTAGTTCTGCAATTCTCGTACGAAAAACAGTTCTCGTTTGAACCGTCCATATATATATATATATATATATATATATATGTCTTAACTTATTCCAAAAACATTTCATGTTATATAACTCCAATCTAAGAATTGCAGATTCATGATCATATATGTTTGTTTTTAAATATTTTCATATGAAGTTCTTATAGTTTAAATATATTTTTAGCTAAAGGAAACGAGTTGAGACTTGAAGGTAAAAAGACAAAAAAAATATTGTATATTTATATATAACACAAAAGTATGAAATTTGACAAATTGATCTCCAATTTTTATTTAAAATAACAAAAAAACAATAAACATAACAAACCTATTTTAAATAAATTAAAAAATTAAAGAATCGATTTTAACTTCGCAACTAAAAAATGTCTGACTGAAAATAAAAAATAACATTCTTGCTATTTAGTTAAATATAGAAAGAAAACCGCGCGTAAATACGGATAGGCTGAAAAGGCTCGTGAAATTTCTATCAAGGGTACCCACCGTTTTATTTTAAATTGTGAATTTTTTTTAATAAACTTTGTAGAATAATTTTTAAAATTAATTACTATTTTATGAAATAAACGTATATAATAAATAAGAGGTTTTACAATGATATAAGGTTTTTTTTTAATTGTGAATTTTTTTTTGAATGAACTTCATATAACAAACTTTGTAACTAAACTCGAATAAGGAATGAAATTTAATGCTTAGCTTTTTCAAAAAAAGAAAAGAAAATGGTAATTGTTTTAATATAATATTAGGTGGAAAATAGGAAAGATGAATTTCCAACCTCCTTATTATATGGTCACATCAGTTTTTTAATCTAGTATTTGAGCTTATCTTTTAGTTTCATAGTGGTTATTATTCATTATATTAAATTATAGGACTTATCTAATACCCATTAACAAATTAATATCACATAAAAAACGAAAAGCAAATTAAGAATAGGTCTTACTTTAACCTTTAGCGCACAGATCTCTTGATGTGGTCTTCACCCCCAAATCAAACCCGCCATATGAGAGTGGTATGAAAACCATAATCACCCCTTCTCACTCCATACACCCTTGTTCACCTCATCTCATTTTTTTATTTTGATTTTTCTTTATTTTTTAAATTAAAATGTGTTTCACCTTTTTTGAAATTAAGATAACTTAAATATGTTTAACATCTAAAGGATTTTAAAAATGATAGCCGTCACGGCTATAAATGACAACAACCAAATAATTTTAAGGAGAATGCTAACGAAAACATTAAAAAAAATTTTGTTTTTTAAAATGACAATTGTAACTTATGTATTAATAATTAACTTTTTATAATTTTCATATTTATCTTTTACAATTTTCATATTTATTTTTTAATTAGTTTTCAACTTTTCATACATAAAACACGGTTACTATTTTAAAACCTAAAAACTAAAAATAACATTTTTTTAAAATAAAATGTAGAAGAATGTTCAATATAGTTTATAATTAATTCATAGTCTTAATGGACTAATTTTAGCCTTTGTATCAATATCATTAATGGTCCAGATTAAATTTTAAAAATTTGGACGGAGTGACATTTTCGTAATTTTTCGTAATTCACATGCGATGCATTTATAAATCACATATGATTGTATACTGAATCAACTGTGATTTAATATTAAAATTTCAGTACTATGTTTTTTAAATAGACTTTATTGAACACAACTCATAAAATGTAATCTAAATTTATGAAGCCTCATTAATTATCTGCCTAAATAAATAATTAGAATTTAATAAACACCACTAATCCACAAGGATTGCTCTAAAATCCTATATGTGTATTTGTCTTTATGTTAGTCATGTTCTAATTAGTTACAAAATAGTTATGTGATACAAGACATATCAGTGATCGAGTCTTTGATAGATCACAAGCCTATTCTTTTATACAAGACACCACAAAAAACAAACGATATTTTCTGTCATCCCAAATAAAAAAACGAAAAGTCGTCCAAGAAAAAAACGTTTTAAAAGTGAAAAAGAATTGACAAATAAGTTGCGTAAGAAGTGTTCTATTTGGCAATTTGTAACCAACTTGGACATGCAAAACCTACATCTGATAACTGGTAGCTGATAGCTAAAAACTGAAAGCTGGTAGCTGGAATTTGAAAGCTAAAGATGAAAGTTGTTTATTTTAGTTATATATGTATTCGGCAAATTAGCTGGTCGCTGGAGCTTAATAGTGTAAAATGACAAGAAAGGACAAATTATTAAAGAGGGTATTTTGGTAAATTGGTATATAAGTTACTTCAAGAATCTATTTGTTTCGGAGCTTTTTTTTGTTTAAAAAAATGCTTCTAGACTTTTTATCGAAACATGACTTGTAGTTTTTTCTTTCAAAACAAAAAGCTATCAGCTTTAATAAGCTCAATAAAAAACATACCCGTTGTTGATGTACATAAAGTCTTTACCAAAATTCAGCAAAAGAGGAAGAAAGATAATAAAGGATTGAATCCAGATTTTACTTAAAGTGCTAGATATATTTAAAGTTTTGACAAATTTAAAGAATATATTTTATTTTACAATTCAATAATCTAATTTGCATTCAAAGGTTTTGTGAAAGTTATGTTGTTATAAACAAAGAAAACATAAAAAAACTAGGAAAAGGAATAAACTAGAAACCATAAAACAACATACACTACAGGAAAAGAGGGAAATCACGGTGATGGGTGTCGCCGCTAAAAACCTCATAAGTCACCACAAAAGGTATTAGCATCTCGTTATTACGTCACCGCTATTGCTTTCGGTCACCGCAATAGCCGTCGTCACTATTGGGTTTTTAATTATTTTTTATTTCTTTTACATGTCGATGCTATTGCTTTTAATCGCCGCTAAAGGCGTCACTGCAATTAGTTTTTAATTTTTTAATTTGCTATTATTTTATTTGCAAATAACCTGTGTATAATAATAAAATTATAATGTTATAATACAACCCAAAAATAGAAAAGCCACATCTCTTATAAATCCGCAAACTACTACTAATTAAATATAGATACAAGCATTTTGATTAAGTTGTTTGTTAACACATACAAACACGTCTACTAATTGACACAACTAATAAACACATTAACTAGTCGTCATCATCGTTATTGTTGTCGTCCTCATCGTTCTCCATGCTATCATTTTGGGTCGTTATCAATCGAACCATGTGAAGAAGTTGTTCTCAAAGCATGAACAAAGGTTACTAAGAATTGCTTTAAGAAGATCTGGCTACAAAATAAATATATACACCTGTATAGGAAAAACGTAATTTTTTAAAATGAAAATACATGTAACAATAGAAAGAAAAAAAGATTGATGTATTATCGTTTTTCTTAATTTGATTTTTATTTAGGTAATAAATTAATGACGTTTCATAAATTTAGATTACAATTTACCGTAATTAACTTTATTTGGTTATTGCTATTCATAGCCCTAAAGGATATCATTAGCAAAATCCTATTTACATATGTAAGTTCACATTTGAAATGTTATATATAAAATAGGTTTTAGTATCCAAAAGTATATCGAAGTTGATACTTTTTGTTATTATGTATATCAAACTTTCAAAACTACCATTTTATGTATCAAACTTTTTAAAACTACCATTTAGTGTATCCAACCTGGTATAGGAGGTGACTTGCTGACGTGGCACAGGTTTTGAGGACGTGGCAATGGACTTGAGTGCTGACATGTAATTTCTTTATTTAAAAATAATTGAAAATATAATAATAATAATAATAATAATAATAATAATAATTAATTAATAAATAAAATTTTCCATATCAGTGTGTATATTTCAAGCTTGAAACTTCGACTTTAACAGATTCAACTTCGAGAGATTCAACATCGAAGTTAGGGTTTCATGTTCGACTGATTATTTAAAGGGAGTGTGTCGATTTTAGGGTTTCATGTTCGACAGATTCATGTTCAGCACACACCTCCTCCGACTACACCATCGATCTGGATTCAAAGAGTTCAACTTGAGTGATTCAAAGAAATCGATTTGGGGTTCTCATGCGATTGCAGATCATAAGTCTTCATCTTCATCTGTAGTATGAAATCGATTCAAAGATTTAGGGTTCTTAGGCGATTACGCATTAATCTATCTTCATCTTGGGTTCTCGGGAGATTACGTGTTCACAGGTCTTCATTTTCGCCGATTTACGCGTTCATCTGGACTTCAACGATCTAGACTTCAAAGGTAAGTTTCGATTATTTTAGTGTTCAATTTTAGGGTTTTCGTTTTTGGATTTGAGTTCAATTTGGTTCACAGATTTTAGGGTTTTTGTTTGAGGTTTCAATCGATTCCAGATTTTAGGGTTCGATTGTTTGTGGTTTAAATCGATTCCAAATTTTAGTGTTCAATCGTTTGAGTTTCAGTTGATTCCAGCTTTTAGGGTTTAATCGTTTGAGGTTTCAATCGATTCCAGATTATAGATTTCAATCAATTCTAGATTTGAGGATTCACGAATGAAGAACATTTGATTGTTTAGATTGTTCTTCAATTTGTTGTTCAATATTCGATTTTCTTCTTCATTAGTTGTTCATCGATTAGTTGTTCCCAGATGTGGTGTTGAGATTCATCAATTGTTTGTTCTCATATATGTTGTTGAGATTCATGATAGTTTTCTTCTTCTTTATGGTTTCTTCCAGATAAATGTTCTTCATCAAGTTCATCCTTATGATGATAAAAGCTATATTTAAGATTTAAATATGATTTGGCATTATTTAATGACATGGCAGCATATGTGGAATTAAGTTGCTTAAAAATAAATAAAAAATCATAAAATTACCTGCTACCTGAAGAATAGGTTTTCAGATACATTAAATGGTAGTTTTTGAAACTTCAGTACACTAAATGGTAGTTTTGAAAGATGGGTATACACAATAGCAAAAGGTGATAACTTCGGTACACTTTTGGATACTAAACCCTATAAAATAAGCTGGTTTTTTTTTGTATTTTATAGCTATTCACAGAGTATTTTCATATGTGATGCATAATTATTTTACAACTAGTCTTATCTTCATTATGATTATTTAACTAGGTTTTAATATTTACATATGTAATTTCACATGTGAAATGCTACATAAAAATTGGCTCATTTTTATCTTTTGTATGAAAAATCACCTATGCAAATATAAAATATTTAGTATCAGTTCACAGTGAGAAATATTTTTTATTCACGCTATGTGTTTTACATGTGAAATATATATGATTTATTTGGGAATACTATAATTTTACATGTGAAGTTACACTTAATTTAGCATATATCTAGCAAAAATCCAATATTTAAACATCAGAGTTAATTACATAAATGGTCAATGTGGGTGTCATGAAATTTTTAGTCCTTTAACTTAAAAAATTTAAGAAAATAGTCACCGTGGTTGTCTTTTGTGTCATATTTGGTCCTTTATACCACCTGGCGTTAACTTTTATTGTTAAGAGAGTGACATTATAGTCATTTTATAGTCTGTTTTTGTTACCAAACATGCTACTTATTTATTTTTTCAAAGCATTATTTTAAAGATTTTTCTAACCTCCATGGCTCCATTTACCAAACAAACACCCCACTCTCATATCTCTTACATCTACAGTAGTAACCACCTTCACTCCTTTTTCCCTTCAAAAATGCCGCCATCAAGCACCACTCTGACCAGAACACCATCGCACGAGGACCACCACCGTCCCTCCCCCGATGATGTTTTCTTATGATGTTTGGACCAACACTACACCACCACCACAAACGGTTTCGTATCCAAGGGTTTTAAGAGATTCTATCAATCTTGAAGGGTTTTTGAGATCAAGATCTGCATCTTCGAGGTTTGTTAATACCAGTTGCTATTAGCGATTTGAGTGTTCTGTAGGTTTGCTCAGATCAACATTTGATGATCGATTGAATACGAATCAGTGGTCAGATCTAAAGGCCGGTTGAAGTCGATTATTAGAGGTCGATTGTGTTGGAATATGCCCACTGACACACACGAGTTGGTATCATTGCCGATGAGGCATAGGCCTATTGGGTCACACACCAAGTATTGATTCCGGCATCACCTTTGAACAAGAGAGAGAAAAATGCCAAAATGGTTTTTGGTTGGGCCGGGCATGGCCATGCCTTGAGGAAGTACGGGCGTGCCCTATGCCAGGTACGGGCCTAAGGCCGGCGTGCCTAGGGCGTACCCATTAGGGCCGGCACGGGCGTGCCTCGTAAAAGTACGACCGTGCCTAGTGCAAAAGCACGAGCCCAAGTCAGGCGTGACTAGGGTGAGCCCGTGGGCTGGCACGGGCGTGCCCTATGAGGCACGGCCGTGCCTCACACAGTAACAACCTATTTAGACTTTTAAGTCTAGATTGAATGTGGTATTATGGTTACTTAAGTCTAACTTTATGAGGATGTTTTGGATGGCTTTGTATGTCAAGAGAACTCAAACAAAAGTGTGAGACATGTTCTTGAAATGTTCTTTTTGACATATGAACATATGAAGAAAACCATATGAACTTGCAACATTGTGCTGGTTCATTATTTCTCTCAAAACACACTTGGAAGATAAGGAACAAGACACTATTGATCTTCAAGTTGTGGTAAATCATTGGTGAAGCTTTTGGCGGCGTCCGAACACAGCTAGCACGTGGGGATCATCAACACTTGGTGTGGATACCGATAGTGGTACACTACTTTGTGTACAAATCTTCTAAGGCAACAAGGAGAAAGCATTTTGTACGGTATAATTTCTTGTCCTTATTCTCCTTCTTTTAGTTGCATTGCTATTGTTTAGAGTGTGGTCCATTGGGTGGTGTGATTGGTGGCATAAAATCTAAATTGTTTTATACTCGTTTTGTTTCCGCTGCGTTTTCTAGATGCCACCAAATCCCAACAGTGGTATCAGAGCCATCTCTAACATGGCTTTCCACTC
Source organism: Dittrichia graveolens (assembly GCA_038502395.1). Lineage (NCBI taxonomy): Eukaryota > Viridiplantae > Streptophyta > Magnoliopsida > Asterales > Asteraceae > Dittrichia > Dittrichia graveolens. The sequence continues at coordinate 70,390,367 of JARJIL010000006.1, forward strand.
TTGGTCTAGAAAAACGGAATTTTCTGTCAAAATGGGTTTTCCGGTGACCGGGCACGGCCGTACCTTTTGGGTACGGGGCGTGCCGGCGGCCAGGGCACGTCCGTACTGGTGGGGGTACGGGCCGTGTCGGAAGTATTTTAACCAGATTAGAAATGTATAAATCAGTGTAGTGGCACACGGCGGGCACGCCTGTGCCCCGTCGTGTTTTGGCTAGAATCTGGATTTTTGAAACTGTGATATTTGGTGTTCTTAAAATCCGGTTTTTGACTGTTTTGGACCAGTCTTGGATCTGGTCATTCCCCACTATATTTTGATTCCTAGAATTTATATATTTTGCATGACTTTGGCATGAAGTGCATAAAAAAATATATATATATATATATATATATATATTTATAGGTGTATATATGAATATGTAATTTTAAGGGTGTATTAAAATTACTAATGCATATGTACAAGAATTGCCTTTTGTGCCTTGGATTTTTTGTTGGCAATCTTAATCAAAATATGTTTGACATGGCTTTGTGGCACACCATGGTTTTGCTTTGGTTGTGTTAGATTGTGGTTCGGTAACTAGATATCCTTTAGACCTGTATGTTGTGGTGTTTGGTTTATTTGGTTTTGGTGGCCTGCGTGCCGTATTGTTGTAACTTTTATAATTATTATTTGGTATGGCTTGCATGCCGTTTATTTATTCCTTTGTACTTGTATTAGTAATATAGCATTATGGCTTGCATGCCATTTCTTCTTCTATATTTGTAAAATAGTATAGAAGTTGATTTTGTATGTAATAAACCAACGGGAATCACGGCGTTGATGTCTTGGCAACTTGGAGTCCTGATTGGCTTTTGGAGATGCCGGCTTCAGTGGGAGCACACCCGGCTAGGTGCTTTGGATCTTGGATTCCTTAGTTGACCTTGTTTTCCTCGTATTGCTCACGGGAAAAACGCATAGGATTTGGGCATGTTACCGAACTATTGTGTATGCGTGGTTGTTTTATATATTTGTTATTTTGCATGGATGTGTAGGATATCGCATGTTAGATAATTTTTCAAAATATTTAAAAACGCAAAGATTTATAAAATTGGTTTATATATCTTTTTGCGCATATAGAATTAACAAGATAATATAAATTTGTATTATATTATAAGTGGATAAAAATTGTATTTATCACTTAATTTGTTAATTCGTGAAATGGGTTAAAATTGTTTTAACCGGGAAAAACAAAATCCTGTTTTAAAAATGTAAATCACGCGCCATCCGTAAGACGACACCACCCGGATCTAGTGAAACTTGGATGATTGTCGAGCTTTAGCACGAGTCATGCCGAGTGGAAATGTGTAGAAGGTGAGTGTGGTAACTCACAATATTGGTTGTCGAGCTTAGCACAAGCCAATTATTGGCGAGAGTTCCACCGTGTGTCTTGACGGGCGGTTTACAATTCTTTTTGTGATACTTATGTGGCGTCGAGCTCTAGCTGAGTCATTTAAGGGGATCAAGTTAGGATTGGTGTGAGAAGGGATCAAACATACCAAAAGGCATTTAATTGTCAATGGATCCCGCAAGGATCTAGATGTTGCAAAGTGTTTGCAATCGGTAAAATGGTTACCGGCCTAAATAGCTTTGCTTTGTGATCCGCGGTAAACCCGTCATAAAGTAAAGTGATATGGTTTCTAGCCTTGTTTAAATAATTGGTTTTGAAAACTATTTGAGTAATTATTTCTACAAGGATTATATCTAAAATGTGTACTCTAAATTGTAGATGACAAACGTTAACAACGCAACACCGAATTTATCATTCCGTTTGTTCTTAGAAAAGGAGAAACTCGTAGGCGTGAACTTTGTTGATTGGTATAGGCAATTGTGAATTGTCCTTCGCCATGAATCTAAGTTGCACATCCTCAAGGAATCTCTTCTGGAACCACCTGCTACCAACACAAGTTGGGCCACTAGATACGCTTTTGAAAAGCGTGTCGAGGATGCAAAAGATGTTTCTTCTTTCATGTTATCGACTATGAGTTGCGAGCTGCGAAAGCAACTCGGGCATATGAGTGCGTATGACATGATTAATCGGTTGAAGGACATGTTCCAACATCAGATTGGAGAGGAACACTTTGTGTGTGTCAAGGCCCTTGTCGGTTGCTGGATGTAGAGAGGTGGGAAGGTTAGTGTTCATGTGCTTCGTATGAAGGCATACATCGAGCAAATGGAAATACTAGATTTCCCATTGGGACTGCCCATGTCTTATGATGAGTTTATCAAAAACTATCAAAAGGGAAAAATGGTAGAATCCTTAGACGAATTGCATGGCATGCTTAAGACTTTTGAGTCTAACTTGGCCAAATGCAAGTTCGTTCCTACCCGGTTATTTAAGGAACGTAAAAACGAGAAAGAAAATACGACTCCTAAGGAAGAAGTTTGCTATTTCTACGGTAAAATGGAGATTGGCGCCACCACGCTTGTCCTGAGTGTTCGAAGGAGTTAAGGCTTCTTGTGAGGCCAGGGAATAACTCTTCGTCATTAGGTACATTCATGGTTAACTCTATTGCTTTTCTACTTCTTAGCTAGATTTTTGAAATGCTGGCTATAACACTCACGTTTGTTGCAAAAAATTTTTGTTACAAAATGTAGGTGTTAAACGAAAGAAGTAGCTGATAAAACATGGAGTGCTAGAGCTCAAGATTGGGGAACTTGGATGTTGTCTCGATTGAGAGGATTAGGAGTTTTGATCTCGCCATTTCATCTAGCTATTTTATTACTTTAATATATTATCTGCCCTACGCGGCGAGAGAAATATTAAGTCTATTAATGCATTGGTTGACGATAGATATTACTTTGTATTTGATATATATATATATTAGTGATTTATTTCAAAGTTTATCCATGTCATGGCATTTATAAGCTCTTGCTTAAAGGTAATAAAATAATCATGAATAATCCAAAAGTGGTTTGGATAAGTTATCCGAGTGACAAGATTATTTTAGCTGTGTAAACAAGACTTGCTTCACCAAGGTCCGTGTGGTTTGGAATCTTGGATGCATTTGATAATTGATGAAATGTTGAGTGCGAGAATTGTTTATTATGCTAAATGACTTGTACATCTTTCATTGGCGTATGTAACAGGATTAAGAGCTTGTTGTAATTAGTTCACACTTGTGTGTTTAATATGTTTGAGCAAATCCATGGGGATAACTACATGCACTTCGTTACCTTTACCCGTAGTGGTAGTGGGGATGGGTATATTTTGAAGCCTTTGAGGTGTTCGATAATTACCATAATGAGGTTTGTGGGAAAAGGTTAAGTTACTTAAATCTTGTAAAGATGTTGAGTATCTTAATATATGATCTTGTGTCCATCATAAGAATTGTGGGGTTTATCTCATAATTTATTTCTCCTAGGACACATTGGCATATGGGTCGCATAGAGGAGGAACCGAATGTTCTTGGATGTGTTCGGGTTTTGATGGATTACAAATTCATACCCAAAGTGTTGGGATGCTCAAATGTGGCAGGCAATGTTCTATATATAAAATCAACAAAGATGGTTTAGTACGCATCTTAGGAGAAAAGAGTAGAAAGAGTGTCTTTGCTTGTCTATCTCAAAAGATTATCCAACCTACGTCTAGACATGAGGTGGAAGAGTCTGGGGACTTAAGATGCTACTCCATTAGGCATGATATATTTGTTTCACAAACTTTTGAGGACATGTTTTGTCGCTCAATAGCAAGTGGAAGCCTAAAATCTATGGGAATCAGTGGGAGTAAACCTAATGTTGGCACTAGCATACAACATGGTGATGTTGGAGTACCTGGCATAATTCGTTACTCTTCCTATATGGAGTTGTCGTAAGGATGGATAGATATGTGTTTTATATCTAGAGGAAGATAACTCGATGATGGATTAGTTGAATTCATCAACTATCGGAAGTCGTAGTGGGCCTAGTGTCTACTAGAAGGAGAGAGGTAATGAGAATGTGATGCAATTCATGTAGGATATCCAAGTATTGGACTTGGTTGATCCGATACCTTGGTGTAAACCTAAGGGTATGCATGAATTAAGATGTAGACAACTTCAAATAATGACTAGTGGTTAAAGTTCTAATATGGTTGACCATGAGGATGGTATCATAAAAGAAATCTTTCCTAGTGGTTATGTTGAAGTCTACTTGGATGACTTATGGTGTATCACTATCTTCTCATGGCTATAAAAATATGGCAGTGAATTGAAAAAGACTCTGTTTCTTTATAGAAATTTTGAGGAAGTGTTTTAACACTTTTCGAGAGTTTTGTACATTATTAGTATCCTCGTATGGTCTACAAGCCCAAGAATTCTATTCATGGACTTGAACTTCAAATACCAACTAATGATAAATGTTCCATTATGATTGATCATGAGGATGGTATCATAAGGAAATTTTCCTAGTGGTTATGTTAAAGGTTGCTCGGATAAATGTGTTTATCACTGTAATGTAAAGATCGTATTCCTTCATTGGAATTTTGAGGAAGAGTGTTTTAACACTTTTCGAAGGTCTTGTACGTTGAAAGTATCCTCGTAGACTTGAATAAACATCGCAAGTTTGTAATCTTCACTTTAATGAGAAAATCATAGATTTGAGTTTTCGAAAAGGAAAGATTAAACTTGGATGTATGCCAGAGCTAGTGGGAGCACTTGTGTTCCTTATATTGTGCATCCATGATATACTTCTTATTGACGATAATCTCCAAACTTGGCGGTTTATAAGACCGGGGTTGAGGAATTATTGCTTCATAAGAAGAATTGGGAGAAACGAACGTGGACTTTTCGGAGTGACAAAACTAAGAGAGTGATATTGAAACATGATGGACTGGTGTGTTAATTTAATTAGCAATGTGGTTTATCACATGGTTTCTTTTCTCTCAATGAGACATACTTGGAAGAACTCTTGGTACATTGTTCTTCAAGTTGACGTTCGGTGGTAACAAGGAACTTTGAGTAATGTATTACTCTTGGTGAAGAGTTATTGTTGTGTTGTTAAGTGGAACGTTATCGACTATAATGGTTCTTTAAGCATCATTGACTCTATTGGGTTCTTTTGAGACAATGAGAGCATGATGGCTTACATACGAGAACCATAGTCTTGTGCATTGTGACTCCATTGAGTTCTTTGAAACAATGGGAGTACAATGGCTCATAGACGAGAACTATTGTTCGAAACATCGTTGACTCTGTTAATCTCTTTCAGAAAATGAGAGTACGAGGGCTTGAAAAAAGGACCATGATCTTGTCGATGCACACTTTATAAGTGGTTGGTTGAGAAAAGATATGGTGATCGTTAGAGTACGCATGGATGTCACTTTGTGAATCCGCTTAATAAGCTTTAGTCGCGAGCTAGTAATGAGTTTTCATACTAGGTTTGCATATACTTGGTTTACAAGTGGCTTTAACTTGAGTTTGTTTTAGTTGAATTCGATATGTTTTGTGTTGGGAATATTAAAGCAATAATGTGCTTTGATTGTATCGACTATCAAATGGGGATTTGGTAATGTGCGTGGAGAGGGTGCTTTCGTTATCCTTTATTGTGTTCTATCTTAGCATGTTTAACTACTTCCTTGAATAAATTTATTTATTCTAAACACTCCACGATCAGTCGTTCTTCATTGGAAGGAAGAAGTGAATTAAGATCGAGGCAAGTGGTTGGTAAAGTATTCATCTTAGATTGAATACATGTTTACGCGACACTAGCCTGTACTTAATGGTGATTAAGTAATTGGAGGACCCGTACCTGAGTTTACTTCATGGACATGATCACGAGTAAATCAGGATGATAGTATTGTTTGTCCTTCTACTGGAGATACATGCGCTTCTTGAATAATGATATGGTTTTGTTTAGATTGCTTTCTAACGCAGTTCGTAACTGGCTGTTATAAGGGAAGTTTTCTAGCAAGAACTTGTTATTATGACGGAACGATGTAGTCAAATGTATTCATTCCTCTTTAGAGAGATATCCTTGGGCCCATCGTTGACTGAACTAATGACATCAAAATGCATGGCAGTGCTCAAGTTGAATTGATAATGGATCAATTTTGCAACTTGTATTGTTCGTCATAGTTAGTCTGGATCGAGAAACATAATCGTGGATGTTTTGGGGTTGACAGTGTTCCATGACCTGCATTCACAACGGATATCATGAACGAAGGGATGAATAAATCACTTATCTGTAGGACCATTCTTTACAGGTTGGTACTTGTCATGGGCGACATACCCTATGCTGATTTGGGGGCGTAGATGCCTTGCTAGAGGCCGCTCTATGTTGGTGTTACCTTTCGTAGGTGTGTCATGTTCAAGTGGGAGTTTGTTGGAATATGCCTACTGACACACACGAGTTGGTATCACTACCGATGAGGCATAGGCCTATTGGGTTTCACGCCAAGTATTGATTCCGGCATCACCTTTGAACAAGAGAGAGAAAAATGCCAAAATGGTTTTTGGTTGGGCCGGGCATGGCCATGCCTTGTGGAGGTACGGGCGTGCTCTATGCCAGGTTCTGGCCCAAGGCCGGCGTGCCTAGGGTGTACCCATTAAGGCCGGCACAGGCGTGCCTCGTGGAGGTACGACCATGCCTAGTGCAAAAGCACGAGCCCAAGTCGGCGTGACTTGGGTGAGCCCGTGGGCTGGCACGGGCGTGCCCTGTGAGGGACGGCCGTGCCTCACACAGTAACAACCAATTTAATTAGACTTTTAAGTCTAGATTGAATGTGGTATTATGGTTACTTAAGTTTAACTTTATGAGGACGTTTTGGCTGGCTTTGTATGTCAAGAGAACTCAATCAAAAGTGTGAGACATGTTCTTGAAATGTTTTTTTGACATATGAACATATGAAGAAAACCGTATGAACTTGGAACATTGTGTTGGTTCATTATTTTTCTCAAAACACACTTGGAAGATTAGGAACAAGGCACTATTGATCTTCAAGTTGTGGTAAGTCATTGGTGAAGCTTTTGGCGGCGTCGAAACACAGCTAGCACGTGGGGATCATCAACACTTGGTGTGGATACCGATAGTGGTACACTACTTTGTGTACAAATCTTCCAAGGCAACAAAGAGAAAGCATTTTGTATGGTATAATTTCTTGTCCTTGTTCTCCTTCTTTTAGTTGCATTGCTATTGTTTAGAGTGTGGTCCATTGGGTGGTGTGATTGGTGGCATAAAATCTAAATTGTTTTATACTCGTTTTGTTTCCGCTGCGTTTTCTAGATGCCACCAAATCCCAACAGTTGAAGATGAATCAGTGGTTTAAATTAGAAGGTTAATTGAAGGTCGATGATTGAAGATGGATTTCGTCGATTAAAGGTTCATGATTGGAGGTCGATATAAAAGAGTTTGATTAGGGGTCATTTGATTAGGGCTTTCATTCGATTAGGCCTTTACCATCGTTTTCTAAAGATCTCCATGGTTGGTTGAAGGTGATAATTTACCCAAAAACAGGTAAGTTCAGGGTTTAGATGTGATGATTGATTAGAGTTGCGATTTGTTTTTCATTGATTCCAAATATGTTTTTTAATTTATTTAGATTCAGATTTTCATTTCATTCGCTTACCATATGATTGATTCCAAATCTAGGGTTCTTTGATTTGTAATTTTTGTTGTGTATGTAATTTAGCTGTGGTTTTATTCGATCCGTGGGTTATGATTCTTTGCTAATGTTTCACAAGATTTTGGTTTAGGCTTTCCATACAATTTCATCTTGTTCTGTTTCATAGGGTGCTGGTTGTATGATGAACATGTTGGGTAATGGTTTTTGTATTAACTTTTAGTTAATGAATAATGAAAATGGGTGTTTGGTAACAAGGATGACCCCAGAGAAAATACCCAGCAAGATCAAAGCAACAGTCCTAAGGGTAACTGGCAGGAAATTGACTAAAATGCCGTTTGAATAACGGTTAGACTTAACTGGAGTTAGTGTAAAGGACCAAAAATGAGATAAATGACAATCACAGTGATTATTTTCGTAATTTTTAAAGTTAAAAGGCTAAAAGTGAAATTCCAAAACAACCATAGGGACTATTTTGGTAATTAACTCTAAACATTATATTAACAATATATATTCCAACAAAGAAAATTATAAACAACTAAACATATATTGGATTTCACTGTACTTAAATAGAGGATAAAAACTTTCAATGAATCATAACTTCGAATTTGTAACGCCCCAAATTTTTTTTAAACAAGAATAAATAAATGTAAATATATATATAAACCATGTCACGTAAATAGCTATAGTCATTCAGACAAAATCCAGACGAGGTCCCGCACCCGGAACTACACGTCGTACAATGATAATTCTTTAAAGTAATTAAATTACAATTATAAGATTAAATAATTATATGTTTTTTTAAATAGCGGAAATATTTGATAAAAGATGAGCCGTCTTCACACTCCTGGAGCTTTCCCACGATTGGATCATGAAATGAATAAGTCAACCACAGTAAGCATAAAACTTAGCGAGCACACTAGCTTACACATCACACTAGGCATGTACATAACACATAACAATCCATCATCACATATCAATTCACATAATACCGACGCAGTGCACTGTCGACGATTTCACTTTTCATATGACTGCCCAAGGCACCCCAAGGGTCTTACGTCTCTTACAAGCACATATGACTACCCAAGGCACCTCAAGGGTCTTACTTCTCCTTGAGTCACGGTCGACTACCCAAGGCACCTCAAGGGTTTTACGTCTTCCCGTGCCCGAGTTGTGTTTTCACTCCATATTGTTACACAACCCTTCACTTCACATATCCATATATCATTTACACATTCACACATACAATTAAATCACATTAGTTACACTTTCAGCACAAATAATGCATGCACATACACTAATATAATGTATAAGTTAGTGTAACTCACGTGATAGTCGCGCTATTAATTAATAACCAACGATAAAAAGGTATCCAGATGTACTCGTATATCGGCAACCACCTACAATTAGGATTTCTAACACATTAAACATCCTCCCGAGTCATAAGTTTCCACTTCTATTTAATCATATTAGTAATTATTTGATATTTATCTTGAAATCCCACAACCCTTAAGTACATTTGGGTCTGGCCTATACTCCACGGCTCATTTCTCTAGTTGTTATAAGACATCTAGTTTAGATCAAACTCAGAACCCATTTCGACTGTTAACTTTAATTAACTCAAGTTTTCCTTAACTGGGACGCCTTACACATAAGGTGTTAATTTCTAGACATACCCCTACGTAGATATATATACATATATATATATACATACTCTAAGTAGATATATATATGTATACATACATACATAACCTACGTAGATATATATACATAGATATATATATATGTATACTCATATATATATATATATATATATATATATACACACACACTCACATATACATATATAAATCGGCTACTACAAAACATAAGCTCAGCCCGATCTATTTCTAATACATTAGAGTCCAATATGAAGTTTGCAATTAATATTTAGTGCAAAGTTTTCAATTGGGGAATCCCTCTAAGAGAACTCAACCCTTAGTTTCCAATTCAAATACATATCTGGGTTTTCAATTGTTATATAGCTAATCAACGTTTTCAAATCATAAACACATACGAGTTTTCAATTCACGAGCATACCCCGTTTTCAATTCATCTTTACATCTAAGTTTCCATTTTATTCATCTCCTTAGCAAGGTTTTCAATTCAACTTCTTCATACATGGTTTTCAACTCCTTTGCAACTTACCATAATATAATTCAGAACACAGATCATGAATCTAAATAACTTGATTAAATCATTACTGAATCAACAGATCCCAACTTAATAGTTCTCAATCTGGTTCTTATTCCAACTTTTACTTATCAAAGAGTTCAAACATAATAATTTTCTCAAAACTGAAGTGGGGCTCTCGGCCCTGCAATGCATCCAAATTTGAGTATAAAGAATCACCATCAAATGTTATACAAGTTTAAACAATAGATTAAGTTGATGAAGCTGTGATTTATGCCCCAATAGCAACAGTGAACTCGACCTCCATTAACCTCAAGTTTGAAATCCTTCAAAGAAAAAATAAAACCAGATTACATCGTTGGAGCTACCCAACCAAAATGTAATTAAATCTTTCTGTTCCTGGTATTGGAAGATAACCATCTCTATCGAGACTCAAGATTAAAACAGATTCTAGGAATATAAACTTCAATTTCGGTTGACCAAAACAATTGACAGCCCTGTGTTCTACACCTCGTTTCAAAAACAGCGAAGAACCTCTCTCCCCCCCCCCCCCCCCCCCCCCCCCCCGAAGTCAAAGTATAAAACAATACCAAAGGACATCGAAGCTTACCTAATCCTTCCACAAGCAAGCACGAATGATTTGATGGAGAAATCGACCCTGAATGTTCTTCGGGTCTGCACCGATCGCACACACACACACACGCTGGATTTTCTTTCTTGTCACCATCGATAACCAACAACATCGAGTTCTAACCTCTGATTCACCAATCGATTTTCACGGGGAATAAAAGAGGGTCTCGATGTCTTGCTCCTTCTCTCTTGGCCGGAGACGTGAAGCACACACAGACCTCCGTTCCCAGCTTTCTTGTTGGCGGCTAAAGAAGTGGAAGCTAATGGGCTTGAAGCACTAATTGAATGTACATAAGTGTGTGCCCTATCGGGCCTCGGCCCAACTCCTAACACCAATTAATTCTTTGGCCCAAACTTGGAAATTACAAGTCCATCACTAGTTTATTAATCATTCACTAAACCTTGCATTTTTCATTAATAATAACCACCACGATAATAATACTAATTATAATACTAATAATAATAATAATTCTCGCATTTCAAAACGGGTATTACAGAATTTCACCTTTTATAAAAGAATAGGCTTGTATTGTATATTTTCATTAAAAAAACGCATGTTTTGTATATTTATTGATTACTTTTTTAAGAGTAAATAATGACTTTAGCCTATGTATACAATAGTGTTGAAGCATTCTATACTAAAATGCAATATCCATCCTATCTAATACCTATCCATAGCTTAAATTAGAGCAAAACTACAATGAAAGAGAATAATAGAAATAATAGAAGTAGTAGAACAATAAATGAATGTAAAATAAAAATAAAACTTCATGTTGGCCAAGGGGCAATAGATCAATGACCAAGGCAGAGAGAAGAAGTGTGGAAGTGAGGTAAAAGCAGAAGTGGTTGTGGCAAACGACGACTAGAAACAAGGAAACGCTAATATATTACAATGCGTTCTAGAGGCTGTAAGAGATGTTAAACATGAAGAATAAATTCATCACTCATGGGAAACAACGGAGGGAAGGAAGACGGTGGAGGCCAACCATTGTCTTGCGGCAACAGCGATTGAGAGATCCAAAACAATAATTATATCTACATAACGGTGAAGCTGTGGGAGAATCTTGTGTTATGACTAATGTTGTTATACATGCAAGAGATGTAATTGTCGATTGAGAAGAAAAAGAAAATGTTGTTGATGATGGAGAAACAGAGAAAAAGTTGCCATTGGGGAAGTGAAGGTGTTTGGAGTTGGGTAATACCCATAAGGAGTGGCAATTAAGAGTGGTTGTAATACCCTTATTTTTGAAAATTATAAATATATATATTAGGGTGCAAGTTCACTTGAAATTAGTAAAAAATTATGTGTTAAGGTGTTATTTATGTATGTTTGTGTGTATAAGTTAAAGATGGGTAACAAAGGGAAGAAGTATAATATTTGGGGGACCATTTATGTAACTATGTATTTATATATGGGTTTAGACTTCATTATTGAAGTCAAAAAGTTCCGTGTTTCTGGAGAACAATCGAGAAGGGAGGGAGCAAGAGAAGAATCTTCAAAGCTAGGAAGAAATCAAGGGAGAAACTTGGTGGCTTGTGGCATTATAAGTTCAAATTGTGTGTTTTAACACTTGATCTAACCTCTAGGCTTGAGTTGTGAAGCAAGAAGGAAGGGATCAAGTTGGGTTGGATAACCAAGTAAGTTTTAAACTTGTGATTGTGTTCTATCTTAGCTTTATATGTTGTAATTGTTGGTTTCATGGTGAAATTTGTGAAAATGGAAGCAAATGGGTTAAATCTTTGGGGTTATGGTTTAATTACCCAATTTATGGTGAAATGAAGTTATTTGATGATATTGAGGTTGGGTTGTAGTATCTTGGACTTCTTTTATGTTAAATATGAGTTTTGGTTGAAAAAGGTTTTGATTGGGTCGAATTTGCAGCAAGAAAAAGGAAGAAACAGCTGTGCAGAGCCCCGTCGCGTGGGGAAGATGAAGGATAAATTCATGTTTTTGACCCCATTTGACTATGTACATGTTAGGGGATTGATTCTAAGATTTCATAAAGGATAAATGAAGTCTTTTAAGACCCGAAATAGAGTCTAAGACTAGAATTGAGTCTAGAAACCTTGTTTTTGGTTAACTTATGTTAGTTAACCTTGTGTTTTGTGATCATAGGTTTATGATCGAGTGTTTAAGCTTTGGTTTGGATGGGGTTGTGATCCTCATCACACCCTCAGGTGAGTACACCCTGCGGATACCCAAAAACTTGTTAAAGTTTTCAAGTCATCACGATTGTGTTTTGATTGTTTGGCAATTGTTTGATGAAATTTGTTGAATCAAAGATTGTGGAACTATTGAATTGTTTCATAATGCGGGTTATGATTTGCAACTGTTTATGATGGTTTTGAACTTAAAGAAAGTGTAAACCATGGATTGTTTTATAATATGGTTTACGTGAATTACATATGTTTTATGAAACCTTTGGGTTTAAAGAATGTGGAATTGTGAACTTGATATAAGAAGTGTTTAAATGATGTTTTTACTAAAATGAGACCATTGCTCCATTTTGGAGATGGTCAAAGTTAATGACAGTTTTAATTGATGGTTTTGAACATGATACTCCATGTTGGAGTGAACTTTGATTTTGAAACAACAAACATGGTGTTAGTCCCATGTTTAGAATAGTTAGATTTGATGAGACAAACTATCGATATGTATAGATGATAGGTTAAGAGTTAGGAATTATGTAAGTCTGTTATAGACTGACTGGTCAGCTTCAGCTGAGTAGTCAGCGTATAAACAGATATGGAGTTTTCTATGTAAGTACTAGATAGCTCGGTGACTTCTAAGCTGAGATAGATTTTATGAATGAAGACTTGAAGACTTGAAGATTCAAGAATCCAAGATTCAAGAAGTCAGCTTGACAAGGTCAAGACTGAGCAAGTCAGCTCAGCGTCAGAAGTCAGTTCGGAATTTAAGTAAGTTCTAAATTCTGTTATAAACTCTCCATATCTACGACATTTAAGTTAGGATATCTAAACCTAATTTAAACTATCTATTAGTTGGATAGAAATCTCAAACGGAATTAATTAGATATGTTCTAATTAAGAAGTTTGTTACGGTTTTAATGAAAAGATATGTTCTATCTTTAAACTGCGATTTATTCGTAGATATATCAAGTATAAGTAAAAACCTTCTTGTGGGTTTTACATACGTGTTCTTACGTGTGTACGTGAACAGATACACGATACACAACGACGACTGCATAAGTTGCAAGACTGCATAAGTTGCAAAACGTACGTGTGTTCGTGATACTTGATACGCGTGTGTTGCGATAACTTTGTAAGTTCAAAGTTAGAGAGAGTTTTCAAGAGTTCTTGTTAATTAGTTTTAACAAGAAATTCGATCATCAATTAGTTTGTGATTCAAGAGTGTTTAGAGAGAGTTAAGGTTATAATCATTGTAATATCAAATCATCCTGTTGATTTGATTAGAGAGTGATAATAGTTAGTGTTCTGATTAAAAATTGAATATACATTTGATTAATTTGTTTAATTGTTTAAAGTGTATTTAACCCCCCCTTCTACACTGTATCGGTTGGTTGTTCACACTCTTAGGGACCAACAACTGGTATCAGAGCATGTATCTTCATTAGTTGAAGATCATGATCCGCTGTCAAGAGGTTAAGATGTCTACTAGCAAGCAATCAAGTCATATACCAACAATGGTGGCAAAAGGTTGTCCTATCTTTAATGGCACTGACTATCCTATGTGGAAGTTTAAAGCCATGCTATATCTGAAGTCTGTGGATCACAGGATGAGTACCGTGATTCAAGATGGCCCAATCATACCAATGATCCATATTACTGCCACTGACAAAACTGTTCCCTCTGGAGAAACTCCCAAGCCTGAAGTATCCTGGACTGAGTAAGATCGTAAACTGTTCAATCTTGATGATAAGGCACAAAGCATTATAGCAAATGCTTTAACAAATTCTCTTCTGCATACTGTGGCTGGGTGCCAAACTGTAAAAGAGATGTGGGATACTCTCAGTGTCACGTATGAAGGCACTGACTTAGTCAAGCAACATAAGAAGACAAATCTGATTCGTTCTTATGAAACTTTCTTTGCTAAAAAGAATGAAACTCTGGCAGATTTGTTTACCAGATTTCAATGCTTGATAAATGATCTGATCTTGGTAGGTGTCAAGAAAGATGAGAATGAGTTGGTACTCAAGTTCTTGGATGTGTTACCAGAACAATTCAATGAGATCACCATTGCACTTCATGCTGGAGGAACCTTAGGAAAAGATGATCTCAGATCTATCTATGGGTTCCTTCTAAATCATCAACAGATCATGGAACAGAAGAAAGTGGCCCAGCAACAACTAAAAGAATCTATAAACAATGCTGGATCTACATTAATTGCAGAAAAGAAAAAGAAGGGATCTAAAAAGTCTCAAGCTGAGATTGACTCTGAATCTGAATCTGAGGAAGTAAGTCTTAACTCTGGTTCAGATGATGAAGAGATGGATGCTCTTACTGAACAAATGGTAATGTTAGCAAGAAACTTTAGAAAGTTCATAAAAGGAAGGGGTCAATCTAACAGAAGCAAAAGTAGTAAGTCTACTTTTGATCCTAAGAAAGCTAAGTGCTATAATTGTCAGAGGATAGGACACATAGCTGCTGAGTGCAGAGTAAAGAAGGGAGAATCAGCTTCAATAGCTGACAAAAATGCCTACAGAGCTGATAAGTATAAAAAGAAATATCAAAGACTCAAAGGCAATCCAGATGAAAACACAAAAGGTCTCCTTGCTGAGACTTGGGATACTGAATCATCTACTTCAGATGATGATGAGCCAGATAAGTGTTTGATGGCCATTGAGGATGAATGGGAACAAGTTGACTATGAGTTAGAAGACAGTTCCTTTGATGAGGATCTAGCAGAAGCGGCTAAGCTGAGTAAGCAAACCAGTAACTAGGATCCTGCCTCAATGTATAAGGTAAATAACTTTAGCCCTTACACTGATGAACAAAAATGTCTAATGTTCAACTATCTGTTGAATGATTTCAAAACCTCTCTCACAGTTCAATCTAGTTTGAAAACTGAAATTTCAAAACTAAAAGATGAACTTAAACACTCTGAAACTCTCTTAAATGCTGGTAAAAATATCCAAAGTGATTATGAATGTCAGCTTCATATAAACAAACTTCTAAGTGAAGAACTGCAAGAATCAAAAGAACAAGCTGACAATCTAAGAAAAATCTGTGAATCTTGGTGTAAGTCATCAAGAGAAGCAGAAAAGTGTATTAACCAGCAGATACCAAATCAAGTAAAAGCAGTGCTAGGGGGAGATTATAGTGCTGCTGCTGATGAAATCATCGAAGATCAAGTCAGTCTTGAATACAAAACGATGAAATCAGATGACATACTCCCAAGAACATTCTTAAGGAACAAGGAAGGGAAACAGATCAAAACCAATAAGTTTGTGAGACCAACCCAAAGTCCTCAGGTTATTCACTCAAACCATCAAGCTGAATGCTCTAGATCCAACAGAAACTGTAAGTCAGTTTTCAAAAGATTGGATTACAATCCTGTGAGAACAATTGTTTTTGATAGAATATCTCATGTTAACTCGAAAAGACATAATTCTCAAGCCATATATGAAAGGATATCTAAAAACAGGAAGTTGTCTATAAGTCAGACGTCACCAAATAAAGGTAACCATAAAGCTGACAAAGGTAAGTCCAAAGTCAGTGATAGAGGTCATGAGGCCAAAGATTATGTAAGTACCAATCTTAGACCTGTTCGAGCTGATCAATCAAACTTCAAAGGATCAGCTAAGTGCTCATCCTCAGGACCTACCAAACAGTGGGTTCCAAAAAGAAACTAATATATTTAGTTGATCATGTGCAGGGCTCTTACAAGTGGTATCTAGATAGTGGATGCTCAAGGCACATGACAGGAAGCAAGGGGATTCTAAGTGAATTCCAAAACAATGAAGGACCCAAGGTGACATTTGGGAATAATTCTCAAGGAAGGACTAAAGGTTATGGAAAGATAACTGCTGGAAAAGTCACTTTCAAAAAGGTAGCATATGTTGAAGGCCTTAAACACAACCTGATAAGTATCAGTCAACTGTGTGATGAGGATTATGAAGTCACCTTCTGAAAGCATGCAGGAACAATTTATGATAAGAAGGGAAAACCAATATTAACGGCAAAAAGAGAGAGAGATATCTATTTGATAGATCTCAGCTCTGCAGATCCTTCAACTGAAACCTGCTTGTATTCTGACTTAACTCCCAAGCTGAGTTGGTTATGGGACAAGAGATTGTCTCATTTAAACTTCAAATATATTAATAAGTTGTCTAGCAAAGAGTTAGTCTCTAGTCTGCCTAAGATCATGTTTGCTAAAGACAAACTCTACTCAGCTTGTGAAATGGGAAAACATCATAAGGGATCCTTCAAGTCCAAGCAGAATTTTTCAATTACAGAACCATTGCATATGTTGCATTTGGACCTATTTGGGCCCATTAGCACCCCAAGCCTAAGTGGCAAAAAGTATACTCTAGTGATTGTTGATGAGTTCACAAGATTCATTTGGGTAATCTTCTTAAAAGCCAAAAGTGAAGCTGCATATGAGTTAATCAGCTTCATAAGACAAGAAGAGTTGCAAAAGGGTAAGTCTCTTAAACAACTCAGAAGTGATCATGGGACTGAGTTCAGAAACTCAACCCTTAAAGGCTTTTGTGAAGAGAAAGGAATTATCCAGAATTTCTCATCTATAAGAACTCCACAACAAAATGGAGTTGCTGAAAGGAGAAACAGAACCTTAATTGAAGCTGCCAGAACCATGCTATGTGAGGCAAAGCTCAAGCTGAGCTTCTGGGCAGAAGCTGTAAGTACAACCTGCTATACTCAGAACAGATCGATTATAGTTAAAAGACATGGTAAAACACCTTACGAGATGTATCATGGCAGAAAACCCAACATTGGATACTTCCACATTTTTGGTTCAACATGCTATGTGCTAAACCAAAGAGATCAGCTCCATAAGTTGGAACCCAAAGCTGATCAAGGGATATTTGTTGGATATTCTTCAATCTCCAAAGCTTACAGAGTTTTTAATCTTAAAAGAAAGGTAATTGAAGAGTCAGTACATGTTACGTTTGATGAGACAAGTACTGATGAATCCAACAGGGCTCAAGCTGACCCGGTTAGTCTGAGTGAGCTTGAGAGGAGCAAAGAAGATCTCACATCAAATCCCATGTATGTTATGGATGATTCTGATGATGATGATGATAGTAAATCTGACAAATGTGCTTCATCGAAAGAAATTATAAGTATTGAGGATAATCAGCCTGAGAATCTCGGTGAATCATCAGGTACATGTCAGATTGAGGATCTAAGTGATCATCCAATTCCTACTCAGACTGAAGAAGTAAGTCCTATTCAGCCTGAGAGACACTACTCTGACTCAGACCTAGAACCTCAGTCTCCCACTACAACCTTCAAAGTATTAAAAGATCATCCTCTTGATGATGTCATTGGGAACGTTGAAGATGGTGTGTTAACTAGATCTAAGGCAAATGCAAACTATGCTAGCTTTCTATCTCAAAAGGAACCAAAGAAGACTAAAGAGGCTCTAAAAGATGAAGATTGGATTGAAGCTATGCAAGAGGAGCTGACAGAATTTCAAAGAAATAAGGTCTGGACCCTTGTCCCTGCTCCCAAAGGAAAAACAATTATAGGCACTATGTGGGTCTATAGAAATAAAATGGACAAGGATGGAGTAGTGATCAGAAATAAGGCAAGGCTAGTAGCTTAGGGGTATCGACTAGAAGAAGGTATTGATTATGATGAGACCTTTGCCCTTGTTGCAAGGATTGAAGCTATAAGGTTGTTTCTAGCCTATGCAGCCTTCTGAAATTTTAAAGTGTATCAAATGGATGTTAAGAGTGCATTCTTAAATGGAGCACTACAGAAGGAAGTCTATGTGAAACAACCCCCTGGTTTTATTGATTCTAAACATCCAGGTTATGTCTATAAGTTCGACAAGGCTTTGTATGGACTCAAGCAAGCTCCAAGAGCCTGGTATGATACACTATCCACCTATTTGCTCTCAAATGATTTTGTCAGAGGAAGTATTGACAAAACTCTTTTCATAAGAAAGAGCAGAGGGCATGTCATTTTGGTTCAAATTTATGTGGATGACATTATCTTTGGATCAACAAACCAAGATCTGTGTGATTGGTTCTCCAAGATAATGTCTAATCAATACAGCATGAGCATGATGCGTGAGATGACGTACTTTTTGGGACTTCAAATCTATCAGAAAGAAGATGGTATATTCATTAATCAGAGCAAGTATGTCTTTGATCTGATTAAGAAATATGGATTAGACTCAAGCCATCCCGCACAGTCTCCGATGTTACACAATGTCAAGCTACACAAGGACATTCATGGGAAATCTGTATGTCAGACTACATATAGAGGAATGATACGTTCATTACTCTATTTAACAGCAAGCAGACCTGATATAATGTTTGCTACATGTGTTTGTGCACGATATCAGGCTGATCCAAAGGAATCACATTTGCTAGCTGTTAAAAGGATACTCAAATATCTGAAGGGAACACCTAACTTAGGTTTGTGGTATCCCAAAGGATCAGGATTTGAGCCGATAGGGTACTCAGATTCAGACTTCGCAGGATGTGGTCTTGATAGAAAGAGTACTACTGGAGGATGTCAACTTTTGGGTGGAAAACTAGTTAGCTGGACAAGCAAGAAACAAAACTCAGTGGCAATTTCAACAGCTGAAGCTGATACGTAGCTGCAGGGAGCTGTTGTGCTCAAATACTGTGGATGCAACATCAACTTAAAGACTTTGATTTGCATTATTCAAAGACTCCTATATTTTGTGACAATCAAAGTGCTATTGCCATTACACACAACCCAGTGTTTCACTCAAGAACCAAGCATATTGAGATAAGACATCACTTCATCAGAGATATTGTAGAAAAGGGAAAGATAGATTTAGTCTTCATTGAGACTGAAGACCAGCTTGCGGATATCTTCACTAAACCAATAGAAGGCACAAGATTCACAACTCTGCTCAGCAAGCTTGGAATGCTCAACCCTTAATCGGTATGCTCCATTCTTTATCTCTGTTTAATTTTTGATAAGTGCTACATTTGACTAAGTGTCAAAATCTGAGCTGAGTGCTCAATCTGAGCTGAGTGCTCAAACTGAGCTGAGTGCTATTTGACACTAAGTGCTCCATCTAAGCTGAACATTCAGAATCAGCTAAGTACTCTATATAAGCTGAACATTCAAAATTAGCTGAGTACTCTATATAAGCTGAACACTCAGGATTAGCTGAACACTCTGTTCTAAGTGTGGTCAGTTCCACAAGTCTAGGTTAGTCCTAACAAATGGTGTGTCCAAGAAAATGGTAAGTCCACAATATTGACGGTGTGTCCGGTAAATAAACGTCAGTCGTTTAGAAATTTTTTATGATATATTTTTTATAAAAATATCTTTTAAATATAACAGTGTGAGTTTGGGCAACTAACAATAAATTTAGCTGTTGTAACAAACTGCGTAGAAGTTTTTTTACGGTAACGGTCATATTTATTACCCTCAGATAACGGTAACTTTTCTCTCACATTGAAAAGGTATAAATAAGAGAGATTGTTCATCAAATTTCGTTTAAACTTCCAAATTATTCTTCTCTCTTAAACCCTAATGTTGCTGTGTGCAGAGTTCATTGCTAAGTGCTTATTATTGCTAAGTGCAATTCAATTCGATAAGTTCGATTTCAATGGAGGGTTATACTCTGAATCTAATTGAACAAATGATTCGTGGTGGAAATTTCAAGAACAACGCACTTCCCACCTACAAACAAAACAACGTCATCGCCTGTACCGACATTCCAAAGTCCAAAATTGGCAGGGGATATGAGGAGTGGGTCTCCTACATTCGCAAGGGACCCCTGGCACATGCATTTCTTCGTGGACCTGCTGTGCTCATCCCTCAACTTCTTACGGAATTCTGGTATACGTGTAAACTGGATGCAACTCAACCGGTTATACGGGGCACAGTCCTAAGTGGACAAGTGGCGATAGAAGTCGATGCAAACTGTCTCCACCGAATTCTTCATCTCCCGATTCATAATCAGTATGAAGCGACGGTTTCTAGGGAAACATCAAGAAGTGTTTTATCCTTAATGGGTCATCCTCAAGTTATTGGCGTGATACGGAAATCTGTTTTTCAGACGGCATGGGGATTTATGGTATCCACTGTGGTTCGTTCCCTTGGATACAAGGTGGGTGGCTTGGATAACGTGAATGAATTTGAAATTCAACTGTTATACAACTTATTCTATGATCGACAAGTGGATTATGCCTAGTTGATCTTTAAGGCATTCAAGTCATTGGTGACCAAGAACGTAAGGGACACCATTGTACCATTCGCAAGATTCATATCCATGGTCATCGCGGACAGGTTGGGTAGAAGATATACTGCTCAATATGAGTCAATCCCTACTCCTGTTCTCAGCTACAGAATGTTCGCCCATGATATTTTCCCTGGGCACCCTACATTGAGTGCCAGATGAGGGTGTATGTACAACTTCCGACTCATGAGTCAAGTGAAGCTGAGACAGAGGAGGAAGCTGCGGACGAAGTGGGTGACGATGTTGGTTCTGAGGCTGAGTCTCCTCAAGCTGATCAACCTAGGACTCAGCTCAGACCCAGTGCTCAAATAATTTCATCCACCACTTCGAGTTTAGAGCAAAGGAGTCTGTTTCCTAGCTCTGAGTCTCCACTGCTAGGTGCAGTAGGTATGATTTCGCAACCCTTATCTCCTTCTCTCTCTTTTACTTCTCCATCTCCAAACTTAGGAGATAGGACTGAGTCAATCCCAACTCGGTCTAACTACTCTCCTCCACCTCAAACATCTCCATCTATCTTCCAATCTACAGCCAACCTTGGTCAGCCCACTGCTACCAAGGATATATCCTACACCTATACAAGGAAAACTGCCAAAGGTGGTCTTTCACCTCAGAAGGACACTGGAGTTGATATCACATTGATACCTCCACCGGCAGGAGCTGAGGGGGAGACACCTTCTCTTAAGGTGCCAACCTCTAGGCTTAGTTCAACCCTTAAGCCTATACCGGGTATGGTGTCTACTCAGCCCGTACTTACTAGTGCCATGGGAGAGCCTACTTCTGTGCTTTCACAGCCCCATGAAGGTAACAATGAAACACTGACCAATCCCCAGGGTCAATTACCCCCTCCTCACCAATAAGCCTAACTCACCCCACTCCCATACCTCACGACATTGTTCATTCTTCTCTTCCATTCTTACACACTCTCGCACGACCTGTCAATGAACCTTTCATACACCAGGAAGGTTTATAGGGTCTCCATTCTGGCCCCCTTGATTCCATAGGTCATCACCAACCTTTGGATATGGGACCCACATCCTTACCGATTGAGGAACACTCAACAGCCACTCCTACGGTGGAAATACACTCTTCCACTGGACAGGAGGACGTTGAAGTAAGAAGAAGACCCGAGGAGCCCAAACTGATGACTATCGATGCTAAAGTCATTATGGACTATCTACAATCCCAGTTTGAGCTCCTGCATAAAAAGAGGAAAGCTGACAAAGCCAAGTTAATGCACAAACTTTATAATTTATCGACTTCAGTTGCAAACTTGGAAAGCTTCGTGCTCAAATTCAGACCCTCCCCTATTGATGATGACGAAAAGGGGGAGGAAGAATGAAAGAAGTGTGACGATAAGGTTGAGGGGGAGCATACAGAGGAAGTACAATTTGAACAAGCTCATGATTAGTCTTAACCAGTTGCACATGAATCTGACTCAAGTGATGAAGCTGATGCTGCACAGAAAGCCAGTGATATACTTGCTGAGCAAATGTTACAAGAGATGGCTAAAGAACTAGGCGTAACAGTGGAGGAAATAAAAGAGCAGCAACGACAAGCTGAAGTTCAACGAGAAAAGGCTAAAGCTGAGGCTGCCAGAGCTGAAGCTGAAGCTGATTATTCTGGTCCAAGAGCTGCCCCAATTCCCTACTCAGATGTGGATCTAAGGCATTGTTATAAAAGAACACATTTTAATAACAAGATTGAATCAATTACACTGAGTAGAAAAGGAGAATTGATAATCATCAACTTTGTACTAGACAACAAACAAGAAATTGGTCTAGATATGAGATGTCTATACAAGTTGGGATTCTCAGAGTTGAAGACCATAGCCACAACTATCAAGTAGATGAAAAAGAGTCAAATCAGACAAGAGATAGTTGATGTGCTTAAGACAATCTTCATAAGAATCGATCAGCTAGGTGAGATCCCTGCTGATGAAATTGATACCTTTCTTAATCGAGGCAAAGCTGCAAGAGTTAGAGCAGCAAGCCAGCGAGCTAAAAGAGACGTCATGTTACAAGTTCTAGAGGGAGTTGAATTCAAAGAGAATACTTATATCACTCAACCTTTGGAAGGATTCTTGTATCTTGATGTGGAAGGTAATCAATGTTTCTTGAAAGTAACAGATCTTCATTTGGCAAATCTGGAATTGATTATGTACTTGAGAATTCTATGTGATGACTCAATTCAGAACTCAGTATTCAGATATAATCTCTACAAAGAAATAAGATTAAGGAAAGCTGAGATGAAAGAGATGCGAGAAGGTGAAGAAATTGTGTATGAGGCTATCAAAAAAGCTGCAATTTGGGAACTTAAATCTTCGGACATGTGGTTAGAAGTTGGAGATTCCGTTGAGTAAATAGATTAGTTCTATAATTTTGTAAAGCACTAAGTGTGCAGAAGCTAATCATGATGATTAAGCTAGAATGTAAATGATATGTTCATTAATACAAATTCAAGTTTGATATGTTCAACTGTTTTATTATTTGATATGTTCAAAATTATGTTTGATATGTTCAAACAGACAACTTTGTAAGTTCAAGCTGATGATTGATATGTTCAATTATAAACTGATATGTTCAGTTGTATAAGTTTTGTAAGTTCAGAACTTAAATTACTTCTGATAAGTTCAGAATCTAAGTAGTTGTATATTCAAATACTTAGAATACAAGTCTTATAATAGATTTGTAACATAAACATCTGGTAAGTTCAAGATACGTGAATAAGTATGGATCAGTTCAATACTTATTTCAAGAACTAACTTTGGTCAGTTCCAGAGTGGTTCGATATAATTCTGTTAACCTATAATTAATTTGATTCAATGTTTTGTTATCATCAAATAGGGGGAGATTGTTAGTCCCATGTTTAGAATAGTTAGATTTGATGAGACAAACTATCAATATGTATAGATGATAGGTTAAGAGTTAGAAATTATGTAAGTCTGTTATAGACCGTCTAGTCAGCTTCAGCTGAGTAGTCAGCGTGTAAACAGATATAGAGTTTTCTATGTAAGTACTAGATAGCTCGGTGACTTCTAAGCTGAGATAGGTTTTATGAATGAAGACTTGAACACTTGAAAATTCAAGAATCCAAGATTCAAGAAGTCAGCTTGACAAGGTCAAGAATGAGTAAGTCAGCTCAACGTCAGAAGTCAGTTCCGAATTTAAGTAAGTTCTAAATTCTGTTATAAACTCTCCATATCTACGACATTTTAATTAGGATATCTAAACCTAATTTAAACTATCTATTAGTTGGATAGAAATCTCAAACGGAATTAATTAGATATGTTCTAATTAAGAAGTTTTTTACGGTTTAAAAAAAAGATATGTTCTATCTTTAAACTGCGATTTATTCGTAGATATATCAAGTATAAGTAAAAACCTTCTTGTGGGTTTTACATACGTGTTCTTACGTGTGTACGTGAACAGATACGTGATACACAACGATGACTGCATAAGTTGCAAGACTCCATAAGTTGCAAAACGTACGTGTGTTCGTGATACTTGATACGCGTGTGTTGCGATAACTTTGTAAGTTCAAAGTTAGAGAGAGTTTTCAAGAGTTCTTGTTAATTAGTTTTAACAAGAAATTCGATCATCAATTAGTTTGTGATTCAAGAGTGGTTAGAGAGAGTTGAGGTTATAATCATTGTAATATCAAATCATCATATTGATTTGATTAGAGAGTGACAATAGTTAGTGTTCTGATTCAAAATTGAATATACATTTGATTAATTTGTTTAATTGTTTAAAGTGTATTCAACCCCCCCTTCTATACTGTATCGGTTGGTTGTTCACCCTCTTAGGGACCAACACATGGTTTTGAGAAAATAAAAGACATGTTTATACTTTGTGTTCATTTTGGGCATTGAGATGCCAACTATAAACTGATTTTGAGTAAATGACAGATATGTTTAAACTAATGATGTTTTGGGCATTGAGATGCCCAAAGTGGTTTTAATTTTTGAGCATCTATGCTCAAATGATATGATTGTGACACGTATGTTATTTGTGGCCTTTATGGCATGTTATTTGTGGCCTTTATGGCATGTGACATTTGGCCTTGTGGGCATATGATTTATGTGACCCTTCGGGGTAGGTGATTAGATGACCCTTCGGGGCAATGTGATTATGTGACCCTTCGGGGTATATGCTTATGTGACCCTTCGGGGTATGTGTTTTGGTCCAGACCGCTATGTGATATGAACTTTGTACCATAGGGTTCCTAGCCATTGAGACGTGCACAGAGGTTCATGTGGCTTCAGAAATTGAGGAACCGCGATGTACGGGTGGTTGAGGAATCGGTGCAGAGAGTGGAGGGGTATGTCAGTAGCCATCATGACCGTATGGGTTCACTAGGCTGACGAGCCACCGAACCCGGGGCAACACGAGTGGATTTGGTGAACAGGGCTTACACTACAGATAACCGTTGTATGGTGGACTGCTTTGTGCATCCCCCACCTTGACGGGGTGATGTGGTTATCCCCCATGTGGGCACGTGTTGACCGTGGCTAGCTACCACGTGGATACATTGTGGCCCAATGGACAGACCCGCATCCTTATGTGCTATTATGTATGAGTATGAAAGTATATTGATTGCCAAACTTGTGTTTCGAAAGAGAAAAATGATGACTTGGTTTTGATAAAACAATGTTTTGGTTGTACTCACTAGCTATGTTTATAGATAACAGTGTGTGAAAATGTTTTGTATCCGCAGGTTGTATAGAGGCCTTGGTGAGGCGGGTAGATGCCTTGGGCATAGTATTGGATTGATTGCATTTCCGGTAATCTTGGATTTCCTACTCTTTGTTTATGGTCGTGAGATTGACTGTAGTAACACCAAAGGGTTTTGATATATTTATGAGATAAAGTTTATTTTTAATATGTTAATGTATTTTACTGAAATACTTTAAGAATATTACGATGCTTCCGCTATAAGTTACAATGGAGTGTATAAAGTATGTTTTAAATTGTGTTTTGAATTTTTTTTAAATTTGGACTAAAAATCAGGGTGTTACAGTAGTCAATTGGAGTGCTATAACCGGTGGTTGTTGTCAATGCTGGATATGTCACCAACATGGAGAATAACAAAATAATGTCATCAGTGTATTTACTGTAACATCCTCAATTTGGGCCTAGTTGTAAATCGCTATAAGTGTATGTAAGATAGTAAATTGTGTAAGCTAATTATATTAATGAGAATGTATAATTGTGCAAAATGTGTAAGTGTAAATACATATATATATATATATATATGTGTGTGTGTGTGTGTGTAATTTTGTGTAAGTGAATATGTATATATGTGTATTAAATTGAATAAAAGAAAAAAAAACCCGCCTCTGGACATGGTTTTATTTGTATGTGTGTATGTGTCAACTTTGACAATGTTAGTCAAAGCTGACATAGCAAGGTATACAAACAGATTGCTTTCTCTCTCTCTCTCTCTCATGAGTCTCTCTTAGATTCTTGAAGATTGGAGGATTTGGTATTTGTTAAATCAAACAAAGGTAAGCTAATATTTTTCAGAAACTTAATCATGTTTGAAGTTGGTTTTAGTATTTAAACCATGATTAAAATTCGAATTCTTGCAAAACTCCATTGATAAACATACGAAGCTTACTTGAAAATGGGTTTTGGTATGTTTGATGTTTTAAAAGGTGTTGTTGTGTTTTTGAGGTTCATATAGATGTTAAATGAAGCTCTAAAGTGTTTTAAATGTAAAACTAACAAGAATGGAATTCTAGAAATGGAAGAATGAAGGTGATGGGATTCCTGCCTAAGAAGATGTCGGATTTCGAGACAAGAAAGTGTCGGAATCCGCAAGTTTATCAAAATCTGCTAGTGTGTCGGAATCCGCAAGTTGTCGGATTCCGCATGAATGTCGGATTTCCTTGTATTTGTCGGATTCCGATGGAATGTCGGATTCCGCTAATTTGTCAAATCCGCAAGTCAAAATATGCCTAAGTGTCGGAATCCGATAGAATGTCGGATTTCCCCATGTGTCGGATTCCACTAGTCCAGATTCCACTATGTATGTGTCGGATTTCCTAAATCCGCATGTAAGTATCGGATTTCCCCTAATCCGACAGTTTTGTCGGATTTATGCTATGTTCGGATTGGAAATCCCTATGTTTGTTTAATAGTCATTCTTTGTATGTAAAGATGATTAATATAAGTAATAATGTCTAAGTGAACTTGACATGTTAGGTAAAGCAGAAGTAAAGTAACTACCTGTTCTAAAGTACTCATGTGAGTACCGACTTCCGTAAGCCTCAGTAGAGGAAGACTTACTTGCTAAATGTACTAAATGAGATTCAAAGATGTTTAATGTGCATGTATGCTTAAAAGTAGATGAATAAGTATTGCCATGCTACTTTATACACAATGCCATGTACTTGTTGAATGTAATAAGCATATGCCAGCGGAATCCAGAATTGGAACCGCCTAGTTAGAGATGAATGATATGTATGTTATTGATCCTGAATGGATCGATTATGTAAAAGCTTAATAAGATGTATGCTAGGGATCCAGAATGGATCCGTAATGATGAATGAATGAATATGCATGCTAAGTGATTGATCGAGAAGGGATTAGCTATGTGTATGTGAAATGTTCGCGAACAACTTGTGCATGGTTAAGGTCAACTATGTAGTTGGGTTCCAGGGATCCTTAATCAGGTGATTCGGGGTGCATCCCGAATCTTAGGTTCTGCAGAACCACCGTGCCTTAACGTGAGATTGTAATCAGCCAGAATGCGGCCGGGATTACTAGGGAACCTATGGTTCCGTAAATGATGCTTGGTGGACTGCTTTATGCTCCTCCACCAGCGCGGATGGTTGTGTCTGATTCCCCTGTGTGTTGTTGTTGAGTGGGACTAGTTATCCTGCAAGAAACAACTTATATCGATCTTGTCAGCACACCGCAATGTGATAGGATAGCATTGTATGCTTATTCCTGTGATGCATGACTTGCTTAATTGATGCCTATGTTAAGTTTGTACTCACTAGCTATGTGTATAGCTAACGGTGCCACGTCGACCGTTTTTGCAGATAAAGAATAGGTTGCCTGGTGAGCGGGGTGCCTTCTGCTGGATATTATGGATGGAACACTTTTTGTAATATTATGATATTATGGTCGGTTGTATGTTAGGGTAACACTAACACTTGATACAAAGTTTGATTGTAAATAACTGATGTAAACCTTTTGGTTAAATTCTGCTGCTTAACCTAATGTTATTTAATCGTGATTGAGTTCACGTTTATGAAAAACGCAAATTTTTGCTAATTTTTGGGATTTACAAAGCCGGTGTTACATTTACCGCTTATTAGTTAGTGATATGGTGTACTTTATTGGTTGTTTCACATTGTTTGCTAAGTTTTAAAGAGAGAGAGAAAGAGAGAGAGAAACACAGAGAGAGAGAGACAGTGTGTGTCATGTGCACGCGCAAGAGAGAGAGAGAGAGAGAGAGAGAAAGAAGAGCTACTAGATTATATAGAGAGAAAGATAAATGAGAGTAAAAAAGAGAGTGAGGGGGAGAAAGTACGTAAGTTGAATGTTGGACGATTTTGAGAGTAGTGTATGCCATTTGAAGTATATTGTTTTCTATTGTTATTAAGTTCCCTTAATTATTAATTATTAAAATACTGAAATAATTTTCTTCAAAATCTAATTTTTGTTTGTTAATTTAATGTTCAAATAAATACACTAGTAGATAATGATTCTAAAAGAGTCAATTACATGGATGATTTTTAGTCCGAGCTTAAGTATTCAACAACAAATATTTGTAGAAGGGGGGAGGGGGTTGAATACAAAATTAAGCTTTTTAATTTTAAATGCACACATTAATACTTTTAATATAATTGTTATTGATTGTGAATCAAGAATTACATGTACAAGGAAGCGAAAATTCCAAATACAATAAAAGGTGGCAACTAAATTTTTAACACATAGACAAGCTTCTCTAAAAACAACTAATGTTCTAAATGGTCCAACACATGGACAAGTTTCCTACACTTTGCTAACTTTAAAACTTTCTCTTGCTTAAAAGCTTTGAACTTTTTCTTCGAGAGAGATTTCTAGATGGAGTTCTTCTGTTTGCATGTTGAGAATGCAATGGTATATATAGAAAACTTTGGCAACAACGGATGGAAGGAATGTTGGGATACAAGGTGGTAAAGACAAAATAATATTTTAATCATAAAGTAAGTGAGTGAAAAGTAGTATTACTTTAATCAAGATTGAATATAATAGTACTTTTTTTCTAAAAAAGTACACCCCACTAACAATATAATAATGTTATTTACCCCACTTTATGCTTTATGACCATAAAATTTTTCTTCCATGCTAAACTTTTATCAACAACCATGTTTCTTCAAATTTGACTTTACCAAAGATGTAGTTACCAGCCATACTTTAACATTTGAAAAATCTTAGGTAACTTTAACCTTTTTCGAGGATAAAGCTCTATCCATCGTGTTCCACTTGGTGGTACAAAAAGTGCAAATACTTTTACAAATAAAGATCCAAGGCATTATAGAACAACACATGTTCTACCTTTGATATAGAAAAGTTACATAACAAAAATAGAATATACTAAATAGGTTTTCAACATTGAAAAATACAACTCAGCTAATCAAAATGTACTAAGATAATAAAATAGAACTTCTAAGCCTAAGTATTGATTACTTAGTTGATAGGAGAGTGCTCAGCTAATAGCAGAGTGCTTAGCTAATTATGTAATGCTCAGCTTATCAAACTATTAGAGCTAAACAATGCATAAGCTGATCAACCTAGATGATCAGTAGATCAAAATAGTTCAACTGATCAGTAGATCAAAAAGAGACTAAGTGTTTGAAAGAGATTATCTAGTTGATTACTTTTAGATGTTCAGCCGGTCAAAATGAATTCTCAGCTGATCAAACTAATTGCTCATGTAACACCCTCGTTAGTGGCCTAGTAGTTGTGCGTGATGGTAAGTTTAATTAGTTATTTGTTATTTATTTACTTATTTATTTGCTATTTTATATGATTATTCGAAATAATAATTGGACCACGAGGTTAGAAAAATAAAAATATATAGTTTCATGTATTTATGTGTTAATTGAACTATTAGATTCGTTTTTATATGAGGGTCATAAATAATACCTCGTTTGTTAATAATTAATTGAGTAGGATTGTTTAATTAATAAATTGTGTTTTTGGCAATAGATAAGTGCACCGTGTGTGTGGGTCATAATAAAAGTGCTGACTTAGGCAGTTCCACCCTCTTTCTTTTGCGGTTATCCCTTCATTTTTATGTGTGTGTGCTTTCCTTGTTTTGAAGAAACCTCAAGAAGTAAAGATCAGCCCACAACTTCTTGATTTTCTGTTTATTGCATCTAAGTTAAAGGTTAGTATGTGTTCTTGTTGTGTTCTTGCCTAAATATGTATTTCTTGTTTTAGGGTTCTTGAGGTAACTAGGTAATATGTTAAATTGGTAGTGTTCTTGTGTTTAGTTGTAAGTTTGTGTGGATTTGGTATTAGTTTCATGGTTAATTTCTTTCTATTTGATTGATTGAGCTTTGAACTCCATTAATAGAGGATGATGATGAAGATGGGTTTTGATTTTGAAGAGATTTGATGTCTAAATGATTCTAATGTGTTTTAGTTAGTATTTATACATGTTATTTGTGGTTTTTATTGCTATACTACTGCTACAAGTCAATTTCTAGGTTTGATTTGGTATTTGGGTGTTGTGGTGAAGCTGGAAAAGAAAGCACAAACTATAGGTTTGTTTATCGTAGAATGCGACGCATTAGTCTTTAGGAACGCAACGCGTTAGTGTCCGGCGCAATGGGTGAGGGGATCGCGACGTGATCCTGCTACAGTGCAGTTTTGTGTTCTGTTTTTTAGCTTTTATTCAAGTTGTTTGATGTTCTATATATCATACTTAGTTCTAACATGGTTCAATTGAGATA
This sequence comes from Dittrichia graveolens, assembly GCA_038502395.1. Classification (NCBI taxonomy): domain Eukaryota; kingdom Viridiplantae; phylum Streptophyta; class Magnoliopsida; order Asterales; family Asteraceae; genus Dittrichia; species Dittrichia graveolens. The sequence goes on from JARJIL010000006.1 coordinate 70,421,093, forward strand.
ATTGAATTGGATTTGATGTTGGATGCTATATATGGAGATATGTGTGTTATTTATACACTTTAAATTAAGAAATTGGTATTGATGGACCTTGTACATGTCTGGTTGATTTCTAATTGTTATAAATCATGTAAACAGGTTATATGCTGTTTGAGCATATGTTTTATGATGTTGTATATATGTTGGACGTATTGGGTGTGTTAATACCCGTTTGTGAAATAACTTGATTTTTGGAGTTATTTGGGACTTGAATTTTAATTTGGGTTGTAGTGTTTTATTAGGTAAGGAGAAGACTCAGTGACATTAGACAACTGAGCTTAGAGATTGGTGAACACAGGTGAGTGGAATTTTAAGTTGTGGATGGTTATTAGGTGTAACGGTTATGGTTACAACTGTTTAATGAATGATGCTTTGATAGACTATTTAGTCTCATGATTGATTAGCTGGTTATGTGTTAATTAATCGTGGAGTCTTTGATATGTGCACATGGATGAGGGAGATAAGCTTGGTTGGGTTATGGGCTGGGCTCGTTTGTTATCGGCTAATAAGTAATTAGATCTTTTGATGTATGTTAGAGTTATATTTATTTGTAGGCCTTGTGTAATTTTGTTTTATTTAGAGTAGACCTTTATGTAATTTATATTTAATTAGGCTATGCTTATTTGTAATAGTTTAGCCCATATAGTTCAAGGCCAAGCATTGTAGGCCGATGGGACTTGAACTATATATATCGCTTGTAGCCCTAGTGACATTCTAACCTTTACAAGAACAGATATAGAATTTACACCTTTTGTGTGTGTTTTGAGAGCAATGTGTTCTTTATATTGTTCATACTCATCTTTCTTCTTAATCTTTGGACTTTTAATTGGTATCAGAGTCAATTCATTGCTGAATTGGTTCTAGGTAACATGGAAATCACTTCATTGTGTGAAACATTCCAAGATTAGAACTCATTCTTGAGGTTCACAAAGAAACCCTATTTTTTTGCAAGAAAACCCACTATTTCAAAAATCATTTCTCTTCAAATCACAATGTTTTTTTGAGTTTGTTAAGTGATTTAGAATAATTTGTGGTGGAGAAAATGAATAGTGATTTTCAGATTAAAAAACAAACAACATCTGTTGGTTTATTTTGAATTTTTTACTTTTTCAAGTTCTTGAATGTCACACCCCGCTAAAGCGGAAACACGAGGTGTCACAACACAAAATATCATCGCACAAGGTATATAGACAATAACCATTATATTAACTTAACAAAAATAAATAGTTCGGGTAAAACATAAATAAAATTTACACAACCGAATAATAATTAAATGACATTGTCTTGTACGATGCGAAAATAAAATAGATATTGTTTTTATAAAATGTGACGATGAAGATGAAGATGCCACACATCATGCTTCTATGCATAAGGTACCTAACGTCGATCACCTGAAAGCACGGGTAAAAGAAAGAAACGGTCAACTACTAGAGTTGGTGAGTTCATAGGTTTTCTTAATATATGCACAAAATAACTTTTAAATGAGAAAAGTTTAAATAATTGATGGAGGTTTTTGGAATAAAATAAAAGTATGCGCGAATGATAGAAGATGTATTATATTGCCCAATACGTTGCACATGGTAGTAATAGATTATGATGATTGTTGCTTGAGCCATTATACAACCTAGCCGACAACCAATTGCCCATGATAAACCTAACGCCTATATCAAATGACGTTAGTAGTGGTAAAGTACATCTATAGTTCGTCAACCATAAATGGGAGACGTCGGAATCTCCAAATAGCGCTACTTACAAATACCATCGGCCCACTAGCGGAGTTAAGGAATAATGTCCAACGAAGGGCCTTACAACGATAACCCAAGCACATCAAAGAATAATACCATAAGTGCTCAAAATAATATTTGAAATATATAAGAAGATAGGCAATAAACTTTTCATTAAATATATACACATGCTTTCACCCAAAAATAATATGAAATACGGTAAAAAGGGGCTATGATACTCACTCGGTATGCAAATGTGTTCACTTGTAAGGATTTCTTGTTCCTACCGAAGCTCCTTTCCTAATATAAGAGGTATGTAGCTCTATTAGACTTATTTTATTTATTATTTTGTATTATATATTTATTGTTAACTTATTTATTAAATAGTTAAAGGTTGTCTCTATTTTTCCATAAATCATAAGTGTTTACTAGAATTTTTAGTTCGTTAAGTTGAACTTTAAAAATTAAAAACTGTATTTTAGGAGTCATATTAAGGCTTGATATTTTAATATAATCTTAATACATGTTTCTAGAATGTCCAGTAAAAATATAAGAATTTATAATCCATGTTTAGTATTTTTCATAATTAAAAGTGTATAAGATGTCCACTGATCAGTGTCTGGATGACATGTTGTTACTAAAACGTCTATTTAGGGCTCATACGATCTCGTTTTTACATGATTCAAACTGGGAATTAACCACGACTCAAAAATGAAACGTTTAAAAAAAACTAGACGTATTTTAACCCAAGGATAAGTAAGTTACACGCGTTTAAAGTGTACCCTTTTAAATCTGCCAGATTTCCAGATTCAACATAGGTGTCTTTTTAAATATGTTTGAGGGATCAAATGTTCATGAAAATTAGTGAATCCAGGTTTAAATGAAAGGTGATACTTTATTTGTTTAAATCTTTTAATTAACAAAGTTTTAATTACTTTGATGAGTTTATATATATATGTTTTATATTTTAACTTATTTATATTTATTATGATGTATTTAATTATTTTTATTGTTATTATTATTATTATTGTATATGATTTGTAATTCTTGACTTTTAATAATTCGATTTTTCGAGCTCGGGAAGGTTCTAACCATATAGGCGGGATTTCTATGAAATCTAATATTATTATTGATGTACTTAAATCATAAATAATATTTTTAGTCATACCAAGCTTAAAGTTAGAATTTCTAATGGCTAACCTGGGAAATTTGTTGCCGAATGTCACATTGAAGTTCTTCACTATTTTCGCAAAAATCTGGTCTGTTTGTTGTTGTTTTTACTTAAAGTTGATTTTGGTAAGTGTTTTTGAGTTGGAGAAAGCTTTAGGAACAAGAAATATCAATTTTCATTGAGTTTTGAGGTGTTTTGATTTCTAGTTCGAAGGTAGTACCTGCGCGATAGAGAAGGCGGGTTGAATCATCCGACTTATTGATTAGTCCGACTTGTTCCTTTGTCCGACTTGTTACTTGTTGTGACATTATACCTTATGCAACTTTAATATTGGTCCGATTCAAGAACACTCGTTCGACCTAAGTCCTGTTCGACCTAAGTATCTTGTTTGACTTTGACACTTGTCCGACTTAAGAACCTATCCGACTTAAGAAACTATCCGACTTAAGAACCTATCCAACTTGATTCCTTGTGCGACTTAAGAACCTATCCGACTTGATTCCTTGTGCGACTTAAGAACCCAACCGACATAGCAACTTAAACACAAGCTTCAACTCGTCTGACTCATAAACCTTAAACAAACCTAAAATCACCCATCCGACTTGAAACCTCAAAACACACCCATCCGACTTCAACTACCTATCCGACTTTCCAGCCTGATCGAATTCAACAACCTGTACGACTTACCATACTCAAGTTTTTACACAACCAGATTTCCTACCAATTAACAGTTATCAATTCATTTCAAGGAAAGATCCCTAGAAGAAGATGAGTACTAGTAACGAAATTCTTGCGATTGGCACATACAAAATCACCTATCCTATACTGGAACGAATACAATGTATAGAAGGATAGATTTATGGATTTTATCGAACATAAGGAGAAATATGGAGAGATGATGAAAGACAACATACTCAATGGTGATGTTATGTTTGAAAAGATTATTGAGCCTGTTCCCGATAATAACCCACCAATAGTTGCTAAAAGATGATGAAAACTTTCCTCTGAGCTTACGGCTAAAGAAAAGGACCGAGCAAGAGCTGATCACTTCACCAAATACTACCTAAAACAAGGACTGTATGCTGAGATCTACTTAAAGATTCACAGCTTGGCTATAGCAAAATCCATCTGGGATGTGGTTAAGATACAGATGCAGGGAACTGAACAAGAAGCTTTTATCAGAGAAACACAACTTGTAAAGACCTTCGCGAAATTTCGAGCTAGAGATGGAGAACTTCTGATGGACACCTATAGCCGCTTCTGCAGACTATTAAATGATATGAGAAACCATGGTTTCACCAAGTCCGATCTAGATATCAATGTGAACTGGATCAATGCACTGGGTCCGGAATGCCAAAAGAATGTGAGGCTGTACAAACACATCAACCACAATCTCAAGGCTGTAACTCTCCACTCTATCTACGAAGAATTGAATCAATTTCAAGATGAAGTTCTATAGCAAACATCTGAAAACAAAATTTTGATCCACTCGCCCTAATAGCTGAAGGGAGAACCAAAGATCACTCCAGAGCATCTAAAGGCAAACAAATTGCTTCTGAATCTGAAACATCTCAAGGTGAGTCCAATACATTTGACATGGAGCAGGTGATGAAAGAAATTTCTTTGATTTTCAAGGCATATCAAAACAGATTTGGAAAGGCAAACAATCGGCAGAGATACACTTCAGGGTCAAGAAGAAAAGAAGGTTATCAAGAAGAGAGGAAGAGGTTGGAGAAACCTGAGGAAATGAAAGAAGAGGAAAAGAAGTGCTACAACCATGGTAGGACTGAGCACTACATCAAAGAATGCAGGAAACCAAAAATGAAAGATGCCGAGTACTACAAAAAACAAGTTGAGGCTGACAAGGAAGAAAGAAAGTGGGAAGGCAATTATGGTGGAGGACGACCAATTCCTGAGTAACATTGACGACTCAGATGAAGATGAGACGACACAAGCCCATTTTTGTCTCATGGCTAAGGTTGTCGGCTTCACTAGTGATAGCGAAGGAGAGGAAGAAGAAAACGCTGATGATCAAGATATCGATGATCCAGAGGATGAAGAGGAGTTTACTTACGGAAAGGTAAGTGTTGAACATGCTCAAACTTTGGTTGATCAAATTGAGAGACAAAACTGAAAAATCATAAAATTAAAAACAAAACTCAAGCATCAACCACAACCGAATCCGGATGAACTTCAAAAGATATTGACTACTAAAGAAAACGAATTAACCATTTTAACATCTAAAAATGAAGTATTAATTGATGATCTAAAAGAAGCTAAAGTATCCGTAGAAGAAGATTTGAAACATTTACAAAAGGAGAGATGTGAATTGTATACCAAAATAAAGAGTGTTGAATATTTGTTGATAAAAAAGGACCAAACTGCATAAACTATTTTCTTGAATAAACTAAAAGGCAAGAAATTCTCAAAATGAACATATGAAGGTCTAGGTTTTGTTAATCCCCATATTAGTGAAAAGATTACAGCTAAACATTTATACAACTTCGAAAGTATGAATATAGGATTAACCGCAAGAACTGTCTTTGTCGGACAAGAAGAAGAATTTAAGGAAGAAAAAACTAAACAACAAACCACAATAAAGGCACAAACATCATACAACTACGAAAGTCTAAATCAGTCTTATGAAACAATATAGTCATTACCTTTTTTTGTTAAATGACTACTTTCAAAGTTACTCAAAACCTGAGTTGGATTCAATGCCAATTTTTTCTGAAACTCAAACAAAACTCGTGTGTTATTCCGCACATGAAATTACAACGATGATTTGAATCGGTTGAAATAGAACTTTTTAACAAATCAATCAACCATGATCTATAATCTGTGATGTTACAAACTAAAATCAGTGAACTTGAATCAAAAAATGCCTATCTACAAAAATCCGCTGCATTAAACACTTCTGATACGAACATCATTCACGTACAATCCAATGAGTGTTTCTCCTTTTCTCAATCTCAAAACTCCGACATCACAAATGAATTGTCCCAAACCAAAACTCGACTACTGGGAGCCAAAGAAAAGAATAGAGTTGAAAATAGGATTAAACTCTAAGGTCAAGTCTGAGTTAGCCAAATCAGATGTAAGACGCAAATATTACAAAGGCGTGTGTGTGGAGTTTGAATCCGAAATTTTCTAACTAAAATAAAAAATAAATAAAATTGAGAATGAACTATTCCAATCCCACACACCTGAATCCACATCTATGAAAGGCAAAGCAAAGATAAGAGATCCATGTTCCTTAACACTTCCCCAAACTAAGGTACGTTCCACCAATCCAACTCCTACAAAACCATTCCACAAAAAAAAAAATAGACGAAAATATACCAAAGATGATATGTTAGCATGTTCCTCATCTAACGTATGTATGCATCTAGGTACAAGCTTGAAGGGTGTACTGAACTGCAAAGTGGGATAGAAGAAGAAAAGAGGAGAGAAGACGGATGAAGGATGCCACAAAGATGATTTATTTTACCCTGTAAACTTTTCAAACAAACTAGGTCAATGTTTTGTAATTATTCATCTTTCGTGAATATTAATCATGTTGAACCTTTTGTTAAATCTGTCAAACATGAAATGTTTTGTGTAAGTGATGGTCGTTCTAAGGGACATTGCTCTTTTAAATGTTTATACGATGAAGATCGGAAAATATGCGGGATCAAACCAGATCTAAACTATTAGTGATTTGAATCCCAACATGAACGAGCATCCTTTGTGAATTGAAAAGTTTACAAGATAACCTATTGGCGCAAGAAACGCTCAAACAGAGCCCCACTCAACCCTAATAACTCACTTTCTCCACAAAAGATCAATCAATCTGCGTCAACATCAAACAATCCACAAACTCGGATTTCCAATAATCGAAAATCAAACAAACATTTCAATAACAATTTGAATCCAAATCCTCGAGATCACAACATCTAGAATCACAACAATATGAACGATGTGTGGAATCATCACAAATCTTGAACTGACAAAGTATAACGCAAACACGCTCCAATTCAACAACAATACCAACCCACCAATCATACAGAACCTATGTATCAACACTCCATTCCGAATCTAACCGTACGAACGAACACTAATGCGAACCATAAACCTCACCAACCATGGAATGGTAAATTGGACGATAAACCCAAAGGGTTTCAAAGGATTTGTGATCCACAAAGAGACAGATGCAATTTTAATGAACAAGTTAAAGGAACGAGCATCACCCATCAAACTAACTTGGGTCCCTATAATCAAGACAACAGAACCACCCATCAAAATAATCTTTGAATTTGTTATTCAATGTGCTAACATGCAAGGACCCATCTCAAATTGGGTACCTAAATTCTCTTTGTTTTCCATGTGTAGTTGTCTAGTCGATGGTATATGGACTATTGCTGTACTAAGCATATGACCGGGGACAGGAGTCTTCTCACGAACTTTTTCCCACAATACTCGGAAAATGTTTGGTTTCTAAACGACCATGTAGCACCAATAATGGGGTCTGGTGACATTATAAAAGAAAATCTAAAAATAAGGAAAGTTTCGTACGTAGAAGGATTGGGTCACAATCTGTTCACCATTAGATATTTTGGTGACAAAGGGTTGGAAGTGAACTTCAAAGTAAAAACCTGCTCTGCCATAACTGAAAAGGGAGATGAAATACTGACTGGATCTAGAAGGTTAAATCTCTACACAAATGACCTAGCCTATTTGGACTCCAAATGGTTAGTATGCTTACTGTCCAAGGTCTCATCAGAGCTCACATGGATGTGGCACAGAAACTATCATACCTCAACTTCAAAAACATCAACAAGCTAGTTAGATGTGATTTAGTTCGTGGCATACCTAAACAGAAGTTTTAAAAAGAAAACCTGTGTCAACACTGTGAAAAGGGTAAGATGAGAAGAGCTTCTCACAAGGTCAAACAAGTGTCTAGCTCCACAACACCTCTCTAGTTACTACACATGGATGTGGTCCGATGAGAGTAAAATCAAAGAATAGGAAGAGGTATATCCTTGTGATAGTGGATGACTATTCATGATATACCCGGGTCATGTTTTTGAGAACAAAGGATGAAGCTCCTTCAATTATCATTACATTTCTCAAACAAGTGCAGAATCGATCAAAACAGAAAGTTGCTTCTATCTATACCGACAACGGTACTGAATTCGAGAACAAAGTCTTGGATTCCTATCTTGAGTCTATGGAGATTATACATCAGTTTTTAGCTGCATACACACCTGAATAGAGTGATGTTGTAGAATGAAGAAATCAAACCCTGGTTGAAGCAACTCAAACTATGTCGTCTTATGATGATCTACCACCTTCCTTCTGGGCAGAAGCAGTCAACACTTAACACATCCTACTATATGAAAAACAGATCTATTCTTCACCATCGTTTAATAAAACTCCATATGAACTCTCTAATGGCATTGATCCTAATATCAAATACTTTAATGTGTTTGGTAATAGGTGTTTTTGAAGGAATCCCATGCATTCTACAACACCCACAAGCAACGGAAGCAAAGGTTTTCAAAATGAGTTTTCGGGTACTCAAAACCACATGCACAAGATTCTTTGAGAGGATCAATACTACAAACGAAGTATAGCAACAAGAGAACCAGAAACAAAAGAGAGGATATCATACCCTTGATGTGTATGGTGGTAGTGATGAGGATGTGATGCTTGAACTCAAAGACGATCTCCTATAATGGTATCCACACCAAGTTAACGAGAATCCACTTGCTATGGCTTGAAGCTTGACTTCTCCTTGCTAGGACCTGCCTGTAACATCCTCAACTTGGGCCTAGTTGTAATTAGTATGTATGTAGGTATAGTTATTGTAATAAGAAGTATTTTGTGTATACTTGTTGAATCAAATAAATGCAAGTTATGTGTTGTTTAGCCAATTAAGTGTGTGTGTACATAGTCAATTAAGAGCAAACCCTCATGTGAAGAAAGGGGCAACCGCCTCTATTTATACATGAGAATATATGTCTGTGTGCGTGGTTAGTTGACTGAAAGTCAAAGAAGAGAAAAACACACAAAAAACTACATACACCTTTTCCTCTCTCGTAGCTCTCTCGGATTTCTGGAAAAGAAGAAAGAAGAACAAGAATTCTCGGTTGTTTAATCTACAAAAGGTTAGCAACTTAGAATTATTGATGTTATAAGATTGCATGAATGTTAGAAACATGAAATCATGCAAGAACACCATGAAGAACATGCAAAAGCTTACTTTAAAGTGAGTTTTGGTATATTTGGTGTTCTTGTATGATTTGATGTGTTTATGATGGCTAGATGAATAGAGAGTGATATTCTATGATGTTCTGGGCTTAAAGCAAGCCAAAATGAAGTTGTTTAGATGACCAAATTATGTTATCGGAATTGCAGTTTATGATGTTGTCGGATTCCGCAACTATGAAGTTGTCGGAATCCGCATGTGAGGAAAACCGAAAGAAGTGACGGAATCCGATAGAAGTGTCGGATTCCGCAACTCTGTCGGGTTTCATAATTTGTAGTCCTTTAAAATATGGAATCCTCAAGTCTATCGGATTTCCATAGTTTCGGATTCTAAGTATCGGAATCCGATAAGTATCGGATTTCATTGTAAGTATCGGATTCCTATGTATCGGATTTCCCTTCATGTGTTGGAATCCGCAAGTGTCGGATTTCACATACATGTTGGAATTCCTAAGTCTTGGAATCCGATTGATTGAGTAAGTATCGGATTTCAACTATGTGTGTCGGATTTCATGAATCCGATAGAACCATCGGATTTCCCCAAATCCGACAGTTTTGGTGGATTTATGCTAAGTCAAATTTAAGAGTTTTGTGTTGTAGCCTTGCTATGCATGTGTGAATGATTAAAGTCAGTATGATATTTTAGGTGAACTTGTTGTAGTGGAGTCAAAGCCAGATACCTGTACGAAGTAAGCCACTCAGGCCAGTGCCTACTTTCATGAGACTCAGTAGAGTAAGTCTTGCAAGCTGAGATGACTATGTGAATGTGTAAATGTCTATGTATGTATGTCTAACCTCTATTTGCAGGTATGCTTAAAAAGATGAGTGTAAGTTATGAATGATGATGTGATTACTTGTAAGTTGTATAATAGGTGCATGCCAGTAGATCCAGATTTGAACCGCTTAGTTAATATCTGATGATGTGCATGAATGATGAACTGTATGATGATTGCATGTGAAAGTATGAATGAATGATTGAATGATTGATCCCTATGGGATCCTATGTACGATATATGACTATATGATGACGATGGATCCCTGTGGGATCTAATGTACGTATAGGTGTATGTGAACTGTCTGCAGACTATCTGACGCATTGTTAAGGTCAGCCGGTTAGCTGGATCCTAACAGGACTTCGGTCATTTCTGGATTTAACGGTGATTCGGGTTGCATCCCGGATCGAGGTTTTGCAGAACCACCATGCCTTAACGTGAGTGGTGATCAGCCGGTTGTAGCTGGATTACCTGTGGAGTCTTTGACTCTGTGAACGATGCTTGGTGGACTGCTTTATGCTCCCCCACTAGCGCGGATTGGTTGTGACTGATTCCCCGGTCTTGGTTATTGAGCATGATTAGTTCTCCTGCAAGACATGACTCTTACTGATCTTGTCGGCACACCGCTATGTGTTAAGCTAGAAATGTGTGCTTATGTACGATGTGTATGATGCATGAATTACTTTATTGATGCTTATGCTAAGTAAGTACTCACTAGCTAGTGTAGCTAATGGTACTATGTTTCCCTTTTCAGGTAAAGACTAGATGGCCTGCGAGGCGGGTTGCTTTTGGGATATACCTTGCCCCTTGTGGGTGGAACACTTGTATTTTGTGATGTAATGTAAATAGATACTATGGTCGGTTCCTGTATGATAGGTAATACCAATGAATATTTTGGAAACAAAGATGATATGATTAACTGTTTGTTAATATTAAAAGAAAAATTTCCGCTGCTAAATCTGTTTTGTTATTAAAGCAACTGAAACAGAAGCGGTGTTACAATTAGGTATCAGAGCCTAAGTTTGAGTGAATTGAGTACTTGAAAGAGTATTCGATCTCAAGCTCGGGCCCGACCATAAAGAAGTGTTCCTAAGAGGGGGGGGGGGGAGTGAGTGAGAGTTATATGTATGCTAGTATTATATGATGACTTTTTTGTAAGATAAAATAGTGAAATTGAGTATTAACTGCTCTTTCTCTGTCGTATAGAAGTTGATATAAGATGTCTACCGAACGTGGCATTACTGAACAAGCGTTGAAAGAATTAGAGGATGAGGCTTCGAATATGCCTCATCAGGCTGACGATCAGAGATCTCAGCAAAATGTCGGTGGTGGCAGACCTGAGCCAGATCAGGCTGCTATTATTAGGCGATTGGAGGAAGAGCTTCGTGTGACGAAGGAGCTCTTATTGCAAGCGACGCTGAACAAGCCCCGCAAGACTTGTTCATATAAGAAGTTTCTAACTTGCAATCCTCCGACGTTCCAGGGGAGTGATAACCCTACAGTTACTATTCAATGGCTCCGGGAGATGGAGCAAGTATTTGAATCATGTGAATGTGAACCGGAATATTGCGTGAAATACGCAATACGAATGTTAAAGGGCCGTGCCATCTTCTGGTGGGATACGGTGAAAGCGTCGGTTCGAAAAGAAGTATTGAGTGCTGTCACTTGGGAGCAGTTCTCTGAGAGGGTGCTGAAGAAATATTGCACCGCGTATGATTTTGAACGTATGGAGAGAGATATTAATGATCTCAAGAAAGGGGATAAGCCAATCGAGGAACACATAACCGCGTTCACTGATAAGATGCGGTTTGTTCCCCATCTGATCCCAAACGAGACCACTAAGATAAGGCGGTTTGTGGCAACTCTGCCACTGGAATTTCGCCCACACGTTCGGGCTGTTGTTGAACTAGATCGGGTGTTTGATATAGCCCGACAATTGGAAGATGACCGTTTATACTGCAAGGGCGAATCTGCCGGTGCAGGGTCAAAGAGGAAGTTTCAACTGTCTGATAAATCGGGTCCTTCCAAAGGACAATCCTCTACAGACGGGAAGACTGAGATTTCAAAGAAGCCGAGATCTGAAAACCCTTGGTGTGTTTCGTGTCGCACTTACCATTCTGGTGAGTGTTCTAGTGCTACCCAACGGTGCTGGAGGTGCGGACAGAAGGGCCACGCTAGTCCTGTGTGTGGTTTCAAAGAAAATGTCTGTTACCGATGCTATAAGCCTGGGCATAAGTTGACAGATTGCCCGGAAAGATAGGGTACCGGATATAAGGGGTCTTTTAGAGACCAAAAGAAAGAAGATGCGCCTCGCGCGATGGGGAGGGCTTTTCAGATGATAGCGGAGGAGACCAAAGATGCAGGAGATGTCAATACCGGTACATTCTTTACCAACTGTTCCCCTGCTTATGTATTTTAACTCTGGAGTTGATTACTCCTTTGTTTCTTGTCTTGTTGTTAGAAGTTAAGATTACCTGTTTCAAGATAATCAATCCACTTGATATTGAAGTTGCTAAGGTAGTCTCTATTTCAGAGAAAGTTTCAATAGTTCTTCTTGATGTCAAGGGAGGGAGTTTCCCTATCTTGCTCTTAGTTATGCCTATTACGGGCTTTGATGCTAGTGTTGGGATGGATTGGCTCAGCAGTCGTAATGCTGAGATTCCCTGTACCCAAAGAAAAGATAGTTAAGATTCCTCTTTCTGATGAATCTTGTGTTATAGCTCGTGGAGAACGACAGGGGTGTGATATTCCTGTTATCTCCATTGTTGAGAATTTAGAAGTTTGCTTCAAATATTGTGACTCTTTCTTCGCGAATTTATTTATGCCAAGATAGAGGAACGACCAGTCCAACATATCAGAGTAGTATTTAATTTCTCTGATGTGTTTTCTGAGAAACTGCAGTCTTTACCTCCGGTCACTAATGTCAATTGTGAGATTAACTTGAATCTGGGGGCTACTGCGGTGGCTAGAGCTCCATCTTTGATAGGTTCTCGAAGTTCTTAAATGAGAACAATTGTATGTCGAGTTGTCTAAAGTGTGAGTCCTGGCTAAGGGAAATGTATTTCCTTAGTCATGGCATCTGTAAGAATTGTGTTGAGTAGATCTAGCTAAGGTAGAAGCTATGATGAATTAGTGAGTTCCTAGAACTCCTCTTGAAATTAGAAGTTTCCTTGCCTTAGCTAGCTGCTACTGACGGTTCATCCGCAATTTCTTGAAGTTGCGAGTCCATTGGTTAAACTGACTTGTAAAGATGTATCTGTAGTATGATTGGAAGCTCAGGAGAGATCCTTTCAGCTTTTGACACAATTATTGTGTGAAGCTCCGATCCTCATCTTGCTTGATGGTTCGGAAGACTTTACTGTCTGTTGTAAGATCCGTTACTACCCTGGTGAAGCCAGTGTTGTAACAAATGCTTTAAGTCATAGAGGATCGCCAACGGGAGTTGAATTTGTGAGGATTATGATGAATGCCAGAGATCTTATGATCGTCTGCAACGATTTGATGTTCCGAAATTATTGTTCGTTTCTTAGCCACAAATGAGTCTGTTTTGTTGACTCATTTTTATGATATGTTAGTGAGACTGTGACACGTCACGGTATTTCTTGATTGTTTTGATTTCCACGCTTTGTTGTTCTAGTTCTTGAAAATTCTCCTTGAAGAGACGTTATTCGTCTGAGATGTAAGGGGAAGTTAAGTCGATGTTCTATAGATCCATTAGAAGTCGTGCATAAAGTCGGAGATCAGACGGAAACTTTTGAGATACCGCCCGAACTAGTCAGTGTATATGTCTTCTTTAACGTGTGTTGTTTACGTAAGTGCCACGTTGAAGAAGAATCTGTAGTGATTCTTGACACGAAGGTCAAGAAGCTACGCAAGAAGACGATTAAACTGGTCCTTGTGAAGTGGAAGCACAATCTGGGTCCAAATTTGACGTGGGAAGTTGAAGACAAGATGAAGACAAGGTACCCTCACCTGTTTATCACTAAGTAGATTCCGAGGACGGAATCTTCTTAAGGAGGGTAGATTTGTAACATCCTCAACTTAGGCCTAGTTGTAATTAGTGTGTACGTAGGTATAGTTATTGTAATAAGAAGTATTTTGTGTATACTTGTTGAATCAAATAAATGCAAGTTATGTGTTTATATGTATGTATGTACGTATGCATGTACGAATATATGTATGTATTGAGTGTGTGTGTGTACATAGTCAATTAAGAGGAAACCCTCATGTGAAGAAAGGGGCAACCGCCTCTATTTTTACATGAGAATATATGTGTGTGTGCGTGGTTAGTTGACTGAAAGTCAAAGAAGAGAAAAACACACAAAAAACCGCATACACCTATTCCTCTCTCGTAGCTCTCTCGGATTTCTGGAAAAGAAGAAAGAAGAACAAGAATTCTCGGTTGTTTAATCTACAAAAGGTTAGCAACTTAGAATTATTGATGTTAGAAACATGAAATCATGCAAGAACACCATGAAGAACATGCAAAAGCTTACTTTAAAGTGAGTTTTGGTATATTTGGTGTTCTTGTATGATTTGATGTGTTTATGATGGCTAGATGAATAGAGAGTGATATTCTATGATGTTCTAGGCTTAAAGCAAGCCAAAATGAAGTTGTTTAGATGACCAAATGATGTTATCGGAATTGCAGTTTATGATGTTGTCGGATTCCGCAACTATGAAGTTGTCGGAATCCGCATGTGAGGAAAACCGAAAGAAGTGTCGGAATCCGATAGAAGTGTCGGATTCCGCAACTCTGTCGGGTTTCATAATTTGTAGTCCTTTAAAATATGGAATCCTCAAGTCTATCGGATTTCCATAGTTTCGGATTCTAAGTATCGGAATCCGATAAGTATCGGATTTCATTGTAAGTATCGGATTCCTATGTATCGGATTTCCCTTCATGTGTTGGAATCCGCAAGTGTCGGATTTCACATACATGTTGGAATTCCTAAGTGTTGGAATCCGATTGATTGAGTAAGTATCGGATTTCAAGTATGTGTGTCGGATTTCATGAATCCGACAGAACCATCGGATTTCCCCAAATCCGACAGTTTTGGTGGATTTATGCTAAGTCAAATTTAAGCGTTTTGTGTTGTAGCCTTGTTATGCATGTGTGAATGATTAAAGTCAGTATGATATTTTAGGTGAACTTGTTGTAGTGGAGTCAAAGCCAGATACCTGTACGAAGTAAGCCACTCAGGCCAGTGCCTACTTTCATGAGACTCAGTAGAGTAAGTCTTGCAAGCTGAGATGACTATGTGAATGTGTAAATGTCTATGTATGTATGTCTAACCTCTATTTGCAGGTATGCTTAAGAAGATGAGTGTAAGTTATGAATAATGATGTGATTACTTGTAAGTTGTATAATAGGTGCATGCCAGCGGATCCAGATTGGAACCGCTTAGTTAATATCTGATGATGTTCATGAATGATGAACTGTATGATGATTGCATGTGAAAGTATGAATGAATGATTGAATGATGGATCCCTATGGGATCCTATGTACGATATATGATAATATGATGATGATGGATCCCTGTGGGATCGAATGTACGTATATGTGTATGTGAACTGTCAGCAGACTATCTGATGCATGGTTAACGTCAGCCGGTTAGCTGGATCCTAACAGGACTTCGGTCATTTCTGGATTTAACGGTGATTCGGGGTGCATCCCAGATCGAGGTTCTGCAGAACCACCGTGCCTTAACGTGAGTGGTGATCAACCGGTTGTAGCTGGATTACGTGTGGAGTCTTTGTCTCTATGAACGATGCTTGGTGGACTGCTTTATGCTCCCCCACTAGCGTGGATTGGTTGTGACTGATTCCCCGGTCTGGGTTATTGAGCAGGATTAGCTCTCTTGCAAGACATGACTCTTACTGATCTTGTCAACACACCGCTATGTGTTAAGCTAGCAATGTGTGCTTATGTACGATGTGTATGATGCATGAATTACTTTATTGATGCTTATGCTAAGTAAGTACTCACTAGCTAGTGTAGCTAATGGTACTATGTTTCCCTTTTCAGGTAAAGACTAGATGGCCTGCGAGGCGGGTTGCTTTTGGGATATACCTTGCCCCTTGTGGGTGGAACACTTGTATTTTGTGATGTAATGTAAATAAATACAATGGTTGGTTCCTGTATGTTAGGTAACACCAATGAATGTTTTGGAAACAAAGATGATATGATTAACTGTTTGTTAATATTAAAAGAAAAATTTCCGCTGCTAAATCTGTTTTGTCATTAAAGCAACTGAAATCAGAAGCGGTGTTACACTGCCTCAAGAACAACAGCCTTAACCCTTGCCTTGCTAGCACTAGCCTAAGCTTGCTAATTAAAGCTTCAAGTATGCTTTATGTGTATATGGAAGTAACAATTGCAAAAGGTTCTTAAGAGAGAGTTTTGAGGGGTTTATATAAGCACATGAGGAGCTCAAGTTGCACTAGGGATGGCCTCAAAGGCTTGACCTAATTGGACCAACCAAAAAGGTCAAATAAGATTAAAGAATCACTTTGACTTCTGTCTTCACAGGCCGTGAAGAAATCGTGAAGGCTCTGCCCCCACGACTTCTTCCCCGGCTCATGATGCCTTGTGAAGGGCTTCACCACCCGTGAGGGCCCGTGAAGGTCGACAGAAACCCTAATTTCACAATCTTTCTATCTTGACTTGTTCTATCGGACTCTACGCTTGGCGTGTGACCCAATTGGCCCGTGCCTCATCAGTAGTGATACCCGTATACGTGTATCAATGAGAAGATAACCTACAGTTTTGTCCTAAATGAAAAGTCTAACCTTAGAAAATTCGACTCTATAGCTAATGAGGGAATTTCCTTGGTTATTCACAGGAGTCAAAAGCTTTTCGTGTGTTAAACAAACGAACTAATTTTGTTTTAGAAAGTATAAAAATGACTTTTGATGATACACTAATAACTACATCTTTTTCACCAAACTCACTGGCAATTGCTTTTGGAGACTTTTGTTCAGAACCGGGTTTTTAAAGAAAGGAAACAAACGAGCTTATTTCAAAAGAGTCACCTGACTTGAAATATATATATTTGATTTTTTAGATAATGTTTCTGGATCTAATTCTAAATCTACTGACAAGATTGAAGCTATAGCACAAGAATCACTAGACATCTCACAACAGACAGAAACTGAGTCCACGTCACTACTAGTCAACTCTGCATCTGATCCAATTCCATTTAGACATTCACAACATTGAATTCACCTATTAGCATAGAAGAAGGACAAGAAAATGAAGTATTTTACGAACCGGCTCCTCAATTTGATCTAGAACTAGAAGTACAAGAAGAGGATAAATCCATACAACAACGGTTAGATAACTTCTTTTCTCAAACAAATGACACTCCTGCCCCCCATGAACCTAGATGGAAAAGTGCTCACCCCGAGACTCAAATAATTGGCAACCGTGACACTGGCGTATAAAACAGCCATTGAGTATCAATTCTCAAGCTTTATTAGTATGCTTGAACCAACCCGCACCGTAGATGCCTCACAAGATGCTATTGGATCATTATAATGCAAGATGAACTAAATGTAAAACCACTTTTTACATATTTCTCTAAAAACACTATTTACAAGTTAACGTTAAAAAAAACCACATCAGACTTGTGACAAATTATAGTTTTCAACTACACACGCTAGTGTTATACAAAAGTAGTGTTTAAAAGTTTTTCTTCTCAAAAGTCAGGAGCTATACAGCTAATCACTGAGCTGGGGCCTTACCCTTGCTGGAACCTTCATCACCTGCAACACATAATCAAAACTTAAGTTAATGCTTAGTGAGCATACACGCCGGACATAAACAACATAAGCAGTAGTAAAAGTCTCCCCAGGATGTCTCGCATCCAAGCTATAACACCTGCAATCCTACACAAACTGTCACTGATCTGAAGTATAACTACACCACCTGCGTAGCCATACCCACTTAACACCGTTTTGGTATACAGCTACATCACTTGTGTAGTTATGTACCCTGGAACCGTCTCGGTATATGGTTACACCACCTGTGTAATTGTACACCCTAGCACACTTCTGGTATATAGCTATACCACCTGCATAGCTATACACGCTGTTGTAGAAATAAATATTTCATAGCTATCCCACACAACTAAGTTATCATACAACACTTATAAAACATAAATGCCCTCGTTCTGTTTTGCATAATCATAAACATATAAGCATGCACGTATCCATACAAAGAGATAGTATACTCACCTTAATGCTTAGATATATGTCAAACAGTGTTATCTCGATCGTATCCCCGTAAGTATGTCAACACTTATAGCCTACAAGTAATATACAACCAATGCATCAAGCTTACAACTCTGCTGAACAACTAAAAGCTGAATAGGGCACAGGCACGCCCGTACGTGTTTGCAGGCACGGTCATGCTTTACCCCTAGGTCTGGTCGTGACCTCTACAGACATGGGCATACCTCAAACACGCCCATACCTTACATAGGTACGCCCGGACCATAAGAACTAGGGTTTGCCACGAGGCTCTAGGCACGCCCGTACCCTTCTTGGGCATGCTCGTGCCTTATGAATTGTAGCAACAGTTACACTTGTTTGTTGTTTCTGACCAAAAATCAACCACAATTCACTAACAAGGGTTTCCAGCACTTTTTTGACACAAACTACTACTACTAACATCCTAACAACAACAAAGTATACATATAACAAACCAAGATCATAGATTCAACCATTGAATCCCTCTTCGACCCACTAACACAAAGAAGCAATTAAACAAGGCATACCTGGCTATAAGATCATTATAGGACTAAATTATGTTGCTAAATCTTCTATATTAGTGATTAAAAATCAAGAAAAGTGGCTGCTACAACTTGTTGATATATATGATGTGTTCTTATCCAAGTGTTTGATTCCACAAGTTAAACAAGTCATATTTATATATACTACTTACCAAGAATTGCAAAACAGACACCAGACTTATCTACTTTAAAAATGGCATCTTTAGCCTCTATAGTTTAATCACATGAAACACCAAGAGGCATCTTACCAAACACACAATACTTAACAGTTAATAAATATAAATAGAAACTTCTAAACTTTGGGCGTTACAACTCTTCCCCATTTGGGATAATTTCATCCCCGAAATCTACTCTGCAAACAACTCAGGGTAGTTCTGTCTCATGTCACTTTCAGGCTCCCATGTGTAATCTGAGCCTTTCGTGTGCTTCCATTGTACTTTCATAAGCCTTATCCGTTTGTTACACATGCTCGTTACTTTTTTTTCTAAATAGCTATTGTCTGATCTACATAACTGAGTTTCTCATCATTAGTCACATCCTGTAAAGGAACAATTGCTGACTCATCTACTAAACACTTATGAAGGTGGGACACATGAAAGGTGTTGTGGATATAAGACATCTCTTCTGGAAGTTCCATTTTGTAAGCTACTTTCCCTACCCTCGCAATAATCTTGAAAGGACCAATAAACCTAGGCCGTAGCTTACCCCTCTTTCTTAACCTGATCACCCGTTTCCATGGCGACACTTTTAACAACACATAGTCCCCAACTTTAAACTCTAACGGTGATATCCTTTTATCTGTATAAATTTTCTTTCTATCCTGAGCTACTTTTAATCCTTCACGTATCTGCTGAATAGACTCAGTCATTTGTTGAACCATCTCCGTACTGCCCAACTCTTTCTAACCAGCTTCACTCCAACAAACCGGAGTTCTACATCTTCTACTATACAACAATTTGTATGGTCGCATGTCAATACTTGTATGGTAATTGTTGTTGTACGAGAACTCAGCTAACGGTAAGTATGTATCTTAACTGCTACTTAAGTCAATGATACATGCTCTGAGCATATCCTCCCGTGTATGTATGGTTCTCTCGCTCTACCCATCAGTCTGAGGGTGGAAAGTTGTACTAAGGTGCTACTTACTCCCTATATCTTCATGGAACTTACTCTAGAACTTAGAGGTAAATTGAGTATCTCTATATGAGACAATTAAAACAAGTACTCCATGTCTGGCTACAATCTCTTTCATATACACGTCTACCATTCTTTTGAAAGTATACACTTCCTTTATCAGGATAAAGTGGGCACTCTTTGTGAGTTGATTAACTACAACCCAGATAGCATCAAACCCCCGAGGTGTTCTAGGTAACATGGTGATCAAATCCATTCTAACATGTTCCTATTTCCAAACTAGGATATCTAGTGATTGCAATTTTCCATGCGGTTTCTGGTTCTCTACTTTTACCTGTAGGCAAGTCAAACATCTTTCGACATGCCTCACTATGTCACACTTTATTTTTGGCCACCAGTTTTTTAGTCTCATATCCCTGTACATCGTTGTCGCCCTGGGTGGATTGAAAGCTGAGAATGATGTGCCTCCTCCAAAAGTGTTTGCCTCACATCTCCATAACTAAGTACCCACACAGAATCATAACGGGTCAAGAGATCTCAAGTATCCCTTGCTAACTTTGACACCTGTCCTTTGATATGATCCTTCTTCTGATTACTGTCTTTAACTGCCTCAATCTGAGATACTTTAAACTTCTCAAGTATTGGGGTGATAACTACATTCTTACTCGATGCATTTGTATCTGTATGGTACCTGACTTTCTGCTTAGTGAATCTGCAACTACATTAGCTTTACCTGGGTGGTATAACATCTCACAATCATAGTATTTCAAAAGCTCTAACCACCATCTCTGGTGCATGTTCAGATTCTTCTGTTCTAGAAAATACTTGAGACTCTTGTGGTTTGAATAAATGGTTCACTTAACCCCATAAAGATAGGGGTGCCATATCTTGAGAGCGAATACAACAACAGTTAACTCCAAATCATGCGTTAGGTAGTTGCTTTTGTGAATCTTTAACTAACGAGAGGCATAGGAAATAACTTTTCCCTTTTGCATAAGTACACAACCCAACCCTCTGTAGGAAGCATCACAGTAGACTACCTTATCTTCCATTCCATCTGGCAGTGTGAGCACAGGGGCATTACACAACTTATTCTTCAATGTATCAAACACTTTTTGCTAGTCATCTCCCCACTTAACTCTGCACTCTTTTTAGTCAACTGAGTTAGGGGTACTGCTGTCTTAGAAAAATCTTGTATAAATTGTCTGTAGTACCCTGCAAGCCCAAGAAAACTTCTTACATCAGTTAGATTCTGAGGCGGTTCCTATTGCATCACAGCTTCCACCTTAGCATGATCCACCTTAATCCTACTTTGATTAATAAGATGACCTAAAACATTAACAGAGAAACATAAATGATCTAGGTTAAAAACATATTAAAGACTGTAAAAACAAAATTTACACTAGTATGGAGTATCAGTTGATATCAGTAGCAACTGATAGACAGTTTTGAACAATGGATCAGCTAATGAAGTACTTTGCTGAGCATTTCGTACTTAGCTAAGCATGATCAGCTGAGCATTTTGATAAGTTGATGGTCATTAGCTGAGCAAAGTAACTTGAGCTTTTTCATGATTTAGTAAGATATATGTTAGTGCAATCGAAGAATAAACATTTATTTAAATATTTTGATGACGCAATTTTAATATTTAGATTTAATATTAAATATCTTATAAAAATCCAAGTTCATATGAAAATAATAAGTATGGAAAAATAAATCATTAAATATAAATTTGCATTGATCACAACAAAATATTATGATATGATTAGAAAAGAATCAATTATGTAAATTTTACAAACGCCAAACGTATACAATACCCATCTATTTAAAAACGATTCTTGAAAGAACACGATCATATATATAAAAATCAAATTTTAACACAATATTTAAAAAGCATTTTCATATTTTATAAAAACATTTCCATATGCTCAAGAACATATTTATTTTGGAAATATATTTTTATCACATAAATTGCCACAAACAAAAACAGAATATATTTCAGATGGCAAATGTATTACTAATGAAAGTGCAGAGAATGTGTAATGATCAAGCACTTAATCTTTCAAGCCTGTGTTTGCGAGATATTTTTAAGAGCTATTATTATTTTGGGTATTGTAATAAAGTGGAAGAGATCAAAGTATAAAAGGTAACTTTCATGATATTTGTGCTAAGAAAGTACAACTCACTTTATAGGTGGCACACTCTCATCCACTCATTCTAATATCCTTGATATTTGTTATAAACCAACTAAATAATTCATCTCACAAATACCAATATACAGTACACCATCCAATATTATTTTAATGCGTATTGTACTGTTTGATGACAGAAAATATAAGTATTTGTCGGCCTCCAATGGTAACATGTTAATCTGGAAAATCAAGTTGTGTGAGAAACCCACGGTTGACCGTGAGCTGCAACCGCCGGGTCTCCTTACAAATTTTGAGATTTTCTCTCTCATGCCTATAAATAGCATACTTGATCTCTCATTTTATTCATCCTCTTGCACTGAAAATCTCTATAATATTTAATCACACACTTGTGATATTTCATTTTCATATTTTATATGTGTGATTCTTGAGTTGATTAATTTTCAAAGATCAAAGCATCTACATTAATCAACTCAAAGAGAGCAAGAGAGATCAAGAGAGAGAATACAAGAGCTTCAAATATATATATATATATATATATATATCCATTTGCCTATTGATTTGTAAGAGTGAAATCATTTGTACACACCATTGTTGGTGTTAGAGAGCTTTCATTTCTTGAGTGATAGTTCTAGTTGTAGAACTTATTTGTACATGTGAGTTTGACTATTCCCCAAATTGTTCTTGGGTTAGTGTTCTTGGTTAAGAACACTTTGTCAAAGTCCTTGGAGAAGGAATTTGTTGATGACCTCGGTGGAGGCAAGGACGTTCTACATGGTAAGCAAAGAAGTCATCATTAGAGGCATTGCGGGTTCTTGGTAAAGAGCTCGAGTTTGGTGATCTTGGATTAGAACATCGTGAAGTAATCACGTCCTCTTATCAAATGTGATTATAAGCGGTGGTCTCTTCTGGTCTAAGGAGACTTTTTACACGTTGTGCTAGCAAAAGAATTCATGACGGAGGTCAAGGAGTGGATGTAGTTTGGAGTTCAACCGAACCACTATAAATCTCGGTGTTACCTTTCAAACCCTTAAACTCTTTACATACTTGCGCTTTAATACTCTTGTTTGATATTATTGATTTTTGATTCCATTGTGTATAAGAATATATATTGGTTAAAGAGTTTAATATAAAGGTTTTTTTAAATAAAAATATTTTTAAAGAAATTAAAAGTTTTAAAAATAGTCATAGAAACTATCCAACCCCTCTTCTAGTTTCCACAACATAGATATGCTTAGATAAGTTGGATATTTTAAAATAGAGACACACCATACACACATAAGCAAGCACATAAACACACAATAAAACTACAAATTTAATATACATAGTTTGGATATTAGGAAATTGAACCTTGCTTCATTCAGAAGTTTTGTCAATAAATCAGCTAACTAGATATCAGTATTGATGTAGTGCATGAAAATCTTCTTCTTTTGCACTTTATCTCTAAAGAAATGATATTTGATCTCAATATGTTTTGTCTTTGAATGCATCACTAGATTATTTAAGATTGATAGGGAACTTGTGCTGTCACACAGGATTAGAGTGTTATCAAACCTCACATCATAATCTAGAAGTTGATTTTGCAACCATAAAATTTGAGCACAACAACTACCTACAGCTATATACTCAGCTTCAGTAGTAGACGTTGACACTAAATTTTGTTTCTTGCTAGTCCAACTAATTAGTCTTTCTTCTAGCAATTAACAACCTCCTAAAGTACTCTTTCTATCTAATGTGCATCCTTCAAAATCAAAGTTAGTGTATCCAACTAACTTAAGATTTAAATCTTTGGGGTACCAAAGACCAAGATTAGGAATTCCTTTGAGATACCTAAATATTCTTTTAACGGTAGCAAGATGTGATTCTTGGGGATCTGCTTGATATCTTTCACAAAGACATATTGTGAACAGGATATTTGGTCTACTTGCGGATATATATATAAAAGTGACTCAATCATACCACTATAAGAAGTAATGTTCACTAATTTTCCATCAGTGTCCTTTCCTATTTTAATAGGAGTAGACATATGTGTTTTCATTGAGGAATAATTTTCAAAATCAAACTTCTTGAGTAAATCATTAATGTACTTAGTTTGATGAATGAGAATCCCTTCTTGTTTAGTTTATAAATCAAAGAAAGTAATTTAACTCACCCATCATGCTTATTTGGTAATGATGAGACATGAGTTTAGAAAACTTTTTACACAGTTCCAAATTTGTAGACCCAAATATAATATCATCAACATATATTTGTACAAGTATCACATCAACCTTGTACTTCTTGATAAACAAAGTGCTATCAATGCAACCTATTGGAAAACCTTTAGTAGTGAGAAATGAAGATAGGGTATCATACTAGGCTCTAGGAGCTTGTTTCAGAAGATATAAAGCTTTATTTAGAATGTAAACATGATCTGGAATCTTTGAATCCTCAAAACCTAGAGGTTGTTTGACATACACCTCTTCTTTAAAGTCTTCATTCAGAAAAGAACTCTTGACATCCATTTGGAATACCTTGAAGCTTTTGAATGTAGCATAGGCTAAGAACAAAGTAATTGCTTCTAGTCTTGCAACAGAGGCAAAGGTTTCATCAAAATTAATACCTTCTTTTTGACAGTAGCCCTGTGTAACTAGTGTTGCCTTGTTTCTAATGATCAAACCTTGTTCATTCATTTTGTTTCTAAACACTCACCTTGTTCTAGTGATAGACTTGTCCTTTAGTCTTGGAACAAGTGTCTACTCATTGTTTCTTGTAAACTATGACAATTCTTCTTGTATGGCATTAACCCAGTGGGGATCAATCAAGGCTTCATCAACCTTCTTAGGTTTGATCATAAAGACAAATCCAGAAAACAGACAGAACTTACAAACTTTTGATCTTGTTCTAACTAGATCCTTTATGTTGCCTATAACTAGATCATATATATGTGGTCTTTAAAGGGATTTTGGATATTTGAGGGAGTAATAGGATTTTGGATTGAGGGAGTTGAAGTCAAGTGTTGATCAGTTGATGATATTTCTTCTTCTTTGTTGATCAGCTGTACTAACTTCATTTGCATTATCAGTAGGTATCTCTACTGAATATGGTATATTTGATATGGAATTAGAGTCTAATGATGTTAAGTCATTCAACACATCTTTCAGAAAAGTAGTAGAATAGCTTGAAGGTGAATGTGTATTCAAAGGAGTTGGGTTTGGGATAGGTTCTTCTAAGTCATCTTCAATTATTGGTGAAGGTGGGTCATCCTATGAAGAATCTTCTCCATATTACATTAAATCATTGAATTCTTTACCTAAAACATGATTAGTTGAAAAAGAAGCAACAAAGTCATTTTCATTAAAACTTACATTGATAGATTCTTCAATGACTTTAGTTCCGAGGTTGTAGACTTTGTATGCTTTAGAGAACACATAGTAACCAACAAACACTCCTTCATCAGCCTTTGGAGCACACTTCTAAAATTGATCCTTTTGATTGAGAATGAAGCATTGACAACCAAAAAGTGCAGAAAGATGATGTTTGGCTTCCTTCCCTTAAGAACTTCATATGGAGTTTTGTTGTGCCTTTTTTATAACAAGATATTTATTCTGAGTAAAACATGCACAACTCGCAGCTTCAGCCCAGAAGTTAAAACTTAACCCACTTCCACACAACATTATTCTGGAATCTTCAATAAGAATATTGTTTATTCTTTCAGCTACACCATTCTGTTGTGTAGTTCTTGAAGCAGAAAAGTTTTGAGATATCCCCTACTCATCACAAAAATCTTCTAGAGTTTGATTTCTAAATTCAGATCCATGATCACTTCTCATCATCGTCACAAAGTTGCCATTTATCAATTACATCTTTGTTGGGGAGATAATCGCTTCACCTTAATAATTAATTCTATACATCAAAATATATAAAATTTGATGATAAGCATACCCTACACTCAATATGACTTAGAGATTATTCAAACATGTGTTGTTTGTAACGCCCCTTTTTATAGAAACCAAGTTTAAACAAGAACATAAAATAAGGGTTCACATATAGTTTTAACAGTAAGCGGAAGCGTAATTTACGACAAAGTTTGAGTAATGTTTCAAAAGAAAACACATCTAAAAGTAAACTGTTGTTTCTTATATTACACAACGGGCGTTAACTTTCAAAAGGAGTTCTATAAATGCTGTCAAATGGAAGCTTTGCCCTTGCCTTTGGAATGACATGCAAAACATTTTGAAAACAGTATCTTATTAGCTACGAGAGCTTAGTGAGTATACCAAACTAATAAACATATAAACACACGTATAGAATCATAAGGAAATACCGCGCGTATGTCAGGTAACGAAGCTAGCCTCTGGTTCTAGACCCAGGGCAGCTACATATGTCACAATACTGTACAACATATGAGCCTTACTGCACATAGCATTATGCTAAACAACACATATGAATAGTATATGCATAGTATTATATCATGATAACACACATGCTGTAGATATGAATAATAGTCTAGTAAACTCACCTTGTAAGCTGTAAAGTTATAAATCAATCCGCAAGTAGTTACAGTTTAGTGAAAACATCCACGATTAGTCTCTACAGGTATAATACCAATAATATATTAAACATATGCTGAAACTTAGTAAATAGAAACTAAAATTGGGCAGGGCACGCCCGTACCTCACTAAGGCACGCCCGTGCCTGGGTGATGCGACCTATAGATACTACTAATGATCCGACCTTCGTATCCAACTTATATATATCCGACATTCAGACCCCAAAGTCGTACGAATAATGAGTCACGCCCGTGACTCTGCAAGGTAAGCCCGTGCCCTTGCCCCTTGGCACGGGGTGTATCTCAAGAACTAGGGCAAGCCTGGCCATAGGCACGCCCATACCCCCAAAAGGTACGGCCGTGCCCGGCTCTGGTCTGAACCAATAAGTCGGCCAGCTTGCTGTAATAGGCCATTTTTCAACCAAAACTCACTTGTAAACGATTTAGAAGTTCATGGGGGTGATTCCTTTCATCCCAAACAGCTTATAAACAACAACTAACACCAAAATAACATACTTTGTTCCTTGAATCAATACTTGACCCATTTAACCCAAAAGAACACTTAAAACACTCAACAAACATACCTTGATGATATAGAACTTGATGTAGAGATGGAATGATGCTAAATCTTGTTGTTTCTTTTATTCAAAATTCAAAGAAAGGTATAACTTGAGCACTTCACATATGCAGAGAAAATGAATGTCTGGAAAATTGTTGTGAAAGGCTTCAACGTGAAGTCAAAGCAAAAGTCATATATCTACAACTATAGCTAAATTACAGAAATGGTCCCTGCACTTATTTTAGTTCTAAACTGACAATTTTGGCCCTTCTAGTTTTATAAACACATTTAATCCCATCTAAGCAACTCATATCACACATATAACACTTATTAATTTAATTCTATTATTTAAATATATTTTGAACCTTGAGTGTTACAACTCTTCCCCACTTGGAATGGTTTCATTCTCGAAATCAGATGTTGAAGAGTTCTGGATAATTATCCATTATTTCTTGTTCAAGCTCCCATGTATAATCTGACCCTTTCCTGTGATTCCATTGGACTTTGACCAGTCCAATTTGTTTGTTACATAAGGTTTTCATTTTCCTTTCTAATATTGCTATAGGTTGCTCCTCATAGTTTAGTTTGTCGTCAATGCTAACATCTTCCAATGGTACGTATGAAGACTCGTCTACTAAACATTTTCTCAGATGCGAAACATGGAAGGTGTTGTGTATCTGAGACAGTTCATCTGGTAATTCTAGTCTGTAAGCTACCTTTCCCACAGGTGCAATGATTCTGAATGGCCCAATGAATCTTGGACCGAGTTTCCCCCTCTTTCTGCATCTGATTACGCATTTCCATGGCGACACTTCCAATAATACATAGTCTCCCACCTGAAATTCAAGTGGTGATCTGCGCCTGTCTGCATAACTCTTCTATCTACTATGAGCGGTTAACAATTTTCTCTTATTAGCTGAATCTGTTCAGTCGTCCGTTGTACCACTTCTGTGCCGCCCAGCTCTTTCTGTCCCTCTTCACTCCAACACACCGGAGTTCTACACTTTCTTTCATATAACATTTCATATGGTGGCATTCCAATGCTGGAATAATAACTGTTGTTATATGAAAACTCTACGAAGGGCAAGTAAGAATCCTAGCTTCCACCGAAATCAATAATACATGCACGTAAGATATCCTCCAAGGTTTGAATAGTTCTTTCACTTTGACCATCAGTCTAAGGATGATATGATGTACTGAGATGAAGTTTAGTTCCGAGGTCTTCGTGAAATGTGCTCCAGAATCTAGAAGTAAATCTTGTATCTCCGTCTGATACAATAGAAATGGGTACACCATGACGAGACACGATTTCTTTCACATATACATCTACTAATCTTTCTGAAGGATAAGTCTCTTTAATGGGAATAAAATGAGCACTTTTTGTTAACATGTCTAAAATTACCCATATAGTGTCATAACCACGTGGGGTCCTGGGTAATTTAGTAATCAGGTCCATTGTAATGTTTTCCCATTTCCAAATAGGAATTTCTAAGGGTTGTAACTTTCCATGAGGTTTCTAATGTTCAGCTTTCACTTGTAAACATGTAAGGCATTTTTCCACATATTTTGCTATATCACGTTTCATGCCTGGCCACCAATAATCCACCCTCAGGTCTTTATACATTTTGGTAGCTCCTGGATGAATAGAGAATCTGGATTTGAGAGCTTCATTAAGAAGAGTTTGGCGTGCATAACCATAACCTGGTACCCATATACGACCATAACGAGTCCAAACCTCACGACTATCTTTAGTAAAATTGGCCACCTGTTCTTTTATTCATTCTAGTTTATGATTTTCACTTTTGATTGCTTCAAACTGGGCCGTTCTTATCACATCAATTATAGGCGTCGTCACAGTCTTTCTTAAAGATTGATTCTTCATGAGTACTGTTCCTGACTTCCTCACTTCCTACTTAAAGCATCAGCTACCACATTTGCCTTTTCTAGATGATAAAGTATATCGCAATTGTAGTCTTTCAAAAATTCTAACCAACGCCTCTGCCTCATGTTGAGATTTTTCTGATCCATAAAATATTTAAAACATTTATGGTCTGTATAAATAGTGAAATTCACACCATATAAGTAATGTCTCCATATTTTGAGTGCAAAGACTACTGCTGCCAATTCTAGATCATGAGTTGGATAATTACTTTCATGCGGCTTCAGCTGTCATGAAGTATAAGCAATAACTCTTCCTTTCTACATTAACACACAACCTAACCCACAATAAAAGGCATCACAAAAGACCACCATGTCTTCAATCCCTTCAGGTAATGCAAGAACAGGTGCTTCACATAACTTCTTTTTACTCTAAACACACTACACATGTTTGGTCTTAACTTTATCATAAAAATTCTCGGTTCACATGCTTACGCTATGTACTATCAATAAATTATATCATATAATTAGTTAAATCATAAAGATTCACATATATCATATCAATTTTCTAATTATCTCAAGTATGCACACGTAATCCTCATAAAATACTTAACCAATATAACGATTAGAATACTCACCAAGCTGCAAGCCTCCCGTTTGACAATTATTTTCAAAACCATGGTTCAAGTCCAGACTGTGCATAACACACATCCAGATCCCTCAAACCCTGGCTCTGATACCAAGTTGTAACGCCCCTTTTTATAAAAACCAAGTTTAAACAAAAACATAAAATAAGGGCTCACATATAGTTTTAAAAGTAAGTGGAAGCGTAATTTACAACAAAGTTTGAGTAATGTTTCAAAAGAAAACACATCTAAAAGTACACTGTTGTTTCTTATATTACACAACGGGAGTTAAGTTTCAAAAGGAGTTCAGTAAAAGCTGTCAAACGGAAGCTTTGCCCTTGCCTTTGGAATGACCTACAAGACATTTTGAAAACAATATCTAATAAGCTACGAGAGCTTAGTGAGTATGTAAAACTAATAATCATATAAACACACGTATAAAATTATAAAGAGATACCACACGTATGTCAAACAACAAAGCTAGCCTCCGGTTCTAGACCTAGGGCAGCTACATAGGTCACAGTACTGTACCACATCTGAGCCTTACTTCACATAGCAGTATGCTAAACAACACATATGAATAGTATATGCATAATATTCTATCATGATAATACACATGCTATAGATATGAATAATAGTCTAGTAAACTCACCTTGTAAATGAGAATATCATATGAATAGTATATGCATAATATTCTATCAGTTGACCTTTGAGTAAATGAGAATATCATCAATGAACACGATTACTGATTTATCTAACATTGGTCTACAAACTCTGTTAATCAAATCCATCAATGTTGCAAGTGCATTGCTAAGACCAAAGGCATCACCACGAACTCAAAGTGTCCGTATTGGGTTCTGAACGCTGTTTTTGGAATGTCTTCTTTTTTGATTTTGAGTTGATGGTACCACGACCTTAAGTCGATTTTTGAAAACCACGATGCTCCTTGCAACTGATCAAATAGATCATCAATTCTAGGTAAAGGATATTTGTTCTTGATGCTCACTTTATTAAGCTCGCGGTAATCTATGCACATACGAAAAGTACCATCCTTCTTCTTTACAAATAATATTGGAGCACCCCACGGAGAACTAATGGGTCTAATAAACCCCTTGTCTAGCAGTTCCTGGAGTTGCTTCATAAGTTCTTGCATCTCTGGTGGAGCAAGTCTGTATGGAGCCCTTGCAACTGGTGAAGCTCCCGGTACTAAGTCAATTCTGAATTCAACTTGTCTGTGTGGCGGTATCCCAGGTACATCCTCAGTGAATACGTCAGAGTACTCACATACTATTTTCACATCTTCTAAACTCGTTTGTTTCTTTTCAAGTTTAGTATCTATAACATGAGCTAAGAAAGTTGTATACCCGTGTTGCAAGTATTTTCGAGCTTTAGACACTAAACACACATGTGACTTTCACTTTCTGATATCACCACATATAGATAGTTCTTTCGCACTTGGGGTATGAACCCGTATCACTTTTTGCCCACACAGTATAGTAGCCTGATGATGGCCTAACCAATCCATTCCCACTACTACTTGGAATTCTCTCATAGTCATGGGTATAATTTTAATAGGAAACCTAACTGTGTCTATTTCTAGCACATTATGTCTACAAACATCAGATACAATTACAGATTTATCATCAGCAAATTCAACTTCAAGAGGAGAATCTAGCTTTTCACATATTTGGTTGAAAGTTTTGTAGATGGAAACAGATACAAATGATTTACTAGCACCCGAATCAAATAACACAAGGGCAGGAAAATTGTTGATAAAATATGTACCTGTTACTACGTCTGGTTCAGTCTTAGCTTCCTCAGCCGTAAGCTGAAAAGCTCTTCCTTTTGGTTTTGGTACATCTTCCTTCTTCACTTACTTTGCTCCTAAAATTCGTAATGGTGGAAATGCTGGAGTAGGTTTAGATCCGATAGATTGAGTGGTTGAAGTTAACTTCGGGCATTCTGACCTCTAATGTCCCGGCTGATAACAATTGAACCAAACCTGAAGCGGGTTTCTACAGTCCTTCACCACGTGGTCCGGTTTCCCACATTTATAACACGTAGGAGAACCATAACGACATTCTCCTAGGTGCTGTTTCTTACAAGTTGGGCATGGTGGGTTAGTCTTTTGCATCCCTTTCTTATCTATAGAATCCACCCTAGGCTTCTTGAACACTGGTGCAGTCCTTTCAACTGACTTCTTTTCTTTCTCCTATCTCTCTAACTCTAACTCCCTCGCTCTGGCGGCATCCATCATAGACTTCACAGTTTGATGTTTGCTAGCATCAATGAACTCTCTTATGCTTGTCTTAAGTACCATCATGTACCTATACATCTTCATCTTCTCATTTGCAACGTAGTCAGGACAAAATCGGGATTGCTCCAGGAATTTTGCATTGATCTCTAGAACAGTCTCCGTTGTTTGCTTCAACCTATGGAATTCATCCACAATCCTGTCAATCTCCGATTGAGGAACAAACTGCTTAATCGCCAATTCTTTAAATTCCTCCCATGTCATCGCTCCAATCATGGTATAGCCCCTTTGCTTCACTTCCATATCCCACCAATCCTTTGCAGCATCACCCATTTGGTTGGAAGCATATCTCACTTTGTTTTCAGGTACGCATGAACAAGTACGAAAAGCACCCTCGATTTCTGAAATCCACTAGTGACTAATGACCAGATCAATAGATCCATAAAACAGTGGTGGTTGGCATGCTGAAAAGTCCCTAAAAGTGCAGACTTTTGGTGCATCACAAATGATAACTTGCGGTTGGGGGTTGACCCCTTCACCTCACTCAGCAACTCTTGCTGCGAACTCCTGCCTGTTCATCTCACGGTTTTGTTCTTTAATCGGCTCCACCACTTGGGTGACAATGTATGGTATACTCTGCTCCAACGCTTTGCCAATCTCTTTGGCAATTGTCTCCTGTACTGTTGGTTCAACGACTCCCTTATTGAGATCTGGTGCACTTTCATTCATGTTTGGTTGAGTTCTTATAGGAATTTATTCACCAGTAACACTGGTTTCTACTCCCTCTTGTCTATGACTAGGACCACCCTCTTGCCTATTTACTGCGCGAGAACCTCTTATCTTTACCATCCTGGTAGTATAGATAAAGCATTAAGGCATAAGGTAGCTTTATCACACTATCCTTTATGTTAAACAGTTATTAGTACATCTAACATATTAGTACACCTATTATCAGATCCAAAGTATTTCTATACATACTAAGGCATTTTATATATTCCCAGGTGTACTGCCGTTACAAATACCCCTTACCCAATTCACAAGATTCCTCATGATTACATTAAGTTCCAACATGTACCATGTGTTTGTAATAATATGGGCCCTTATATTACTCTAAACACACTACACATGTTTGGTCTTAACTTTTTCATAAAAATTCTCGGTTCACATGCTTACGCTATGTACTATCAATAAATTATATCATATAATTAGTTAAATCATAAAGATTCACATATATCATATCAATTTTCTAATTATCTCAAGTATGCACACGTAATCCTCATAAAATACTTAACCAATATAACGATTAGAATACTCACCAAGCTGCAAGCCTTCCGTTTGACAATTATTTTCAAAACCATGGTTCAAGTCCAGACTGTGCATAACACACATCCAGATCCCTCAAACCCTGGCTCTGATACCAAGTTGTAACGCCCCTTTTTATAAAAACCAAGTTTAAACAAAAACATAAAATAAGGGCTCACATATAGTTTTAAAAGTAAGTGGAAGCGTAATTTACAACAAAGTTTGAGTAATGTTTCAAAAGGAAACACATCTAAAAGTACACTGTTGTTTCTTATATTACACAACGAGAGTTAAGTTTCAAAAGGAGTTCAGTAAAAGCTGTCAAACGGAAGCTTTGCCCTTGCCTTTGGAATGACCTACAAGACATTTTGAAAACAATATCTAATAAGCTACGAGAGCTTAGTGAG
Organism: Dittrichia graveolens; assembly: GCA_038502395.1. Lineage (NCBI taxonomy): Eukaryota > Viridiplantae > Streptophyta > Magnoliopsida > Asterales > Asteraceae > Dittrichia > Dittrichia graveolens. The sequence continues at coordinate 70,454,682 of JARJIL010000006.1, forward strand.
TATGTAAAACTAATAATCATATAAACACACGTATAAAATTATAAAGAGATACCACACGTATGTCAAACAACAAAGCTAGCCTCCGGTTCTAGACCTAGGGCAGCTACATAGGTCACAGTACTGTACCACATCTGAGCCTTACTTCACATAGCAGTATGCTAAACAACACATATGAATAGTATATGCATAATATTCTATCATGATAATATACATGCTATAGATATGAATAATAGTCTAGTAAACTCACCTTGTAAACTGTAAAGTTATAAATCAATCCGCAAGTAGTTACAGTTTAGTGAAACCATCCACCATTAGTCTCTACAGGTATAATACCAATAATATATTAAACATATGCTGAAACTTAGTAAATAGAAACGAAAATTGGGCAGGGCACGCCCGTACCCTACTAAGGCACGCCCTTGCCTGAGTGATGCGACCTACGGATACTACAAATGATCCAACCTTCGTATCCAACTTACATATATCCGACTTTCAGACCCCAAAGTCGTACGAATAACGAGTCATGCCCGTGACTATGCATGGTACGCTCGTGCCCTTGCCCCTTGGCACGGGGTGTATCTCAAGATCTAGGGCAAGCTCGGCCATAGGCACGCCCGTACCCCCAAAAGGTATGGCTATGCCCGGCTCTGGTCTGAACCAGTAAGTCGGCCAGCTTGCTGTAATAGACCATTTTTCAACCAAAACTCAATTGTAAATGATTTTGAACTTCATGGGGGTGATTGCTTTCATCCCAAACCGCTTATAAACAACAACTAACACCAAAAAACATACTTTGATCCTTGACCCATTTAACCCAAAAGAACACTTAAAACACTCAACAAACTTACCTTGATGATATAGAACTTGATGTAGAGATGGAATGATGCTAAATCTTGTTGTTTCTTTTGTTCAAAATTTAAAGGAAGGTAGAACTAGAACACTTCACGTATGCAGAGAAAATGAATGTCTGGAAAGTTGTTTTGAAAGACTTCAACATGAAGTCAAAGCAAAATTCATATATATCTACAACTATGGCAAAATTACAGAAATGGTCCCTTCTCTTATTTAAGTTCTAAACTAACATTTTTGGCCCTTCTAGTTTTATAAACACATTAAATCCCATCTATGCAACTCATATCACACATATAATAGTTATTAATTTAATTCTATTATTTAAATATATTTCGAACCTGGGGTGTCACATTGCTTGAGTCAAATTATTGAAATTTCACTAAGTATGGATACATCAGCTGAGAAGCAGCCCCTGCTTAAGGCATCAGCCGAAGGACATCAACCGAGGAACTTCAAGATGAAAAGACCATGTGTAAAAGACCATCAGTTGAGAAATTACAACAGTCAGCTGAGCGAAGAAACTTGATCAGCTGAGCGATTACAACCATAAGCTAAGCAAAGAACTTTGATCAACTGAGGTTTCAAGACCATCAGCTGAGTGGAATATGGATCAGTTGAGGCCACCTGCATCAGCTATGTAAATCTTACAAAACAAAAGTCATCATCTTACATAAACTTATCTCTTTAAATGATCAGCTAGCATACTTGATCAACTGATCATATAAATAGATGAGCTTACGCATTCCAAATATAACTGATTGACCAACTGAGCATCTATATGATCAGTTGAGCATCAGTTATCAACTGAGCCTTTGCAAAAAGGTCAACTGATCATTTCCTTCAAATGAGCAATATAACTTTAAAGTAGTTAGTACATTCTATTAGCTGAGTCAAGCAATATGTTAGATCTCCTCACTATTTTAGTGGACATTACTTTTCTGAAAAGCAAACTTACTTTATGCAGCCTTGATTAAAGTAACTCTATTTCTTTGGCCCTTTTGTCTCCTTCCTTTAGCCATCTAGACACGTAAAAGACTATATAAATTCCCATGCGTGGTGGACATGCAAATTACACTTCTACACAATACAACAGTAATCTCATAAGTTGAGAAAAAAATCATAGAGTTAGCAATTTGTGTAGAAACGAACTTGTTCATGTGTTGAACACTCTTAGACATTAGTTGTTTTAGAGTTAGCTCGTCTATGTGTTAGACAAATTAATTGCCACCTTTTATTTTACTTAGAATTTCTGCATCTAGTACGTGTAATTCTTGATTCATAATTAATAAGAATTATATAAAAGTATAATCTTGTGTCTTTAAGTTTTAAAAGCTAAAGTTTGTATTCGACACCACCTTCTACAAATATTTGTTGTTGTGTACTCAATATGGGACTAACAATATTCTTGATAAAACATATGATTTCCTTAGTATCTTCACTCTTAGCTCTTAAAAAGAATACCCAAGTGTATCTTGAGAACTCATAAACTATAACTAGAGCATACTTACTTCCACTAAAACTAGCAGTTGCAATAGGACCAAATAAATCCATGTACAACATATAGAATGGCTCAGTAATAGAGAAAGCTTGCTTGGATGGAAAAGATGTCTTGTGTTGCTTTCTTTTCTCACATGCAGAGCAAGGTTTGGGCTTGGAATAAGTCAGCGAGGGTAATCTTGACACTATTTTATCCTTGCTTAGCTTGTTGATATTTTTGGAGTTTAAGTGAGAAAGTCTCTTGTGCCATAACTAGTTTTTGTCAGTTACATTTTTGGAGTACAAACAAGTGACATGTCCAAAATGTACACATCTTTGGTTCTCTTGGCACTTAACACTTCTTTTCCTCCATTGTTGATTATGGAACCTCCTGTCTTGTTAAAATGGACTTCATTATCTCTATCACACAATTGACTTATGCTTATGAGATTGTATTTCAGTCTTTTGACATATGATACTTTGGACAATTTGATGTTCCCATTATGAAGTTCACCATAAACCTTAGTCTTGCCATGCTTGTTGTCACCAAATGTTACTTTAGGACCTTTTTCCTTCTTATAGTAACTTTGCAAACCCTTATTGCCTGTCATAGTCCTTGAACAACCACTATCTAAGTACCATGTATTATTGCCCTGCACAGATATAAATTATAGAAGGATTAGTAACACTTTGGGCCTCCATAAATTAGTGGATCCTATGGATTGCACTTAGCTTTCCACACAACCTCAGGTTTCTTGGATATGAAAGGAACAATCACATTCTCAATAAATGTCCGCTGTTTGATTTCCCTTCTTGAGAACATTCAAAGGCCTTATGTTCTTTACTTCCACATTTATAAAATTTTTGAGTTTTTGTGGCCTTGGGGTATTGAACAACTTTCTTAGAATGCCCATGAGTTACCTTGCTAATCCTCTGATGATCCTAAATCATGAGCTGAATAACTTGTCCACTCAACTTTTGAAGTTGATCATGTAATCTTCTTAGGTCTTTGCTAATAGGCACCTTGGATAGATCTTTAGATTTTATAAGTTTTTTATCAATATTCGACATGGTAGGTTTGGAGACAATGCAAGCATCATTACTCTTACTCATAGTTCCTCCTATTGGAAGAGAGTTAAGAACTTCATGATCAGCTGAGTAGTAACGAAAGGAGCTACGATCAGCTGACAGAGTATCAGTTGAGCATTTATAATCTTTTTTCGGATCAACTGATACAGAAGTATTAGCTAATGATTCTTTAGTTTGCAAAACACTTAGTTTTGAATAATATGTTTTCAAGTATTGACAACATAATGTTATTTTGGTATCCACACATGATTCCTTGCCTTTACTTGCATCCTTTTATTCATCAACCTTGTCATTGTTTTGGCATTATGAAATCAGTGCAAACTTTTGATCAGCTCTAGGAATAGTTAAGTCTTTCACATGAGATCTTTCACGTCTAACAAATCTATTGGTGAACACACTCTTTCCTTTAACAACCTTGTGAAAGGCTAGTGGTAGAATGTCAGCCTTTCCAGAGATACTCACATTCTTAATAGAATCAACACAATTAGTAGCTTTTGAGTAATTTCCTCCTTTGATAGCTTGAACTTGTTTGAGAATCTTCTCATTGACACTCTTAGTGGTCTTTTTAGCAAAAACATGCCAACATTTAACTACCTTTTAAAGGTCATATAACTTTTGGGTTGCTTCATTGTTTTTTTAATTAAGAATTCATTAAATATCTTTTGATTGACTAGTTCATCTTTCAATATTGTTATATGTTTAAGTTCCTCATCTTTAAGAGTTAATTTCTCCTTAAGTGATGTTAGTTATGCTTTTAGCTTATTTTCTCTTTTAATAGCATAGTGGTAATTAACACACAAGTAATCAAACATGGATTTCTTTTCATTCTCATCATAGTTTACAAATTTACCAACATGATACATAGAAGAAGGTTCCCAGTTGGTAGCAGTGCATGCTTTAGCAGCATGTTTCATTTCCTCATAAAAAACGTTACAACTGCCATCATTGGACATCAAACAAAGCTTGGCCAAGATCTCCTAATCTTTAACAAAAGACAAATCTTTCTCAACGTAGTCTTCTTCTTCAGCCATCAACACTTTTTCTTGGGCTTTCTTCTTCTTCTTCTTCTTAAGAACAGCAGCAATAAGTTTTTTATACTTGGCTTCATAATCAACTTTGCCTTCTTGCTTTCATACAGCTCTAGGTGTAACATCCATCCTACATCGGTTGGAGAGGGGAATGAAACATGCCTTATAAGGGTGTGGATGTTGGAATATGTCCACTGACACACGTAGGCTAGTATCACTGCCAATGAAGCGCGGGCCTATTGGGTCACACACAAAGTTTCAAACCTGGCAGCCTGCTAAAAGAGGAATGGGTCAAAAGGGTCAAATTCAATCTGACCTAAGCTTCACGACCGTGAAGGATGCTCCACGGGTCATGAAGCACTGTGCCCCAGAAGTCTTGTCCGGGCAGCATGACTTGTGAGGATCAAAGGCCCCCCGTGGCGCATTAGGTCTTCAAGGCCCGTGAAGGCAGAATTTCAAGTGACACTTGTGTTTTATTGGACCATTCTTGTTGGTCTAATGAGGGCATGTTTACTGGTCCAACCCTGGCAGTCTTAGAGGCACTATGGTGTCTTTAAAAGAGCCTTTCACATTCATTTAGCCACTTTTGGTCCATTGTGCAAGTTACAAACACTCTAGCATCATATATTGAGAGGTGGTTACAATGTGTTCAAGATATTGTTGTGCACAAGGAGTTCTAGAGGCTGTTTCATTTCTACTACAAAGTTGTTGTGAGCTAGAAGTGACTTGCCAGTACAAAGGGGTTGAAGAGGATCTTTGTGTAGGCTTCAACTAGGAGCTTGGAGCCATTTTTTAAGCCTTTATAGTGGTAGATCATGATGAAACATCATCTTATCGGTACACCATGATGGGCCCCGAGTCCGCTAGGTGGAAAAAGGCTATGGAGTCCGAGATGCAATCTATGTCGGATAACCAAGTTTAGGACTTGGTAGATCCGGTACCCGGGTGTAGACCCGTAGGGTGCAAACCGATCTTTAAGATAAAGACTGGCATAGATGGAAAGGTAGACACCTTCAAATCCTGACTGGTGGCTAAGGGTTTCACGCAAACTCATGGTGTAGACTATGAAGAAACCTTTTCCCGGGTGGCCATGTTGAAGTCTATCCATATACTCATGGCAATTTCCGCTTTTCATGATTATGAAACTTAGCAAATGGGTGTCAAAACCACGTTCCTTAATGGGACACTTTCAAAGGAGTCTATATGACTCAACCTGAGGGTTTTATACATGCCAAGCATCCGGATAAGGTCTTCAACCTTAAGATGTCCATTTATGGACTTAAGCAAGCATCGAGCAGCTGGAACCTGTGCTTTGATCAGAAACTCAAAGAGTTTGGCTTTTCGAAAAGCAAGGATGAGCCATGTGTATATGTTAGGGCTAGTGGGAGCATTGTTGTATTCCTAGTCTTGTATGTCGATGAAATACTCCTTATTGGAAATTATATCCCGACCCTTAAAGGTGTAAGAACCTAGTTAGGAAATTGTTTTTCAATGAAGGATCTAGGGGATGGGACTTATATTCATGGGATCAAGATCTATAATGATAGATCCAAGAGGCTAATTACGCTTAGCAAAAGTACATATGTTGAAAAAGTTCTAAAGAGGTTTAGGATGGAGAACTCCAAGAAGGGGTTTCTTCCTATGTCACATTGTTTGGTTCTGAGTAAGAGTCAATGCCCTAGTTCCCCCTATGGAACGGGAAGTAATGAAGCGAGTGCCATCGCTTCGGCTGTGTGCTCGATCATGTATGCCATGTTATGTAGTAGGCCTGATGTATCGTGTGCCTTGAGCATGACAAGTAGATATCAAGCCAACCCTGGTGATATCTCCTGGAGGAGCTCCAAGTGTCTTTGGAGGACTAAGGAGATGTTTTTAGTGTATGGAGGTGAGGAAGAGCTTAAAGTAAAGGGTTACTCTGATGCTAGCTTCCAAACCGATAGGGATGACTTCCGATCACAATCGGGGTTAGTGTTCCTATTAAATAGCGGTGCTATCTCCTGGAGAAACTCTAAGCAAGACGCCGTGGCCGATTCCATTATTGAGTCAGAATACATCGGTTGGCGAGTGAAGCTGCTAAGGAGGCCGTCTAGATAAGAAAATTTGTGATTGATCTAGGAGTGGTTCTAAGCATCATCAACCCTGTTGTTATCTTCTGTGACAACGAGGGTGCGATGGCTTTAGCTAAGGAACCAAGGCCTCCCCGACGTACGAGGCATATTCCACGGAAATATCATTTTATATGGGACGTGGTCGAAAGTGTATACATCATTATCAGCAGAGTACACACGGATAGCAATTTGGCGGATCTTTTCGCTAAACTGTTGTCACAAGCTAAGCACAATGCCCACACACATGCTATCGGGATTAGATTTGCTAGTGACTTGGTTTGAGTTGATGTAATTGGTTATTGTATTTGTTATATTTGCTATGTATTGGGAACATTATGCAATATTGTATTTATCATTGTATTGATTATTAAATGAAAATTTTATAATACGCGTGTAGCGAATACTTTCTTTAAATCTTTATTATGTTCCAACTTTACATGTTTTATCTCTTCGTTGAATGTTTTTACAATTTAAATAGTCCACGGCGAGTCATTCTTCATTGGAAGGAAGTATGAACGAAGATCGAAGGAAATGATTGGTCATAGTGTTCAATGGAGATTGAATACAAGGGATGCAATATTTCGCCTACACTTGAAAAGAGTTCCAAGTGATTGGACGACCCGAACCTGACTTTACTTCATGGTACATGTCAAGAGTAAATCAGGATGATAATATCATTTTATCTTTAGACCGAAGATGCATGTGTTTCCACGACATTGGTCTGCCTTGTTTTGATTGCTTTCAAACGTAGTCCGTAACTGGCTATTATAAAGGAGGCTTTTGGGTAAAGTATTTCCGGTGTAATGGGGCAATGTAGTCAAAGGAATTTGTTTCTCTGTTTAGAGAGATATTCCTTGGCTCCTCAATGATTGAGTGTTGATACCAAAATGCATGGCCGTGCTCAAGTTTGCAATGATAGTTGATTAGTTGCAACTTGCATATTTTGGTCACCACCAATCTTGATCAAGAAACATAATAATGAATGGTCGGAGAATGACTTTGTTTTTCCTGACGAAGTAAAAAACTAACAATGATAAATAATCAAAGTGCGGAAATAGTTTAAAAATAGGAACACACAAAAGTTTTCAAAGTAAGATTATATTAATAACCAAACTTCAAAGAGTGCACAAGAAAAAAGTTGAGCACCGAGTACAAACTAACCAAGAACTAACTTGAATACAAAATAGTGAACAAACGCTTATCCTTTTCTCAAACAGTGAGATTTATACGCTAAGTAAATTAATCCTGACCATCTAAACAAATTACACATGTACTGCTCTACATAAAGTTAGGAACATAAATCTAACATTCCGTTTATGTTCGTTCAGAAGCGCTAATTGCATACTTTACTAAACTGGTAGATGCTAGTACTGAAACGTGCATTCAGTAATGAAGAGCTTTCGACGACTGAAGACATACTTAAGTTGGCGTTCACTTCAGAACTAATCTTCAGATGAACTTCAAGGCTTCTTTCTTCAGATGAGGTGTGTCAGGACAATTTACAAATGATTAAAGAATGGTCCTTCAGATGGTTTCTTTGAAAGCTTCTTCAGGAATGGAATATATACAAATATAGGACCAACAATCTCCCCCTATTTGTTTATACTCCATGCCTATTTACAAAACAAATAATAAATAACAAGAATAAAGAATGAAAGAAAGTACTCTAAGAAATTTTGGGTTTGAACTCATGAGGGATGGGTTCACTTGGTGTTTGAGCTCGATTTGTCTCAGATACTCATCTAGAATATCTTTAACGGCTGGGTCTTTATGATCAATGAAGTATCTGAGTGACTTCAGATGAAGAACGTCAGCTTTGGCAAATTCTAACACTCTCTGAAATCGAACTTTGTCATGAGCATCAAGAAAGAAGAAACCTCTTGGATTTGAAAGAACTTTTCGAATTTCAGGAACAAATCCGGGAGGTAATGATGTATCAATGCCTTTGCAGTTGAGAAGCTCCCCGATTAACTCAAGAATTTGTTGCTGAGACTTTTTATGTATGAGCTTCTTCCTCTGAATTTTAATCTTTCAGATCTCGAAGGTCTGTCTTTTTGAGAGATGATTTCAGACTCAGATCCTTTCATCTTCATTTCCTCATCGTAATACTGGATCACTTTGGTGATTTCTCTATGAACAATCTCAACATTCTCCATCGGCTTGTGTTTTGATAGGCATGCCATGATTTCAGCCCATTCAGAATAGGCACACTTAAGCTTGACTTGAGTAATTGATATTGTTACAAAAATTGAAAGATCTTTGCGTTGAAGATTCAGAAAAATTCCATTTTTCTCTTTCTTCAGTCTTACTGAAGTAATCTTCTCAGGATGCAATCTTTGATTTCTAGACAACAGCCATGCCTCCTGTCTTTTAGCTGTAATCTGTTTCTTTCTTTCCTATTTTTCCTTTTCAACTTCAATTTCTTCCTAAAGCTTTTATTGATATGCCCTAGGAGATAGGTTTATTTTATTAGCAGCAGCTTCTTCAAAAGATAGTTTCTCTGCCGCTTGTCTTCCAAGTTCGTCAGCAATTTTCTTCTCTTTAGCAAACGGATTTTCATCATCTGAGTCATCTTCACCATATTTACCTACCCTCATTAGATAATCCAGAGAACTTGTTACCACAATCCTTTTACCTTTGTCAACTTGGCTGGGTTGACCCCTAGTAGTTGGAGTAGTTTGTTGTTTAGGGATCTGTGCATCTTGCCGTTCAGTTATTACTCTTGTTTTAGCATCCCTTATTATTTCATAACATTGTGCTCCGTCTATCTCAGATCTGAAGAGATCTGCTTTAGCCTTTCTTTGGTTCAGGAGAACTTGAGCTCCCCCTCATCATTTTCCTTAGCTTCTTCAACTTTGGCTTTCTCCATTTCAGCTAGCATATGTTTAGTTTTAATTTCTTCCAAGGCTTTATTGATCTCATTTGGTAAAACGATCACTATACTGTTTCATATCTTTGCATCAAGTCCGCCAAGCTTCTTCTCCTCCTCAATCCGATCTTGGTTTTGGACGAGAGGGAATAGAGGTTTCAGAAGAACCAGTCTCCATGGAGATGGTCTAAAGAACAAATGGGCCTTCCTATAAAATGGAAAGAGAATTGCAATCAATGTTATCCAAATAGAGCAGCATGCGATTTTTCCAGCTTGAAAAATGTTCGGTTGAAAACTTTGGAGCTTTAACTGAAGAGCCATTTTCAATGTATTCGAACTTCGACATTTGAACAGATCACTAATTTATAGATTAAATTAGAACCTGCTCTGATACTAATTGTTTTTCCTGATGAAGTAAAAAACTAACAATGATAAATAATCAAAGTGCGGAAATAGTTTAAAAATACGAACACATGAAAGTTTTCAAAGTAAGATTATATTAATAACCAAACATCAAAGATTGCACAAGAACAAACTTGAACACCGAGTACAAACTAATCAAGAACTAACTTTCATACAAAATAGCGAACAAACGCTTAACCTTTTCTCAAACAGTGAGAAGGTATTTATACGCTATGTAAATTAATCCTAACCATCTAAACAAATTACACGTGTACTGCTCTACATAAAGTTAGGAACAGAAATCTAAAATTCTGTTTATGTTCCTTCAGAAGCGCTAATTGCAAACTTTACTAAACTGGTAGATGCTAGTACTGAAACGTGCATTACGTAATGAAGATCTTTCGATGACTAAAGACTTACTTCAGTTGGCGTTCACTTCAGAACTAATCTTTAGATGAACTTCAAGGCTTCTTTCTTCAGATGAGGTGCGTCAGGACAATTTACAAATGAATAAAGAATGATCCTTCAGATGCTTTCTTTGAAAGCTTCTTCAGGAACGGAATATATACAAATATAGGACCAACAGACTTTGTACCATGTCTCGTGTTCACTTGGATATCACGAACAATAGGATGATTGATCACTTATCTATAGGACCATTTCAAACCTGTTAGGATGTGATTTGGTACTTGCCAGGGATGACATACCCCGTGTTTAGTTAGGGGCAGGGATGTGTTGCTAGAGGCTGCTCCCTATCTATGGTGCCTATAGATACGGTGTGTCATGTGCAAGTGGGAGGTTGTTAGAATTTGCCCAGTACACACGTAGGCCAGTGGGTCACATGCCAAGTTTCAATCCCGACAGTTTTAATCCAATTTTCAATCACACACTAAGTTTCACGCCAGTGGGTCACACGCCAAGTTTCAATCACTGCCAATGAAGCGCGAGCCTATTGGGTCACACGCCAAGTTTCAAACCCGACAGCCTTATAAAAAAGAGAGATGGGTCAAAAGGGTCAAATTCAATCTGACCTAGGCTTCACGGGTCGTGAAGTACCGTGCCCCAACAAGTCCTATCCGAGCGACATGACTCGTGAGGATCTAAGCCCCCCGTGGTGTATTAGGTCTTCACGGCTCGTGAAGGAAGTCGTGAAGGCAGAATTTCAAGTGATACTTGTGATTTATTGGAGCATTCTTGTTGGTCTAATAAGGGTAGGTTTACTGGTCCGGCCTTGGCAGTCTTAGAGGCACTATGGTGTCTTTAAAAGAAGCTTCCACCTTTATTTAGCCACTTTTGGTCCATTTACAAACACTTATAGCATCATATATTGAGAGGTGAGTGCAAAGTGGTCAAGAGATTGTTGTGCACAAGGACTTTCAAAGGCTGTTTCATTTATACTACAAAGTTCCATACCAGAACCAAACCGTGAGCTAGTGGGTCAAAGCGGACAATATCATGCTACGGGGTTTAGGCTATTACAGATGGTATCAGAGTTGGGCGCCGGACCAATGTGCACAACGAGGACGTTGTGTCCGAAGGGGAGAGGATTTGTAACATCCTTCCCACATCAGTTGGAGAGGGGAACGAAATTTGCCTTATAAGGGTGTGGATACCTCTCCTAGCATGAGGCCTTTTGGGTGGAGTATTCCATACTAGAAACAAAATTGTGAGCTAGTGGGGCAAAGCGGACAATATTGTGCTACGGGGTTTGGGCTGTTACACTAGGTCTAGAGGTACTCTTGAATTTACAGTTACTACAATATGACCAACCTTTCCACAAGAGTAACACTTAGCTGTAGAGACATCAAAGAATGATTTAGATTTTGATTTGACATCCCTTGGAATTCTTTTGCTGAACTTCTTTACACCCTTTCCCTTCTTAAAGGGTTTAAACTTTTTAACCAGCATGGCAGCTTGTTCAAAGACAGCCTCCAAACTCTCCAAGTCATAACCTCTCCAACATCTTCCTCAACTTCACTCTCCTCCTCTTCTTCATCACTAGAGTTTTCATCAACAGCAACACAAATTCTCAACCGGCTATCTCTAGAAGCAAGGGCAGTGGATGAATATTTAACCACTTATGTCATTTCTTTAGTGGCTAACTTCCTTTGCTTGGCAGACTGCTCAAGGTTTAATAGATTACGATAGAGCTCAACAAGGGACATACATTTAATCCTCTCACTATGCTTAACAATAGTGACAAAGTGATCCAAGATTCTGGAAGAGAGTCTAAGAACTTGTTGACCAACACAAAGTTGCTCTTGTTCAAATCTTTCCTTTTAAGGTTATTCACTGGGTAGTTGAACCTGGTGTAGGTCTGGGTAAGACTTTCACCATTATGAGTAAAGAAGAACTCATATTCACGGTTGAGAAAAAGCTTTTTGTTCTCCTTAACTTCCTTTGTGCCTTCGTAGGCTACGATCAAAGTATTTATCATCTCTTTGGAAGAAACACAATCAAGAACTTGATGATAGATTTCATTTGGTAGAGCAAAAACAACAGCAAACGTAGCTTTAACATCAAGGTTCACCAGCCTTTTGTCTTCATCAGACCATTGGTGGATAGGTTTGGTTATCACCCTCTTAGCAGAGGGTTGATGATTAGACTCTACAGTAACACTGAGATGGACATAGGAACTTATGAACTATACCTAACAATGTCCAACATCTAAAGTGGATAGAAAGAGAAGTGCTCTACTTTCCCACATGGAAAAGTTCTCCACTCTACTTGTTCTTGCTTAAAAGCTTTGAACTTGTTCTTCGAGAGAGATGTTCTTTGTGGTGTAGTTGATGTATGTTGCATGTTGATAATGCATATGTATATATATATATATACATATATATATAGAGAGAGAGAGAGAGTTTTGGCAGCAAATGATGGAGGGAATGTATAGAGACAAGATGGTAAAGAAAAAAAATAGTATTTTAATCAAAAAATAAGTGGATAAAAAGTAATATTACTTTAATCAGGATTGAATAAAGTAAGAATACTTTTTTTTGAAAAAGTACACCCCACTAATAATATAATAATATTATTTCCCCCACTTTATGCCTTGTAACTATAAACCTCTTTTTTCATGCTTGAACTTTTTCAACACCCATGTTTTTCAGATTTGACTTTACCAAAGATGTAGTTGCAAGCCCTACTTCAACATTTGACAAATCTTCAAGATATTTGTTCGTAGATAACTCTAACTTTTTCTAGTGGATAAAGTTCAATCCATTTTCTCCCACTTGGTAGTACAAAAAGTGCAAATACTTTTACAACAAAAGATCTAAGGCATAGTAGAACAACACATATTCTGCCTTTGACATAGAAAAGTTACTTAAGAAAACTAAAAGACACTAAACATCTTTTCTGAACAGAAAATACGACTTAGCTGAACATAATGTACTAAGGTGGTAGAAATAAATTCTAAAGCTTAAGTGTTGATTGCTCAGTTGGTGGGAGAGTGCTCACTTGATAGAAGAGTGTGCAGTCGATCATGTAATGATCCGCTGATCAAACTGTTAGAACTAAACACTGTATAAGCTAATCAACCTAGATGATCAGTAGATCAAAATAGTTCAAATGATCATTTAGAGTGATGAGCTCATCTAAATAAGACTAAGTGTTTGAAAGAGATTACTTAGCTGATGTCTTTTAGGTGTTTAACTGATCAAAATGAATCCTTAGCTGATCAACTGATTGCTCAACTCAGCTGATGGTTGAGTTAGTTGCAGCTGATGGTCTTTTATAGTTCTCTTTTCTTCAACTGATCTCAGATGATGTCTTCGGTTGATGCTCAGTACTTAGCAAGTATTCGTCCGATATTCTATACTTAGTATAACTTCTAGTCATAATCTAAACGACACATGTTCAAATTCATTCTAAGTCTTACTAAATATTTGGTTTTGTTATCATTAAATCCTATGTATTTCAATAGACAGATTTGATTATTGAGTGGAAATGGTTATCTACCCAACAATATGTTACGACACCATTTTCGAAATAATTCCCAAAAGAAAATAGTATCACAAATTGGAAAATTGAAAATTTAATGTATTAATCTAATCAAATTGGTCAACGTGGTTATATAAATAACAACGAAAAATGTATCTATTAAATGATTTGAATATATTTTTTATTAAAATATTTTAGTCCTACCAAATTAAATTAGCTAAAAATGAAATTCTTACACAATATGCAAGGCTTAAAAGACTAAAAATACATCAATTTTATTACACGATCTTAACCATTCATTTAATAAAATAAATTTAATTATTTAATCCTTATAATCCATTTAATCAAAATTGAAATTCAAATTTTGACTTTTCTAAGTCAAAATAGAATCAGATTTATTAAAGTAATTTCATATGTGCCTTTTTTAAATATTAGAATATCATATTTGTCCACACTAATCGATAAATATCATATTTACCCTTTATAACATTTGAAGTATCATATTTAACCATATTTTTAATTTTATTATTTTAAAATATTTTATAATCATTTTAATTTTTTTAATTATAACCAATAATTAAATATTTGATATTATTATTCTTATTGTAACAATAATAATCGAAAGCTTGTACAACAAATATAATCAAGTTTCTTTGTAACGTAATATCATGTTTCTTCCATTATGTCAGGCCTCAACATCATGTCGACGCTTCCACCGCAGATATGGGTGTTGACGTCGTTTGTCGTTATTTTTTAAAATTCTGATAATTACTTTCTTGTTTTATAGTTATTCAATACTTTTTAATAATATTTAATATTTATTATTTTTTAAATCAACTCGTGTATTACACGTACATCTTATCTAGTAGAGTTAACATTAAGTAATTAACTAGAATAATATTATTGCTCATGACATTTCTTAATCGGAGTACGTAAAATTTTTTAATCTGCTAATCTATAGTATTATGTAAACCATTTAACATTCTTCCTCCTTCTTAATTTTAAGAGTTCTTAAAATTTAATGAAGATAAAATCTTGACATTTCATTCTATCTAAATTAATTTTATTAATTCAATTTTTAACCATTTCACTATCTCTCCTAATTTACTTTAACTTTTTATCTATTTAAAATATAATCTCTTACTAACACACACTCTCTCACATCAACATAATTTCCAAATTATTTTATTAATTTCTCCTTCCTTATTTTATAAATATAAATCTTTTTTCTTATCTTAATGTGTTTTAGAATTTATTTTTAGAATTAATAAAATTGTTGATGCAAATAAAAGAAAATTTGAAAAAAAACGGATATGTCGTCCAAGAAATTTTTTTGTGAAATTGAAGCACGGAATAACATATCATTACATTTTTAAAGCGACATGTTACAAAACAGAAACTATTTGCTGCCGCAGCATTGTGCGGGTATGATGCTAGTTTATTCAGATTAGAAAAATGCATTGCTTAATTAACATCTTTCAAGAGATCGATCTACATAATTAGCATTAGCAAAGGTCTCCATGACAATAACAACGGTTTTTTGTACAATGTTGTTCATGGATATCACATGGACACTCTTTTTTACATTGGTCGGTTGTTCGGCATGGGTATCCAGGTGGCGTGGGCCCACTCAGAGGAGTCGGGCTACCCTTTGGCTTTGATTCCAACCATGAAATATCTGAAAAACATCATCAATTCATCACCGTAATTAATTAAAACGGCATAAGTATACTTCGTACTAGCTAATTAAGTACTACACCATGCATGAAAACTATATGTGTTTGTATATATATATATATATATATATATATATATATATATATATATATATATATATATATATATAGGGAGAGTTCAAACGAGAATTGTATTTTGTACGAGAACCAATCTTGGCCATTCAAGTAGTAAGTGGAATTTATGAATGAGAAATGTGAGGAATTGAGTGTGGCAAGGTGCATGTAATAAATTCATAGGTAGACAATCCAATTAAAGGAGGGGGAATTGGACAGCTAAGATTGGTTCTTGCACTTCTCGTTTAAACTTTTCCATATATATATACATACATATATATATTAAATAACCCTCATTAATACGTCATTAATGTGTCATTAATAAGCCACCAAAAAATCTTAGTCATTGATTAATTTTAATCAACGGCTAAGATTGGTTTTTGCAGTTTTCGTATGAAAAATAGTTCTCGTTTGAACTCTCACCTATATATATATATATATATGGAAAACCGATCTTATTGTAAGAACCGTGAGAATCAATCTTAACCGTTCATTTGGTTAGTGGAATTCATGGATGGAGAGCGTGGGGGATTGAGAGTGACAGAGTGCATATGATGAATTCATAATTGGGCAATTGAACCACTAGGATTGGTTCTTGCAATAAAAATGGTTTTCAAATGAATCTCTCCTTTTATATATATATATATATATATATATATATATATATATATATATATATATTAAGATTTAATGTTCCCATATCACTCAAAACTCTACGTAATACAAACTAACACATTTTCATGTAAAAACAAAAGAGTACGTTGTTTGTTTTGTTTCTATTATATGAGTTATTTAAGAAAAATCTGCAAATATTTATAAATTCAGGTTATGGTACGTAAAGTTAAAGCTATACAAAGTTTTATTACAGATGTCATTTTCTATTCCTTAATTTGAAAAATTATTTAATATCATATAGCTTGTAATTCAATTTCCATTTATTTCATTTATATAGAGATTTTTTTAGTTATAGAAGGTTTAGATTTAAGTACGCCCACAAGCAAAAAAATAAAACAATAATAGTGGGGGTGGGGTGAGGTGGGTGGGGTTCAAAGTTTCGTGACCACTACACTAATGTATATACAACCGCGAATACAAAGAAACAAATATTTGTAAACTATTAAAGAGTTGGTTTCAAACCTGATGTAGATACAAAAACGAGGAGGAAGCACATGGTGATGAAAAGTTTCACCATTTGTGGGATGTTGAAGATTGAATTGTTAGAAATCTTAGATGATAAAACCGTATTAAAAGTTAAAACTTTCTCAAAATTGCACTATCTTCTTATGGTCATAGGACATTCTACATGGTTTATATAATGAAAAGATTGAATATTAATGGGTAGGAAGTCGTTAAATACAATAAATTTGTTCATTTAATCATATACTTATTACACATAGTTACTTGTTTTTATAAAAACAATGTATCCAAATAAATGCTTGGTTATTGATCATCATCTTCATTTTTTATTTGAATTATGAGTTGATTTAGCAAATATTATTAGTGTTGTGGTTTTATTTGAAATTGTGTTAATGCATGGCTAGCAATTTAAAATATGGACTATTGTATTATAGATAATAATGATAGTGTTGTGTTCAATAAAGTCCATGTAAAACATACAATCCTAAAATTTTAATATTCAATCACAGATGATTCAGTATACAATCACATGTAATTTGCAAAAGCATAACATGTGAATTACGAAAATGCCACTCCGTCTAAAATTTTAAAATACAATCAGGACCATTAATATTATTGATTCAAAAGTTAAAATTAGTCTAGACTATGAATTTAGTATGAACTATATTGAATATTTTTCAATAATAATAACAATAATAATAATAATAATAATAACAACAACAACAGCGTATATATACATCAAGAGTAATGATACACCTTGCTACTTTGTGTATTAATACTTCTAAGTTCTAACAACATAACTACACCGTTGATGGAATTTAATGAGTAATTAGTAAATGTTAAAAAATTTCTTAAAAACTAGGAATTGTAATATGATATATCAAGTTATCAGTGGAGTATCAATTATAAATTTCCTAATATTAAGAACAAAGTTTAAGGAGTATAAAACAATCCTTTATTAATTGTTATAATCTGCTATCTACTTTCAAGATAATTTTCAATTATAACCAAAAAAGTGATTTGTTACCGGTTCAAATTATATTATTATTAAAACAATAAATAAAAAATAAAACTCCACATCTTCTTTTCAATTATAAACAAAAGAGTGATTTGCGTATATGATCTCTCAACCATCATTGTTTTCTCCTCCACCCCTGTTTATTTTAATAGACAGATTTGATTATTGAGTTGAAATGGTTATTTTCCAAACAATATGTTATGACGCCATTTATGAAATGATTCTCAAAAGAAAATAGTATCACAAATTGGATAAGTGAAAATTTAATGTATTAATCTAATCAAATTGGTCTACGTGGTTATATAAATAATCATAAAAAATGTATGTATTGAATATATTTTTTATTAAAATATTTTAGTCTTATCAAATTAAATTAGCTAAAAATGAAAATCTTAAACAATATGCAAAGCTTAAAAGACTAATATACATCAATTTTATTACACGATCCTAGCCATTCATTTAATAAAATAAATTTAATTACTTAATCCTGACAATCCATTTAATCAAAATTAAAATTAAAATTTTAACTTTTCTAAGTCAAAATTGAATCAAAATTTATTAGGAAAATTTCATATATGCTCTTCTTAAATTTTAGAACATCATATTTGTCGACAATAATTTACAAATATTATATTTACCTTTTATAACATTTGAAGTATCATATTTAACTATATTTTTAATTTTGTTATTTTAAAATATTTTATAATCATTTTAATTTTTTAATTATAAATAATTAAATATTTGATATTATTGTTCTTATTGTAGCAATAATAATCGAAATCTTGTACAAAAATATAATCATGTTTCTTTGTATCATGATATCATGTTTCTTCCATCATGTCAGGCCTCAACATCGCGTTGACGCTTCCACTGATGATCTGGATGTTGAGGTTGTCTGTCGTCATTTTTTATAAATTCTAATCATTTCTTTCGTGATTGATAGTGTTATTTAATACTTTTTAATAATATTTAATATTTAATATTTATTATTATTAAATCAATCCGTGTATTACACGGACATCTAATCTAGTAGAGTTAACATTAAGTAATTAACTAGAATAATATTATTGCTCATGACATTTCTTAATCTGCTAATTATTTAGATTGGAAAAATGCATTGCTTAATTAGCTGTCTTTTAAGAGATCGATCGACTTAATTAGCATTAGCAAAGGTATCCACGACAATAACAGCGGTTTTTTATACAATGTTGTTCATGAACATCACATGGACACTCTTTTTTACAATGGTCGGTTGTTTGGCATGGAAATCCAGGTAGCGCGGGCCCACTCGGAGGAGTTGGGCTACCCTTTGGCTTTGATTCCAACCATGAAATACCTGAAAAAGTGAAAAACATCATCACGCTAATTAAATAAAATGGCGTAAGTATAGTACGTACTAATTAAGTTTTACACCATGCAAGAAAACTATATATACTTATATATATATACTTATATACATATACTTATATATATAGAAGAGAGTTCATTTGAGAACCATTATTAGTGCCAGAATCGCGAGAACCAATCTTAGCCGTTCATTTTAGATAATGGAATTCATAGATAAAGAGCGTGGGGGAATTGAGTGTGGCAAGGTATATGTAAGGAATTTATGGGTGACAATCCAATTCAAGAAAGAGGAATTTGACGGCTAAGATTGGTATTCGAGATTCTCGCAATAAAAACGGTTTTCAAACGAACTTTTCGATATATATATATATATATATATATATATATATATATATATATATATATATATATATATATATTTACCCAACCGTGAATTGCGTCTGGATGAGCCGTCATTAATTTACGAGGCTTGATATTCCCAAAATAACCCTTATTAATGCGTCATTAATGATCCATTAATGGGCTAAAATAGGTTCTCGTAGTTCCCATACTAAAGCAGTTCTTGTTTGAACCCTCCCCTATATATATATATATATATTTATATATATATATAAATTAATACAAATTAACATATTTCCATGTAAAAAGAGAAGAGTTGTTTGTTTTGTTTCGATTATATGATATATTTAAGAAAAATCAGCATGTGTTAATAAATTCAGGTTGATTATTTGGGTAAAGTTATAGATATACAAACTTTTATGATCAAAATCATTATCATTCCTTAATTTGAAAAATTATTTAATATCTTATAGGTTGTAATTCAATTTCTGTTTATTTCATTAATGTAGAGAATTTTTTAGTTATAGAAGGTTTAGCTTTAAGTACCCCATCAACAAAAAAAACCGAAAAGGGAGGGGGTAGGGTGGGTGGGTGTGGTTCAAAGTTCCATGACCATTATACTAATGAATATACAACCGCGAATACAAACAAAGGAATATGTGTAAACTATAAAAGAGTTGGTTTCAAACCTGACGCGGATACAAAAACCAGAAGCAGGAAGCAGATGGTGATGAAAGGTTTCACCATTTGTGGGATGTTGAAGATCTAATTATTAGGAATCTTAGATGGTAAAACTGTATTAAAAGTTAAAACTATCTCAAACTTGTACTATCTTCTTATGGTCATGGGACATATTCTACATGGTTTATATAATGAAAATATTGGATATTAATGGGTAGGAAGTCGTTAAATACAATAAATTTCTTCATTTAAATCATATTTATTACACATAGTTACTTGTTTTCTAATAAATGCCAGGTGATTGATCATCATCTTCGTATTTTATTTGAATTATGTATTGATCTGGCAAATATTATTCGTGTAGTGGTTTTATTTGGAATTGTGTTAATGCATGGCTAGCAATTTTAAATATGGAATATTGTATTATCTTTGATCTTTAATATATATTTAAAGAATATGATTATAATGTCATTATTGTATTTTTAGAAAATTATGTATATTTAGAACACATCAAATAAAAAAAATTCAAATATACAAGATATAATTTACACAAAATACAAATCAAATATAAAATTTCTATTAAAAACAATGTTATCCCATCGTATTATAAATATTTAAATTTTAAACTTTAGAAAACTATGTTTATTTATTTTTAATATATATTAAAAGAATATATTATGATGTAATCATCCTATTTTTAAAAAATTATGTATATTTAGAGCACATCAAATAAAAAAATTCAAATCTATAAGATATAATTAAAAAAAAATACAAATCAAATAAAAAATTCTATTAAAAACAATGTTATCCTATCGTATGATAAATATTTAAATTTGAAACTTTAGGAAACTATGCATATTTAGGATATATGAATTTAAAAAATATGTAACTCAAATTTAAATATAGTTTATACATATTTAACATCATAACTTATCACTTTAAGTACATTCCTTCTTCGTTATTTTTTTTCTATCATGATTTATTATTTTATTTTGTGATAATATTTACATACAGGGTAATTGTTATCGATACATGTATTTATACACATGTTATTATTTTTTTAGTTATTTTTTATACTTTTTTTATGTTTCACAACATTTTTAAAATACATAAACATATAAATTAACTTTAATCATTCCCGTATTTATACACGGAGGGTTAAAGTAGTAGATGATGATGATAATAATAATAATAATAATAATGATAATAATAATAATTAATAATAATTAATAATAATAATAATAACAATAATAATAATAATAATAATAATAGTAGTAATAATAATAATTGTAACATCCCATGGCCTAGTTGTACCATACGTTTGTAAGATTGTAACCTTGTAAATTAAATAATAAATGGTAAATTAATGGATGAAGATATGTTATAACCTTTGAGTGAGGTGTTAAATAAAAGTTGATGAAAATAAATAATAGTTATTTATTATTAATTGGTTTTAGATGATGGTTCCGAAAATATCCCCGTTAGTTGAAACGGGTAAATTAATGTTGAGTTGTAAGTTGAAAGGGGAGCCAAATACCCAATATGGATATATTAGAATCTCAAAGTTGGTTCACCCTCTTTACTATACACAGACTTAATACACATACACCCATATGTTCAAACACCCACACTTATCTCTTGTTCTTGAGTTTTGAGGAAGCAATTCAAAAAGAGTTGACAAGCTTCAATTTCAGTAGCTAATTCAAGTGTAAAATCAGTTCTTAATCCCTTCTTCTTCATCCTTGTAAGTGGGTTTCTACCTTGTTCTTCATTTTTGAAGTTTGAGGTCAAAAATGTGTTAATTCAAATTAGCAATAAAGAATTGATTGTAAATGCTTTAGCTAGTTCCTACATCATTTACAAGTGTTTATTTAGATTTATTGATTAAAGATTCAAATGGGTCAAAATTGGAGAAATTGATCTTGATTCTTGATTTGGTTGTTAAAGTATGTTAAAAGTTGATGTTTCTAGTTAAGTTAGATCCTATATAACATGTATAAACACCGAAAGTTGATCAAAATTCGTTTGGGTAAGTTTTGGAGTGAAAGTAAGCACAACAGAGGACTGTCGTCTAACCTGGTCTGTAACAAACTTGCTTACGGGCGCAAGGATAAACCTTGCGGCTGTAAGAAATGTTGCTTGTGGGCACAAGGGTCTACCCTAGCGGGCGTAAGCAAAGCCCCTTACAGGCGCAAGCATGTGGCTTGCGGCCGCAAGGAGGTTCTGCCCAGAAACAACAATAAGTTTGCTATTTTTCTTAGTACTGATGTATGGGAAGTTGTTATAGGTATATTCAACGACCAAGAAGAGCCGGAATACTATATTTACTTGTTGTAGCTCTACAGGTGAGTACCGACTTAACCTTTAATCGTTATGTAGTAGTTGTGGGTTGTTGACTTCCATGAGATGTGTGCGAAACATGATGATTTAAAGATGATGTGATTATGATCAAGATTGTAATGTTGAGTGCGAACATTTGTAAGCTAGTTTGATTTGTTGGTAGACTATTGGCGTGAACACGAGGTAGTATTTATTATTGGTTAGCAATTGACCAATACACACAAATATAAATATTAAAGATAATTAAATATGTTCTCAACTATAAGGAGCTAATGCTACATATACTCGTACGTTATTCAATTGAATGCGCAAGTATTGATAATTCAAGAACATGTATTTAAAGAAATACAAAGCATAGATGCTAACAAAAGATAAGATAATGACTTAGGAATACTGTAGACTTGAGTGTACTCAATGTCTATTGTATTTAAAGATCATGATGATGTGATGACATGAAGTATATGATGCTTATGTTTATTAAGTTCACGATGCTATGGATCCTGATTAGATCACTTATGTTGTAATTGTGTGCTCTACTCATCGAATGTGAGTAGAACTTGTTGCCATGTTGTATGAATACATTCTTGCAATTGGATCCTGATTGGATCAACTATGTTGTTATGTTGCAAATGCATGCATGCTATTGTATCCTAGTTGGATCAGCTATGTTGAACTTGTGGTTATGTTGCAAATACATGCATGCTATTGGATCCTGATTGGATCAGCTATGTGTGTGAATTATCTGCGGACCTCTTGTGGCTATGAGGTTAAGGTCAGTCATGGACTCGATCCTAGGGGGCCTCGGGTCATAGTTCGGGATCAATGGTGACTCGAGGGTCCTTTCCGAGTTGTAGGTTCTATAGGACCACCGTTCCTTAACAGTTGGGGTATTCGGCTATTTGCTGAACCCGAAGGAGCCTATGGCTTCATAACGATGCTTGGTGGACCACTACCCGCTCACCCACCAGCGCGGTTGGGTGTGCTTGATTCTCCAGTTAGGATTGTTGAGCCAGATTTGCAATCCTACAAGATATGATGCCTACTGATCATGTCAGCACACCACAATATGGTAGGATATCACTGTTTGTGTTGCTATGTGATGCCTAATATGCTCCATGATGTTTATTAAGTATGCTTGTGTTCACTAGCTTTTAAAGCTAATCCCCCCTTCTAGTTTGTATGCTTTTGCAGATGCTTATGCTTTACTATGTCGGGGGTTGTTTTGTGGAGTTGGGACACTTGTTGCTTGTTAACAAGTATGATGGTCGGTCGATATTGATGTTGGTAACACCTATTTGTGAAATGAAAACCTAGTTGAGTTGTTTTAAATAAAGAAAATATTTGGATAAGACTTCGGCTGTTTTGTTTATCAAACTGATATATGTTTGACTTTAAGTTTTAAAAAGGTAAAAGTTAACCTTGTAATCGCGGTGTTACAAGTAGCTATGAGAGCCTAAGTTTGAGTGAATTGGACATCTGATTTGGTGTTCAGTCTTAAACTCGAGCCCGACAATCATAGTATCTCAGAGTTGTTGTGAATATATTGTGTATTATGTGCAGATACTTATGTGATAAGAATTCTTCTTACTTTTGTGTTGCTCAACTAGGTTGTCTAAAGCCTAGTAGAATGAAATTGAAGGCCTAATTATAAACCACAAGAAGTTGATTGAAAGCAAGAAAGTGTTGAACCATGAATTTAAATAAGTATGTAAAACTTATGATTAGTGCCTCAATGGTAGAAATTGGCAGAATTGTGCGGGATAGCTCAAAATGAGAATGATAAAGGCCTAATGATAAGATTACCAATACATATATTGGTTACATGAGGAGGTAGTTAAGAAGACAAATTATGAAATTATGGTAATAATGAATTTAAAAGTAAATAAACAAGTTTATATAGAATTGTGAGTGGAAAATGATGATTGGAACAATCTGATATAATCAGATAAATGGTAATAAGTAAGAAGTAATGCTTGATGAGTAACAAAATCAAAGTGGCACTGTTGCTACTAGTAGTATGATAATATCATAGTATCTAGAAAGGAGAATTGTTCCCAGTTATTATGAAAAGTAGCGAAGTAGTAAATAAGAAGGCTTAATCAAGGATTCTATTCTGAATCCTGAAGTATGAAGCAAAGTTATGATAAATAATCATATTATGATAAATGTTGATTAAAGTCAAGTATTATTTGTTTGCAATCGTTCTAATTCTAAATAATTAAGAATGATTGTCGAGAAATGTTAAATTAACATAAGTTGATAAGAGTCAAATTTTATATCGAGAAAATATACTTTAGATGTGATGTGGTACCTCAATGATACATAATGTCTAGTGACAATTGGAACTCTTATGGTGCGTAAAAATGCTTCAAGTGTGTCGATAAGAAATATGAAGTGGGCAATAAAAGAAGACTTGTGAGATTCACGATTAGTTAATCCAAAATATTGGATAGAACTAAAAAGAAGTAAGATTAACTCTATTGAGTTAGCAGTATTCCTTGGTGTTAAAAGGAAGTCATGAGTCATTTGAATTTAAATATGTAAGGATGATTAAGCAATGCATCAAGAGATGAAAAGTAAGAATGAGTCCTTAGGTGATGTATACTGTTGTGTAATTGTAATTAACTAATTAAACATCCCAAAAGTATCATTTTGATATAATGAAAGAGAGACAACAAAATGGTCAATTATATAATGATAATCTATGGTTCAAATGAACAGAGAATTATGAACATGAAGTTTTAGATGTACAAGTAATATGTAAATGAAGAGTTGATAGTTTCTCGAAGTAAGGAATGAAACGAATATGAAGATAACCCTGAATAATCAGTGGTTATAAATAAATGAAGGAAGTTTGTAATTATAAAAAAAGCAGGGACACATGGTTTTAAACGAAATCTGAAATTTTGAGGCGTATAAGATGAAACATTTGTGTATAAATGATATGATGCACGGGAATTCAAGTGTGATATGAATTTCTAGAAGTTAATAAGTTCACCTACGCGTGAAAAAGTGATCATAAAAGTAGAGACTCTTATGGGTAAGTCAAGAAAGATCAAGTATGTATTTAAGTATATGTGATAAAGTCGCAAGTAGTGAAAAATGATTACTAAAAGTAAAGTATATAGTGATGATGATAATGAATAAGCGATGTATGTAGATACAAATGAATTTTAGTTGAAGTTATGAATGGGTAGTGTTTTTGATAAAGACCATTCTTAACAAAGATGAAACATAAGAAATTATTTAGAAAGAGATAATGTGAAAGTAAGTAATGTTAAAACCAATTATATGTGAGGTATTACTTAATATATTTAAGGTTGTATCAGATAAAGTATATATGTAATAAAAGAATTGTGGAGCTAAAAGAATACTTAGAGGTATTCCAAGTGTAATTTAACTTTTGAGTAAGTTAAGAATTACACCCAGGAGTGTAAGTGGCTACAATGATGATGACCCGTTTGGGTGACTCGAGAGAGTTAAAGTTATCCTTATAAAGGAAGCGTAAGTAACATATTGAAACCAAAAATGTGAAATATATATTATTGATGAAAAGAAAAGAAAAGTAAAGTACACATAAAAGATGAATGTTAGATAAAGTGTCTAATAGGCAACAAGTTCTATTGAACACCGCCTGAGATGAAAGATGTGAAACTGTCATAAGTATAATGCTATAAACGTCGTCTGTGTAGAGTCTGATAAAAGATAATTAAATTGATTATGCGAGTATACGAATCCAATGACAAAAGAGAACGATTAAAATATGATGTGCATGATTGATTCACTAGAATTTATTAATTCGATTAATATAATTCTTGTCTAAGGATTAGTACTTAAACAAGAGTGTGCCTACGTGTAAAATTCAACCTTTCAAAGTAAAGTATTTATGTGCAGTTAACTAAAGGTGTTAACCAAAGAGCCATAAATGAGACTGATGTATCAGCGATCAAAGTATAAAAATGTATGTAATGTAATGAAAGAAAGTGATAAAACTATGGAAGTATGGGTCTGTGCATGTACGTGTACGTGTACGGATTAATAAAATGATTTTTTAAAGTTTAGTTAAGTTGCCAAGGATGACTACAGAGGTGAACACGTGAATTGTGATAAGAAAATAACACATTTTCTATAGAGTTTGAATATAAGTTAAATACTGACCCATTCATAAGATTTTGTAATATTTATAAGGTGAAATAGAGGGCATGATGAATGTTGAAATCCAAGGTGTTATATTCAAGATCTGTTGGTTGTATTAAGTCCCATTGTAAGTGTTGCTCATTGTAGAATGATAGTGGTAGTTTATAACTATGTGTATAGACATGGTAGTATTCCGAGGACGAAATCCTGTTTAAGGAAGGTAGATTTGTAACATTCCATAATGGGCCAAGTTGCATCATACGTTTGTAAGATTGTAACCTTGTGAATTAAATAAGAAATGGTAAATTAAATGATGAATATATGTTATAACCTTTGAGTGAGTTGTTAAATAAAAGTTGATGAAAATAAATAATAGTTATTTATTATTAATTGGTTTTAGATAAGGATTTCTAAAATATCCTTGTTAGTTGAAACGGGTAAATTAATATTGAGTTGTAAGTTGAAAATGAGAACAAAATACCGATTGTGGATATATTAGAACCTCAAAGTCGGTTCACCCTCTTTACTAGACTCAACACACATACACCCATATGTTCAAACACCCACACTTATCTCTTGTTCTTGAGTTTTGAGGAAGCAATTCAAAGAAGAGTTGTCAAGCTTCAATTTCAGTAGCTAATTCAGGTGGAAAATCAATTCTTAATCCCTTCTTCTTCATCCTTGTAAGTGGGTTTCTTCCTTGTTCTTCATTTTTGGAGTTTGAGGTCAAAAATGGGTTATTAGAATTAGAAATCAAGAATTGATTGTAAATGCTTCAATTAGTTCCTACATTATTTACAAGTGTTTATGATTAAGATTTATGGATTAAAGAGTTGATTTTGATTGAGTTTAGTGAAATTGTTCAAATGGATCATAATTAGAGAAATTGATCTTGATTCTTGATTTGGTTGTTAAAGTATGTTAAACATGGATGTTTCTAGCTAGGTTAGATCATATATAACATGTATAAACACCGGAAGTTGATCAGAAGTCATTTGGGTATGTTTTGGAGTGAAAATAAGCAGAACAGAGGACTGTCGTCCGACCTGGTCTGTAACACACTTGCTTGCGGTCGCAAGAATAAGTTTTGCTGCCACAAGGAATTCTTCCTGCGAGCGCAAGTGTCTGCCCTTGCAGGTGTAAGTTAAGCCCCCTACGGGCGCAAGCATGAGGCTTGCGGCCGCAAGGAGGTTCTAACCAGAAATAGTAAACATTTTGTTGTTTTTCTTAGTACTGATGCGTGTGAAGCCGTTATAGGTATATTCGATGACCAAGAAGAGCCGGAACACTATATTTACTTGTTGTAGCTTTACAGGTGAGTACCAACTTAACCTTTAATCCTTATGTAGTAGTTGTGGGTTGTTGACTACCATGAGATGTGTGCGAAACATGATGATTTAAAGATGATGCGATGGTGATCAAGATTGTAATGTTGAGTATGAACTTGTGTAAGCTACTTTGATTTGTTGGTATACTATTGGTGTGAACATGAGGTAGTATTGATTATTTGTTAGCAATTGACCAATACACATAAAGATAAATATTAAAGATAATTAAATATGCTCCCAACAATAAGGAGCTAATGCTACATATACTGGTATGATATTCAATTGAATGTGCAAGTATCAATAATTCAAGAACATGTATTTAAAGAAATACAAAGCATAGATGCTAACAAAAGATAAGATAGTGTTAGTCTTAGAGTGAGTACACAATAACAAATGTTTGTAGAATGGGTGTTGAATACAAACTTTAGCTTTTTAAATTTAAAGATACACCATGATACTTTTAACTAATTCTTACTGATGATGAATCAAGAATTACATGTACTAGAAGCGGAAATTCTAAGTACAATAAAGGTGGTAATTAATTTGTCTAACACATAGACAAGCTAACTCTATAACAACTAATGTCTTAAGAATGTTCAACAAATGAACAAGTTTGATTCTAGACAAATTTCTAACTCTCCTCGAATGAACAAGTTGGATATAATTATGTTGATTATTATGCTATTCTGTATTTACTAGCTTTTATAGCTAACAGATACTTCTCTCTCCCGCATGTGCAGGTGATCCTTATGCTATGAGCTCGGGTGCCTACGGGTAGTTATTTGTTATGGTAGGAATACTATTGTTATACACTTTGAATATATTATGTTTGTATTTATACTATGATAATGATCGGCCGGTTAGCATCAGTAACACCAAACATTGTAATGTGTCTAATTGTTGATTGTATATAAATTGCCACATATTTTCTTCCATTGCTTGTTTAAATTTTGAAACCAGGTGTAAATGTTTTGATTACAGACAAACCCACGCAGTTTGGAAACTTGAATTAATGTTTTAAAAAGAAAAATTTGGTTCTCAAAAGCACGGTGTTACAAGCTGGTATCATAGCCTAAGTTTGAGTGAATTGGGTACTTGAAAGAGTACTCAGTCTCAAATTCAGTCTCAACCATTATTTAAAGTGTTCCTTGGGAGGTCATGCGGTGTGAGATATATTGTTATGATTGACATGCTAATGCTTATCTGCTTATTATGATTAACTAAGTATGATAAGTAAACTAAATATATTATGATTGTATTTGGTTAAACAAAATTAAGAGATTGTAATGGCCGAAGGTCAAGACAGGGAAGCAAATATTCGAGAGTTAGAAGCACGTCTAAAAGTAACAAAGGAACATGCACCTGTTATGATGGTGGGCCTAATGGCTTTGAACGGAAAATGGTCCTGAACTTAAAATGGTCATGGGCCTAATGGCTTTTCTATCCTACAAGCGGCCCACATTTGACGGTAACATGGATCTATCCGTGTCAGGATGGTGGATTCGTGTTATCGAGCTTGCCTTTGAAACTAGCGAGGTGGAGGAATCAAAGAAAGTAGCCTATGCTAGGAAAATTCTTAGAGGCCGACCTGTGTCCTGGTATGATACGGTAATTTCCTCAACTCCAGCTGCAATCCGGGATGCATACACTTGGTCCGATTTCTTAAGAATTATACGGGCTAAGTATTATTCAGCTCAGGCATTAGAAAGCATGGAAAACGAGTTCTGGGCCTTCACTGATCTGATACGATTTGTGGCACACACAATCCCTGATGTGGAGGCAAGGATTAACAGGTTTGCTATGGTGTTACCACCCGATTACAAATCCTCTATATGGTTTGGTACTTCTCTTGATAAGGCCTTTGATATTGCTCGTCGGTATGAGAGCGATCATTCACGACAAAAGGAGTCTGGTGGAACTTCCAAAAGGAAGTTTGAACAGTCTTCGGGGTCAAAGAGAACAAGGGGTGGGTCATGGCAACGACAGCAGTAGCAGCAACATGGGGTCCAGAGGTATAGTTCTTCTGATGATTTGTGGTGTTCACAATGTCGTACTAAACACACAGATAATGTCGAGAGTTACAGGTACAAGGATAATGTTTGTTACAAGTGCTTCAACCCAGGGCATGGATCGTCTGAATATAGACCGGGTCCAAGTAAAGTGTTCTAGATGACAGAAGATGAGGTGAAGACAGCAGCTGATGTAATCACTGACACTTTTCTAATAAATTATTCTCCAACATGTGTATTATTTGATTTAGGAGCTACATATTCTTTCGTCTTTGCATCTTTTCGTGCTAAACTGCAATTACCTATTTCTACATTTGATCCGCTGAACGTAAAAGTTGCTAGCGGTAAAGTAGTTTATGTTACTAATAGTGTTCCCGTGGCAGTAATTGATATTGACGGGAATAGTTTTCCCATTTCGTTTCTTGTTATGCCAATTGCGGGATTTGATGTTGTAATCGGAATGGATTGGCTCAGCAATCGAAATGCTGAGATTCTCTGTTCTAAAAAGATGATTAAAATTCCTCTGTCCGACGGGTCATATGTTGTGGCTCGTGGTGAGGGGAGAACTTTTGAGACAACTTTGATTTTCTGTTTTAAAAAGGGATGTGATTCCTATGTGGCTTATGTTGTTGGTACAAAGCTGGAGAAGAAAGTTGTTGATGACATTAGGGTAGTTTCTAAATACCCTGATGTTTTTCGTGATGAATTGTTGGGATTACCACCAGTAAGAGATGTTGAGTACCGAATTGATCTTGTTCCAGGTTCTAGGTCTATAGCGAGATCTCCTTATCGTCTTGCGCCATCTGAGGTTCGTGAGATGATGACTTAGATACAGGAACTTCTTGATAGAGGTTTCATTCGTCCTAGCTCTTCACCTTGGGGACCTCCAGTCTTATTCATGAAAAAGAAAGACGGGACGATGTGTATGTGCATTGATTATAGGGAGCTGAATAAGCGAACTGTAAAGACTAAGTACCATCTCCCACATATCGATGATCTGTTTGATTAACTTCAAGGTGCTACACGTTTTTCAAAGATTGATCTTCGTTCTGGCTATCACAATGTTCGTGTACGCGATGAAGATATTCCAAAGACGACTTTCAAAACGAGATACGGGAATTATGAATTTCTCATGATACCTTTTGGGATGACTAACGCCCCAGCTATATTCATGAATCTAATGAACCGTGTCTGCCGTGCTTTTCTCGACAAGTTTGTCATAGTATTCATCGATGATATTCTTATTTACTCTAAATCTGAAGCAGAACACGAGGCACATCTTCGCATTATTCTTGATACTCTGATGCGAGAACACTTATATGCTAAATCGCTAAATGCGAGCTCTAGCTTGAAGAAATACATTTCCTTGGTCATGTTAAATGCAAGGATGGTGTAATGGTTGATGTAGTTAAAGTTGAGGTAGTAATGAATTGGGGAATTCCCAAAACCCCATCAGAGATTCGCAGCTTCTTAGGACTTGCCGGTTACTATCGGCGATTTATTCAAAACTTCTCTAAAATAGCAGGTTCTTTGACGAAGCTTACACGAAAGGACGTTCCTTATTCGTGGTCTGATGAACAAGACAATGCCTTCTAGACATTGAAGCAACTATTATGTCAAGCTTTGATTCTGACTCTGCCTAATGGGTCAGAAGACTTTATTGTTTATTGTGATGCTTCTTACGCAGGTTTGAGAAGTGTTCTTATGCAAAAGGACAAAGTGATATGTTAGTTATATTAAAATGTAGAAAAAGCCACGCCTTAGGCTTTGCCTATAAATATGCATATGGCCAAGGGCCTTGTAAGCTTTTTGTAACACCGCTTTTGAATTCAGTTACTTGATATGACAAATCAGGTTTTACCAGCGGAAATTTTTCTTTTTAAATAACAAACAGTTATTTACATTAATAACTTGTCAAAACAACGCAGGTGTTACGAAGTACAGGAACCAACCATAGTATCTATTTACATTACATCATCATAAAAATACAAGTGTTCCACCCACAAGGGGCAAGGTAATTCCCAAAAGCATCCCGCCTCTCAGGGCATCTAGTCTTTACCTGAAAAGGGAAACATAGCATCATTAGCTACACTAGCTAGTGAGTACATACAATCATAAGCATCAATACAGTAAGTCATGCATCATATCATAAGCAATCATTGCTAGCTTAGCACATAGCGGTGTGTTGACAAGATTAGTAAGAATCATGTCTTGCAGGGTAATCAATCCCGCTCAACAACTCAGACCGGAGAATCAGACACGACCAATCCGCGCTGGTGGGGGAGCATAAAGCAGTCCACCAAGCATCGTTCACAGAGTCAAAGACTCCACAGGTAATCCAGCTACAACCGGCTGATCACCACTCACGTTAAGGCACGGTGGTTCTGCAGAACCTATGATCCTAGATGCCTCCCGAATCACCGTGAAATCCGGAAGGATCCAGTTACAACCGACTAACCTTAACCATGCGTCATATAGTCTGCAGACAGTGCGCATACACATATACGTACATTTGATCCCATAGGGATCCATCATCTTACATATAGCATCATAAAGTTATTCATACGTAGATATCATCATGTACTAACTAAGTGGTTCGAATCTAGACCCACTGGCATGCACCTTCCATATATTCTAACATCTTGTAAGTCATACACTTACCTCCTCGAGCGTACCTACAAAAGGAAGTTAAATACACAAAATACATTCACATAGCATGCAAGGCCTTACTCTACTGAGTCTCATGAAAGCAGGCACTCACCTGACTAGCTTACAGTGTTCGTTCACTTAATGCTGGTTCAGCTAACACGTTCACCTAAAACATTCGGCAATCGCGTTAAGTGTTTGCACGCGTTAAGTTCTATTACTAGAACACTTACAAGACCTTCCTAATATTCATAAACCATTCATTAAACTTACTTTAAACATTTCATAACCTAATCAACAAGAACATGTAAACAAAACACATCCTTGCTGAAAAAGCCTCGTCACGCCGTGACAATATAAGGTGTCACGCCGCGACGCATGAAAGTCAGACCATCGATCATTTGATTCATGCGAAAGTCGGACCAAGTGTTCACATGGGCAATCCGACTGTCGGATCACTAAGTCGGACGGGTCATCCGACTGCCGGACCTAATAAGTCGGATGGGTCCATTTGAATGTCGGATCAAAAGTAGCATAGGGCATTTTTGACAAGGTCGCGCCGCGACCAAAAGTTTGACGCGCCGCGATCACCAAATTTCCAGATTTATCATCTTCTCCATTCGACATGCATGCGACTTTTATTATCCAACCTAAAAACCTAGATTTTAAACATGTTAGTTTTGACTTCTTAAACATCTTAGAACTTCATATACCACTTATATGAACATCATGAACATCTTAACACCTTTTAAAACATCAAAACATAAGAAACCCACTTATAAAGTAAGCTTCATGTTCATCCATGGAGTTTTCAACTCCAACACAACTTCCAGCCTCTAAACACCCATGTTTCTAGCATAATACATGTATATTTTATTCTACAAACACCATACTAACCTTACTTTAGGTTTAGAACTCTAAATCTTTCAACTTCAAGAATTCTTCTTCAAAGATCTTACGAGAGCAGAGAGTGAGAAGTTTATTTTGTGTTTGTTTTGCAACTCTTTTGACTTTATGAGTCAATTACATCATTTGCATATATATATATATATATATATATATATATATATATATATCATCAGGTTCTTCAACTAGTCGCTTGGAAGAGTCAACTTTCAATTCCTGCAAAGGAATGATCTGTTCTTCCTCAACGTGGCACTTGCGTAAGTAGCACACGTTAAAGGTGTAGTGTATTCCAGATAGCTCAGGCAGCAGCTCTAGAGTCATCGTCTGATCGTTTACTTTACGTACAATCTTGAATGGGCCAATGAAACGTGGACTTAGCTTCCCCCTGTGCCCAAAACGAATGACGCCCTTCCAAGGAGAAACTTTTAAGAACACACGGTCACTGACTTCAAATGTTGCGGGACGACGCTTTGGATCCGCATACATCTTCTGTTGATCCCGAGCTGCTTTTAGCTTTTCAAGAGCCACATTCACTTTGTTAGAAGTCATCCGGACAATTTCAGGTCCAGCGAACTGCTTCTCACGAGGCTCCAACCAATAGGTCGGAGTGCGACATCGTCTTTCGTAAAGCATCTCGTATGGTGGCATTCCAATGCTGGAATGATATGAATTGTTGTAAGCAAATTCAATCAATGGGAGATGAGAATCTCACGATCCACCAAATTCGAGTACACAGGCACGAAGCATATCTTCTAACGTCTGTATCGTACGTTCAGATTGGCCATCAGTCTGCGGATGATAGGCAGTTCTCAGATGAACACGAGTGCCAAGTTCGCGTTGTAGACTCTTCCAAAAATTCGAGACAAACCGAGAGTCACAATCAGATACAATC
The DNA here is from genome assembly GCA_038502395.1 of Dittrichia graveolens. NCBI lineage: Eukaryota > Viridiplantae > Streptophyta > Magnoliopsida > Asterales > Asteraceae > Dittrichia > Dittrichia graveolens. The sequence goes on from JARJIL010000006.1 coordinate 70,489,018, forward strand.
GAACAAGGAAGACCGTGACGTGACACAATCTCATCAATATATAAGTAGGCTAAACGGGTTAGCGAAGCAGACTCGTTTGTTGCCAAGAAATGAGCACTTTTCGTTAGTCGATCAATGATAACCCAGATCATGTCGTGCCCTCTAGACGTTCTCGGTAGCTTCGTCACGAAATCCATCGTGATATTATCCCATTTCCACTCCGGAATATCCAATTGCTGCATATTACCGTATGGTCTCTGGTACTCCGTCTTCACTTGCGCGCAGATCTGACATCTCTCAACAAATGAAGTGATGTCTTTCTTCAGAATTGGCCACCAGTATAGCATCTTCAGGTCGTGGTACACCTTTGTAATTCCCGGATGGACAAATAATTTGGACTTATGGGCTTCCTGCAGAATCAGCTCATGGTTACCTCCAGCAGAAGGTACCTAAATCCTGGATTGAAAAGTCTTCAACCCACGATTATCTTCGGCAAGCTGATCCTTTAACTTCTTCATTGTCTCAACCTTGAGATTTTCTTCTTGCAATGCAGTCTGCTGAGCTTCCTTCAGTCTAGAAATCAAATCTGACACAATCGTGATTCTCATAAACTTAGCTTCTGCTGTTGGTCGTTTACGGCTTGAAGCGTCCACTACAACATTGGCCTTGTCAGGATGGTAACGGATCTCACAATCGTAGTCTTTTATTAACTCCAACCAACGGCGTTGCCGCATGTTGAGTTCTTTATGAGAAAAGACATACCAAAGACTTTTGTGATTAGTACAAATCACACACTTTGTACCATAAAGGTAATGCCTCCACAGCTTTAGTGCAAACACAACAGCAGCAAGCTCCAGATCATGGGTTGGGTAGTTCCGTTCGTGTGATTTCAACTGCCTAGAAGCATAGCAATCACTTTATCACATTGCATTAGGACACAACCCAAACCCGCGTAAGAGGCGTCATAATATACCATGTAGTCCTCTGAACCCTCAGGCAGAGTAAGGACCGGAGCTTCACATAACAATCTTTTTAAGATATGAAAGGCTTCATCCTGAGCTTCCGAACAGACAAACGCCACATCTTTGCGAGTTAGTTTGGTCAACGGACCCGCAAGCTTTGAGAAATCGTTGATAAACCGCCGATAGTATCTAGCCAAGCCAAGGAAACTTTTAATTTCGGAAGGAGTCCGAGGAACTCCCCAATTCATCACAGCCTCCACCTTAGCTGGATCTACTTTGACACCATCATGACATATCACATGGTCCAGGAAATGAACTTCCCTAAGCTAGAATTCACACTTGAATAACATAGCATACAATTGTTCTCGCTTTAAAGTCTCGAGAACCTGACGAAGATGAAGCTCGTGATCAGCTTTCGTCTTCGAATAAACAAGAATGTCATCAATAAATACAATTACAGATCTGTCAAGAAATGGACGACAAACCCGATTCATCAGATCCATGAAGACGGTAGGGGAATTGGTTAAGCCGAACGGCATAACCAGAAATTTGTAGTGACCATAACGTGTTCGAAATGCAGTCTTCTGCAGGTGTTCTTCACGAACTCGCACTTGGTGATACCCCGACCGGAGATCAATCTTAGAGAAGCATGTAGCTCCCTGCAATTGATCAAAAAGATCATCTATTAGAGGAAGCGGATACTTATTCTTTAAAGTTCGCTTGTTCAGCTCCTTGTAATCTATGCACATTCGCATTGTTCCGTCCTTCTTCTTCACAAATAATACAGGAGCTCCCCACGGCGAGGAACTCGAACGAATAAAACCTTTGTCCAGCAACTCCTGAATTTGAGTCATCATCTCTCTTATTTCAGAAGGTGCAAGACGATACGGGGATCGAGCCACAGGTGTAGCTCCTGGAATAAGTTCAATCTTAAATTCAACATCATGAATTGGAGGCAAACCCGGAAGTTCTTCAGGGAATACCTTAGGGTAGTCAGACACCACCCAAATATCACGAACTGGTCACTTCTCCATCGTAGCATCAATAATGTATGCCAGATAAGAGTCACAACCTTTAGCAATCGACTTTTGAGCTTTTATCATAGAAACAATGGGAATATCGGAATGCCGTCATTCTCCACGTGCAACAGCATAAGATCCATCAGAGAGAGGGATCTTGATCATCTTTTTGGAACAGATAATCTCAGCATCACGCTTGCTGAGCCAATCCATCCCGACCACAACATCAAAGCCCGTAATAGGCATAATAAAGAAAGAAATAGGGATATTACTCCCATCAATGTAAATCGCAGCTATTGGGACTTTCTCTGTAACAGAGACTACTTTCTACTTTGCCGTCAGTGACCTCTACCCTGAGCGGCTCAGTTATAGGAACAACATGTAATTGTAATATTCTATGACACACCAAAGACACAAAGGAGTAGGTAGCTCCAGAGTCAAATAAAACACTAGCAGGGATATAATTAATAAGAAAAGTACCCGAGACGACATCTCCTGCTGCTTTGGCCTTGTCAGCCATCATCTGAAAAGCCCTGCCTTTCGCGCGGGGCGCGTCATATCTTTTAGGGCCTCGAGAAGAAGAAGACCCCTTTGCTCCAGTACTTTGTCTGTCTGGGCAGTCAGTCAGCTTATGCCGAGGCTTGTGGCACCGATAGCACACGTCCTCTTTAAAACCACCCTCAGTTGTAGCGTGGCCCTTCAGCCCGCACCTCAAGCAACGTCTGGTAGAGTTAGATCACTCACCAGAGTGATAAGTTCGGCATTGAATACACCAAGGAGAATTAGGCCTTGGTTTCTTAGAGGAATCAGTCTTCCCACCTGTAGTAGATTGTCCTTTGGAAGGACCCGATTTATCAGATGGATTGAACTTCCTCTTTGACCCTGCACCGGCAGATTCGACCTTGTAGTATATACGGTTACCTTCTAGTTGTCGGGCTATATCAAACGCCCGATCCAGTTCAACAGCAGTCCGCACATGTGGGCGAAATTCCAGTGGCAGAGTTGCCACAAACCGCCTTATCTTGGTGGTCTCGTCTGGGATCAGATGGGGAACAAACCGCATCTTATCAGTGAACGCGGTTATATGTTCTTCGATTGGCGTATCCCCTTTTTTGAGATCATTAAAATCTCTCTCCATTCTTTCCAAGTCATACTCGGTGCAATACTTCTTCAGCACCTTCTCAAAGAACTGCTCCCAAGTGAGAGCACTCAGTACTTCTTTCCGAACCGAAGCTTTTACCGTATCCCACCAAAAGATGGCCCGGCCTTTCAACATACATATTGCGTATTTCACGCAATACTCCGGTTCGCATTCACAGGACTCAAACACTTGCTCCATCTTCCGGAGCCATTGAATAGTAACAGTGGGGTTATCACTCCCCTGGAATGTCGGAGGATTGCAAGTTAAGAATTTCTTGTATGAACAAGTCTTGCGGGGCTTGTTCAAGGTAGCTTGCAATAAGTGCTCCTTTGTTACTCGACGCTCCTCCTCCAGCCGCCTAATAATAGCAGCCTGATCTGGCTCAGGTCTGCCCTCTCCAACATTGTGCTGAGATCTCTGATCCTCAGCCTGATGAGGTATATGAGAATCCTCATCCTCTAGTTCTTTAATTGCTTGTTCAGTATGGCCACGATCGGCAGACATCTTTCTAGATTTCTACATGACAGAGAAAGAGCAATTAATACTCTATCTCACTTACTTCACTTACCAACAAGTCATCATATAGTGCTAGCATACATATAACTCTCACTCAATTCCCCCCATAGGAACACTTAGCTTGAGATCGAATACTCTTACAAGTACCCAATTCACTCAAACTTAGGCTCTGATACCTAATTGTAAGACCGCTTTTGAATTCAGTTACTTGAATGACAAATCAGGTTTTAGCAGCGGAAATTTTTCTGTTTAAATAACAAACAGTTATTTACATTAATAACTTGTCAAAACAACGCAGGTGTTACGAAATACAGGAACCAACCATAGTATCTATTTACATTACATCATCATAAAAATACAAGTGTTCCACCCACAAGGGGCAAGGTAATTACCAAAAGCATCCCGCCTCTCAGGGCATCTAGTCTTTACCTGAAAAGGGAAACATAGCATCATTAGCTACACTAGCTAGTGAGTACATACAATCATAAGCATCAATACAGTAAGTCATGCATCATATCATAAGCAATCATTGCTAGCTTAGCACATAGCGGTGTGTTGACAAGATCAGTAAGAATCATGTCTTGTAGGGTAATCAATCCCGCTCAACAACTCAGACCGGGGAATCAGACACGACCAATCCGCGCTGGTGGGGGAGCATAAAGCAGTCCACCAAGCATCGTTCACAGAGTCAAAGACTCCGCAGGTAATCCAGCTACAATCGGCTGATCACCACTCACGTTAGGGCATGGTGGTTCTGCAGAACCTATGATCCAGGATGCCTCCTGAATCACCGTGAAATCCCGAGGGATCCAGTTACAACCGACTGGCCTTAACCATGCGTCAGATAGTCTGCAGATAGTGCACATACACATATACGTACATTTGATCCCAAAGGGATCCATCATATTACATATAGGATCATACAGTTATTCATACGTACATATCATCATGTACTAACTAAGTGGTTTGAATCTAGTCCCACTAGCATGCACCTGACATATATTCTAACATCTTGTAAGTCATACACTTACCTCCTCGAGCGTACCTGCAAAAGGAAGTTAAATACACAAAATACATTCACATAGCATGCAAGGCCTTACTCTACTGAGTCTCATGAAAGCAGGGACTCACCTGACTAGCTTACAGTGTTCGTTCACTTAATGCTGGTTCAGCTGACACGTTCACCTAAAACATTCGGCAACCGCGTTAAGCGTTTGCACGCGTTAAGTTCTATTACTAGAACACTTACAAGACCTTCCTAATATTCATAAACCATTCATTAAACTTACTTTAAACATTTCATAACCTAATCAACAAGAACATGTAAATAAAACACATCCTTGCTGAAAAGGCCCCGTCGCACCACGACCATATAAGGTGTCGCGCCGTGACGTATGAAAGTCGGACCATTGATCATTTGATTCATGCGAAAGTCGGACCAAGGGTTCACATGGGCAATCCGACTGTCGGATCACTAAGTCGGACGGGTCATCCGACTGTCGGACGTAATAAGTCGGATGGGTCCATTTGAATGTCGGATCAAAAGTCGCATAGGGCATTTTTGACGAGGCCGCTCCACGACCAATTGTTTGTCGCGCCGCGATCACCAAATTTCCAGATTTATCATCTTCTCCATTCGACATGCATGCGACTTTTATTATCCAACTTAAAAACCCAGATTTTAAACATGTTAGTTTTGACTTCTTAAACATCTTAGAACTTCATATACCACTTATATGAACCTCATGAACATCTTAACACCTTTTAAAACATCAAAACATAAGAAACCCACTTATAAAGTAAGCTTCATGTTCGTCCATGGAGTTTTCAACTCCAACACAACTTCCAGCTTCTAAACACCCATGTTTCTAGCATAATACATGTATATTTTATTCTACAAACACCATACTAACCTTGCTTTAGGTTTAGAACTATAAATCTTTCAACTTCAAGAATTCTTCTTCAAATATCTTACGAGAGCAGAGAGTGAGAAGTTTGGTTTGTGTTTGTTTTGCAACTCTTTTGATTTTATGAGTCAATTACATCATTTGCATATATATATATATATATATATATATATATATATATCAATCTTATCCAGAGGTAAACCGCCTCTGGACAAATATCTACATCTTTATTTTATTTTCTTTCTTTATTTTCTTTATTCTTTTCTTTCTTTTCTAGTTTATTTAACTAGTACACATATATACACTTAATTTTCACACATACAATTAACATACAACTTAAAACACATAACACAACATTAATTTATTTAATTTCACAAATACTTACAAATACATACAATAATTATTCGTCTATTACACTAACTACATACGCGTACGTATAAGTTACAACTAGGTCCAAGTTGAGTATGTTACACTTTTGCACTTCAATATTCAATATATCAAAGCATTAGCCAAGGTGTAGTGTGTGTTACCTCTCTACTCATAATCGTTCTTCATCTTACTTGAGGTAAATAGGACCACTTTCAATTGGTATTAGAGCCATACTTAAGCTATGTTGGCTCGTGATTGAGGTTTTTGATCGAAGAAAAACAGATTCTACGAAGAAAACCGAGCTGTGATCGAAGGTATACTGTTCTAGATTCGAAGATGAAGGTTTGAGCAATTTAATTGTTGTGTTTGGTTCTATTCTACTCGAAATCATAACAAGAATCAATTACAATCCAATATGGAGTGATTTGAATCAAATCAGATTTGAAATTTGAAGGTTTTTCGTGGAAAGTTTATACGGTTTTTGCCATTATATTTCATCAAAAATCATTTGGAGGATGGAATTGGTTGGATCTTAGTTACATTCGATGAATTGCGAGTTCAAGGATATAAAATTCGAAGGATCAGTCATTGTTTTTCATTGGAATTCAAATTTTGAGTGAAGAACATATGAAGATCATGAAGAACAACTCAGATATGAGATTTTGATCTAATTTGGTGAAAAATTCGAACATTTTGGTGTTCGCCTTTGGACTTCGAGCTTGTCAGTCACACCACTGCTCACTTCGAGCTTGGTAGTTACAAACACATCCCTGATAATCCGAGAATTAATCCAAGAAGAAGACTTTGAGCAGATCTAAGTCCTTCGAATTCGAAATCAATACACCTCGAATTCGATATCAATACACTTCAAATTCGAATTCAATACACTTTGAATTCGGAATTTATGCTTCGGAAAACTTGTTCTTTGATTTCGAGCGTGTGTTTCATCTGGAAAGAACAACACTCTTCGAATACTAAGTCACTACTTCGCACTCGAAGTTAACTACTTCGAACATTTTCCAAGCCACTTCGAGCGTGTTTCCAATTCGAAAACATACATTTCGAATTCAAATCACTTGAACTTCGAATTCGAAATATCATTGAACTCACCACTTCAAGCATCAAAATCAATTTCAAATGCTCAACTTCATTTTTTTCAAGTTTCCTTCATTTCTTTGTTCGCTTCGAATTTTTTTACAAAGTATACAACTTCGAACAATTTGAAGTAATTCAAAACACAACTCATTCACTTTGAATCCCACTTTCAAGATAAACCAACTTCAAACAAAATCACACTCACTTCAAATTCGAAATATTCATATTTCGAATTCTTCAATTCGAACCCAATCATAATCAAAATTTTCAAGTCAACGATCAATACCAAATCAAGTAAGAAAGATGTCAAACTCCAATGAAATTCTCGCAATCGGAACAGATTCGAAACTCCCTGTCCTATTCGGTAACGATTATATCGTATGGAAAGGGAGGTTCATGGAGTTTTCGAACATAACGAGACATACAAAGAGATGATGATTTACTGTATATTGAATGGTGACATGAAATTTTACAGGATCATCAATGCCTAACCAGATAATAATTCTCCGATATCTGGTGTAGCTAGAGAGAAAACACCTGATGAGCTTATAGCAGCAGAGAAAGATAGAAAGAAGCCAGATAGGCTTGCCAAATAATACCTAAAACAAGGTTTATCATCTGAGATGTATATGAAGGTAGACAGTGTGGCAACAGCAAAAGAAATCTGGGATGAGATAAAACGACAATTACAAGGATATGAGCAAGGGGAACACATTAAAACAACTCAACTGGTGAATATGTTTCATGCGTTCTGTGCCAAGGATAATGAGCTGTTAATTGATATTTATAGTCGTTTTTGCAAATTGCAAAACGAATTGAGAACTAACAAGGTTGAAAGAACCGACTTGGACATTAATTGTAACACCGCTTCTGAAAACAGCTACTTTAATGATAAATCAGATTTTCTAGCGGAAATTTTTTTCTTTTTAAAACAACAAATTGTCATTTACATTAACATCTCTTCAAAATAACTTTGGTGTTACCAAGTACAGGAACCGACCATTGTATCAAACTACATTACAACATAATAATTTCAAGTGTTCCTCCCACAAGGGGCAATGTATATCCAAAAGTCACCCACCTCACAGGACTTCTAGTATTTACCTGAAAACGGAAATCATAACATCATTAGCTAACACTTAGCTAGTGAGTACATACTATCATAAGTATCAATATAGTAAGTCATGCATACATAAACAATCACTGCTAGCTTAGCACATAGCGGTGTGTTGATAAGATCAGTAAGAGTCGTGTCTTGCAGGGTAATCAATCCCACTCAATAACTCAGACCGGGGGATCAGACACGACCAATGGTGCTGGTGGGGGAGCATAAAGCAGTCCACCAACACCCATGTTTCTAACATATTACATGTATAATCCTTACTAAAAACATCATACTAACCTTACTTTGAGTCTAGGACATCAAATCTTTCAGTGCAAACACAACAGCAGCAAGCTCCAGATCATGGGTTGGGTAGTTCCGTTCGTATGATTTCAACTGCCTAGAAGCGTAGGCAATCACTCTATCACATTGCATCAGGACGCAACGCAAACCTGCATACGAGGCATTGCAGTACACTATAAAGTCTTCGGAACCCTCAAGCAAAGTAAGGATCGGAGCTTCACATAATAATCGCTTCAAGGTCTGAAAAGCTTCCTCTTGAGCTTCCCACCAGACAAACACCACATCCTTGCGAGTTAGTTTGGTCAACGGACCCGAAAGCTTCAAGAAATCGTGGATAAACCGCCGATAGTAGCCAGCGCCGATAGTAGCCAGCCAAGCCAAGGAAGCTTTTAATCTCGGAAGGAGTTCGAGGAACCCCCCCCCCCCCCCCCGCAATTCATCACAGCTCTCGGAAGGAGCTGGACCTACGTTGACACCATCTTGACATATAACATGGCCCAGGAAATGAACTTCCCTAAGCCAGAATTCACATTTGGACAACTTGGCGTACAATTGTTCTCGCTTTAGAGTCTCGAGAACCTAACGAAGATGAAGCTCGTGATCAGCTTCCATCTTCGAGTAAACAAGGATATCATCAATAAATACAATCACAGATCTATCAAGAAACGGACAACAAACCCGATTCATCAAATCCATGATGACGGCAGGGGTATTGGTTAAGCCGAACGGCATAACCAGAAATTCGTAATGACCATAACGAGTTCGGAACGTAGTTTTCGGAACATCTTCTTCATGAACTCGTACTTGGTGATACCCCGACCGGAGATCAATCTTAGAGAAGCATGTAGCCCTTGAAATTGATCAAAAAGATCATCTATTCGAGGAAGTGGATACTTAGGGTAGTCAGACACCACCCGAATATCATGAACTGGTCGCTTTTCCATCGTAGCATCAATAACGTATGCGAGATAAGAGTCACAACCTTTAGCAATTGACTTCTGAGCTTTAATCATGGAGACAATGGGAATATCAGAATCCCGTCGTTCTCCATGTGCAACAGCATACGATCTATCAGAGAGAGGGATCTTGATCATCTTTTTGGAACAGACAATCTTAGCATCCCGCTTGCTGAGCCAATCCATCCTGATTACGACATCAAAGCCCGCTATATGCATAATGAAGAAATAAATAGGGATACTACTCCCGTCAATATAAATCATAGCTATCGGGACATTCTCTATAATAGAGACTACTTTGCCGTCAACAACCTCTACTCTGAGCGGCTCAGTTAATGGAACAATAGGTAACTGTAATCTTCTACGTCGTGCCACAGATACAAAGGAGTAGTTAGCTCCAGAGTCAAACAAAACACAAGCAAAGATATATTTTATAAGAAAAGTACGAGTGATAACATCCCCTGCTGCTTTGGCCTCATCTGCCGTCATCTTGAAAGCCCTGCCTTTTGCGCGGGGCGCATCATCTCTTTTCAGGCCTCTTGAAGAAGAAGACCCCTTGGTTCCAGCACCCTGTCTTTCCGGGCAGTCTGTCAGCTTGTGCCCAGGCTTGTGGCACCGGTAGCATACATCCTCCTTGAAACCACACTCAGTAGTAGTGTGGCCCTTCTGCCCGCACCTCTAGCATCGTCTGGTAGAGTTCGAACACTCACCAGAATGGTAAGTACGACATTGACAACACCAAGGAGAATCAGGCCTCGGCTTCTTTGAAGAATCAGTTTTCCCGCCTGTAGAGGATTGTCCTTTGGAAGGACCCAATTTGTCAGACGGCTGAAACTTTCTCTTTGACTCCCCACTGGTAGATTCGCCCTTGTAGTGGATGCGGTCTCCTTCCATTTATCGAGCTATTTCGAAAGCCCGATACAGATTGGCAGCAGCTCGTACGTGAGGGTGAAATTCCAGTGGTAGAGTTGCCACAAACCTCCTTATCTTGGTGGTCTCGTTAGGGATCAGATAGGGAACAAACCTCAATTTGTCAGTGAACGAGGTTATATGTTCTTCTATTGGCTTATCCCCCTTTTGGAGATCAGTGAATTCCCTCTCCATCCGTTCCATATTGCACTCAGTGCAATATTTCTTCAACACCTTTTCAGAAAATTGCTCCCAAGAGAGATCACTCAGTACTTCCTTGCTGACAGAAGCTTTCACCGTATCCCACCAGAAGATGGCACGGCCCTTCAGCATTTGTACTGCGTATTTCACGCAATACTCCGGTTCACATTCACATGATTCAAATACCTGCTCTATTTCCCGGAGCTACTGTACGGTAACTGTGGGGTTATCACTCCCCTGGAATGTCAGAGGTTTACAAGATAAAAACTTCTTGTATGAAGAAGTCTTGTGAGGCTTGTTCAATGTTGCTTGCAATAAGAGCTCTTTAGCGATTCGCAGCTCTTCCTCCAAACGCCTAATATAGGCAGCCTGATCTGGCTCAGGTCTACCCTCTCCATCATTGTGCTGAGATCTTTCATCTTCAGCTTGATGAGGCATATGAGAAGCCTCATCCTCCATCTCTTTCGGAGCTTGTTCTGTGTTGCCACGTCCGGTAGACATTTTATCTCAACTTTCTTTATGACAGAGAAAGAGCAGTTAATACTCTATCTCACTGACTTAACTTACAAACAAGTCATCTTACAATACTAGCATGCATACAATACTCTCACTCAACCCCTCCATAGGAACACTTCTTTATGGTCGGGCCCGAGTTTGAGATCGAATACTCTTACAAGTACCCAATTTACTCAAACTTAGGCTCTGATACCTAATTGTAACACCGCTTCCGAAATAACTAATTTTAATGATTATCAGATTTAGCAGCGGAAATTTTTCTTTTTAAAACCATAACACTGTTAATTACATTATCGTCTTTCAAAACATCCCAGGTGTTACCTAGTACAAGAACCGACCATAAAGTATCGTATTACAATACATCAAAATAAAGTTCAAGTGTTCCACCCATAAGGGCTATTTACATCCATAAGCTACCCGCCTCGCAGGACACCTAGTCTTTACCTGAAAAAGGAAATCATAGCACCATTAGCTAACACTTAGCTAGTGAATACATACTATTCACAAGTATCAATTCAGTAAATAATGCATCATACATATCATACATAACAATCATTGCTAGCTTAGCACATAGCGGTGTGCTGACAAGATCAGTAAGAGTCGTATCTTGCAGGGTAATCAATCCCGCTCAACAACTCAGACCGGGGAATCAGACACGACCAACCGCGCTGGTGGGGGAGCATGAAGCAGTCCACCAAACATCATTCACAGAGCCAGAGGCTCTACAGGTAATCCAACTACAACCGGATGATCACCACTCACGTTAAGGCACTGCGGTTCTACAGAACCTAGCATCCAGGATGCCTCCGGAATCACCGTGAAATCCCGAAGTACTCATGGGATTCAGTTACAACCGACTGATCTTAACCATGCATCAGATAGTCTGCACAAAGTGCACATACACATATACGTACATATGATCCCACAGGGATCCATCATCTTACATGCAACATGATACAGTTCATCATTTATGCATATAATTAGGTATTATCTAAGCGGTTCCAGTCTGGATCCGCTGGCATGCACCTAATACATATTTCAATCATAAAGTAAATCATACACTTACCTCCTTGAGCATACCTGCAAAAGCAAGTGAGACATACATAAAACATTCATATAGTCATCTAGCATGCAAGCCTTACTCTACTGAGTCTCATGAAAGCAGGCACTCACCTGACTAGCTTACAACGTTCGTCAACTTAATCCTGGTTCAACTGACACGTTCACCTAAAACATCGGCAATCGCGTTAAGCGTTTGCACGCATTAACTTCTATTACTAGAACAATTACAAGAGCAAACTAAGGCTTATAAACACTTTATTAGAATCTTACAACACCAAGCACAACATGTGCCTTAGAATTACTTAGGTGATAAAAATGAACAATCTTGACTTTCACCCGACGCGTCGCGTCCAAGGGCCGGACGCGTCGCATCGCGCTACTTTCATGCGACCTTCGGACCAATTAAAAGTCGGATCACTTAGGTGAAAGTCAGATGAAACAAGATTCGGATGAAAGTGAATGTCACACGATTATGCGGGAACGCGTCGCGTCCCCCCATTCGATGCGTCGCGTCGCGTGCAATTTTGCACTTCATCTTCTTATTGTTCATAGCTTATGCGACTTTCACTCAATATTTTCAAAAACCCAGATTTCAAACTTGTTAGTTTTCACTTCTAAAACATCTTAGAACTTCATATACCACCTATATGAACTTCATGAAAACATTAACACCTTTTAAATACATCAAACATGAGAAACCCACATGCAAAGTAAGCTCTCATGTTTAACAATTGAGTCTTCAACTCCAACATAACTTCCAGCCACACAACACCCATATTTCTAGCATATTACATGTATAATCTATACTAAAAACACCATACAAACGTTGTTTTAGGTGAACTTCAAATCTTTCAAGAACTTCTTCAAGAACTCACGGGAGTTTATCAAGTGTGTGTTTGAGTGTGTTTTTAGAGCTTTTGCACTAATTGACTTTGTAGGTCAATATACACAAAACACAACACATATATAAATCTTATCCAGAGGCAAACCGCCTCTAGACAAATATCTAGTTTCTTTTCTTTTTTCTCTATTCTTTTCTTAATTAACTATTTAACATACATACAGTTAATATACATATATATGTACACACAAATACACATTTACATATATATATATATATATATTCATTTAAACTTAACAAATATACAATCAAACCTTCTCATTGATATAATAAACTTACAATTTGGATTCTTTACTTAATCTACTAGTTTTACATACATTTCAACACAATTACAACTAGGCCCAAGTTGAGGATGTTACAATTTCTATGTTTAAGATTCAGAAAGATTTCATTTTTATCTTTCTTCAACCTTACTAAAGTGATTTTCTCATGATGTAATCTTTGATACCTAGATACCAGCCATTCTTCTTGTTTTGCTGCCATCATCTGTTTCTTCTTCTCTTGTAATGCTTTTTCTGCTTCAATCTCCTCCTGTAGCTTTTGTTGGTGTTCCAAAGGGGATAGGTTGATTTTATTTGCAGCAACTTCTTCAAGAGCCAACTTCTCTGCTGCTTGTCTTCCAAGTTCATCAACCATTCTCTTTTCTTTGGCATACGGATTTTCATCATCTAAGTCATCTTCACCATATTTACCTATGCTCATCAGATCATTCGAAGAACATGTTATTACTTTCCCTTTACCTTTGTCAACATGGCTAGGTTGACCACTAGTGGATGGAGCAGCTGATTGTTTAGGGATATGAGAATCATTATGTTAAGCCAATACCCTTGTTTCAGCGTCCCTGATGATTTCCTGACATTCAGCTCCATCTATCTCTGATCTGAAGAGTTTAGCTTCAGCTTTCCTTTGATCAAGTAGACGCTTGAGCTCCCCCTCAGCATGTGCCTTAGCTTCTTCAGCTTCAGCTTTTCTTGTTCAATTTTCGCGAGTTTAGCCTCAATATCTTCCATGGCTTTATTTTTATTTTCATCAATGGCTTTGAGGTGAGCCACTTCATTTTCTAGTCTTGCATTACATCAACTCTAGAAAATTTTCCCTGCCATTTAATAATTTTGCGATCAGTGATGGCGTTCTTTCTTATTATCTGACAAATTTTGGACTGTCGTCGAACTTTCTCCCCCTTAGAAGCTGCAGAGATACCTGAAGCTTCTATTGATCTGGACAGGGCCATAATCTCATTTGAAAGTCCTAAGAAGGAAGGAGCAAACAAGTTCTGTATATGACGAATTGCTGCCTCAGAGATTTTTACAACATGGAATTTGTCGACTATGGAGGAAAGAGAATGTACTGATTGGGAAAGGGTGGATAGTTGTGAATTGAGATTGGAGAATTCAATAGTGGTAGAGTCGACCATAGAGGTGACAAGACTGTGGAATTGCTTGAACATCCCTAGGCGTATCTGATTGTGACTATCGATGGTTTTGGTGAGAGATGTAAGATGGTGGGTAAGAGAATCAAGAAGAGATTTGAATTCACTTTCAAACTTAGTTTGATTATTTACTGTGCAATAAACCTGGAAAGAATTTGTTTTAACTAACTGAGAAACAGAAAGAAGAATTTCAGATAGACTTTGCAGAGAGGAAGCAATGTCTATTGAAGGCTCAGAGTGTTGAGACTGTACTGACTTAGGGGATTGAAGAAAGTCAAAAGCATCAATGTCATCAAAAGGATTTACATTTGTTTGAGAAGAGGAGGGGAGGGGAGATCAAAGAATTTGGCTAGAAGAGATTAGGAGGTCATAGCATCAGTAGGATGGACCGATGCATCAAAGGCCTTAGGCAGAGTTGCTTCACTTACAGTCTGGTGTAAGACTGTGTCTTCATTACCATGAGTAATCTCAACTGAAGGGGGTGGAACTTCAGTTTCATTGATTGTCGGAGATTGGGCATCACTCTCAGTTTGGTGTGTAACTGATAAATCATCTGCCCTAGATTGATCCATAGTGTCATTCGGGTTTTGTGACACATCATGGGATTTGGGAGCAGTTTCGTCTTCAGGGCGAACTGAAGATTCATGAACTAGTGGGACCTTAGAAACTAGGGGAATTGTAGTTTCGTCATTGGTTTTGGGCTGTGCATCAGGTTCAGTTGGTTGAGTTGCTGACACATCATGTGTATTGTCTATATCCATAGTATCAGTTGGGCCGACTAACGCATTAAGGGATAATGGGGTAATTTTAGCAAATTCAGGAATGGTAGTTCGCTGAACTGGTGGTACCTGACTAGTAGTGGGTATGCTAGCAGACTCATTGGTTGGGGATTTGAAAGTCTCGGCTGATTGGTCTTTATTAGTGTCCTGAACTTGTTTAGAGGGGACTTCAGCGATAGCCATGGTTTGAGCTATCTCTTCATTAGTCAAAATTACTTTTGAGACAGTGAGTAAAGGAGATTTTACCTGAGCAGCGTTAGTAGGCTTTGATTTCTGAATCTGAACCTTCCTGATGACCAAAGGAGTTTCATTAGCCAATTCCTCACCTGAAGCAGAATAGGAGAGGATGGGAGTGGAGGGAATGGAAGACTTATCTCGTTTGACTGTGATGGTTGATTTGGTTGGTGCAATAGGAGCCATAGAGGATTTAACTGCTGGTTTAGGTTCGGTGGAGATTATCTTCCTTTTCTTGGATTTGGGTAGGGAAGAAGGAAGCACAGGTTTGTGAGGTTGAGAGGGTGCAGTTTCAAATGACAAACCTAAAAATGGTGAAGGGATGGTAGGAGAAGGATTCATAGAGACAAATCCAAGTATTGGTGTAGTAAGAGACGGATTGAAGGCTAAAGATGAGCGTGTCCATACTGATCCTGGCAGAGAAAGGGAGGGAATCAGAATTGAAGTAGTGTTGTATTCTTCGGTTGTCAGCACAGAATAGATTATTAAAGATACACACCTGGGGAAAGGAATGTGTTGAGACCTAGAGCGTACAGCCAGAGAGACCACAAGACTGTCCAAGATGAGTTTAGCATAGTCAATGTTGTGACCATGAATTATGGCATAAGCCATTTTCAAAACCGTTTCATTAACCTGGTCGAGACCACCTATTTTGCTGGTCATGCAGAAATTCAGATGAGCAATTAGACAGTTCCACTCCTTTGAGAGACGAGTGCTAATCATCGAGTTACCTTTTACCTTGTGCTTATCATCATACTGGAAGAAGGAGAAGAGAAGATCCTTCGCGTTTGCAGTGGGTGAAGTAAGGTCTTGGCGGGGAAGATGCAGAACAGTGGCAAGAAAATCATTGGAGATTTCAGAGGGTTTACTGCCGGAGAGCATGCTGAAATGAATGCTCTGGGCGGAGGTTTTAGGGTTGACGACTTCAGCTGTCATCCAAAACTCAGAGACATATTCCTCGAACATTTGAACCTTTGCCGATAGAGCAAAGTTCAATGGACGTTTGAACCCTTGCACAGCAACACCCAGCTAAAATGTATTTAGCTTCAGCGGTGGACAAGGAGATTGAGTTTTTCTTTTTGCATTGCGAACGAACCAATTTTCCACCAAGCAACTTACAACCACCAGTAGTACTTTTCCTATCTATCTGACATCCGGCGTAGTCGGAATCTGAAAAACCAATGATATCAAAGCCGGAGTCTCGGGAGTACCATAACCCCAGTTCAGGCATTCCTTTCAGATATCTGAAAATTATTCTGACAGCAATTAAATGTGATTCCTTTGGATTTGCCTGAAATCTTGCACATAGGCATGTGGAAAACATTATGTCAGGTCGACTGGCTGTCAGATACAGAAGGGATCCAATCATTCCTCTGAAAGTGGGTAGATCAACAGCTTTCCCGTTTGGATCAGATGTGAGCTTGGTTTTTGGAACAATGGGAGTCTTCATCGGAGATGAATCTGAAAAGTTGAACTTTTTGAGTAAATCCTTCACATATTTACCTTGATTGATGAAGATGCCTTGGTCATATTGTTTTATCTGAAGCCTAAGGGAGAATTTTAATTCTCCCTTCATGCTAATTTTGAACTTCTCTGACATGATCTTTTTAAACTTCTTGCACAAACGATTGTCAGTGGAACCAAAAATAATATCATCAACATAAATTTGAACAAGAATGAGTTCACCTTTTTCTCTACATAGGAATAGAGTTTTGTCAATTTTCCCTCGCTGAAATACATTCTTTAGAAGATGAGTGGACAGTGTGTCATACCATGCGCGCGGGGCTTGCTTCGGTCCATAAAGAGCCCTGTCGAGCCTATGGACATGATCTGGAAATTGGCGACTTTGAAAACTAGAAGGTTGTTGAACAAACACCTCTTCTTGTAGTTATCCGTTCAGAAAGCACTTTTGATATCCATCTGAAAGGATTTGAATCCTTTAAATGCTGCAAAGGCGAGAAACATGCGTATTGCTTCCAGACGAGCAACTGGAGCAAATGTTTCATCGTAATCTATACCCTCTTCTTGACAGTAACCCTTAGCAACTAATCGGGCCTTGTTCCGAACCACTAATCCTGTTTCATCACGCTTGTTTCTAAACACCCATTTTGTGCCTATAATTGACTTGTCTTTAGGCAGGGAGATAAGTTTCCAAACTTTGTTCCTCTCGAATTCATTGAGCTCTTCTTTCATTACGACCACCCAGTTTGGATCCTTTAGAGGTTCTTCAACTTTCTTTGGCTCGTTTTGTGAAATGAATTCAGAGAACATGCAGAAGGCAGAGGTAATAGAATTTCAGGTTTGCACACTAGTGTTTGGATTTCCAATTACATTAGTGACGGGATGAGCTCGAGTCCATTTTGTGACTCTAGTTCGTTGCTCATGATTCTCTTCAGCAGAAGAGTTACTTGTTTCATATTGATCTCCAGCGATCTGATCCTCATTTACTAACGACATGTTGTTCTCAAGTTTTACCTCTTGAGAGTAGTCAATAAGATCATCATCAAGTGACTCAAGTGTATCGAATTCTTCAGAAACAACTTAATCAATATGATTTGAGCTTGACTGAACATCAAATTCATCAGAGGTGACATTTATGGTTTCAACCACGGAACTCTTCTTGGGAAGAAACACACGATAAGCTTTAGAAATGTCAGAGTACCCCAGAAATACACCTTGTTATCCTTTGAGGTCAAATTTACTTTTCTGATCTTTAGTGTTAAGAATGAAACACGTGCTCCCAAATATCTTGAAGTATCCAACATTGGGTGACTTCAGGTGGAGTAACTCATAGGGAGTTTTGCTGTGACGTTTGACAATTATGGACCTGTTTTGAATATAGCATACAGTATTAACAGCTTCAGCCAAAAAATGTCCTTTCAGAGATGCTTCAGCAAGCATCGTACGAGCTGCTTCAATTAAGGTCATGTTCCTTCTTTCAGGAAGCCCATTTTGCTGAGGGGTATATGGGGCTGAGAAATTTTGGACGATGCCATTTTCATCAGGAAATTTTTGAAGAGTTGAGTTTCTAAACTCTGTTCCATGATCAGTACAAAGCTGCTTGACTTGAGTATCAAACTAGCTTTGAATATGACGAATGAAATTCATCAGAATTTCCGTAGTATCACTTTTATTGCGCAAGAAAAATACCCATGTGAATCTGGTGTACTCATCAACAACTACCAGAGTATATTTCTTTCCGCCCCTACTTGGTGTACTAACAGGGCCAAAAAGATCCATGTGAAGCAACTAAAAATCGGAGGTAACTTGATTATAGTGTTTGGATTTGAAGACTAACTTCTTTTGTTTTCCTTGTTCACAAGCGTGACACATCTTGTCTTTGAGAAACCGGGATGACGGTAGTCCTCTGGTTAACCGAACCTTTGAGAGCTTTCTTATACTTTTGAAGTTGAGATGGGATAGCTGTTTGTGCCATAACCATTTTATTTTTTAGTCAGTTTCAGAATAGAGCATGCATCTCTTTCAGAGGAGGTAGAGCTGAAATCAACAACATACATGTTTCCCTGCCTTTTTGCTTGTAAAACTTCCTTGCCTTTCTTGTTGAAGATTGAATCCTTTGTCTTTTTGAAATGAACCACATAATCCGCATCACATAGCTAAGTGATGCTGATTAAGTTATGTTCGAGCCCTATGACATGAGCAACATTTATTTATGTTCACTGAACCTTGATTCAAATATCCATAGCCATCGGTTTTGCCACACTTTCCTTCACCAAAAGTAACTTTAGGGCCATTTGCTGCTTGTACTCCATTCAGTAGGGACATACATCCAGTCATATGCCTTGAACATCCACTGTCAAGGTACCAAATGTTATCATGGTGATAGCCATTGTACATCATAGTAGGATTCCATCCTTCAGCTGAGCTCGATTTTTCAGCTCTAGCTAGATCACTGCTAAATTTGCTTTCAATAGCCATTAAGCATATTTCTGGATAAGCAGATCTAAGGATTTCTTTAGCCACCAAGAATTTTCCTCTCACTTCGCTCTGAACATCCTCACCCGAAGAAGTTTCAGAATCTATCCAGTTCAGATAATCGGCAATCATGGCCTTTTCTTTCTTTTTCTTCTCAACGGATGCTTTCAGGGCCTTGTACTTTGCCTTGTATTTATCGGCCTTAGATGGATAGCTCTTCTTCGGATTTTGATGAAGTTTCCTTGACAAAGCAATTTGCTACAAAGTGACCGGGCTACCCATATTTGTAGCATTTATTCTTTGACCCTTCAGACGAGCCCTTTTTCTCGGAAGAAATTTTCTTTTCAAATTTTTTTCTTCTGTCAGATGTGAACTTTAGGAATTTTTTGTAGTTTTTCATGATGAAAGCTTTTCGTGAGCATTCATCATCTGATCTTTCTTCCTCCTCAGCATCATTCGTCTAAAATTCTTCTTCAGATTCAGAGTCTTCAGTCGACCTATATTTAGCTCTTGGGGGATTTTCAGCTACGAGAGCCAAGGATTTCTTGAAGGCTTTCTTCAAGTCATTTTTCTAAATGCGGGTCTGTTAATCATTCAGCAGAATTCCATAGAGCTTACGCATGTTCATGTCCTTGAGCATGTTGTTTGTTCTCAAGATCATGTACATGGTGTCCCACTTAGATGGAAGGGATTCTAGAAACCTGTTTAAGATTTGGAATTTTTCTCTAACGACTCCAATTTCAATCATGTCATTAAGAAGACATGAGTAACCTTGTGTAGACTTTAGTGAGAGATTCAGAGTCTTTAGCTTAAAAGCTTTCATACTTGTGTATAATGTTGGTTTTCTTGTTTTCATGAACTTCATCAGTTCCTTCAAAAGATATGCATATGCTCTCCCACATATCCGTAGTAGTTTTCATATTGCAAACAGTATGGAATATCTCACTTGGTAAAGTGATAACTATAATGTTTCTTATCTTAGCATCTAGACCAACAAGCTTCTTCTCCTCCTCAGTCCGTTGAGATCTTGGTTTTGGACGGGAGGGAATAGAAGTTTCAACATAACCAGTCTCCATGGAGATGGTTTGAGGAGTAAAAGGACCTTCCTCCAAAATAGTAAGAGAATTACAATCAATATTTTCCAAATATAGCAACATGCGATTTTTCCAGCTTGAAAAATGTTTGGTAGAAAACTTTGGGGGTTTGGCGGAGGAGCCATTTTCGATGTATTCGAACTTCGACATTTGAACAGATCACTAATTTATAGATTAAATTAGAACCTGATCTGATACTCATTGTTTTTCCAAACGAAGTAAAAACTAACAATGATTATTTATCAATGTGCGGAAATAGTTTTAAATAACGAACACACGAAAGTTTTCAAAGTAAGATTATATTAATAACCAGACTTCAAAGAGTGCACAAGAACAAGCTTGAGCACCGAGTATAAACTAAACAAGAACAAACTTGAATGCAAATTGGCAAACGAACGCTTAACCTTTTCTCGAACAATGAGAAGATATTTATACGCTAAGTGAATTAATCCGAACCATATAATATAATTACACGTGTACTGCTCTTCATAAAGTTAGGAACAAAAAATCAAGATTGCCGTTTTAAGTTCCTTTAGATGCGCTGATTGCACACTTTACATAACAGGAAGAATCTGGTACTGAGACGTGCTTTTAATAATGAAAACCTTTTGACAACTAAAGACTTACATCAGTTGTTGTTCACTTCAAAACTAATTTTCAGATGAACTTCAAGCCTTCTTTCTTCAAATGAGGTGCGTCAGAACAATTTACAAAGGAATAAAGAATTGTCCTTGAGACACTTTCTTCGAAATCTTCTTCAGGAATGGAATATATAGAAATATAGGACTAACAACATGTACACCTAGTGTAGACTTCAGTGACGGACTCTGAGTCTTTAGCACAAAAACTTTCATACTTGCGTATGATATTGGTTTTCTCATTTTCTCGAACCTCAACAGTTCCTTCAAAAGATATGCATATGCTTTCCCACATATCCTTGGTAGTTTTCACATTGCAAACAGTATCGAATATCTAATTTGGTAAAACGATAACTATAATGTTTCTTATCTTAGCATCCAGACCAACAAGCTTCTTCTCCTCCTCAATCCATTGAGATCTTGGTTTTGGATGGTAGGGAATAGAAGTTTAAGAAGAACCAGTCTCCTTGGAGATGGTTTGAGGAACAAAAGGACATTCCTCAAAAATGGTAAGAGAATTGCAATCAATGTTTTCCAAATATAGTAACATGCGATTTTTTCAACTTGAAAAATGTTCGATAGAAAACTTTGGGGGTTTGGCAGAGGAGCCATTTTCAATGTATTCGAACTTCCACATTTGAACAGATCACTAATTTGTAGATAAAATTAGAACCTGCTCTAATACCAATTGTTTTTCCCAACGAAGTAAAAAACTAACAATGATTATTTATCCAAGTGCGGAATTAGTTTTAAATAACGAACACACGAAATTTTTTAAAGTAAGATTATATTAATAATCAGACTTCAAAGAGTGCACAAGAACAAAATTGAGCACCGAGTACAAACTAAACAGGAACAAACTTGAATGCAAATTAGCGAACAAACTCTTAACCTTTTCTCGAACAATGAGAAGGTATTTATACACTAAGTAAATTAATCCTAACCATCTAATTTAATTACACGTGTACTGCTCTACATAAAGTTAGGAACAGAAAACTAGATTGTCGTTTCAATTTTTTTTAGAAGCGCTAATTGCGCACTTTACTTAACTAGAAGATGCTAGTACTGAAGCGTGCTTTCGATAATGAAGACCTTTTGATAGCTGAAGACATACTTCAGTTGGCGTTGATCTCAGAACTAATCTTTAGACAAACTCCAAGGCTTCTTTCTTCAGATGATGTGCGTCAGAACAATTTACAAAAGAATAAAGAATAATCCTTCAAACGCTTTCTTAGAAAGCTACTTCAGGAATGGAATATATACAAATATAAGACTAACGAGAAGTGCTTGCGGGCGCAAGCAGCATTCAGTCCTTGTGGGCGCAAGCAAAGTTGGTTGTGGCCGCAAGGAGCCCTGATTCAGCAAATAGTTTGATGTTTCTCATTGTACTGATATTTAGGTGTTTGTTTAGGTGAGACTGACAACCGAGAAGACCCTGAACGTTCTGTTTGTCAATTTTATCTAGCCAGGTGAGCATCGGATAACATAAGAATTAATATACTTATAACATATATTAACAAACAAATCGAATATGTTGATAAAAGGTAGAATATCTTGTTGTATGTATGAGAAATGATTATCATGATATTATACGCACTTGATTAAGTCTAGATTGAAAAGCATGATAATGTTAGGCTTAATATGTTGACATAGTATGATATGCACTTGATTAAGTGTAGATTGAAAATCATGATAATGCTAGGCATAACATGTTGACACAGTATGATATGCACTTGATTAAGTGTATATTGAAAGCCATGATGATGATAGGTATAACTTGTTGATACAATATATTATGCACTTGATTAGGTGTATGTTATGATGAAGAATGATATATATACACACATATATATATGATTGCGTGCGCGCAATTAAGATCCAATTGGATCAGATATGTGTTTGTGATCGGATCTGGACCTAGGGACTGACTAGTCCATTATAGGGGCTAGCGATGGCCTGGGATTGCTTGAGGTCTGTGGACCATTGATAGCATCAATGGTATTTGTATGGGTATTTAGGGCCTTGCAAGCCCAATGCTCCCCGAACGACTGGGGACCAGCTTGTAGCTATACCCAAAGGAATTGATTGATTCTAGAACTCAATGGTGGACCGCTTCACAGCTTACCCACCGGCGCGTTTGATCTGTCTCGTACCCCAGTTTGGTGCATTGAGCCGAGCTAGCTACACTGCGAGATATGTCACCTTCTGACTATGCCAGCTTATAGCGAGATGCTAGGATAGCACTGTTTGAGCATGATTAATGATATGTGATATACTTATGTTGATTATCATGCTATTTTGTATTCACTAGCTTTTATAGCTAATAGATACTTCGCTATCCCGTATGTGTAGGTGATCCTTAGGCTGTGAGCTCGGGTGCCTACGGGTAGTTATTTGTTATGGGAGGAACACTGTTGTTATACACTTTGAATATATTATGTTTGTATTTATACTCTGATAATGGTCGGCTGCTCAGTATCAGTAACACAAAATGTCGTAATGTGGCTATTTTTTATTGTATATAAATTGCGACGTATTTTCTTCCACTGCTTGTTTAAATTCTGAAACCAGGTGTAAATGTTTTGATTATAGACAAACCCATGCAGTTCGGAAACTTGAATTAATGTTTTAAAAAAAATTTGGTTCTTAAAAGCACGGTGTTACAAAAAACAAGGAAAATAGAACAAGTGTTAAGTCATCAGCTGAGCATTGAAAAGTATCAGTTGAGAGACATTAGCTGATAAGGAAAGCATCAGCTGATAGAAAATTTGAGTTACATCAGCTGATAGAGTTACTTAGCTAAGCATTTCTTTCTAAGCTGGTTGTGATCAACTGAGTGTTTTTATCAACTGATGGGTATCGGCTAAGCAAAATACCTTAGTTTTTTCAGGATCAGTAAG
Organism: Dittrichia graveolens; assembly: GCA_038502395.1. Classification (NCBI taxonomy): domain Eukaryota; kingdom Viridiplantae; phylum Streptophyta; class Magnoliopsida; order Asterales; family Asteraceae; genus Dittrichia; species Dittrichia graveolens. The sequence continues at coordinate 70,512,966 of JARJIL010000006.1, forward strand.
GCTTAGAGATGCTTAGATAAGTAAATCATCATATTCAACATCTATCAATTGGCAGAAATACAACTATCACTAATCTAATATAGAAATTAAGCATACCTAGTTTGGATATTAGGAAATTGAACCTTGCTTCATCGAATGGTTTGGTGAACAATTCTGCAAGTTGTAAATTAGTGTTGATGTACTGCAAGGATACTTTCTTCTTCTGCACATTATCTTTTAAGAAATGATGCCTGATTTCAATATTTTTTGTTTTTTTTGATGCATGACTAGATTGTTTGAGATAGAGATGGCTCTTGTATTGTCACACGAAGTTGGAGTGTTTTCAAACTTCACATCATATTCAAGTAATTGATTTTGCAACCACAGAATTTGAGCACAACAACTACGTATAGAAATTTATTATGCTTCTACAGTAGAGGTTGATACTGAATTCTGTTTCTTGCTTGACTAACTGATTAATCTTCCATCTAGAAGTTGACATCCTCCTAAAGTACTTTTTATATCCAATGTACATCCTGCAAAATTAGAATCGGAGTATCCAACTAACTTAAAATCTGAGTCTTTGGGGTACCAAAGACCAAGATTAGGAGTTCCTTTGAGATATCTGAATAGACTTTTAACAGCAGCAATATGATATTCCTTAGGATCTGCTTGATATCTTTCACAGAGATATGTTGAACACATTATATCTTGTCTACTAGTAGTGAGGTATAAAAGTGACCCAATTATTCTTCTATAAGCAGTAATGTTTAGTGATTTTCCATCAGTGTCCTTTCCTAGCTTAAGAGCAGTTGACATAGGTGTTTTCATTGAAAAGCAATTTTCAAAATCAAAATTATTGAATAAATCTTTAATGTACCTTGTTTGATGTATGAAAATACCATCATCCTTGTTTAATTTGTAAACCAAGAAAATAGTTTAATTCACCCATGATGCTCATCTGATAGTTATCAGACATGAGTTCCAAATTTGTAGACCCGAATATTATATCATCTACATATATCTGCACAAGTATCACATCTCCTTTGTACTTCCTTATGAACAAAGTGTTATCTATGCATCCTCTTTTAAAACCTTTGTTAGTGAGAAAAGAAGAGAGGGTATCATACCAGACTCTTGGAGCTTGCTTAAGACCATATAAAGCTTTGTTAAGAAAGAATACACAATCAGTTAAGCTAGAATCCTCAAAGCCAAGAGGTTGTTTGACATAAACCTCTTCTTTCATATCTCCATTCAGAAAAGCACTCGTTACATCCATTTGGAACACCTTGAAGTTTTGAAGGCAGCATATGCTAGGAATAATCTGATGGCTTCCAATCTTGCAACAAGGGCAAAGGTTTCATCAAAATCAATATCTTCTTCTTGACAGTAACCCTATGCCACTAGCCTTGCTTTAATTCTTTTTGATGATCTGCCTATTTTCACCTAGCTTGTTTATAAAGATCCACCTTGTTCCAATGTTGGTTTTATCCTCTGGTTTGGGTACCAAGATCCATACAATATTTCTTTTGAACTCTGCCAGCTCTTCTTGTATGGCATTCACCCGGTGGGAGTCATTTATGGCTTCATCAACATTCTTTGGTTCAATTAAAGATACAAATCGAGAATAGAAACAAATATTGCATGCTTTTGATCTTGTTCTTATTGGATCCTCAATGTTTCCTATTACTAGATTGTGAGGATGATATATGTGGTCTTTGAAGACTCTTTAGATTATTTGGGAATTGGGATTTATTTGGATTTGGGGAGATGAAGTTATATGTTAACTATCAGTAGTAGAAATAATTTCATTTAGGTTAGATGAATTTACTTTATTTTCACAATCTGTGGGTGTCTCTACTGAAGAGGGAATGTGTGATATGGAATTAGAGTCCAATGATATTGAATCAATTTCCACATGGTTCATTAGAGGTATAGGATTGGATGAGGTTGGTTGTGCATAGCTTATGGTTTGACTACGAATAGATTCATCCATATCATTAGCAATTGGTGGAGAGGGATCAACTTGCTCTAGAGTGGTTTATCCAATTTTCATAAGATCATTGAATTCTTCACATGAAACATGGATAGAAGAACATGAAGCAACAAAGTCATTTTCATTAAAACTTACATTGATTGAATCTTCAGTGACTTTTGTTCTGATGTTGTATACTCTATATGCTTTGGAAATCACAAAGTATCCTACAAACACTCCTTCATCATATTTTGGAGCAAACTTATTATGTTTGTCCTTTTGATTGAGAATGAAACATTGACAACCAAATATGTGCAGAAAATTGACGCTTGGCTTCCTTCCCTTGAGCACTTAATATGGAGTTTTGTTGGTCCTTTCGATTATAAGGGATCTATTCTATGTAAAATGTGCACAACTTACAGCCTTAGCCCAGAAATTGAAAGATAACTCACTTTCACACAACATGATTCTAGCAACTTCAATTAATGTTTTGTTTCTTCTTTAAGCTACATCATTCTATTATGGGGTTTTTGGAGCAGAGAAGTTTTGAGATATTCCTTTCTCATCATAGAAAGCTTCCAAAGTTTGATTTCTAAACTCAATTCCATGATCACTTCTTAGACTCCTCACTAGATTTCCATTCATCACTTCCATCTTCTTGATAAAGCACATAATTTCTTTAACAGCCTCACTCTTTGCTTTAAGAAAGAAAACCCAAGTGTATCTTGAGTACACCCTTGCAAAGGTAGTCCTGACACCAGTTCACCCTTGCAAAGCTTGTTAATGTTATTGAAATTAAGGTGGGAAAGACTTTTGTGCCATAGCCAGTTTGTATCCTCAATGGATTTGGAGTACAAACATGTTTTTTTTGAAGGGTCACCTGAGAACATGTCAAGAGTATACACATCCTTGGTTCTCTTGGCACTGAATACTGTATTACCTTCTTTATCTATTATGAAACCCCCTGTCTTGGTGAAGTGGACCTCATTATCTGCATCACACAATTGACTTATGCTTATGAGATTGTATTTCAGTCCTTAACATATGATACTTTGGACAACTTGAGGTTTTCATTTTGAAGTTGTCAATAACCTTTGGTTTGGCTATGATTATTGTCACCAAAATTCACCCTTGTATCTTTCTCCTTCTTATAATTATTAAGCAAAGCTTTGTTTCCTGTCATGGTTCTAGAACTCCCACTTTCAAGAAACTATGAACCAACACCCTACACAGTTTGAATGAAAGAAGAGTTAGTGACACAAGTAAGAATCCAGTAATAAGTAAATCCCTGTGGAATGCACCTAGCTTTCCACTTCATTTCAGGTTGTTTATGAACAATAAGAATAGCCATGTTATGAGAACAAGTGCGCTATCTTGAGTTCCCTTCTAAAGAACATTCAAATGCCTTATGATCTTTGCTTCCACATTTGTAACATTTTTGATTTAGTGGCCTTAGAGCATTGAACAACGTTATTAGAATACCTGTGAGTTTTCTTATAGTCCTCTGATGACCATGGGTCATTAGCTAACCAACTTGACCACTTAGCTTATGAAGCTGATCCTGTAAATTTTTTAGGTCTTTGTTTACAAGCACCTTGGATTGATCTTTAGATTTGAAATGTTTTTGATCAATCTTTGAAGTGGCAGACTTAGGAAGAATGTGAACATCATTCTTTTTATTCACAGATTTTTCTATTCAAAGATAGTTGATTACTTCACGATCAACTGAGCATTTAGAAGATGAGCTATGATCAGCTTAGAGGCTATCAGCTGAGCATTTATCATCTACTAACATATCAGTTGATATAGACGTATTAGCTAATGATTCTTCGGTTAGTGAAATACTCAAATTTAAATTCATGTGTTTTCAAGTTTGATTCTACATAAATTGCTAACTTTACGAATTTTCTCAACTAATGAGATTGTTGTGTATTGTGTAGAAGTGTTGTTTGCATGTCCACCATGCATGGGTATTTATAGAAGCTTTGGCGTGTCCAGTTGAATGAGGGAAGAACGCAAAGATCTAAAAGAAATGATATAATATTTATAAAGTTAGTGGGTGAAAACTAGACTTAGTTTAATCAAGGATTGCGTAAAGTAAGTTTGCTTTACAGAAAAGTAATGCCTATTAGCATTAAAATAATATTATCCCTTCTGCTTTTTGCCTTGGAAGTTTAAGTTTCCTATTTGATGATTAAACTTTTATCAATACTCATTTTTCTTTCAGGTTTGAGCTTACCAAGTATAGAATTGCTGGCCATACTTAATTGAGGTTGTAAATCCTCAAGATCTTCATCTTCAAATCTATCTTTCTCCTTTTTTAGAGGATAAGATATATCCTTTTTGTCTCATGCTTGATCCAAAAAGTGTTTTGTACTTTTACATTGAAAGATCTAAAACATAATAGAACAACACATGTTCTGCCTTTTACATATAAAATGTACAAACTGAAATACTGAGTAGAGATGACATCTTTGCTCAACTCAGTTGACAGAATGTACTATGTCCTTTAAAATTACACTACGTACTCAGATGAAGGAGAGGATCAATTTATCATTTTGCAGAAGCTCAGTTGATAATTGATGCTCAGTTGATCATATAGATGCTCAGTTGATTAACAGTTATATTAGGAATGCATAGACTCATGTATATGATCGGTTGATCAAGTATACTCAGCTGATAATTTAAATATATAAGTTTTCGTAAGATGAAGACTTATGCAGAAAGACTTACTTAGCTGATGCATATGGCCTCAACTGATCCATTTTTCACTCGGTTGATGGTATTGAATCTTTCAACTGATCAAAGCACTTTGCTCAGTTGATGGTTGTAAACACTTAGCTGATCAAATTACTTCACTCAACTGATGGTTGTTTTTCTTAATTGATGGTCTTCGACACTTATCTTTTGATCCTGAAGTTCCTTAGTTGATGTCCTTCAGCTGATGCTTTGAGTAGGGGCTGCTTCTCATCTAATATTTCCATACTTAGCAAAATTTCAACAATCTGATTCAAACAACATATGTTTGAACACTTTCTAAGTCATACTGAATGTAGAATTTGGTTATCATCAAATTCTATAATTTATAATAAACAGGGTTGATTATTAAGGTGAAGTGATAATCTCCCCAACAGACATAGACTTAGGAATACTGTAGACTTCAGTGTACTCAATGTCTATTGTATTTAAAGATCATGATGATGTGATGACATGAAGTATATGATGCTTATGTTGACTAGGTTCATGATGCTAGTGAATGAATACATGTTGTATGAATGCATGCATGCTATGGATCCTGATTGTATCACTTATGTTTTAATTATATGCTCTGCTCATCAAATGTGAGTAGAACTTGTTGCCATTTTGTATGAATACATGCCTGCTATTGGATCCTGATTGGGTCAGCTATGTTGAACTTGTTTTTATGATGCAAATGCATGCATGCTACTAGATCCTGATTGGATCAGCTATGTTGAACTTGTGGTTATGTTGCAAATGCATGTGTGGCATTGGATCATGATTGGATCAACTATGTGTGTGTGAATTGTTCGCGGACCTCTTGTGGTTATGAGGTTAAGGTCAGTCATGGACTGGATCCTAGGGGGCCTTAGGACATAGTTCGGGATCAACGGTGACTTGAGGGTCCATTCCGAGTCATAGATTCTATAGGACTGCCGTTCCTTAACAGTTGGGGTATTTGGCTATTCGTTGAACCCGAAGGAGCCTATGGCTCCATAACGATGCTTGTTGGACCGCTACATGGTCAACCACCAGCGCCGTTGGGTGTGCTTAATTCTCTAGTTAGGATTGTTAAGCCGGATTTGCAACCCGACAAGATATGATGCCTATTGATCATGTCAACACACCACGATGTGGTAGGGTAGCACTGTTTGTCTTGCTATGTAATGCCTTATATGTTGCATGATGTTTATTGAGTAAGTTTATGCCCATTAGCTTTTAAAGCTAACCCCCCTTCTAGTTTGTATGCTTTCGCAGATGCTTATGCTTTACTGTGCTAGAGATTGTTTTGTGAAGCTGGGAGACTTGTTGCTTGTTAACCGGTATGATGGTCGGTCGATATTGATGCTGGTAACACCCGTTTGTGAAATGAAAACCGAGTTGGGTTGTTTTAAATAATGAAAATATTTTGATAAGACTTCCGTTGTTTTGTTTATCAAACTGATATATGTTTGACTTTAAGTTTTAAGAAGGTAAAAATTGACCTTGAAGTCGCGGTGTTACAATAATAATAATAATAATAATAATAATAATAATAATAATGCGTATATACTTTAAGAGTAATGATACACCTTGCTACTTTATGTATTAATACTTCTAAGTTCTAACAACATAACTACACCATTGATAAAAATTAATGGAGTAATCAATAAATGTTAAAAAAAACTAGGAATTGTAATATGATATATCAAGTTATAATTAGAGTATTAATTACAAATTTCCTAATCTATTTATTGAATATTTAACCTTTTCCGTCTTTGATATGATTTTGGAACATCACCTTTTAAGGTTGATTTGGACATACCAATTAGAATATCATAATTATATCATTTTATATTCTCAGTTGCTATTAATATTATTTAGATTTTGTCATTTGGATAATGTTTAGAACAAAGTTTAAGGAGGATAAAACAATCCTTTGTTAGTTGCTACCATCTACTATTTACTTTCAAGATAATTTTCAATTATAACCAAAAGAGTGATTTGTTAACGGTTTAAATTATATTATTATTAAAACAATAAATAAAAAATAAAACTCCACATCTTCTTTACAATTATAACCAAAAAAGTAATTTGCATATATGATCTCTCAACCATCAATGTTTTCACCTCTACCCCTATCTCATCTTTGACCACCCTTGCAAACACAAAATTAGAACCCATCACGTCATCAACCACCTCTACACATAAACTCATATCGATTAACACTGTGAATTACCTCTCAAACTGAAAATCACTTTAAACACACACAAACACACACATGAGTCCGAGAGATACACAAACTTGTAAATTGCACACTATACAGACTCATATATGCAAACACACACATAAACATAAGAATTGAACCCATATAATCTAGCCCCAACCTCATAAATCTCGTACACGTGCAATTATGTGTGAGGCAAGATCATGTCAGATAAAATATATTTTCATATATCCTTAGTTAAATTTGATTAAATGTAACTTACACTAAATTTGATGACAATAAATACACATAAGTGTACAAGCTAGTAATGGTACCTTAGTTATTAAAGACATGCAACAAAAATCAAAAGTCTATAGATAAAATCCTAGACACATGTTCTTTATATGTGGTTTCTGTGATTGATCTCTCTCATATTGAGCTTGAGACTGCCTTACGGGGGACCCTAAGGATGACTACCCAAAAAATTCCTAACGCCAATTAACAAGATTCATCTTAACACGTATAGTAACGAGGATGCTAAGATGAATTTTGTATAAATTCCATATATATACTTTCATGAACAAATATGATCTAGACATTAGACCTATACATAAATACTTCCCTTGTCAACGTGTTACTTACATGTAGACTATAAGGAACAAAACTCCTTGATAATAACGATTCTGATAGTAATAGCAACAACAACAATAATAATAGTTATAATAGTAATAATAAAATAACAAAAATATATTGATAAAAGGAGAAGTTGTCAACACACCCTCTTGTTTCCTCAAGAAATACACACAATTGACATAAACATAAACACATGGTGTGTGACAGAAGTTACAAAATTAAGTCTAAAATCACCATTACAAACTACCAAATAATAGGCAAGCATACCTAATTGTAAAGTAGTATAGTAGAGGACTAGAGGCAAGTAAATAAGTATCGTATTCACAAAAAACGATCATTGCTAATCAAAGTAACTAATTACTACTTATTTCTTTAAGGCCAAAGTGAGTTCATTATATAAAACTTTGAGTACAAGATGGAGTCATGTAAAAGGAAATGATACAATCAAACAGCGTCTACATATTTTGCAAGCTATAGAATATGTTTTCTCTAGAAAGACTTTCTCATCTGAATATGTTTCAAATGAAAGCTCTTCCTAATGATTAAAATACCCTATCCACTTATTTCTTTTCTTGTGATCAATCAAGTTGGAAATGTACACCAAGAACTCTAGTTCAGCCTTCCAATTTTGACTCATGTGTGAATCCATAAGAATGACCTCCATTTGAACTAATTACATACATACATACATACATGCGTACATAACATTTAAAAAGAAGAATGAACAGTGATTTTTGTCTTTTTCTAATATTTATGTACATAATACAAGTAAAATAAATTTGAGAAGGGTAGGTCTCAAGTTCTAATCTTTTCTCTATCATTTTTTCCCTCTTTTTCGTTGCCATTTTCTTTCATACTCCTCGGATCTCATCTCTATTTTTTACACTTTTATTCCTCCTACATACTTTGACTGATGTATTCATGTTGGTCTTACTTTACCTTTTGTAATTATGACGTTATATCAATTTTCAAACTAAAATACTATTCATTTCAAATTTTCAATTTTAATCCTTAATAAATTTTCATTTTTAACCCTTAGATTTATATATTTACATTTGATCTCATAATATTACTTATTATTATTTAAAATCAAAGGGTCTTTAGCCTAAGTGTATCAATGTGTATTAACGTATTTTTCCCTCTTTAAGGTTAAGAGTTCAAGTCATGTTATACACATTGGTGTATATTAGACACATTGTGTTAACCATTTAAAAAACTTATCATTACAAACTTATTTGCTCGCATAAAGGGTATTTAGTCTAACGGTATCAATGTGTATTAAAGTATCTCTCCCTCTTTAAGGTTAAGAGTTCAAGTCTAGTTATACACATTGGTGTATATTAGACACATTGTTTTAACCCTTTAAAAAACTTATCATTACAAACTTATTTGCTCACATAAAACTACTATTAATTTCAGTTTACATTTTTACCCTTACTTAGCTTTAACACCTATTACGGTGTCCTCCGTCATTGGAGGTTAAGGATTCAACTTTCATTATGGACATAGATGTGAATTAAAAAGTTTGTATCATCCTATCAAAAAAATTATTATTTACAAACTTATTTACTCATATACTACTATTAATTTTATTTTTTTATTTTAACTTATACTAAACTTTTGCTTTTTATCCTTTAAGTTATACAAATTACATTTAATCTCATAACATTACTTATCAGTAGTAGTGTTTAATGTACCTTGTTTTTATCATTTCTATCTTCTTAGTAACAAAAATACACCTTCTAGAACCATAATTAATTATTATTTATGAAAACAAGTATCACTATTGTTAAAAATCCTTTTAAAATGACATTCTACCGCATGCTATGGTTTAGGAAATAAATTTATAAAATATACATGTTTTAGAAATTATACTATCTAACAATTATAAGGAAATGAACGGTAACTATTTCTATGTTAATTATATATTTTAACAGCAACAACATATCATTGTATGCGTGTTTAGTTTAGTGTATAGTAGTGTGCCTTTTAAACTTAGGATCAAAGTTAGCCCTTGCTTTCCTTTTTCTTTTCTTTCTTTATAATAACACATGATAGTAGTGGAAGTTGATTCGCACACACCAAATTTTGTCAATAGACAACATGTACAAGTAGGTAATAACACATGATACAAATTGTGGGTAGGGTTGTAAACAAACCGAACGAACACGAGTTAGGCATGTTCGTGTTCGTTCGTTTAACTTTAGCTGAACAAATAAACGAACATGAACGGATAGACGAACGATTTTTTGTGTTCATGTTCGTTCGCTTAACTTTAGCCGAATATTAACGAACTGAAACGGACGAACACATATACAAATATAATACAAACTCAGCATGTTATAGATACATGTAAATGAACATAAACTACATACATGTAAACGAACAAATAAACGAATATATGTATGTATGTATATATATATATCTATGTATACACACACATATATAGATAGATATACATACATGTAAACGAACGTTCACGAACATAAATGAATGAACGAGGCCTTTGTTCATGTTCGTTCATTTAACTGAACGAACGAAGACTTTTGTCACTTTCGTTTGTTTATTAAAAAAACATAAATGAACTTACCATCGAATAGTTCATGACTAATTCACCAAATGTTCGGTTTATTTAAACGTGTACGAATCATCACCCTCTCTTTTTTGTAGCTGGTGAATATAAACACCCCCCTTAAAAAACTCCTATATCTTCTAAAAGTTAGTGATATCGCCCAAATTGAATAGTCATTTTGGGGCGATATCCGATCATTTCGTATAATTTTCTGAGTAATTTGGTCTTAATTGATACTTAATTCATTATTTTTGAAATCTCATGTCTTTAATGCCCATCCATGACAAAAGGAAGGAAAATCCCCAAAATTCGGAAGAAATGGAAAAAATCATGTTCTAGACCCGTTTGTACGGCCCCGTAAAGTGCGATGTACGGCCGTACATGTGCCTGATTGCATATTTAAGCATATTTTCTCCCCCCTTTTCACTAAAAAAAACCCGTTTCCAGCTCTAAAACTCTATGGAGAGACGATTTTCTTGACATTTTCCAGAGCTTTAAGTCAAGTTTTCAAAAGATACATCCAAAGGAAGCATGATTTGGAGCTTGGATCTTGCCTTGGGAGCATCTTCTTCATCTTCTCCATTGGGTTCTTCAAGTGTTTAAGCTTTCCTTCATGTCTCCTTTCAATTTCAATTTTGTTTGCTTAGATTTCGTGATAATTATCATGGATACGACGAATGAAATTCATCAGAATTTCCACAGTATCACTTTTGTTGCGCAGGAAAAATACCCATGTGAATCTGGTGTACTCATCAACAACCACCAGAGTCTATTTCTTGCCGCCCATACTTGGTGTACTAATAGGGCCAAAAAGATCCATGTGAAGCAACTGAAAAGCGGAGTTAACTTGATTACTGTGTTTGGATTTGAAGACTAACTTCTTTTGTTTTCCTTGTTCACAAGCGTGACACATCTTGTCTTTGAGAAACCGGACTGACGGTAGTCCTCTGGTTAACTGAAGCTATGAGAGCTTGCTTATGCTTTTGAAGTTGAGATGGGATAGCTGTTTGTGCCATAACCATTTTATTTTTGATTCAGCTTCAAAATAGAGCATGCATCTCTTTCAGAGGAGGCAGAGCTGAAATCAACAACTTACATGTTTCCCTGCCTTTTTGCTTGTAAAACTTCCTTGCCTTTCTTGTTGAAGATTGAACCCTTTGTCTTTTTGAAATGAAACTCATAATCCGCATCACATAGCTGAGTGATGCTGATTAGGTTATGTTCGAGCCTTATGACATGAGCAACATTTTTTATGTTCACTGAACCTTGATTCAAATATCCATAGCCATCGGTTTTGCCACACTTTCCTTCACCAAAAGTAACTTTAGGGCCATTTGTTGCTTGTACTCCATTTAGTAGGGACATACATCTAGTCATATGCCTTGAACATCCATTGTCAAGGTACCAAATGTTATCATGGTGATCGCCCTTGTACATCAGAGTAGGATTCCATCCTTCAGCTGAGCTCGATTTTTCAGCTTCAGCTAGATCACTGATAAATTTGCTTTCAATAGCCGTTAAGCATATTTCAGGATGAGCAGATCTAAGGATTTCTTTAGCCACCAAGCATTTTCCTCTCACTTCGCTCTGAACATCCTCATCCGAAGAAGTTTCAGAATGTGTCTAGTTCAGATAATCGGCAATCATGGCCTTTTCTTTCTTTTTCTTCTTACCGGATGCTTTCATGGCCTTGTACTTTGCCTTGTATTTATCGGCCTTAGATGAATAGCTCTTCTTCGGATTTGATGAAGTTTCCTTGATGAAGCAATCTGCTACAAAGTGACTGGGCTTCCCACATTTGAAGCATTCATTCTTGGACCCTTCAGACGAGCTCTTTTTCTCGGAAGAAATTTTCTTTTCGAATTTTTTTCTTAATATTTTTCTTCCGTCAGATCTGAACTTTAGGAATTTTTTGTCGTTTTTCATGATGAAAGCTTTTTGTGAGCATTCATCATCTTATCTTTCTTCCTCCTCAGCATCATTCGTCTAAAATTCTTCTTCAAATTCAGAGTCTTCAGTCGACCTATATTTGGCTCTTGGGGGATTTTCAACTACGAGAGCCAAGGATTTCTTGTAGGCTTTCTTCAAGTCATTTTACTAAATGCGGGTCGGTTAATCATTTAGCAGAATTCCATAGAGCTTACGCATGTTCATGTCCTTGAGCATGTTGTTTGTTCTCAAGATCATGCACATGGTGTTCCACTTAGATGGAAGGGAGTCTAGAAACCTGTTTAAGATTTGGAATTTTTCTCTAACGACTCCAATTTCAATCATGTCATTAAGAAGACATGAGTAACCTTGTGTAGACTTTAGTGAGAGATTCAGAGTCTTTAGCACAAAAGCTTTCATACTTGTGTATGATGTTGGTTTTCTTGTTTTCATGAACTTCAATAGTTCCTTCAAAAGATATGCATATGCTCTCCCACGTATCCTTAGCAGTTTTTAGATTGCAAACAGTATGGAATATCTCACTTGGTAAAGTGATAACTATAATGTTTCTTATCTTAGCATCTAGACCAACAAGTTTCTTCTCCTCCTCAGTCCATTGAGATCTTGGTTTTGGACGGGAGGGAATAGAAGTTTCAGCATAACCAGTCTCCATGGAGATGGTTTGAGGAGTAAAAGGACCTTCCTCCAAAATAGTAAGAGAATTACAATCAATATTTTCCAAATATTGCAACATGTGATTTTTCCAGCTTGAAAAATGTTCGATAGAAAACTTTGGGGGTTTGGCGGAGGAGCCATTTTCGATGTATTCGAACTTTGACATTCGAACAGATCACTAATTTATAGACTAAATTAGAACCTCCTCTAATACTCATTGTTTTTCCCAACGAAGTAAAAACTAACAATGATTATTTATCAAAGTGCCGAGATAGTTTTAAATAACGAACACACGAATGTTTTCAAAGTAAGATTATATTAATAACCAGACTTCAAAGAGTTCACAAGAACAAACTTGAGCACCGAGTATAAACTAAACAAGAACAAACTTGAATGAAAATTAGCGAACGAACGCTTAACCTTTTCTCGAACAATGAGAAGGTATTTATACGCTAAGTGAATTAATCCTGACCATCTAATATAATTATACGCTCTTCATAAGTTAGGAACAAAAAACAAGATTGCCGTTTTAAGTTCCTTGAGATGCGCTGATTGCACACTTTACATAACAGGAAGAATCTGGTACTGAGATGTGCTTTTAGTGATGAAGACCTTTTGACAACTGAAGACTTACTTCAGTTGTTGTTCACTTCAAAACTAATTTTCAGATGAACTTCAAGCCTTCTTTCTTCAATGAGGTGCGTCAGAACAATTTACAAAGGAATAAAGAATTGTCCTTCAGATACTTTCTTCAAAAGCTTCGTCAGGAATGAAATATATAGAATTATAGGACTAACAACATGTAAACCTGGTGTAAACTTCAGTGACAGACTCTGAGTCTTTAGCACAAAAACTTTCATACTTGCGTATGATATTGGTTTTCTCATTTTCTCGAACCTCAACAGTTCCTTCAAAAGATATGCATATGCTCTCCCACATATCCTTGGTAGTTTTCACATTGCAAACAGTATGGAATATCTAATTTGGTAAAGCGATAACTATAATGTTTCTTATCTTAGCATCCAGACCAACAAGCTTCTTCTCCTCCTCAGTCCATTGAGATCTTGGTTTTGGATGGTAGGGAATAGAAGTTTCAGAAGAACCAGTCTCCTTGGAGATGGTTTGAGGAACAAAAGGACATTCCTCCAAAATGGTAAGAGAATTGCAATCAATGTTTTCTAAATATAGTAACATGCGATTTTTCCAACTTGAAAAATGTTCGATAGAAAACTTTGGGGGTTTGGTAGAGGAGCCATTTTCAATGTATTCAAACTTCCACATTTGAACACATTACTAATTTAAAAATTAAATTAGAACCTGATCTAATACCAATTGTTTTTCCTAACGATGTAAAAAATTAACAATGATTATTTATCCATGTGCGGAAATAGTTTTAAATAACGAACACACAAAAGTTTTCAAAGTAAGATTATATTAATAACCAGACTTCAAAGAGTGCACAAGAACAAACTTGAGCACAGAGTACAAACTAAACAGGAACAAACTTGAATGCAAATTAGCGAACAAACTCTTAACCTTTTCTCGAACAATGAGAAGGTATTTATACGCTAAGTAAATTAATCCTAACCATCTAATTTAATTACACGTGTACTGCTCTACATAAAGTTAGGAACAGGAAACTAGATTGCCGTTTCAATTTTTTTTAGAAGCGCTGATTGCGCACTTTACTTAACTAGAAGATGCTAGTACTGAACCGTGCTTTCGATAATGAAGACCTTTTGATAGCTGAAGACTTACTTCAGTTGGCGTTGTCTTCAAAACTAATCTTTAGACGAACTCCAAGGCTTCTTTCTTCAGATGATGTGCGTCAGAACAATTTACAAAAGAATAAAGAATAATCCTTCAAACGCTTTCTTAGAAAGCTACTTCAGGAATGGAATATATACAAATATAAGACTAACGAGAAGTGCTTGCGGGCGCAAAGGCCGAGCCTTGTGGCCGCAAGGGACCAGGCTTGCGGGCGCAAGCAGCATTCAGTCCTTGTGGGCGCAAGCAAAGTTGGTTGTGGCCGCAAGGAGCCCTGATTCAGCAAATAGTTTGTTGTTTCTCATTTTACTGATATTCTGGTGTTTGTTTAGGTGAGACTGACAACCGATAAGACCCTGAACGTTCTGTTTGTCAATTTTATCTAGCCAGGTGAGCATCGGATAACATAAGAATTAATATACTTATAACATATATTAACAAACAAATCGAATATGTTGATAAAAGGTAGAATACCTTGTTGTATGTATGAGAAATGATTATCATGATATTATATGCACTTGATTAAGTCTAGATTGAAAAGCATGATAATGTTAGGCTTAACATGTTGACATAGTATGATATGCACTTGATTAAGTGTAGATTGAAAAGCATGATAATGCTAGGCATAACATGTTGACACAGTATGATATGCACTTGATTAAGTGTATATTGAAAGCCATGATGATGATAGGTATAACTTGTTGATACAATATATTATGCACTTGATTAGGTGTATGTTATGATGAAGAATGATATATACACACATATATATATATATATATATATGATTGCGTGCGCGCAATTAAGATCCAATTGGTTCAGATATGTGTTTGTGATCGGATCTGGACCTAGGGACTGACTAGTCCATTATAGGGGCTAGCGATGGCCTGGGATTGCTTGAGGTTTGTGGACCTTTGATAGCATCAGTGGTACCTGTATAGGTATTTAGGGCCTTGCAAGCCCAATGCTCCCTGAACGACTGGGGACCAGCTTGTAGTTGTACCCAAAGGAATTGATTGATTCTAGAACTCAATGAAGGACCGCTTCACAGCTCACCCACCGGCGCGGTTGATCTATCTCTGACCCCAGTTTGGTGCATTGAGCCGAGCTAGCTACACTGCGAGATTTGTCACCTTCTGACTATGCCAGCTTATAGCGAGATGCTAGGATAGCACTGTTTGAGCATGATTAATGATATGTGATATACTTATGTTGATTATTATGCTATTCTGTATATATTATGTTTGTATTTATACTCTGATAATGGTCGGCTGGTCAGTATCATTAACACAAAATGTTGTAATGTGGCTATTTTTTATTGTATATAAATTGCGACGTATTTTCTTCCGCTGCTTGTTTAAATTTTGAAACCACGTGTAAATGTTTTGATTATAGACAAACCCATGCAGTTCGGAAACTTGAATTAATGTTTTAAAAAGAAAATTTGGTTCTTAAAAGCACGGTGTTACAAAAAACAAGGAAAATAGAACAAGTGTTAAGTCATCAGCTGAGCATTGAAAAGTATCAGTTGAGAGACATTAGCTGATAAGGAAAGCATCAGCTGATAGAAAATTTGAGTTACATCAGCTGATAGAGTTACTTAGCTAAGCATTTCTTTCTAAGCTGGTTGTGATCAACCGAGTGTTTTTATCAACTGATGGGTATCGGCTATGCAAAATACCTTAGTTTTTTCAGGATCAGTAAGGCTTAGAGATGCTTAGATAAGTAAATCATCATATTCAACATCTATCAATTGGCAGAAATACAACTACCACTAATCTAATATAGAAATTAAGCATACCTAGTTTGGATATTAGGAAATTGAACCTTGCTTCATCGAAAGGTTTGGTGAACAAATCTGCAAGTTGTTAATTAGGGTTGATGTACTGCAAGGATACTTTCTTCTTCTGCACATTATCTCTTAAGAAATGATGCCTGATTTCAATATTTTTTGTTTTTTTGATGCATGACTAGATTGTTTGAGATAGAGATGGCTCTTGTATTGTCACACGAAGTTGGAGTGTCTTCAAACTTCACATCATAGTCAAGTAATTGATTTTGCAACCACAGAATTTGAGCACAACAACTACCTATAGAAATTTATTATGCTTCTGCAGTAGAGGTTGATACTGAATTCTGCTTCTTGCTTGACTAACTGATTAATCTTCCACCTAGAAGTTGACATCCTCCTAAAGTACTTTTTATATCCAATGTACATCCTGCAAAATTAGAATCGGAGTATCCAACTAACTCAAAATCCGAGTCTTTGGGGTACCAAAGACCAAGATTAGGAGTTCCTTTGAGATATCTGAATATCCTTTTAACAGCAGCAATATGAGATTCCTTAAGATCTGCTTGATATCTTTCACAAAGATATGTTGAACACATTATATCTTGTCTACTAGTAGTGAGGTATAAAAGTGACCCAATCATTCTTCTATAAGCAGTAACGTTCAGTGATTTTCCATTAGTGTCACTTCCTAGCTTAAGAGCAGTTGACATAGGTGTTTTCATTGAAAAGCAATTTTCAAAATCAAAATTATTGAATAAATCTTTAATGTACTTTGTTTGATGTATGAAAATACCATCAACCTTGTTTAATTTGTAAACCAAGAAAATAGTTTAATTCACCCATGATGCTCGTATGATAGTTATGAGACATGAGTTCCAAATTTGTAGACCCAAATATTATATCAACTACATATATCTACACAAGTATCACATCTCCTTTGTACTTCCTTATGAACAAAGTGTTATCTATGCATCCTCTTGTAAAACCTTTGTTAGTGAGAAAAGAAGAGAGGGTATCATACTCTTGGAGCTTGCTTAAGACCATATAAAGCTTTGTTGAGAAAGAATATACAATCAGTTAAGCTAGAATCCTCAAAGCCAGGAGGTTGTTTGACATAAACCTCTTCTTTCATATCTCCATTCAGAAAAGCACTCGTTACATCCATTTGGAACACCTTGAAGTTTTGAAGGCAGCATACGCTAGGAATAATCTGATGGCTTTCAATCTTGCAACAGGGGCAAAGGTTTCATCAAAATCAATATCTTCTTCTTGACAGTAACCCTGTGCCACTAGCCTTGCTTTCTTTTTGATGATCTGCCCATTTTCATCTAGCTTTTTTCTAAAGATGTACCTTGTTCCCATGATGGTTTTATCCTTTGGTTTGGGTACCAAGATCCATACATTATTTATTTTGAACTCTGCTAGCTCTTCTTGTATGGCATTCACCCAGTGGGAGTCATTTATGGCTTCATCAACATTCTTTGGTTCAATTAAAGATACAAATCCAGAATAGAAACAAATATTGCATGCTTTTGATCTTGTTCTTATTGGATGCTCAATGTTGCCTATTACTAGATTGTGAGGATGATATATGTGGTCTTTGAAGGCTCTTTAGATTATTTGGGAGGTGGGATTGATTTGGATTTGGGGAGATGAAGTTATATGTTAACTATCAGCAGTAGAAATAATTTCATTTAGGTTGGCTGAATTAACTTTATTTTCACAATCTGTGGTGTCTCTACTGAAGAGGGAATGTGTGATATGGGATTAGAGTCCCATGATATTGAATCATTTTCCACATGGTTCAATAGAGGTATAGGATTGGATGAGGTTAGTTGTGCATAGCTTATGGTTTGAATACGAATATGTTCATCCATATCATTAGCAGTTGGTGGAGAGGGATCAACTTGCTCTATAGTGGTTATCCAATTTTCATAAGATCATTGAATTCTTCACCTGAAACATGATTAGAAGAACATGAAGCAACAAAGTCATTTTCATTAAAACTTACATTGATTGAATCTTCAATGACTTTTGTTCTGATGTTGTATACTCTATATGCTCTGGAAATCACAAAGTATCCTACAAACACTCCTTCATCATCTTTTGGAGCAACTTCTTAAGTTTGACCTTTTGATTTAGAATGAAACATTGACAACCAAATATGTGCAGAAAATTGATGCTTGGCTTCCTTCCCTTGAGCTCTTCATATGAAGTTTTGTTGTGCTTTTCGATAATAAGGGATATATTCTATGTAAAATGTGCACAACTTACAGCCTTAGCCCAGAAATTGAAAGATAACTCACTTTCACACAACATGATTCTAGCAGCTTCAATTAATGTTTTGTTTCTTCTTTAAGCCACATCATTCTATTGTGGGGTTCTTGGAGCAGAGAAGTGTTGAGATATTCCTTTCTCGTCATAGAAAGCTTCCAAAGTTTGATTTCTGAACTCAGTTCCATGATCACTTCTAAGACTCCTCACTAGATTGCCATTCATCACTTCCATCTTCTTGATAAAGCACATAATTTCTTCAACATCCTCACTCTTTGCATTACGAAAGAAAACCCAAGTGTATCTTGAGTACACCCTTACAAAGGTAGTCTTGACACTAGTTCACCCTTGCAAAGCTTGTTAATGTTATTGAAATTAAGGTGGGAAAGCCTTTTGTGCCATAGCTTGTTTGTATCCTCAATGGTTTTGGAGTACAAACATGTTTCTTTTGAAGGGTCACCTGTGAACATGTCAAGAGTATACACTTCCTTGGTTCTCTTGGCACTTAATACTGTATTACCTTCTTTATCTATTATGAAACCCCCTGTCTTGGTGAAGTGGACCTCATTATCTGCATCACACAATTGACTTATGCTTATGAGATTGTATTTCAGTCCTTAACATATGATACTTTGGACAACTTGAGGTTTTCATTTTGAAGTTGTCAATAACCTTTGGTTTGGCTATGATTATTGTCACCAAAATTCACCCTTGTATCTTTCTCCTTCTTATAATTATTAAGCAAAGCTTTGTTTCCTGTCATGGTTCTAGAACGCTCACTTTCATGAAACCATGAACCAAGACCCTACATAGTTTTGAATGAAAGAAGAGTTAGTGACACAAGTAGGAATCCTCTAATTAGTAAATCCGTGTGGAATGCACCTAGCTTGCCACTTCATTTCAGCTTGTTTATGAACAATAAGAATAGCCATGTTATGAGAACAAGTCCGCTATCTTGAGTTCCCTTCTAAAGAACATTCAAATGCCTTATGCTCTTTGCTTCCACATTTGTAACATTTTTTATTTAGTGGCCTTAGAGCATTGAACAACGTTATTTGAATGCCTGTGAGTTTTCTTATCAGTCCTCTGATGACCATGGGTCATTAGCTGACCAACTTGACTACTCAGCTTATGAAGCTGATCCTGTAAATTTCTTAGGTCTTTGTTTACAAGCACCTTGGATTGATCTTTAGATTTGAAATGTTTTTGATCAATATTTGAAGTGGCAGACTTAGGAAGAATGTGAACATCATTCTTTTTTTTCACAGCTTTTTCTATTGAAAGATAGTTGATTACTTCACGATCAGCTAAGCATTTAGAAGATGAGCTATGATCAGCTGAGAGGCTATCAGCTGAGCATTTATTATCGACTAACATATCAGTTGATATAGACGTATTAGCTAATGATTCTTCGGTTAGTGAAATACTCAAATTTAAATTCACGTGTTTTCAAGTTTTGACAACATAATTTCTCTTTGGTCTCAACTAATGATTCCTTTGCTTTACTCACATCCTTTGACTTTTCTTAGTATTTTTACATTCTGAAATCTTAAAAGAAGATGTTTCAATAGAAGGAATGATTGACTCTTTCACATAGAAACTTTTGCTTCTAAGAAATTTATTTGTGAGCACACTTTTGCCTTTAACAGTCTTGTGAAAGGTTTTTCGCAAAATGTTAGCTTTGTCTAAAATAATAAGATTCTTACTAGAATCAACACAGTTAGCAGCTTTAGAGTAATTTCCACTAATGATAGCTTGAACTTGTCAGTATCTGCTCATTGACACACTGAGTGATCTTTTCATCAGATACACAACAAGATTTAACTATCTTTTCAAGGTCATTGAACTTTTTAGTTGTTTCACTAGTTTCTTTTACTTAGATCTAATTAAGTATCTTTTTATTAGCTAGTTCGTCATTTAAAACTGTTATTTGCTTAAGTTTCTCATCTTTAAGAGTTAATTTTTCCTTGAGTGATTCTACTTCTGTTTTTAGCTTATTCTCTCTTTGAATAGTAGATTAGAAATCAATACACAAGTAATCAAAAATAGCATTCTTTTCATTATCATTGTAGTTAATAAACTTGCCAACCTGATACATAGAAGAAGGATCCCAATTGGTAGTAGAACAAGTTTTAGCAGCCTTCTTCATGTCTTCATCAAAAGAACTACCACTGTCAGTGTTGGCCATCATGCAGAACTGAGCAGAAATCACTTCATCTTCATCTGATAAGAGATCCTCCTTTCCCAATCTTCTTCTTCTTCTACAAAAATAACTTCGCCATGGGCTTTCTTCTTCTCCTTCTTTTCAAGGACAACAACAAGGAGTTTCTTGTAGTTGGCTTCATAGTTTATTTTGTTCTCCTGCTTTGGCATAGATGAAAAACCAGTGTTTCCTTAGGACTTACAGTCACTGGCTATGTGGCCACTCTGGCCACACTTGTAACACTCTGTTATGGAGGTATCAAAAGTTGATTTGGATATCGTCTCGACAAACCTTGATGGCCTCTTGCTGAACCTCTTGACACCCTTTCCCTTCCTGGAAGGTTTGAACTTTATGACCAGCATTGCAAATTCCTCAACCACTACTTCCAGATCTTCCAAACTCCTCTCCTCATCACCTTTCTCCTCCTCACTTTCTCTAGCACTCTCTCCTTCATCCTCTGCTTCATTAGAACCAGAATCAATAGCTGCAAAGCTTCTCATCTTTGTATCTCTTGATAGAAGGGCTGTTGGTGCAGCTTTCATAAACCTCCTTCATCTCCTTAGAGGACAACTTCCTTTGCTTGACTAATTGCTCATGGTTGAGCAAGTCACCATAGAGAGCAACCAAAGACATTCCCTTGATCTTTTCATCGTGCCTTAAAATAGTGACAAAGTGATCCCATGTTTTAGGAAGGGAATCCAGAAACTTGTTCACCAAGACAAAGTTGCTCTTGGTTATATCTGTCCTTTTTAAATCATTTACAAGGCAGTTGAAGACGTATGTCTGAGTAAGACTCTCACCTTTATGAACAAAGAAGAATTCATACTCTCTATTGAGGAGGAGTTTCTTTTTCTCCTTCACATCTTTACTCCCTTCATAAGCAACTGTGAGTGTATCTAACATCTCTTTAGCAGAAGTATAGTTAAGCACTTCATAGATTTCATTGGGTAGTGTAGAGACAAGAGCTGATTTAGCCTTAACATCAAGACCAACCAACCTCTTATCTTCATCGGTCCACAGATGCATGAGTTTGGTGATGATTCTTTCGGTTGTGGAGGTTTGACCTTCAGATGGGATTAATAGAACAAATGTTAGAAGATAAGGACCCTCAGTGACAATTTCTAGCATTTGGATGTCAAAGGTAGACAGAATGAGATGTGTTATACTTTTCCACATGGAGAAGTTCTCAGCATCAAACATAGGACATCTTGTTAAAGATCCAGTGTTTGAGATATTCATGTTGTTGGAGGATGAGGCCATTTTGAGAGGGGTAAAAGCAATTGTAGAGTAAGCAAAATAGATCTAGATATGAATTATCTAATCTGCTTTGATACCAGTTGTTAGTCCCAGAGTGAGTACATAACAACGAATTTTTGTAAAAGAAGGGGATGAATACAAACTTTAGCTTTTTAAATTTAAAACACACGATGACACTTTTATATAATTCTTTTTGATGATGAATCAAGAATTACATATACTAGTAGCGAAAATTATATGTACAATAAAAGGAGGCAATTAATTTGTCTAACGCACAGACAAGCTAACTCTATAACAACTAATGTCTTAAGAGTGTTCAACACATGAACAAGTTTGATTCTACATAAATTGCTAACTCTACGAATTTTCTCAACTAATGAGATTGTTGTGTATTGTGTAGAAGTGTTGTTTGCATGTCCACCATGCATGGGTATTTATAGAAGCTTTGGCTTGTCCAGATAAATGAAGGAAGAAGGCAAAGAGCTTAAAGAAATAATATAATATTTATAAAGTTAGTGGGTGAAAACTAGACTCACTTTAATCAAGGATTGCGTAAAGTAAGTTTGCTTTTCAGAAAAGTAATGCCCATTAGCATTAAAATAATATTATCCCTTCTGCTTTTTGCCTTGGAAGTTTAACTTTCCTCTTTGATGATTAAACTTTTATCAATACTCATTTTTCTTTCAGGTTTGACCTTACCAAGTATAGAATAGCTGGCCATACTTAGTTAAGGTTGTAAATCCTCAAGATCTTCATCTTCAAATCTATCTTTCTCCTTTTTTAGAGGATAAGATATAACCTTTTTGTCTAATGCTTGATCCAAAAAGTGTTTTGTACTTTTACATTGAAAGATCTAAAAACATAATAGAACAACACATGTTCTGCCTTTTACATATAAAATGTACAAACTGAAAAACTGAGTAAAGATGACATCTTTGCTCAACTCAGTTGACAGAATGTACTATATCCTTTAAAATTACACTACGTACTCAGATGAAGGAGAGGATCAATTTATCATTTTGCAGAAGCTCAGTTGATAATTGATGCTCAGTTGATCAACAGTTATATTAGGAAAGCATAGACTCATGTATATGATCGGTTGATCAAGTATACTCAGCTGATAATTTAAATACATAAGTTTTGGTAAGATGAAGATTTATGCAAAAAGACTTACTTAGCTAATGCATGTGGCCTCAGCTGATCCATTTTTCACTCAGTTGATGGTATTAAATCTTTCAACTGATCAAAGCTCTTTGCTCAGTTGATGGTTGTAAACACTTAGCTGATCAAATTACTTCACTCAACTGATGGTTGTTTTTCTTAACTGATGGTCTTCGACACTTATCTTTTGATCCTGAAGTTCCTTAGTTGATGTCCTTCAGCTGATGCTTTGAGTAGGGGCTGCTTCTCAGCTAATATTTCCATACTTAGCAAAATTTCAACAATCTGATTCAAACAACATATGTTTGAACACTTTCTAAGTCATACTGAATGTAGGATTTGGTTATCATCAAATTCTATAATATATAATAGGCAGGGTTGATTATAATGGTGAAGTGATTATCTCCCTAACATACATAGACTTAGGAGTACTGTAGACTTCAGTGTACTCAATGTCTATTGTATTTAAAGATCATGATGATGTGATGACATGAAGTATATGATGCTTATGTTGACTAGGTTCACGATGCTAGTGAATGAATACATGTTATATGAATGCACGCATGCTATGGATCCGGATTGTATCACTTATGTTTTAATTATGTGCTCTGCTCATCAAATGTGAGTAGAACTTGTTGCCATTTTGTATGAATACATGCCTGCTATTGGATCCTGATTGGGTTAGCTATGTTGAACTTGTTTTTATGATGCAAATGCATGCATGCTACTAGATCCTGATTGGATCAGCTATGTTGAACTTGTGGTTATGTTACAGATGCATGTGTGGCATTAGATCATGATTGGATCAGCTATGTGTGTGTGAATTGTTCGCGGACCTCTTGTGGTTATGAGGTTAAGGTCAGTCATGGACTGGATCCTAGGGGGCCTCAGGACATAGTTCGGGATCAACGGTGACTTAAGGGTCCATTCCGAGTCATAGATTCTACAAGACTGCCGTTCCTTAACAGTTGGGGTATTTGGCTATTCGCTGAACCCGAAGGAGCCTATAGCTCCATAACGATGCTTGTTGGACCGCTACCTGCTCAACCACCAGCGCCGTTGGGTGTGCTTAATTATCCAGTTAGGATTGTTAAGCCGGATTTGCAACCCGACAAGATATGATGCCTATTGATCATGTCAACACACCACGATGTGGTAGGGTAGCACTGTTTGTGTTGCTATGTAATGCCTTCTATGTTGCATGATGTTTATTGAGTAAGTTTGTGCTCACTAGCTTTTAAAGCTAACCCCCCTTCTAGTTTGTATGCTTTTGCAGATGCTTATGCTTTACTGTGCTAGGGATTGTTTTGTGGAGCTGGGAGACTTGTTGCTTGTTAACAGGTATGATGGTCCGTCGATATTGATGTTGGTAACACCCGTTTGTGAAATGAAAACCGAGTTGGGTTGTTTTAAATTATGAAAATATTTTGATAAGACTTCCACTGTTTTGTTTATCAAACTGATATATGTTTGACTTTAAGTTTTAAGAAGGTAAAAATTGACCTTGAAGTCGCGGTGTTACAATAATAATAATAATAATAATCATAATAATAATAATAATAATAATGCGTTTTTCACTCAGTTGATGGTATTGAATCTTTCAACTTATCAAAGCTCTTTGCTTAGTTGATGGTTGTAAACACTTAGCTTATCAAATTACTTCACTCAACTGATGGTTGTTTTTCTTAACTGATGGTCTTCGACACTTATCTTTTGATCCTGAAGTTCCTTAGTTGATGTCCTTCAGCTGATGCTTTGAGTAGGGGCTGCTTCTCAGCTAATATTTCCATACTTAGCAAAATTTCAACAATCTGATTCAAACAACATATGTTTGAACACATTCTAAGTCATACTGAATGTAGGATTTGGTTATCATCAAATTCTATAATTTATAATAGGCAGGGTTGATTATTAAGGTGAAGTGATTATCTCCCTAACAGACATAGACTTAGGAGTAATGTAGACTTCAGTGTACTCAATGTCTATTGTATTTAAAGATCATGATGATGTGATGACATGAAGTATATGATGCTTATGTTGACTAGGTTCACGATGCTAGTGAATGAATACATGTTATATGAATGCATGCATGCTATGGATCCTGATTGTATCACTTATGTTTTAATTATGTGCTCTTCTCATCAAATGTGAGTAGAACTTGTTGTCATTTTGTATGCATACATGCCTGCTATTGGATCCTGATTGGGTCAGCTATGTTGAACTTGTTTTTATGATGCAAATGCATGCATGCTACTAGATTGTGATTGGATCAACTATGTTGAACTTGTGGTTATGTTGCAAATGCATGCGTGGCATTGGATCATGATTGGATCAGATATGTGTGTGTGAATTGTTCGCGGACCTCTTGTGGTTATGAGGTTAAGGTCAGTCATGGACTGGATCATAGGGGGCCTCAGGTCATAGTTCGGGATCAACGGTGACTTGAGCGTCCATTCCGAGTCATAGATTCTACAGGACTGCCATTCCTTAACAGTTGGGGTATTTGGCTATTCGCTGAACCCGAAGGAGCCTATGGCTCCATAACGATGCTTGTTGGACTGCTACCTGCTCAACCACCAGCGCTGTTGGGTGTGCTTAATTCTCTAGTTAGGATTGTTAAGCCGGATTTGCAACCCGACAAGATATGATGCCTATTGATCATGTCAACACACCACGATGTGGTAGGGTAGCACTGTTTGTGTTGCTATGTAATGCCTTATATGTTGCATGATGTTTATTGAGTAAGTTTGTGCTCACTAGATTTTAAAGCTAACCCCCTTTCTAGTTTGTATGCTTTTGCAGATGCTTATGCTTTACTGTGCTAGGGATTGTTTTGTGGAGCTGGGAGACTTGTTGCTTGTTAACAGGTATGATGGTCGGTCGATATTGATGTTGGTAGCACCCGTTTGTGAAATGAAAACCGACTTGGGTTGTTTTAAATAAAGAAAATATTTTGATAAGACTTCCGCTGTTTTGTTTATCAAACTGATATATGGTTGACTTTAAGTTTTAAGACGGTAAAAATTGACCTTGAAGTCGCGGTGTTACAACATAACAACACCATTAATAAAAATAAATGGAGTAATCAATAAATGTTAAAAAAAACTAGGAATTGTAATATGATATTTCAAGTTATAATTAGAGTATTAATTATAAATTTCCTAATCTATTTATTGAAAATTTAACCTTTTCCATCTTTGATATGATTTTGGAACATCACCTTTTAAGGTGGATTTGGACATACCAATTAGAATATCATAATTATATCTTTTTATATTCTCTGTTGCTATTAATATTATTTATATTTTGTCATTTGGATAATGTTTAGAACAAAGTTTAAGGAGGATAAAACAATCCTTTGTTAGTTGCTACCATCTACTATTTACTTTCAAGATAATTTTCAATTATAACCAAAAGAGTGATTTATTAACGGTTTAAATTATATTATTATTAAAACAATAAATAAAAAATAAAACTCCACATCTTCTTTACAATTATAACCAAAAGAGTAATTTGCATATATGATCTCTCAACCATCAATGTTTTCACCTCTACCCCTATGTCACCTTTGACCACCCTTGCAAACACAAAATTAGAACCCATCTCGCCATCAACCACCTCTACACATAAACTCATATCGATTAACACTGTGAATTACCTCTCAAACTGAAAATCACTTTAAACACACACAAACACACACATGAGTCCAAGAGATACACAAACTTGTAAATTGCAACACTATACAGACTCATATATGCAAACACACACATAAACATAAGAATTGAACCCATATAATCTAGCCCCAATCTCATAAATCTCGTACACGTGCAATTATGTGTGAGGCAAGATCATGTTAGATAAAATATATTTTCATATATCCTTAGTTAAATTTGATTAAATGTAACTTACACTAAATTTGATGAAAATAAATACACATAAGTGTACAAGCTAGTAATGGTACCTTAGTTATTAAAGACATGCAACAAAAATCAAAAGTCTATGGATCAAGTCCTAGACACATGTTCTTTATATGTGGTTTCTGTGATTGATCTCTCTCATATTGAGCTTGTGACTGCCTTACGGGGGACCGCAAGGATGACTACTCAAAAAAAATTCCTAACACCAATTAACAAGATTCATATCAACACGTATAGTAACGAGGATGCTAAGATGAATTTCGTATAAATTCCGTATATATACTTTCATGAACAAATATGATCTAGACTTTAGACCAATACATAAATACTTCCTTTGTCAACGTGTTAATTACATGTAGACTATAAGGAACAAGACTCCTTGATAATAACAATTCTCATAGTAATAGCAACAACAACAATAATAATAGTTATAATAGTAATAATAAAATAACAAAAATATATTAATAAAAGGAGAAGTTGTCAACACACCCTCTTGTTTCCTCAAGAAATACACACAATTGACATAAACATAAACACATGGTGTGTGACACAAGTTATAAAATTAAGTCTAAAATCATCATTACAAACTACTGAATAATAGGCAAGCATACCTAATTGTAAAGTAGTATAGTAGAGGATTAGAGGCAAGTAAATAAGTATCGTATTCACATGAAATGATTATTGCTAATCAAAGTAACTAATTACTACTTATTTCTTTAAGGCCAAAGTGAGTTCATTAAATAAAACTTTGAGTACAAGATGGAGTCATGTAAAAGGAAATGATACAATCAAACAGCGTCTACATATTCTGCAAGCTATAGAATATGTGTTCTCTAGAAAGACTTTCTCATCTGCATATGTTTCAAATGAAAGCTCTTCCTAATGATCAAAAAACCCTATCCACTTATTGCTTTTCTTGTGATCAATCAAGTTGGAAATGTACACCAAGAACTCTAGTTCAGCCTTCCAATTTTGACTCATGTGGGAATCCATAAGAATGACCTCCATTTGAACTAAGTACATACATACATACATGCGTACATAACATTTAAAAAGAAGAATGAACAATGATTTTTTCTCTTTCTGATATTTATGTACATAATACAAGTAAAATAAATTTGAGAAGGGTAGGTCTCAAGTTCTAATCTTTTATCTATCATTTTTTCCCTCTTTTTCCTTGCCATTTTCTTTCATACTCCTCGGATCTCATCTCTATTTTTACACTTTTATTCCTCCTACATACTTTGACTAATGTATTCATGTTGGTCTTACTTTACCTTTTGTAATTATGACCTTATATCAATTTTCAAATTAAAATACTATTCATTTCATATTTTCAATTTTAATCCTTAATAAATTTTCATTTTTAACCCTTTGATTTAAATATTTCCATTTGATCTCATAACATTACTTATTATTATTTAAAATCAAAGGGTCTTTAGCCTAAGTGTATCAATGTGTATTAATGTATTTTTCCTCTTTAAGGTTAAAAGTTCAAGTCATGTTATACACATTGGTGTATATTAGACACATTGTGTTAACCATTTAAAAAACTTATCATTACAAACTTATTTGCTCGCATAAAGGGTCTTTAGTCTAACGGTATCAATGTGTATTAAAGTATCTCTCCCTCTTTAAGGTTAAGAGTTCAAGTCTTGTTATACACATTGGTGTATATTAGACACATTATGTTAACCATTTAAAAAACTTATCATTACAAACTTATTTGCTCACATAAAACTACTATTAATTTCAGTTTACATTTTTACCCTTACTTAGCTTTAACACCTATTACAGCGTCCTCCCTCATTGGAGGTTAAGGATTCAACTTTCGTTATGGACATAGATGTGAATTAAAAATTTTGTTATTTACAAACTTATTTACTCATATACTACTATTAATTTTATTTTTTTTATTTTAACTTATACTAAACTTTTTCTTTTTACCCTTTAACTTATACAAATTACATTTAATCTCATAACATTACTTATTAGTAGCAGTGTACACACATGGTTAAGTTTCTAAATCAATTTGAAGTGAGTAAACTTTGTTATAACATTACACATACTGTGGGACATAGTTTATAAATTTATCTTAGAGTGGAATAAGTTCTATAAACGTACCTTGGAGCGACCCATTCCGGATATTGGCCATTTAGTAAAACTATTTTTTGCTTGCGATAATGTCTTGGGTTCCATTGTGTTCCATGTTAGCTCTAGGTTTTCATAACCGGAATTGATCGAGTCCATGGAGACCTTCATGTAGCAAGGTAGCATACTTGCACCATGTATTTTATCATCCTTAAGAAGATATACAAGTCCTCGAGCAACAATGTAATGTCTTGGGTTCCGTTGTGTTCCAGGTTAGCTCTAGGTTTTCATAACCGGAATTGATTGAGTCCATGGAGATCTTCATGTAGCAAGGTAGCATACGTGCACCATGTATTCGATCATCCTTAAGTGGATATACAAGTCCTCGAGCAACAATGTTATTATTGTTTGTGTATGGATCGAGCAAAGCAACCGGTGTGGGTTCCTAAAAAACATGTAGTTAAGTAGTTTGATAAAGATTACATATTAAAATAATATAATTGGCTTTTAATTCTATGCTTTTATTTGGAAAATACCCCATGAACCTGACTAGAAACCCGAAAATAATAACCGAACAACACCCCTATTATTGTAGTATGTATACTATATGAAGATATACCTTTACTTCAGACACCATCGGAAACGAGAGGAAGGAGGCGAGCGCTTAGGAGCGAATAGGAACCGAAGACGGGGCGTGAGCACGGATAGAGATGGAGATGGAGCGAGGCGGGGCTAAGGCAGGGGAGAAGTGTGCTAACTTCTCTCGTAACCTTTCTTCAAACATCATCTCAAGTTTTATTGATGTTTCTTGCAAGCGGACCTATAATCGTTATTCATTGGTCGCGTCTAATTCTTTGTTATACTCTTGTAAGTTTGCATCTAATTGTTTCTTATGCTCTTCTTATTTTGCTTCCATATCTTCTTTGTCTTTTTAGGCCCTCTTTTTCTGGACATACCCCTTTAAGCCCTTTGTGAAACCAATATTACCCCAATGCCCCTAGTGCGACCCGGGTGCTCCGGTCCTAGTACCATCGCTAATGGGTCTACTCCTGAATGAGATTCGCACAACCCTTGAGAGAGTTGTCTATCTTTCCCTATCTGTTAATTATATAAATTTTTAAAACATCATAAATAAATTATATGAATTTGGAAAACACAACATTATATTACCAACTGTTGGGCGGTCGCACTACACTCCGGATTTAACTGCGTGTGCCCGTAATTGTCAAGGCGAGTCCGAGCCATTAACCATTGAAATGTACGGTCATCTTGAATGTCATGGATACTTGTCCAGTTTTCGGACTTCCTTTCCTTTTCCCATTCATCCTCATAACCCCGATAGCCTTTTGGGCCTAAATGCGCATAATTCTTTTGACATTTTGCATTTGTTTTCCCTTTTTTGCGGTCCAGCTTCATATGAAAAAAATAAAGAATGAATTAGATATGGTTGAACTAAAATTTATATCTTAAAATCCCATTTTCAACGCACACCAAATGTATGGTAGAACTAAAATGTATATATGTACAATGTTTACAAGTAATATATATTGACTTATGGAACTACACAAAGTTTCAAACACTAATATTGCAACTATGATTCGATTATCTTTCTCATATTTTTAATTTTGGTTCATGACACAATCACTGAAACAACTAACATTAACGTTCGTTGGCCGTGCATATGGATAGTAACTAGTACTAAATATAATATTATGCCATAATGAGATAAACTTAAGCATACCTGTTTTTCGGGTGCTTCGTGAATACGTATGAATTGTTCCCATACTTCGGGCTCTATGAAAGGGTATTTAACAAAGGGTTCTATACCCAAATCCATGTGGTCAGCTCTAAGTGTTCTCTTGAACCTTTTCCATGCCAAGTTACATGAGTCAATTATTGTTGCTTAAGCATAGTCATCTTCGATATAAAAATGATCCTATTTAAAAGCAAAAAACACTTACTAATTATTTATATTAATGTTATTTATAATTAAATGAAAACACAAGTAAAACTCATAGTCATAATTATTCCTTGATGTTTAACCGTAACGCCTCCTTCTCATCTTCGTCTACTTTTTTCCAATTGTCTATGAGAATAGAAATCCTCGCTCGTGTCACACCGCCACAATATGATTCAAATTCTTTTTGATATTTTTTATACATTGGCCTTTCTCGTTGAACGTAACACTTATAGGTGTTTTGGGTTTAGCTTAAATTTTGGTGGGACCTCTCGGTTTACGTGCTCTTGACGCATCATTTTTATTTGAATCCTGAAACGTACAAATGTATTGATGGCTTGAATATATAAATAATTATGTATATTCAAACACACAATATGAGATATCAAATGTACCATTACATCGAAAAATGATGGTGGAAAGTACATCTCGAGTTGGCAAAGAGTGAGGATAATATCATGTTGTCATTCATCCAACACTTCAGGCTCAATCACTTTTGAATGAATAACATTAAAAAACTAACATAGCTTTGTGATTGTGTGTCGAATGTGGTTAGGTAATATTCCACGAATTGTAATAGGAATCATTTGGGTCATTAAAACATGAAAATCGTGGGACTTCATACCAAGCAACTTCAAGTCTTTTAACGAAACTAGTTTCTTAATGTTAGCAGAATAACCGGATGGAATCTTAACACTATGCAAACATCGACAAAAACTAGTTTTCTCAGCTTTCGACATAGTGTAACAAGTTGGTGGCAGATACGTACCACGTCTTCCATCTTTATTTTCAACTGGAGCAAGCTCTATTCTAATTCCCATTTCCATCATGTCCTTTCTTACATTAACTCCGTCTTTTGATTTTCCTGGTATGTTCAACAACAATCCTATCAAGCTTTCATAGACATTCTTCTCGATATGCATAACATCAAGACAATGTCGGACTTCCAAATGCTCCCAGTATGGTAAATCCCAAAATATAGATTTTTTTTCCAAATACCTTTGGGAGGGGCAGTCTTTTTTCCAAACAGGGTTTCTAAATTTACAACCCGAGAGAGTAGCTCTTCCATCCGGTGGTTGTCGTATTATACCATACTCTATTTTACAATCAAATAGTTTATTCTTCTCGCAATACTCGTGATCTTCCCTAAGCCATCGACGGTGTCCCATATACACTATTTCCTTGCAATTTCCCAACCAAGTTGAGTGGGTATCATCCTCAAACTAGACACGTTTTTTTCCTTTCGTATTATATCCTTACAAATTTCCATATGCTGGAAAATCACTAATCGTGCAAAAAATCATGGCCCATAATTGGAAGTACTCTTTCATATACGCATCATACACTTGTACGCCTGTTTCCCACAATTCTTTCATATCATAAACTAAAGGAGCCAAATACACATAAATGTCATTCCTGGGTTGTTTAGGACCTTGGATTAACAATGACATCATGATGTATTTTATTTTCATACATAACCAAGGTGGAAGATTGTATATGCAGAGAAGAACCGGCCAAGTGCTACGACGACTAATCATGTTTTCGAACGGGTTAATTCCGTCCGAGCTCAGTCCGAACCTTATATTTCTGATTTCCTCTCCAAATTCTTCAAAGTTATAATCAATATATCTCCATTGAGGTGAATCTGCTACGTGTCTCAATTTTCCAACATTTATACACTCTTCAGCATACCAAGGTAATAATTTTGCATCCTTAGTGCGTGCAAATAATCGTTTCAATCTTGGTATGATGGGAAAATACCATAGCAACTTAGCAGGAGTACCATTTTTCATCACATCATTGTTAATTGTTTGTTTTACTTGTTTATGTCTTGATGTATGACATATCCTGCATTCATGTAGGTTTTCATCATCATTTGTATGCATGTATTCTTTTGATTTCTAATCCCATTGGGCACATCAATTTCTTTGCATGATAAGTGGAAACGGGTAGCTCATTACCATCGGGGAGCATTTCATGTAACAACTCTAATAAGTTGAACAATTTCAACACAACAGAAAGCTTGGTAAAAGTAGTACACCCAGTATATAATGGTTTTTCCGAGTCAACAAAAAGTTGCTGAAATTTATCATTATCCTTTTCAGCAATATTATTCTCTAAATCATGTAACATGTCGTCTAAATTATCATCATCAATATTAGTATTGTGCACATTATCGTCGATAAACATGTCATCTAAATTATCATTGCTTGCGTACGCAGTCATGGTACTGCCAACTAAAGTTTCACCATACCAATTAATCCTAACAAATGTACCCATTCACAAACCCGTTTTTTATAAGATGGTTTCTAATTTCATTACTATCAACAAAGCAGTTGAAATTTGCACAATTTGTACAAGGACAACATATTTTAGTCTTTTGTTTTTTCACTATGTGATCCTGGGCAACTGTTATAAAATCTGACAACCTGCCATAAACTCCTTTGTAGTACATCTAGTTACTACGATCCATCTGTAGTTTAATAAGAGCCAATATAATAAGATACATAATCCCTAATACGAATGAATGTGTACTAATGTGTAAGAAAACTTTTATATACTTACAATTTTGAACTAAAATAACTAAAAACTAAGATGAAGAAATGACATTTGAAACCTAATTACTAGCATAATTAATAATTGTATTCGTAAATTAGTCTTAAAATGTTTGCATAATTCTTAAAAAGACTATAAAAATAAATTAAGTATTACGTATGGTAATTTTAAGTATAGATCTATAATTTTAACTTATATATACTTTTTAAATTATTATACATAACTAATTCAAATATTTAAACATACATATGTAGATTTTACTTATCATATTTTTTAAATTATTATACATATTAATTCAAATCCTATAAAAATATTGTATCATAAGCTATATCAATAATAAAATTATTATAGGGAGAATTTCATACATATCCTTTGCAAACTTTTATTATTACTATAATATCCTTACAAACTTTAAAACTACATATATATCCTTACAAAACTATGTAACTTACATCCTATACCCAAACAAATATTTTAATTATGATTAAATCATTTTAATATTTATAATCTTATTTAACATCAAAATATCATGTCATGTTACTAAATTACTTTAACACCGTATTTTCACCCATAAAATTTTCATTTAAAATGCACTGCGGAAACGTTAACCAAACCATAAAAGTATTTACAACTGAAGTTAAACAACTGTTTAACAAAACCGATCAGTTTAAAATACAGTATTACAAAAAACTACTGCTCATCACAATTCCAATCAGAGTGTCTGTCAATTATTCCCGAGACAACACCCCCTGACGACTAATCGCAGAACTCACCAGCCACCTGTAAAAGTAGTGAGAGGTGGGGGATTAACACAAAGCTAAGTGAATGGAAGTAAACCAACACAGATATACTAGCAAATAACTGCATGATATCACATCAGTAAACACATAATCACCCTTTGCCTCACGAGAAGACCGGCGGTTCTGCAGGAACCTACAACCAAAGCCGGCCAAGCAAATTTTAACCGATAGTCTATTTGCTATTCTCACACAATATTATCTTAAGTTGCAACGAATGCATCAAAAGACCACAATACTGATTAGCCGATAGCAAACAAACCCAGCCCAATATGCCCAGCCGATAGCTGACTTCACAATAGGCGCAACAATCAATTAACATATCACAGTTAATCAATTAATAGACAACAGTCTATCTATGCATCAATCCAATAACAGTAGCAACCCAAGCCAGTTACAACTAATAACACCCGTGAGTAAACGTCCACTCACCTCGAGTTATCGAACTCCCACTCGGTGGTCTAATATTACTGAGCCTTGTCAACTTTCTGAAACAGTGCCCGTCGCGTCGCGACACGTGTCGGATTTCAAAATCCGGAACTCCTCAATCGGATTTGGGTTGCGGATTCTTGGTATCGGATTTCCTTTTGTCGGATTCTCACAAAACCCGGATTCTCGGGGTCGCGCCGTGACCCTTAAGCGTCGCGCCGCAATATCGGATTTCCAGCCCTCCTTCTTCCTTTAAACTGTCAGATTTGCAGCCACTTCCACTTTTTCAAAATCCGATTAAACACTAGGTTTCCCACAAGAACACTTCCAAAACATGTATAAACCTCTTATAGCATGTATCTAACATTAAGAACATGTTACTAACAATTAAAACACCAATTCAAACCATTTGTCAAGTTTACACATAAACTTCATCCATGGCATCTTCATGAAACCAATACAAGTTTAACAACAAAACATGACAAAATGATCAGCATCAAGCAAGAAACATCATCATACCTTCTTTTTGGATTAACACCCACAAATCCAATCTTTCACTTTTTCAAGTTTACCACCTTTCTTTGCTTTTCTCTCAAGAACACACACAACACACACTAAAGTCGGTTTTCCAAATGAGAACAAACAATCAGAAGTAAACCCCTATAACCCCACGTAGGTTTCAAGGAAGCATGAGGTGTAAACGTTTCTCATAACCAAAATCATGCACCAATAGATATACATATCTATACATCCGTACACATACACCCATATTTATATATATTATCCATTCTAATTAAATCATACTAATTAGAATCCTAGAATACTAAACAAGTATTTACTCATATATTAATCACGTAAAATCGTACCTTGGCCTACGTAACCACTAGGCCCAAAATCAGGATGTTACAAATACTCCCTCCTTAAAAGGATTCCGTCCTTGGAATCTCACTGCACACACATCAATCACGATGTCAACTTTTCTTATCTTCTGCTGATAGTTTAACTAGATAAACTCCATCGCACTTTCAACCGTTAATATATATTACCGTACAAGCCTTACAGCTTATCCTCAAACCAACAGTTAGTTTATAGATCCTGTCTTCAAGCATTCCCTGAATTTATGTCTAACTCAGTCATAAATCCCAATAGCTTTCAATCATTTATCATCCGTCATGCCAGAACATTCACATACACTTTATCACTTACTTCAAATCAACAGGTTGAAGTATTATCATCACAATCTCATAGCTTTGCATAAGGTATTCTGATATCTCACTGTCAGAAATTAGTTCACCCTCACAAGCATAATAGATATGAGTTCCACAAATCGTCATGTTTCAATCCCACTTTTGGGCTATCCATAAGGAAAATCCTGTCACATTGTTCAACTTTCGTTTCAATCCCTATTTGTAAACTTTTCATAAGTTTAAACAAATCTCCATTTTCCGTCACAAGCCATCAAAATATGAATCTTCATATCTTCAAATCATCCCTTCAATATATTCAATCAAATCCATCTGTCCAACAGATGCTATCTCACTGGTAATAAAATACTGAATAGTCAATACCCACTTAAAAGATATTCAGGTTTCCTTTATTTGATCAAGTCAAATACAATTTCCATCACGTCTTGTCATCATCACCCCATCATATATCTCAAATATCTCAAGGTTACATAATTTTCCAGTATACCACTTCAATTTACACTCCATATGTGATATCTCATATCACGTGCAATCTATGTTCACATAACACACCATTAGTACTCAACTCTCAGGTTATTACTCCACAATAAAGCATTGGCAATTAATTTATAAATTCCTGTAAAGTTCAACTCCAAAGTTTTAGAAAAGGCACTTCCTAGCAAAGGCAATCTCCGAGCATAGGCATTTCCAAGCAAAGGCAATATCCGATCATAGGCATCTTCACACACAAGATCCACAAGTTGTCACTCCATAAGTTTAGGCCATTACAATCCTCTTCTTTCTTTTCATACTCAAAGGTTTTAACCTTTTCATTCTTCAAGACTTTCTCGCAAGGAAATCTTGATTCATCCACTAAGTTAGAGATATTTCCACCTTGCATATACAAAATGTTATCATCACTAACTCTTTCACAGATCAACGTCTGTCATCATGTCGTCTTTCCGAGGTAACATCAAATTCCACAATCACTTTCTCTGATTCAGTCCGATCACCGTCTCAATCGTTCGGATAACTTCTTCTAGTTAACCATTTAATATATCTCTCATTGACCACGTCAATCACACATGTCTTCCCTTACAGTTAATATAACATCACTACACTTATATCAGCTGCAACTTCCAAGTCATGGTAGATTCGTCTCGTGATATCGCAAATAACACAAGATATCCACTATACATCCAATCTCAAAACATAGCATCACATTTCAAACCAACAAATGCGATTTCCCGTCATATCACAAAATTCGTTTAAAACCATCATTCATCCTCATGAATCAACTGTACTCAGTAGATTATACATCCACTTATAATCTTCAACACTCCTTATACTT
The DNA here is from genome assembly GCA_038502395.1 of Dittrichia graveolens. NCBI lineage: Eukaryota > Viridiplantae > Streptophyta > Magnoliopsida > Asterales > Asteraceae > Dittrichia > Dittrichia graveolens. Next base: position 70,550,389 of record JARJIL010000006.1, read on the forward strand.
GCACAATACTACACACCCCAGACTTGTAGCAATTCATCTCTGTCTTCTTTCTTTACACAATTGAATTCACATAAACACATAATGTATATAAATCTAACAATACACATTATATCATGCAATTCAATTAATTAAAACATATATCTCTATGGTATATCATGCTCACTTAGCATTTTGGTCAAGTATCACACATACTTATCATCATACCATTTCTTGATATATAACACATAGCTCATAATAGAAAATTATCTATTATCACTTAGTTCTATGTCTAGAGAATCAATCTCATCAGAAATAAACTCACACATTTTAGCACATAATATGCATAAAATATTCACAATTAACTTTAAAGTTAATTAACACACACATACAGGTATAAAGTTTTATCAAAACATACCCGTTTCATCTTCATCGGCGGTGGCATTATCACTAGCCATCATATTGAACACCCCACCCTCTAGAACAGTAGGGTTCTTTCTCTTTTGCCCTGCTGATGATGATCCCCTAACCGCGTCTGCCCCAGTCCCTGTCCCAGTCTTCCTTCCAGAAGGACAATCACCAGCCCCATGTCCCTCATTCTGACAGTTCCAGCACACACTTCGAGGGAAATCACATTCCCTAGCTTCATGCCCTAATGTTCCACAACGCATAAATCGCATGGTCTGAGCAGTACACTGCCCAAAATGGTTAGATCTACACCGTTTACACCATTGCAGTCTCCGACCAGAACCCTCAGTGGTTACCCCACTGTCCTGACTTCCCTGTGACTGGTCTCCTTGCCAATTCCTCTTTTGCTGACTACCAGTCTATTCATACCTCGGCTTCTGCAAAGCCGCCTCATCTCGATTTTGCTTATCTATTTCCTGCATGTCCCCCTCAGCAGACTTTGCCAAAGTGAAATCCGGGGACAACGATCCAGCCAATCAAGTTGTGCTCCTGTACTCAGGAAGTAATGCTCCAACGAAATGTTGAACCTGGGAAGGTTCATCAGGCACCCACTGAGTCACAAATCTCAGTTTCGAATTGAACTACTCAATCAAGTCATCCACGGACATCTTTTTCGTCATACGCAGTTCCATGAACTACTGTCATATTTTGTTGAACTCAAAAGCATTGCAATACTGTTCACACAATTTATTTCGATATTGATCCCAAGTAATTGCATCCATCTGAGCTCTTGATTAATGTGTAGTGATAGAATCCCACCAAACCATCGCTTTTCCTTTCAACATCCGGGTGGCAAAACAAACCCTCATTTCTTCTTCATAATTGCAAGCATCCAAAATCCTTGAAATATCTCGCAACCTATTCAACGTAACATTTTGATTTGTGCTACCATGATACTCCTCGGGTTTACAATCTATGAACTATTTATACGTACACGGTTGTCTAAATCCCATACCAGGTGGAAATCCCATAAAAGGATATGGCATCGATCCTTGCGAAATCATCGGATAGTAGAATGGCTGAGACATCGGTTGAGACACTGGTGGAAATGGTATCGATGCAGAAGGCGTCCCTGTATACACAGTACTAGCCGGGTAAATTGGTGGTATCCTAAGTGTAGTAGAAACTACTGTAGCAACCGGTGGTTGACTCGCAAAATCCTGTCTCTGTTGATCCAACTCTTTTCTTGGATCTTTTAACTAACCCTCCAGCTGAAAGATGTATTCATCCCTCTCATCTCCCGCTGTACCAGATGTACCAATATTCTCTAAAGTTTCCACTGTTGCTGGGACAATAGGGCGCCAGTTGAGTTCACATTATCAGCCATCTGTAACAATCACAATATATCACCAACTAATTAGTTTAAAACTGTTAGTATAACACATACTAACCACCCAAGCAATACTTACATTCACCCTAATCCCCACACTCAATGAACAATTGACCCCCAACTCGAGCCAAGATTTGGGAATGCAACACTTCCATTGTGCCTACATCGCCAAACCAAGGCTCTGATACCAAACTTATAACACCGTATTTTCACCCATAAAATTTTCATTTAAAATACACTGCGGAAGCGTTTACTAAACCATAAAAGTATTTACAACTGAAGTTAAACCACTGTTTAACAAAACCGATCAGTTTAAAATACAGTATTACAAAAAACTACGGCTAGTCACAATTTCAATCAGAGTGCTTACAACACCCCCTCACGACTAAACCGCAGAACTCACCAGCCACCTATAAAAGTAGTGAGAGGTGGGGGATTAGCACAAAGCTAAGTGAATGGAAGTAAACCAACACATATATACTAGCAAATAACCGCATGATATCACATCAGTAAACACAGAATCACCCTTTGCCTCACGAGAAGACCGGCGGTTCTGCAGAAACCTACATCCAATGCCGGCCAAGCAAAGGTTTATCGATAGTCTATTTTCTATTCTCACACAGTATTATCTTATGTTACAGCGAATGCATCAAAAGACCACAATACTGATTAGCCGATAGCAACAAACCCACCCCAATATGCCCAGCCGATAGCTGACTTCACAATAGGCACAACAATCAATTAACATATCACAGTTAATCAATTAATAGACAACAGTCTATCTATGCATCAATCCAATAACAATTGCAACCCAAGCCAGTTACAACTAATAACACCCATGAGTAAACGTCCACTCACCTCGAGTTATCGAACTCCCACTCAGTGGTCTAATATTACTGAGCCTTGTCCTTTCCTTAGATCACATTAAACTGAAATCAGTAACCAATTCATAAATATATACCAAACACATATATTTATATCCTTTCAATCAAACATAAACATGTATGATTCACATATGCATAAACATATATCACATAGTTAATATGTTAACTTAAACCAAGTAAAACATATTAAAAATAAGCAACTTTCTGAAATAGTGTCCGTCGCGCCGCAACACAATGCCCATCGCGCCGTGACCCGTGTCGGAATTTCAAAATCCGGAACTCCTCAATCGGATTTGGGTTGCAGATTCTTGGTATCGGATTTCCTTTTGTCGGATTCTCACAAAACCCGGATTCTCGGGGTCGCACCGCGACGTCGGATTTCCAGCCCTCCTTCTTCCTTTAAACTGTCGGATTTGCAACCACTTCCACTTTTTCAAAATCCGATTAAACACTAGGATTCCCACAAGAACACTTCCAAAACATGTATAAACCTCTTATAGCATGTATCTAACATTAAGAACATGTTACTAACAATTAAAACACCAATTCAAACAAAACCCATTTGTCAAGTTTACACATAAACTTCATCCATGGCATCTTCATGAAACCAATACAAGTTTACAACAAAACATGACAAAATGATTAGCATCAAGCAAGAAACATCATCATACCTTTGTTTTGGATTAACACCCACAAATCCAATCTTTCGCTTTTTCAAGTTTACCACCTTTCTTTGCTTTTCTCTCAAGAACACACACAACACACACTAAAGTCGGTTTTCCAAATGAGAACAAACAATCAGAAGTAAACCCCTATAACCCCACGTAGGTTTCAAGGAAGCATGAGGTGTCAACTTTTCTCATAACCAAAATCATGCACCAATAGATATACATATCTATACATCCGTACACATACACCCATATTTATATATATTATCCATTCTAATTAAATCATACTAATTAGAATCCTAGAATACTAGACAAGTATTTACTCATATATTAATCACGTAAAATCGTACCTTGGCCTACTTAACCACTAGGCCCAAAATCAGGATGTTACAATTACCCTTTCATACACGTATCCTCCCTTTTCTTTTGTGACCCATATACAAGTGAAAATTTATTTTCCTACTTCTTTCTTGAAGGTTATCGGAAGCCACACAAGATCATCGCTCAAACTTGAAATTGGAATTTCACATTTAATTAAAAAATATAAAAGAAATCATTATATATGAAAAGCACTTACAATTATTTGAATCTCAAAGTGAAATATGTAGCTAAATCCTCAATAAAACCATAATTTAGGCACTAAACAAATATAAAGAAATCAATAATTATATATATATATATACTACGAATTTTTTCGTAATTATATTTTACATCCTTCTTAAATTCCCATCTGATCGAGCTCTTATTTCGTTTTTTCAATGTAATCATATATCTAGCTAAACGAATATCAAATAATACTCTAACATAAATAATTATGGCTACTTGTGTGTTTACACGCATATCTAAATTAGTATTATAAATAAAAGATTGAAATGTTTTGATAATAGGGTCAGATTAGTGTATAGTACCTTTTAATTTGATTCTGAGTATAAAAAATTCTTGAACTTGAGAGCTTTTTGGGACCTCAATGGAGATGTGTATGAAATAGTTTGTTAAGCACTTCAATGAAGATGTGAATGAAATAGAGAGATGTGATTGAAATAGTTTCTTAAGATGATATATATAGAGATGTTGAGGGTGTGTTAAAACTTATGGGGACCTGTTTTCTCATAATAACCGGTCTATTTGAAAGATATACTTAACCGTACGATGTGTGGATCGATACGGATTAGGATTGGTTTAATTTTCAAAATATGGGGACCGGTTATTATGAAAAAACCTGTCTCATTGAAAATGGATTAGGATTACATTTTAAAATTCAAAACATGGGACCGGTTATCATAAAAAAACCGGTCTCATTGAAGGAAGTCATGGGGACCGGTTTTTGTTTTAAAAACCGCTTTGCATACCGGGTTTTTAGTTAGGAACTGGTCCCATAACTCTCTTACAACGAGACTGGTTCTATCCACACGAACTAGTCCCATAGTTTTAACAAATAAATAAAGGCCGGTTTTTTAATAAGTTGGTCCCCATATGGGGTCTCTATCACAAGTTGTGTAGTATGTCGCATAACATTTTAATATAGTAAGTCAAAATATTAAAATAATTGATTTATTGTATTTAAATTCAAAATACATTTGCACTCTTTTGACCTTTAAAACCCAAAATTGATTTTTTAATTTTAAATAAATAAATGATAGAGATTATATAATTAAAATTGATTTATAAATTAAAAACTAGTATCATAGACTAAATTTGATCTAGACTAGCCTTTTATTTATATTAAAAGATTCAAATTCCCTAAAATAACAACAATCAATTCAATTACTATGCATCCCATGTAAAGTTGTAAACTTTTAACCTAGTCTATTACTATATATTCCTAGCAATTCCATAGAATATTATTCAAGATAAACAAGCTGGAATGAGATTTCATACCACAAGTCCTTGTAATGAACCCAACCCTTGCTTATTCTTGTGAAAGCCATGAAGGAAATAACTAGAACCGGTTGAACCCGACCCTTGCTAAAATGCTTAAATTGTCAAATTTCAACTCAAAAAATAACTAGAATAAGTTGAAGGAAAGACCATTGTCAAACTTGATTTATTTAGTAACACTATTATAACAAAATAAACACATTATTGGAAATTGACTACCACATTACTGGTTTTTGAATATGAGAAACTATAAGAGAGGATCAATAATCAACAATTTTTAAGGGGGAAGATAAATTGCACTCCATAGCCTACATGTTTGAGGGGACCTGTGATATGTCTTGAAAATTTCAGATAGGAGACATGTGAAGAGCCATGGGGTACAATAAACAATTTTTTAAGGTAAATCTTCAACAAGAGGAGGTGCCATCCGTATCTGGATATATTCCAAACCGCCTAATTTAGTCGTATCATCCTTACACTTGAAATAGAACGCACTGTACGCCATAAACTGATACATGTTCACTAACCTAATTATAAAATATTAGTATAGATATTGTATTATTAGTAGATAGAATATGTATATATAAGCCCCACCACCGGAGGTAACCGCCGCCGTGAGTTGACGGAGAACAGCCGCAAAACCGATGGAAATAATTGTCACTTTTACCCTATATATGTAATAGAAGATAGAGATTTGTACACTGGAATATACAAAATAAAGCAAGAAATCATTGAATCTTTTGTTGTTATTTTCGTCTTACAACCAACATTTGGTATAGAGCTTTGGTTGAGAACCAAAGTTTCATCATACACAAAGGCGACCGGTAAATAGAAGAACCACAGCCATCCGGCACCCTAACACTACTAGAAAATTGAGTATCACCTACAAAATTTCCTACTGAACAAATTTCCAACCATTTTGCAACGTAAATTTACAACAATAGTTAGCAACAAATTCCAATAGATTTCCAACGATTTAGCAACTAAGATGAATCCATAGGAAACTCAATACAATTTCCAACCAATTTCCTATTGATTCCCTACAATAGAAAGTTCCATAGGAAATCTATTGGTAAATAGCTATTTTCTTATTTATTAAATTAATATTAAAAAGTTTGTTGGAAATCTGTTGGAAATTTATAATGTTTCCTACGAATTTCCAAAGTACACTTGGAGCAATAATAAATATATGTATATAAAGTTATAAAGTCGGGTTGGAAATCTATAGGAAATTAAGTTATATTTCTTATAGATTTGCTACATAAAAATTTATTCTTATAAAAATTAATTATTGTTTTTAAAAAATATGAAATGTTTCATTAAAAATTCAGGAAGTTTTATACGTTCCAAAAGATTTCCTAAATAATTAAGTAGTTTTCTAAAGTCATGAATTCTACTGTTAGAAAAATAAGTAAATTTATAAGAAAATAAATGTATACTTTATTTAATCTATGGTTATCTAGATATGCATGTATATACTTACATGTATGTCATACGTACAAACATGCATAACAACTAGCTAATATGTATAAACAAGTATTAACGAGAAATAAAAAAACACATGAATCAATGTGCTTATGTATATTAGTGTGTGTATGTGTGTAAGCACATTATATGCATGGGTAGGGGTGTGAGTGTATGCATATGTGTATATATGTATAAAAATGTAAAATATATTGTTAAATCCGTTGGAAATTCATAGGAAATAATATAAGTTTCCAACAGCGTTCCTACATAACTTAGTTAGGATTTTAATATGATGATTTTCTACGTTGAAAATCCGTAGGAAAAATCTATAGTTTGCAACAGATATTTCAAACAGACTTAGAACAAGTAAGTTTCCATAAAATTAATGTAAACATACAAGCATAAGCATTATCCTATCTTCAAGTATCGTTAAAATTATTTCATTGTATAAATAAATACATTAGTATGTATGCGATATGTATATTTTATAGTGATTATATAGGTTATACCACGTATGTTTATGTTTATGTATAAAATGGCTATTTTAAAAAATATCACCAATAAATTTCCTACGGAATGATCCGTTGGAAAATTTTGAGATCCCTAGGAAACCTTCGTAGGTAAGAGTTTCTCACTATGACATTGCCTACCAAATTTTTTCGTACGAAATCGGTAGGTAACAGCCGTTTACTACGGATATCCTATAGATTCCTCCGTTGGTGATACCCGATTTATTAGTAGTGTGAATCTGAGAAGGGTACTTACCTCGTCAGAGTAACAAACCAGAGCAAAGTCATTCCGTGAAATCGACCATCACTCAAACAAAAGTCGAAGAAGGATTCGACCAAAGGAAATCAGATGAAAAAACGTCACACGCCGCCACAAACAAGGGTTGCAAGTCGATCAGAAAATCGAAGGAAGGCACCGGTCTCTTCATCGGAAGAAACAAAGCGCCACAACCGTTATTTCAAATTGAAGAAGAAAGAATAAGAAATAAGAAACCCTAACTCTTGTTTTTCAATTTCCTCACATTTCCTAGTTTTAAACTTCCTTTTTACTTTTAAATAAATTTTTAAAAAAGGGTAAATTACGTTTTTAAAAAAATAGTTTATTAGAAAAGTCTTAAACTTTAATTTTAAAATCTTTATTTAATATTAAATTTTTTTAGTTGTTCATTTAAAGAAAAGGAAAATCATTAAACCTTTTTCAGGAGTTTTTAATTAAAGTTTTTTTTAATGTAAAACTATGTCTGGAAGCGAAGATAGTGAGAAAAACATTATACGAGTACTTGTTTACATTATGGTGTGGAAGCTTTGTCAGATTTACAAAAGTTGGTGTACCTTGTTGACCCGAATCTACCACCATTAATTACCAATAAACAAAATAAGGAAATAATCATGTATTCCAAACATATCCATCAGGCAACAAGGCTTCTCCCAAAAGCATTTACCCGCCTCACCGGCACCGTGCTACTATTTATCTAAGGATACGAAAACATAAACACTAATTCATTAGCATAAGCTAGTGAGTGTGCCAAAACGAAGTTAATCAAATAAACAAGTCATCATATGCGCAACATAGTTATGGCATCAATAAATAGATCACACAAGATGTGGGGGACAAGTCCACTTATACTTGTATCTTCCATAGGGGCCAACCATGGTCAACAAGTCCTCGTGGGGTGTGTCCACATTTCCCGTCAAGGTAGGGGAAGCACGAAGCAGTCCACCATACAACGATTATCTGGAGTGTAAGCCCTGTTCCCCAAGTCCACTCGTGTTGTTTAGGTTCAGTGGCTCGTCAGCCTAGTGAACCCACACGGTCATAATGGGTACTGACATACCCCTCCACTCTCTGCACCGATTCCTCAACTACCCGTGTATCGAGGTTCCTCAATTGCCGAAGCCACATAAACAGGTACATGTCTCAATGGCTACGAACCCTAATGGTGCAAAGCACAAATCACAAACATATGTCCGGACCAAATCACATACCATAAAGGGTCAATCATATCACAAGCAAGTTATACACACAAGGTCACAACTTGCTAGAATTAACACATAGCATAACATGCTTCAAATCAGGTGAATCATATATTCAAATGCAAAAATCTTTATCATAGACATGATAATATCAATAACAGGTCACATTGATGCCATATATATACTTAAAACATAATACATAATGAAACAATTGATGACTTGCACATGTAAAAGCATTTTGTGTATCCGTAGGGCACAACTCAACTATGTGAAGTGATGAGGATCACTTCTATTTCAACATAAGTCTAAAACCTTACAAAAACTACTTAATAACTCCATTATAACTTCTTTTAAACACATTCAATAACAATTTAATCATCAAAAACCCTTACTTCCTAAATTTCAAGTTTTTGACCCATTGTTAACCAAACCAACACAATTTCAACCATAATTCACCATCATAACATGTAAAACCACAATCACACTCAAATATCAACACTTTAAACATATTTAATCATTCCTAACCCTAACTTCCACTATTACCCCAAAATTGACCCATTTACTTCAATTTTTTTCAACATAAAAAGTCAAAGGTCAAACCACAACAAACCAAACTTAAAATCAAACACAATTTCAAGATTAGACTTACTTGATTTACAAAACCCAACTTGAGTGGTTACTTTCTTACTCAAATCAAGGTCAAAAATGAAGAATTTGAACCCAAGTGCTAGTTTTTCTTGAATTCAAGCATCACCCACCAAGTTTTCTTGATTTCCTTCTTCTTCTTCCTTGAGAAACTTCTTTAGATAACTCCCTCTCTCTCTCTCTCTCTCTCTCTTCACGATGGTTCCAGATTTTTGGAGCTTTGAGGACTCTTTGACTCCAATAATTGGAGTTAAACATATATGTATATATACATAGTTACCTATTTACCAAGTTTAATTTATAACACCTACAAACACAACTTATTACATATAACATGTAAATAACATCATATACACATAATTTTACTAATTCTCATTTTTTTAACTTTCATATATACATATATATATATATATATATATTTTATAATTTTACAAAAATACGGATATTACAATTCCTCCCTCCTTACAATGATTCCGTCCTCGGAATTGATTCTAACTAAACATGTGAGGGTGGCGAGCTTTCATGTCGTCTTCGGTCTCCCAAGTCAAGATATGACCTTGACTGTGCTTCCACTAAACCAAAACTAAATGAATCAAACGCTTTCTTAACTTCTTGGTCTTCCTATCCACAATTGCAACTGGTTCTTCCACCAATCGCTTCTTCGGATCAACCCGCAACTCATTGATGGGAATTACTTGATTATCTTCTACTTTAGTCTTCTTAAAGTTGCAAACATGGAATGTGTTGTGAACTCCTTCCAATTCCGGAGGTAGCTACAATTAGTATGCCTGCTCCTTGACTTGATTTAGAATTTTGAATGGCCCAATATACCTCGGGCTCAATTTTCCCCGCTTTCCAAACCGAATCACCCCTTTCCTAGGTGAAACCTTGAGCATCACTAGATCACCGACTTCAAAAGTCATAGGCTTTCTCTTCTTATCTGCATACATCTTTTGACGATCACACGTAGCTTGAAGCTTTTCAAGTGCTATTTTGACCTTGTCGGCGGTCAACTGAACAATTTCTTGACCCGCATACTGCTTTTCACCCGGATCTAGCCAACACGTAGGAGTTCGGCATCGCCTTCCATATAGCATCTTGTGTGGACGCATACCAATGCTGGAATGGTATGAGTTGTTGTAAGCGAATTCGATCAAAGGTAGATGGTAATCCCATGATCCACCGAATTCCAAGACACACGATCGAAGCATATCCTCCAATGTCTGAATGGTCCTTTCAGATTGACCATCCATTTGCGGGTGATAAGCTGTACTCAAATAAACACGAGTACCCAATTCTCTTTGAAGGCTCCTCCAGAAGTTGGATGCAAATCGTGAATCTCTATTCGAGACAATAGATAGAGGTACTCCATGTCTAGACACAATCTCATATATGTATAAGTTAGCCAATTTTTCTAAGGAGGTTGTTTCGCGAGTAGCAAGAAAATGAGCACATTTGATCAAACGATCAACTATGACCCAAATCATGTCGTGCCCCTAGCAGTCTTTGGCAATTTTTTGCCAAAATCTATAGTAATGTGATCCCATTTCCATTCCAGAATTTCCAAAGGTTGAAGATTCCCGTATGGACGTTGGTGCTCGATCTTGACTTGTGCACAAATAGAACACCTCTCAACATAAGAAGCGATATCAACTTTCAACCCGGGCCACCAATATAAAGATTTAGATCATGATACATTTTCATGCAACTCGGATGCAATGACAATTTAGAACGATGGGAATCATCTAGTATCACCTCACGATTGTTGCCAAGCTTTGGCACCCAAACGCGACCCATAAAAATCTTTAAGCCGCGACTATCTTCTTCTAGGCGATCTTTGAGTTTCACCATTTGCTCATCTTTAAGGTTTTCTTCTTTCAAAGTTTCTTGTTGAGCTATCTTCAAGTTTTCCATCAATTCGGAAATCACCTCCATTCAAAAAGATTGGTAACACAAGGCATCTGTTTGAGTTTTGCGGCTTAGAGCATCCTCCACAACATTAGCCTTACCCAGATGATACTGAATCTCACAATCATAATCCTTAATCAATTCGAGCCATCGGCGTTGCCGCATGTTCAACTCCTTCTAATTAAAGATATGTTCAAGGCTTTTATGATCGGTGAAGATCACGCAGTGAGTACCATAGAGATAATGGTGCCAAAGTTTCAAAGCAAAGATCACCACGGCCATCTCTAGATCAGTAGTTGGATAATTCGCTTCATGAGACTTCAATTGCCGAGAAGCATAAGCAATAACCTTGCCTCTTTGCATTAGCACACATCCCAAACCAGATTTGGAAGCATCACTATAGACCACAAAATCTTGTGATCCTTCGGGTAGAGAAAGAACAAGAGCTTGACACAACAATCCCTTGAGAGTCAGGAAAGCATTTTCCTGAACATCAGTCCAAGAAATAGAACATTCTTACGGGTCAACTTAGTTAGCGGCCCTGCTATCTTAGAGAAATCACGAATGAATCGATGGTAATAACCCGCAAGACCAAGAAAACTTTTGATTTCAGAAGGGGATTTAGGAGATTTCCACTTCTAACTGCTTCAATCTTAGAAAGATCAACTTTAATTTTGCATAAAGCTTTTCGTGTCGAAGAGCTTCAAAAACTTCCCGCAAATGAACTTCATGATCTTTCTCGGTTTTAGAATAAACCAAGATATTATCAATGAAAACGATCACAAACTTATCCAAAAAACGACGGCATACTCGATTCATAAGATCCATGAACACCGCAGGAGCATTGGTTAGACCGAAAGGCATCACAAGGAATTCATTATGCCCATAGCGGGTTCTGAAAGCAGTCTTGGGAATATCATCTTATTTTACACGATCTTGATGATAACCCGAACGGAGATCAATCTTGGAAAAGTAACTTGGTCCTTGAAGCTGATCAAACAAATCATCAATTCGGGGAAGTGGATATTTGTTCTTGATGGTTCTCTTTTCAACTCCTGGTAATCAATGCACATCCGGAGAGTACCATCCTTTTTCTTATCAAACAAAACCGGTGCTCCCCAAGACGAGGAACTCGGTCTAACAAATCCCTTATCCAAAAGATCTTGGATTTGGGTCATCATTTTCTAAATCTCGGATGGTGCTAAACGATAAGGAGCTTTGGCAACAGGAGTTGTCCTAGGAACAAGATCTATCTGGAACTCAACCTCACGAATCGGAGGTAAACCGGGTAGATCATTAGGAAACACATCGGGAAATTCATTAACAACTCTGACATCTCCAACACTTTGCTTTTCCTTCTTGACATCAAGTACATATGCCAAAAAGGATTCACAGCCCTTTCGTATACATTTCTGAGCTTTCATAACACACAGAATTTCAAATCCGAATTTGTGCTTCTTGCCTCGAACTATAGCATACTCACCACTAGCCAAAGGGATTTTAATCAATTTCTTAAAACAAAGAATTTCAGCATGATTAGCACTGAGCCAATCCATAACAATAACCACATCAAAAGAAGATATGTGAAACGGCAACAAACGAATTGGGAAAGAATTCCCATCAAGATCAACAGTACAACTATCACAAATATCGGTCACAAAAATAATCTTGCCATCAGCAATTTCAGCATCAAAAAGTTTGGCAAGTTTACTAAAAGGTAGGTTCAGTTTCTTACAGAAAGCATACAACACAAATGATCTATTGGCTCCAGAATCAAACAACACATAGGCAGGTGTAGAATTCAATAGAAACATACCAGATACTACATCCCCAGCCTTCCGAGCCTCCTCCGCAGTCATTTGGAATGCTCGCGCTTTTGCTTTTGGAGGGTCTTTGCCCTTTGAAGATGAACCACCGGTTCCTCCCTCCTTACGCCGAGGGCAATCCGCCATCTTATGGCCCGGCTTGTGGCAGGTAAAACAAACACTTTCCTTGTACTTGCAATCGGTAGGGACGTGGCCAGGATTGCCACAACAGAAACAAGCTTTGGTATTGTAACATCCTCGATATGGGCCTAGCTGTTTGTCATGTATAATTATGTTTAAGATAAGAAAGTTATGTAAAGAATCCATATTTAGTTATATGAATGAAAGTTAATTGTATATATATGTGTGTTAATGTGTTAAGGTGTATATATGTATGTGTATTAGAAAAGAAAGAAAAGAATTAGAAGAAAATCCAAAGGCAGTGCTCTGGATTGAGAAAGGTATATATATGTGTGAAAAGTCAAATGGTGGTCAAAGTTATAAGAAGCAAACACAAACATACAAACTCTCGGTTTTCTCTCTAACTATTGGATTCTCGGATTCTCTCCACTTTCTTGTTTTCAGATTCTCTTGAAGTAAAAGGATTTGGTATTGTAATTCCAAGCAAAGGTAAACACTGGTTTGTTGTTAAGATTTAACACATATGAAATAGTTTTTATGTTTAAAAAACATGATGAATACTCAAATCCTTGCAAAACACTATTAAGAACATGCAAAGCTTACTTTGGAAGTGGGTTTTGTTTGTTTGGTGTTATTGTGTGGGTTTGATGAGTTTTTGGAACCACACTAATGAAAATGGATGTTTTTAGAATGTAAAAATGTACAAACCATGAATGGAATTCTGGAAAATAAGCCATGGATGGGGATGGCAGTTTCTGGGTTGAAACTGTCGGATTCCGAGATTTGATAGTGTCGGAATCCGCTAGTTGCCCAAATCCGATAAGTGTCGGATTCCGAGACTTGGTGGTGTCGGAATCCTCATCCTGTCTAAATCCGATTTATTGTTTTAAATCCGATAAGTATCGGATTTCCTTGAGTTCACGTGTATAATTGCAAGTCAAATCCGAAAGAATTGGATTTCTTTGAAAGTGTCGGATTCCGATTGAAAGTTGGATTTCAATTGCATGTCGAGGTTTCCAAGTTCATAAGTGTTGAAATCCGATGAGTATCGGATTTCACAATGTATCGGATTTCCCTTGAGTGTCGGATTTCATGTAATCCGACAGTCTGTCGGATTTATGTGGAATCCGGACTTTGGGACTTCCTTTGTTGGCTTTGTAGCTATTTTGAGTATCTTAAGATAATTGATACAAGTCCTAATGTTCTAGGTGAACTTGATAACCTAGACAAGGCAGGAACTTAAATAACTATTTGTTTAAGCAACTCAGGTGAGTACCGACTTCCATAAACCTCAGTAGAGGAAGAACTATGTGTTAAGTGAATGAATAAGAATTGTCATGTTACTTAAAGAACAATGCCATGCTAAATACTTGTCGTATATAAAGTTAAGTGCATGCCAGCGGGATCCAGAACTGGAACCGCTTAGTTAAATAAATGCTATGCATGATACTGATTCTGAATGAATCAGTTAAGTAAAGATATGATGATATACATGCTAGGGATCCAGATTGGATCCATAAAGAAATAACTAAATGTAAATGAATGCTAAAAGGAGTAAATGAATATGCATGCTAAGTAAATGATCAAGATATGTGTATGTGTTCGCGAACATCAGCAAGCATGGTTAAGGTCAGCCGGTTAGCTGGATCCCAGGGACCCTTGATCAGGAGATTCAGGATTTAACAGTGATTCAAGGTAACATTCCGGATCGTAGGTTCTGCAGAACCGCCGTGCCTTATATCATGAGGATTAATCAGTCATAAATGGCTGAGTTACCTAAGGAGCCTCTAGTTCCGTTAACGATGCATGGTGGACTGCTTTATGCTTCCCCCACCAGCGCGGAGGGTTGTGTCTGATCCCCCGGTGTATTGGTGTTGAGCGGGACTAGCTATCCTGCAAGAAACAACTTATACCAAGCATGTCAGCACACCACAATGTGATAGGATAGCATTGTATGCTTATTCCTGATATGTATGACTTACTCTAATGATGCTTATGCTAAGTTTGTGCTCACTAGCTAAGTGTAGCTAACGGTGCCATGTTAACTGCTTTTGCAGATCGAGTTAGATTGCCAGGTGATCCGGGTCCCCTGCCTCTGGATATTTTGCGGGAACACTTTATGTTGTAATAAATACATTATGGTCGGTTATGGTAGAGTAACACTAGATACTGAAACAATGCTTTATGTAAATATTTCCACTGCTTAATGATAATTGTTCGTGATTAAGTTCACGTTTGTTTAAAAACGCAAATTTTTGCAAAAATCTAGTATATGCAAAGCCGGTGTTACAGGTATCTTTCGTGCAGTCTCCCTTGTGATGAGACCTACACATTTTGCACCACTGTGGATTAGAATCATCACCTTTGGGTTTGGAGAAGGAGGATGGGGCTGCTTTCTTCTTAGACTGACCACGAGAAGGCTCAACCTTTCTCTTTTCACTAATTAACTTCTTGGCTTGCTTCGAAGCCTTGAACTCATCAAATAAGAACTTGGCCTTTTGAGTGGCCGAGAGGAGAGTAGGACAATCCCTGATGTGAATCTTGTACTCAGGGGTATAGTCTCGACAAACCGCTTCACTTTACCCTTTTCATCTAGAACCCAAGTGGTCACAAAGCTAAGGCATTCATTGAACCTACGAACATGCTCATCCATGGTTGAATCACCCAATTTCATATTTAGGAACTCCCTTTCGAGGAGTTCCAAATCTCTTTTAGTACATAACTCCTTTGAAACAGATCAAGGAATTCATCCCAACCCACCTTGTCAGCTTCACCTTTAGGCATTGTTGCCTTGATAGTGTTCCACCAAACTAGGGCTCTCGCTTTCAGTTGTCTCACAGAATAAGGAACTTTGTGTTCCTTGTCACATTCATAGGAAGTAAAAGTTTGCTCCATCTCACGGATCCAGCTAAAAGTCACAATCGGATCATCACTACCTTCATAGGTAGGAGGCTTGCAATTCAGGAATGTTTTATAGGAAACAGTGGGTTTCCTTGAGATAGAGTCATCACTAGACTCTCCATGAGTCGAGGTCTTTGGTGAGTCATTGTTTCTTTTCAATTGGTTTTCTAAGGAGTTGTGCTATCATCAAGGACTGATCATTAGGGTTACCCAATTGGGGTTGAGAGTGCTGGGTATGATGAGAACCAGGATTTCCACCCGGTTGAGAGTGCTCTGGATGTATCTCGTCACCTCCGGGTTGAACAAACAGGAAATTTTCATCATTGTGTGCATCCATGCCTCAATTCTTGTCTACTACACACATTATGACAACAACAAGTAGCATATTAAGTCACAAAAATCAGTAATTTATTGCAATCGGGGAACAAGGTTTCCCTAACTCTCATATAAATCTCAACTTAACCCATAAGCCCACCCGATATGTTTGGATTTCAAATTAATGGTCGGCCTCGGTTTGAGACCAAACACTCGCTAAAGTGCCCGATAAACATACAAGCATAAGCATTATCCTAACTTCAAGTATCCTTAAAATTATTTCATTGTATAAATAAATACATTAGTATGTATGTGATATGTATATTTTTATAGTGATTATATATGTTATACCACGTATGTTTATGTTTATGGAGCAAAGTCGTTCCATGAAATCGACCACCGCGCAAACAAAAGTCGAAGAAAGATTCGACCAAAGGAAATCAGATGGAAAAACGTCACACGCCGCCACAAACAAGGGTTGCAAATCGATCAGAAAATTGAAGGAAGGCACCGGCTTTTCTCTTCATCGGAAGAAACAAACCGCCACAACCGCTGTTTCAAATTGAAGAAGAAATAATAAGAAATAAGAAACCCTAACTCTTGTTTTTCTATTTCTTCACATTTCCTAGTTTTAAACTTCCTTTTTACTTTTAAATAAATTTTTAAAAAAGGGTAAATTACGTTTTTCTAAAAATAGTTTATTAGAAAAGTCTTAAACTTTAATTTTAAAATCTTAATTTAATATTAATTTTTTTTAGTGTTTCATTTAAAGAAAAGGAAAATCATTAAACCTTTTTCAAAAGTTTTTAATTAAAGTTTTTTTAATGTAAAACTATGTCTGAAAGCGAAGATAGTGAGAAAGTGTAACACCCTGAATTTTAGTACAAATTTAAACTTTTTGTATTTCAACAAATCAACATTATACGAGTATTTGTTTACATTATTGTGCGGAAGCTTTGTCAGATTAACAAAAGTTGGTGTTACTTATTGACCCGAATACACGACCATTAATTACCAATAAACAAAATAAGGGAATAATCATGTATTCCAAACATATCCATCAGGCAACAAGGCTTCTCCCAAAAGCATCTACCCGCCTCACCGGCACCGTGCTACTATTTATCTAAGGATACGAAAACATAAACACTAATTCATTAGCATAAGCTAGTGAGTGCGCCAAAGACAAGTTAATCAAATAAACAAGTTATCATATGCGCAACACAATTATGGCATCAATAAACAGATCACACAAGATGTGGGGGACAAGTCCACTTATACTTGTATCTTCCATAGGGGCCAACCATGGTCAACAAGTCCTCGTGGGGTGTGTCCACATTTCCCGTCAAGGTAGGGGAAGCACGAAGCAGTGCACCATACAACGATTATCTGAAGTGTAAGCCATGTTCCCCAAGTCCACTCGTGTTGCTTAGGTTTAGTGGCTCGTCAGCCCAGTAAATCCACATGGTCATAATGGGTACTGACATACCCCTCCACTCTATGCACCGATTCCTCAACCACCCGTGTATCGAGGTTTCTCAAATGAAGAAGCCACATGAACCGGTACACGCCTCAATGGCTACGAACCCTAATGGTGCAAAGAACAAATCACAAACATATGTGTGGACCAAATCACATACCATAAAGGGTCAATCATATCAAAAGCAAGTTATACACACAAGGTCACAACTTGCTAGAATTAACACATAGCATAACATGCTTCAAATCAGGTGAATCATATATTCAAATACAAAAATCTTTATCATAGACATGATAATATCAATAATAGTTCACATTGATGCCATATATATACTTAAAACATAATACATAATGAAACAATTGATGACTTGCACGTGTAAAAGCATTTTGTGTATCCGTAGGGCACAATTCACCTATGTAAAGTGATGAGGATTAGTTCTACTTCAAAACAAGGCTATAAGTCAATTGTACGAAGATCCTATGATCACAACACAATGTTAACTTAGTTAAGTTGACCATACATTGAAGTTACACACAACTACAGACTCAAAACACAACTTAAACACTAATTTCGGGTCTTTAAGACTCCTTATGAACTCCCTAAAACCATTGGAAACAATCCCAAACTAAATACAAGGACAAATGGGGTCAAAAACAACTTTTTGGAGATTTCAGGGGTCTCGCACCGCGAGACAGGGTGCCTCGCGCCAGGAGAAAATCTCTGGAAAAATGACATCTTATTGCACGCGACGCGTCGCGTCACGACGCCCCGACCCGTCGCGTCGCGACGAGGTCTGCACAGACTTGTTTCCTTCTTTTCTTGCTGCAAGTTCCAAATTCTTCAAATTTTCTTACACCCAAATACATATCTTCCAACATAAGTCTAAAACCTTACAAAAACTACTTCATAACTCCATTATAACTTCTTTTAAACACATTCAATAACAATTTAATCATCAAAAACCATTACTTCCTAAATTTCATGTTTTTGAACCATTGTTAACCAAACCAACCCAATTTCAACCATAATTCACCATCATAACATGTAAAACCACAATCAAACTCAAATATCAACACTTTAAACACATTTAATCATTCCAAACCCTAACTTCCACTATTACCCCAAAATTGACCCATTTACCACAATTTTTTTCAACATAAAAACTCAAAGATCACAACCACAAGAACCCAAACTTAAAATCAAACACAATTTCAAGATTAGACTTACTTGATTTACAAAACCCAACTTGAGTGGTTGCTTTCTTACTCAAATCAAGGTCAAAGATGAAGAATTTGAACCCAAGTGCTAGTTTTTCTTGAATCCAAGCATCACCCAGCTAGTTTTCTTGATTTCCTTCTTCTTCTTCCTTGAGAAACTTCTTTAGAAAACTCCCTCTCTCTCTCTCTCTCTCTTCACGATGGTTCCAGATTTTTGGAGCTTTGAGGACTCTTTGACTCCATAATTGGAGTTAAACATATATGTATATATACAAAGTTACCTATTTAGTCCCCCTTCTTTCTTTCTTTTAACATTTATTTACCAACTTAAATTTATAACACCTACACACACAACTTATTACGTATAACATCACATACACATAATTTTACTAATTCTCATTTTTTAAACTTGCATATATATATATATATATTATAATTTTACAAAAATACGGATATTACATAAAGGAAGAAAGAATCTAGGTTTTTCAACCCATTTCAAATGCCCGATATTAAAATCATCAAACTACACAACTTAGGCAAGTTATAATGGAAGTAGATCAGTTATGGGAAGCAATTGAGTATGAAGAGAAAAAGTCGATGAAGACACAGACAAAAATGCAATTTCCTATATTTATCAAGCATTGCCAGAAGATCAGTTACTTCTTGTATACAAATACAAGACAGCGAAAGCAATTTGGGAAGCCTTAAGAACAAGACACATTGGTGTCACGAGTGTTCAACAGGCAAAGTTACAAACACTCAAATAAGAGTTTGAGTTGTTACACATGAAAGAAAATGCATCAATAGATTCATTTACTACAAAATTGATGAGTATTATCAGCAAAGCAGCAAGCTTGGGTTTAAAATATGAAGATTCTACTCTTGTACGGAAGTTACTAAATGTTTGCATCCATTGAACAATACTCCCTTTAGACGAAGCAATTGGAAAGCTCAAGACATTCGAAGAAAGATTAAAATTCAAGAAAGGAAAATCTTCGGACAATCGAGAAGGCTTGATGTTCACACGACAAGAAGATCGAAGGCAATATTTCAAAGGACGTGGACATGGCAGAATTAACCACTCACAAAGACGAGGGGACAACAACTTCAAATCGGACAGGAAGTACGGTAAACTCTTTCAAAAAAATTTCAAAAGGGAAATTGATAACGGATCGAAAAATTTTACTCCTGATATGAGTAAATTACAATGTTATAACTGTAACAAGTATGGACACTATTCGAGGAATTGTCCATAGAAAATACAAGAAAAGGAGCAATTAAATTTTACTGAGGAATATTTGGAACCAACACTACTCACGGCAACAATTGAAGAACATGAGACAGTTTTACACAAAGAAAAGGAGAATCTTGTTTTAAACAAGATGCCACTAAAGACGAAAGCCTTTGGTACGTAGACAATTGTGCCAGCAACCACATGACGGGAGTCAAAGACCACTTCAAAAAGATTGACGAAAAAATATCAGGAAATGTACGATTTGGAGATGGATCTTATGTAGAAATAAGAGGAAAAGGCTCCATAATACAAGAGTGCAAAAACAGAGAACAAAGGACTATCTCCTAGGTATATTACATTCCAAATCTGAAAAGTAATATACTAAGTCTTGAACAGTTGACAGAAAATGGTTGCAAGATAGTCATGGAAGGAGATAAGTTATTGTCATAGGACTCAAGCAATAATATTTTAATAAGAGTTACACGATCGAAGAATCGGTTATACAAAGCAAACTTGAACGTTGGTAAACCAGTTTGCTTACTAGCCAATCTACATGATAAAGACCGGTTATGGCACGCAAAATTGGGTCACTTGAATTTCCACTCAATGAAGAAAATCAACTCGAAGGAATTGGTTTATGGTGTACCACCCATCAAGAATACAACAAATATTTGTGATATTTGTTTAATTAGAAAACAAAATAGAGCACCTTTACTACAACAGGCAAAGTCAAGATCAAAGGAACCTTTGGAGTTAATTTATGTGGTCCTATATCACCACCTACTGCATCATGTAAAAGATATATATTCTTGTTAGTAGATAACTAGTGGGAATATTTCCTAGTTTCAAAAGATCAAGCTTTTGAGATATTCAAGGAATTCAAACAAAAGGTGGAGAATGAACTAGGAGTCAAGATGAAGTTATTTAGAATAGACAGAGGAGGAGAATTCACATCAAAAGAATTCTCTCAATTTTGCAAAGACAATGGCATCGCAAGGCATTTAACTGCACCTTAATCACAACAACAAAATGGAGTTGTGGAACGAAGGAATAGAACAGTGCTTTCAACAACCGGATGCATGATGAAAGCAACGAACATGCCTCATAATTTTTCAGCAGAAGTAGTTAGACATGCCATACTCATACTGAATTGTACGTTAACAAAGTCACTTGAAGACATCACTCCATATGAAGCACTAAAAGGAAGAAAACCAAGTCTTCACCATATCAGGATTTTTGGATGCATTGCATACGCATACGTACCATCACAACACTTGACGAAATTGGATGATAGAAGTATATGCATGGTATATTTGGGTAGTGAACCAGGATCAAAAGCATATCGATTGTATGATCCAACAAATAAGAAGATTCACGTCAGTCGAGACGTAAGGTTCAAGGAGGATGAAACATGTAATTGGGAAGAATACACCAAAGATTATGATCTAGATGAACCACAATGGACTGACTTCACTATAGAAAATAAAACTCAAGAAGATCGGTACATCTCTGGACCTTAACAACTTCAATAACGAAATTCCCAATACTCTAGATTCACCCGTTTCTATAGAACAAGAAAGATTTAATCATACACCTACAAGAGGTTATAGACCTCTAAATGATGTCTACAACAGATTAGAAGAGATATTAGATGATATCTACAACGAAATAGATGAATTGTTGCTGTTAGAAGATGAACCTAGAAATTTCAGAGAAGCAGCCATGGACGGAAAATGGATTCAAGCAATGGAAGCAGAAATGGACTCCATCAACAAAAACAATACTTGGAAACTCACTATTCTACCAAAGGAGCACAAAGCAATTGGCTTAAAGTGGGTATATAAGACAAACAGAGATGCTGATGGAAAGATTTTGAAATACAAAGCGCAACTAGTAGCCAAAGGATATATTCAAGAACACCGCATAGACTACGATGAAGTTTTGCACCAGTACCACGAATTGAAACAATTCGGTTATTATTGGCACTAGCAGCATACAACAAAAGGGAAGTACTTCATCTTGATGTAAAATCAAATTTCTTACACGGAGAATTACAAGAAGAGGTATATGTATCTCAACCAGAAGGATTCATAAAAGGAGATGAAAGAAAAATGTACAGGCTAATAAAAGCACTTTATGGCTTAAAGCAAGTTCCACGAGCATGGTACACAAGGTTAGACAAGAGAGTCAAGAAACTTGGTTTCAAGAAATGCGCATTGGAACAAGCAGTCTACACAAGAACTAACAAAGGTTCAACTCTGTTAGTAGGAGTATATGTTGATGATTTAATAGTCACCGGTACATCGAAGAAAGAGATTGATACATTCAAGGATCAAATGAAGAACAAGTTTGAAATGAGTAACCTCGGTTTACTCGCTTATTATCTTGGCATTGAAGTTATTCAACACAAAGGAGAAATCTCAATAAAGCAGACTCGCAGAATGCTCAGTTGCAATGATGCAAAGATTCCTATGGAGCCAGATGAAACTAATAGAACAAGAATATGTTGACGCCATAGTATATCGAAACATAATAGGATCTCTACTATATATGCTACATTCAAGACCATATCTATGTTATCCGGTGGGATTACTTAATTGCTTCATGCACAAACCTCAAGAACGACACATGAAAGCAATTAGACAGATACTGCGTTACATCAAAGGAACCAAGAACTATGGTATAACTTACAAACGTGATGGAAAAAAGTTTACTTAGCACATTATAGAAGACAAAGAACAAAAGATCATGATCTAAGTGGATAACAAGTCAGCAATCGCACTCATAAAAATCCTGTATTTCAAGGACGAAGCAAGCAAATTTCAGTTGTATACGTCAGTGGAGATTTACAACGGGCTGATATACCAACAAAACCATCGGCAAGAACAAGATTCTTGAGATGAGGCAACTACTTGGAGTTAGAAATCTAATTCAGGATGATCAAGATTAAGGGGGAGAATGTTACTTATTAGTCTTGATTTATAAAATATTAGTATATATATTGTATTATTAGTAGATAGAATATGTATATATAAGCCCCACCACCAGAGGTAACCGCCGCTGCCGTCAGCTGCCGTCCACCGTCAACCGCCACCGTGAGTTGACGGAGAACCGCCGGAAATAACCGTCACTTTTACCCTATATATGTGCAATAGAAGATAGGAATTTGTACACTAGAATATACGAAATAAAGCAAGAAATCTTTGAATCTTTTGTTGTTATTTTCGTCTTAAAACCAACACAATCGGCATCATAGGTGATAGTTTCGATCCAGCTATCATAACAACGAGCAACAAGAAAAGGCATAAAAACATCAGAAAAAACCCGTATACCCTTTTTCCCTTCACAAGTTCTCTAGCTTTCCCAAGTGCTGAAAGCCCATATCTATCCTCAACCACGGAAACAACTATGGCTAAACTCCAAAAAACAGATAGATTAATATAGAATGTGATGAAAAGAATAGCCAGGATGATCAAGACTGCGATCAGGATCGTGCGCGTGTCAAAGAGTATAAGTGATGGAACCAAGAAATGCAAAAAGAAGAGACTTGTGTACGTAACCTTGTGGAAGAAGTTGTACATAAAATGAAATAACAAATGGTCTAGTCCATATTTTTTATACCTTTAACATAACTTCTTTCAAAGAAAAACTATCACCATTATAGTGGCTTGATGCAATTATTATGACTGCGGTTTGGGCAAAAAGTGAAACGAAGAAGAATAAAACTGCATATGCAGCTTCGACTCCTAAAAAGATGCCGATATCTTCACGAATAGCAACCAAGAGTTGGGTGTACCAAATCATAGATGTAGGGACTTGTTGAGGAAGTGAATAATATCGATTAAATGATAAGGTAGATGATGGCTATAATGGCCATAAGCTTTCCATTTTGAGAAAGGATTTTCAGTGGTTCTTTCTGGAGTACCAAAAATACAGAAAGCTTGTTCATTTTCATTGCAAATTCAAATGTTTACTTGGTGATTT
Organism: Dittrichia graveolens; assembly: GCA_038502395.1. NCBI lineage: Eukaryota > Viridiplantae > Streptophyta > Magnoliopsida > Asterales > Asteraceae > Dittrichia > Dittrichia graveolens. The sequence continues at coordinate 70,574,669 of JARJIL010000006.1, forward strand.
GGTAATGATGGAACTAATGATAAACAAGTGGATAACAACTCATGAAAATCATTTGACTTTGACGCTGGATCTAACCCAATTACAAGTTGCATTGATAAGTACACGCTCATGTTATCTAATCCAAGATATATGAATAAAGAATTGGTCAATAGCAACCCCTTAATTAATTAACTTCAATTCATTTAAATTGTTTAATTGTTTCCCATTGTTTAAAGGGTGTTACTTTTAGCACTATATATACTATGTGTATATGTATCTTATCCTACTAATTTTCATCATATATAATTACTTAACTCTTAGACATAAAGGTGATTTTATTGATCTAATTCTTTTTTTCATTGAATAGGGTGTGATAGGAAATTAGAGTAAAAAAAAGCGTATTGCATATTACCAAAGTGTATAATTTCATGGAGTGAAAAAGATTAACTGAAAGCTAGCTTCCAATGCCTTTGTTCCTGCATAGTTTGGAAAAAGAATTTCAAAGAAGGGATAATTTCGTATACATCCTTCTAAACTTCCATCATTACGTATATATCCTTTCAAACTTCAATATTACGTATATATCCTCCTAAAATCTTTTAAATCTAATATATATCCAAATACCTATTTTATTATTATTTAATTTAAAATTCATTGATATTAATCTTCTAATATACTTATTTATATATTTACTATTTTACCCAAACCTCATTCAAACACAAACTGTAACACCCGCAACCCGGAGCTAGGAGATTAGCGGGTTAGCGGTATGTGATTGGTTGTTTTAATTACTTATGTGTTTTGATTAAGTTAATTGATTAATGTGAATTTATAAATGTGAATATATGTTACTGGTAAAGTTTTATTAAGGAAAGAAAGTCACAAATAAGTATGCATGTATGTTGGTATGTATGTATGTGTGCATGAGTTAAAAGATTAGGATTTTAAAAAGGTTGCCACCTCTTGCTTGCTTTACACCAATATATGTGTACGTGTATAATGAATTTGCTGCTCATTATCTTGAAAGTGTGCAAGGTGTAGTATGTGTTTTTGAAAGAAAAACCGTGAGTGAAAAAAAGTTCAAACTTGAAATTGAGAAGTCAAAATTTGGTGTTGTTTAATACAAAAGAAAGGTGAGCAAGTGTTATTGACATGATATGAATTGTATTGGTATGTTTATATGTTAAAAAGCATGAATTTATATGATTTCACCATTGATAAGTTTGGAAGAAAGCTTGATAATGGGTTTTGTAGATTTTGATGTTATGGTTAAGTAAATAGGTGTTCATGATGAATTATATGCATGTTAGATGTTAGATATATACTTTGTTGGAAGAAAAATGAAGTTAGAAGTAATTATATGAAATCTTGGCTGGAAATCCGACACTTTAAGGAAGAAGACAACCTGGAATTAAGCGCGTCGCGGCGCTACATTTCAATATCGCGGCACAACATTCATCAAAACCGAAACTTTGAGTTTTGGATTGTGGAAATCCGGAAGTTGTAAAACCGGCCTTGGAAAATCCGAGACTTGGCAAAATCCGACACTAAAATCCGGGACTTTGCAAAACCGATACTGAAATCCGATTGTGGACTCTCGGATTTGAAATCCGACCCCGGTCGCGGCGCGACGGACCCCAAATCCGAAAGATTTCTTATTTCTTCTATGTTTTGCTTGGTTTGAGTTAGCATGTTATTTATGTGGTTTAATTGAGTTGTTTTTATGAAATTAAGATATAAATATATATGAGAAGATATATTTATAACTTCGCGACTGATTTGATTGTTGCTGTGTTTTCAGGCAATTAAAAGACTCAGTAAAATTAGATTTCTAAGCCCGTGTTGATTTTGAGGTGAGTGGGTGTTAATCGCGGATAGTAAAGATTTCGGTTAATGTTATTGATGTGATGCATGACTTTGATTTAGATTGGATTGGATTGATTGAACTGTTGATTGTGATTGTTGTTGATTGATATATGTTGCATGACTATTTGGTCGATACACACTCTTAGTATGAATTTGAGTTGTGTTGGGAAGTCAGCTATACGTAGAATTGGGCTGGGCTCGTTCACTGGTTCGTTGAACAGTGTTAGCCTACTGGTGTATATGTTACATCAGAGGGGGATTTTCACCGTGCTAATTCAGTGGAGGGCTATCGGTAAACCTTTGCTTTGGCCGGCATTGGTTGTAGGTTCTGCGTCAAACCGCCGGTCTTCTCGGGATATGTGATTACATGCTTTGATATTGACTGTGGATGTTTGCTTTTGGTGTTTAGCCTCTACTCACTTAGCTTTGTGCTAATTCCCCTCAGTTGTTGCTTTTTCAGGTTCGTGTTGTGAGGTTGGCTGAAGGAGAAGTTGACCCGACTTTGATAATAGTTTTTGAAATGAAACGAGCCTATAGTTTTTGTAACACAACAATGATACTTATGTTTGTGAACAATAGTTGTACATTTGTTAATATTGGTTTGTATGTAATTAAGTTTGTTTATTAAAAGCTTCCACAGCGTATTTAAAAAAAATGGCTTGATTTTCCGGTGTTACACAAACCATCTGATATCTGATATATATGCGTAAGCCACATAGTACATATTTTACCCAAACTCAGTGCCCTAACCGAATGAAATAACGATGCTAAGTTCATGGTCGTTGAGATTGGCGATGGATTTGGATTGAATAGGTGAACTTGAATCGAGATTCTCCATTTCATCCATGAAGAACACCAGTTTAGTCAACGATCGAGTGATATTCTTCTGTCGATTCAACATTCCTCCGTGCGATCAAGGGAGCCCACGATCTTTTTTGTTTAATTTTTCACAAACTAAATTATATATCAAAAATGTGGATTGTGAGAGTCTGTATGATAATTATATATTATGATTTGATATTGTGTAGAAATAGAAGTTAACATTGTGAGTGACGTTTGTATTAAATACAAACATATAGTCCTAAAATTTTAATATTCAATCATAGGTGATTCAGTATACGAATACAATCACACGTGATTTGTAAAAGCATCACATGTGATATACGGAAGTGTCACTCCACCCAAAATTTTAAAATGCAATGTGGATCATTAATGTCATTGATATAAAAGCTAAAATTAGTCCATTAAGTATGGAACTATATCGAATATTTTTCAATAATAATAATAATAATAATAATAATGCATATACACTTTAAGAGTAATGATACACCTTGCTACTTTGTGTATTTATACTTCTAAGTTCTAACAACATAACTATACCACTGATAGAAATTAATGAGTAATTAATAAATGTTAAAAAATTTCTTCAAAACCTAGGAATTGTAATATGATATATCAAGTTATAAGTGGAGTATTAATTATAAATTTCCTAATGTACTTATTGAAAATTGACATCACCTTCTTAGGTTGATTTGGGCATGACAATTAGAATATAATAATTATATCTTTTTATATTCTTTCTTGCTATTGATATTATTTAGATTTTGCCATTAGGATAATATTTAGAACAAAGTTTAAGGAGCATAAAACAATCCTTTATTAATTGTTATCATCTACTATTTACTTTCAAGATAATTTTCCATTATAACCAAAAAAAGTGATTTGTTACCGGTTTAAATTATATTGTTATTAAAACAATAAATAAAAAATAAAACTCCACATCTTCTTTTCAATTATAAACAAAAGAGTGATTTACATATATGATTTCTCAACCATATCAGGATTTTTGGATGCATTGCATACGCATACGTACCATCACAACACTTGACGAAATTGGATGATAGAAGTATATGCATGGTATATTTGGGTAGTGAACCAGGATCAAAAGCATATCGATTGTATGATCCAACAAATAAGAAGATTCACGTCAGTCGAGACGTAAGGTTCAAGGAGGATGAAACATGTAATTGGGAAGAATACACCAAAGATTATGATCTAGATGAACCACAATGGACTGACTTCACTATAGAAAATAAAACTCAAGAAGATCGGTACATCTCTGGACCTTAACAACTTCAATAACAAAATTCCCAATACTCTAGATTCACCCGTTTCTATAGAACAAGAAAGATTTAATCATACACCTACAAGAGGTTATAGACCTCTAAATGATGTCTACAACAGATTAGAAGAGATATTAGATGATATCTACAACGAAATAGATGAATTGTTGCTGTTAGAAGATGAACCTAGAAATTTCAGAGAAGCAGCCATGGACGGAAAATGGATTCAAGCAATGGAAGCAGAAATGGACTCCATCAACAAAAACAATACTTGGAAACTCACTATTCAACCAAAGGAGCACAAAGCAATTGGCTTAAAGTGGGTATATAAGACAAACAGAGATGCTGATGGAAAGATTTTGAAATACAAAGCGCAACTAGTAGCCAAAGGATATATTCAAGAACACCGCATAGACTACGATGAAGTTTTGCACCAGTACCACGAATTGAAACAATTCGGTTATTATTGGCACTAGCAGCATACAACAAAAGGGAAGTACTTCATCTTGATGTAAAATCAAATTTCTTACACGGAGAATTACAAGAAGAGGTATATGTATCTCAACCAGAAGGATTCATTAAAGGAGATGAAAGAAAAATGTACAGGCTAATAAAAGCACTTTATGGCTTAAAGCAAGTTCCACGAGCATGGTACACAAGGTTAGACAAGAGAGTCAAGAAACTTGGTTTCAAGAAATGCGCATTGGAACAAGCAGTCTACACAAGAACTAACAAAGGTTCAACTCTGTTAGTAGGAGTATATGTTGATGATTTAATAGTCACCGGTACATCGAAGAAAGAGATTGATACATTCAAGGATCAAATGAAGAACAAGTTTGAAATGAGTAACCTCGGTTTACTCGCTTATTATCTTGGCATTGAAGTTATTCAACACAAAGGAGAAATCTCAATAAAGCAGACTGGCAGAATGCTCAGTTGCAATGATGCAAAGATTCCTATGGAGCCAGATGAAACTAATAGAACAAGAATATGTTGACGCCATAGTATATCGAAACATAATAGGATCTCTACTATATATGCTACATTCAAGACCATATCTATGTTATCCGGTGGGATTACTTAATTGCTTCATGCACAAACCTCAAGAACGACACATGAAAGCAATTAGACAGATACTGCGTTACATCAAAGGAACCAAGAACTATGGTATAACTTACAAACGTGATGGAAAAAAGTTTACTTAGCACATTATAGAAGACAAAGAACAAAAGATCATGATCTAAGTGGATAACAAGTCAGCAATCGCACTCATAAAAATCCTGTATTTCAAGGACGAAGCAAGCAAATTTCAGTTGTATACGTCAGTGGAGATTTACAACGGGCTGATATACCAACAAAACCATCGGCAAGAACAAGATTCTTGAGATGAGGCAACTACTTGGAGTTAGAAATCTAATTCAGGATGATCAAGATTAAGGGGGAGAATGTTACTTATTAGTCTTGATTTATAAAATATTAGTATATATATTGTATTATTAGTAGATAGAATATGTATATATAAGCCCCACCACCAGAGGTAACCGCCGCTGCCGTCAGCTGCCGTCCACCGTCAACCGCCACCGTGAGTTGACGGAGAACCGCCGGAAATAACCGTCACTTTTACCCTATATATGTGCAATAGAAGATAGGAATTTGTACACTAGAATATACGAAATAAAGCAAGAAATCTTTGAATCTTTTGTTGTTATTTTCGTCTTAAAACCAACACAATCGGCATCATAGGTGATAGTTTCGATCCAGCTATCATAACAACGAGCAACAAGAAAAGGCATAAAAACATCAGAAAAAACCCGTATACCCTTTTTCCCTTCACAAGTTCTCTAGCTTTCCCAAGTGCTGAAAGCCCATATCTATCCTCAACCACGGAAACAACTATGGCTAAACTCCAAAAAACAGATAGATTAATATAGAATGTGATGAAAAGAATAGCCAGGATGATCAAGACTGCGATCAGGATCGTGCGCGTGTCAAAGAGTATAAGTGATGGAACCAAGAAATGCAAAAAGAAGAGACTTGTGTACGTAACCTTGTGGAAGAAGTTGTACATAAAATGAAATAACAAATGGTCTAGTCCATATTTTTTATACCTTTAACATAACTTCTTTCAAAGAAAAACTATCACCATTATAGTGGCTTGATGCAATTATTATGACTGCGGTTTGGGCAAAAAGTGAAACGAAGAAGAATAAAACTGCATATGCAGCTTCGACTCCTAAAAAGATGCCGATATCTTCACGAATAGCAACCAAGAGTTGGGTGTACCAAATCATAGATGTAGGGACTTGTTGAGGAAGTGAATAATATCGATTAAATGATAAGGTAGATGATGGCTATAATGGCCATAAGCTTTCCATTTTGAGAAAGGATTTTCAGTGGTTCTTTCTGGAGTACCAAAAATACAGAAAGCTTGTTCATTTTCATTGCAAATTCAAATGTTTACTTGGTGATTTGGTAATGATGGAACTAATGATAAACAAGTGGATAACAACTCATGAAAATCATTTGACTTTGACGCTGGATCTAACCCAATTACAAGTTGCATTGATAAGTACACGCTCATGTTATCTAATCCAAGATATATGAATAAAGAATTGGTCAATAGCAACCCCTTAATTAATTAACTTCAATTCATTTAAATTGTTTAATTGTTTCCCATTGTTTAAAGGGTGTTACTTTTAGCACTATATATACTATGTGTATATGTATCTTATCCTACTAATTTTCATCATATATAATTACTTAACTCTTAGACATAAAGGTGATTTTATTGATCTAATTCTTTTTTTCATTGAATAGGGTGTGATAGGAAATTAGAGTAAAAAAAAGCGTATTGCATATTACCAAAGTGTATAATTTCATGGAGTGAAAAAGATTAACTGAAAGCTAGCTTCCAATGCCTTTGTTCCTGCATAGTTTGGAAAAAGAATTTCAAAGAAGGGATAATTTCGTATACATCCTTCTAAACTTCCATCATTACGTATATATCCTTTCAAACTTCAATATTACGTATATATCCTCCTAAAATCTTTTAAATCTAATATATATCCAAATACCTATTTTATTATTATTTAATTTAAAATTCATTGATATTAATCTTCTAATATACTTATTTATATATTTACTATTTTACCCAAACCTCATTCAAACACAAACTGTAACACCCGCAACCCGGAGCTAGGAGATTAGCGGGTTAGCGGTATGTGATTGGTTGTTTTAATTACTTATGTGTTTTGATTAAGTTAATTGATTAATGTGAATTTATAAATGTGAATATATGTTACTGGTAAAGTTTTATTAAGGAAAGAAAGTCACAAATAAGTATGCATGTATGTTGGTATGTATGTATGTGTGCATGAGTTAAAAGATTAGGATTTTAAAAAGGTTGCCACCTCTTGCTTGCTTTACACCAATATATGTGTACGTGTATAATGAATTTGCTGCTCATTATCTTGAAAGTGTGCAAGGTGTAGTATGTGTTTTTGAAAGAAAAACCGTGAGTGAAAAAAAGTTCAAACTTGAAATTGAGAAGTCAAAATTTGGTGTTGTTTAATACAAAAGAAAGGTGAGCAAGTGTTATTGACATGATATGAATTGTATTGGTATGTTTATATGTTAAAAAGCATGAATTTATATGATTTCACCATTGATAAGTTTGGAAGAAAGCTTGATAATGGGTTTTGTAGATTTTGATGTTATGGTTAAGTAAATAGGTGTTCATGATGAATTATATGCATGTTAGATGTTAGATATATACTTTGTTGGAAGAAAAATGAAGTTAGAAGTAATTATATGAAATCTTGGCTGGAAATCCGACACTTTAAGGAAGAAGACAACCTGGAATTAAGCGCGTCGCGGCGCTACATTTCAATATCGCGGCACAACATTCATCAAAACCGAAACTTTGAGTTTTGGATTGTGGAAATCCGGAAGTTGTAAAACCGGCCTTGGAAAATCCGAGACTTGGCAAAATCCGACACTAAAATCCGGGACTTTGCAAAACCGATACTGAAATCCGATTGTGGACTCTCGGATTTGAAATCCGACCCCGGTCGCGGCGCGACGGACCCCAAATCCGAAAGATTTCTTATTTCTTCTATGTTTTGCTTGGTTTGAGTTAGCATGTTATTTATGTGGTTTAATTGAGTTGTTTTTATGAAATTAAGATATAAATATATATGAGAAGATATATTTATAACTTCGCGACTGATTTGATTGTTGCTGTGTTTTCAGGCAATTAAAAGACTCAGTAAAATTAGATTTCTAAGCCCGTGTTGATTTTGAGGTGAGTGGGTGTTAATCGCGGATAGTAAAGATTTCGGTTAATGTTATTGATGTGATGCATGACTTTGATTTAGATTGGATTGGATTGATTGAACTGTTGATTGTGATTGTTGTTGATTGATATATGTTGCATGACTATTTGGTCGATACACACTCTTAGTATGAATTTGAGTTGTGTTGGGAAGTCAGCTATACGTAGAATTGGGCTGGGCTCGTTCACTGGTTCGTTGAACAGTGTTAGCCTACTGGTGTATATGTTACATCAGAGGGGGATTTTCACCGTGCTAATTCAGTGGAGGGCTATCGGTAAACCTTTGCTTTGGCCGGCATTGGTTGTAGGTTCTGCGTCAAACCGCCGGTCTTCTCGGGATATGTGATTACATGCTTTGATATTGACTGTGGATGTTTGCTTTTGGTGTTTAGCCTCTACTCACTTAGCTTTGTGCTAATTCCCCTCAGTTGTTGCTTTTTCAGGTTCGTGTTGTGAGGTTGGCTGAAGGAGAAGTTGACCCGACTTTGATAATAGTTTTTGAAATGAAACGAGCCTATAGTTTTTGTAACACAACAATGATACTTATGTTTGTGAACAATAGTTGTACATTTGTTAATATTGGTTTGTATGTAATTAAGTTTGTTTATTAAAAGCTTCCACAGCGTATTTAAAAAAAATGGCTTGATTTTCCGGTGTTACACAAACCATCTGATATCTGATATATATGCGTAAGCCACATAGTACATATTTTACCCAAACTCAGTGCCCTAACCGAATGAAATAACGATGCTAAGTTCATGGTCGTTGAGATTGGCGATGGATTTGGATTGAATAGGTGAACTTGAATCGAGATTCTCCATTTCATCCATGAAGAACACCAGTTTAGTCAACGATCGAGTGATATTCTTCTGTCGATTCAACATTCCTCCGTGCGATCAAGGGAGCCCACGATCTTTTTTGTTTAATTTTTCACAAACTAAATTATATATCAAAAATGTGGATTGTGAGAGTCTGTATGATAATTATATATTATGATTTGATATTGTGTAGAAATAGAAGTTAACATTGTGAGTGACGTTTGTATTAAATACAAACATATAGTCCTAAAATTTTAATATTCAATCATAGGTGATTCAGTATACGAATACAATCACACGTGATTTGTAAAAGCATCACATGTGATATACGGAAGTGTCACTCCACCCAAAATTTTAAAATGCAATGTGGATCATTAATGTCATTGATATAAAAGCTAAAATTAGTCCATTAAGTATGGAACTATATCGAATATTTTTCAATAATAATAATAATAATAATAATAATGCATATACACTTTAAGAGTAATGATACACCTTGCTACTTTGTGTATTTATACTTCTAAGTTCTAACAACATAACTATACCACTGATAGAAATTAATGAGTAATTAATAAATGTTAAAAAATTTCTTCAAAACCTAGGAATTGTAATATGATATATCAAGTTATAAGTGGAGTATTAATTATAAATTTCCTAATGTACTTATTGAAAATTGACATCACCTTCTTAGGTTGATTTGGGCATGACAATTAGAATATAATAATTATATCTTTTTATATTCTTTCTTGCTATTGATATTATTTAGATTTTGCCATTAGGATAATATTTAGAACAAAGTTTAAGGAGCATAAAACAATCCTTTATTAATTGTTATCATCTACTATTTACTTTCAAGATAATTTTCCATTATAACCAAAAAAAGTGATTTGTTACCGGTTTAAATTATATTGTTATTAAAACAATAAATAAAAAATAAAACTCCACATCTTCTTTTCAATTATAAACAAAAGAGTGATTTACATATATGATTTCTCAACCATATGTTATCACGCCATTTTCAAAATGATAACCTTTCAAACAATATGTTATCACGCCATTTTTGAAATAATTCTCAAAAGAAAACAGTTTCACAAATTGGATAAGTGATAATTTAATGTACGTATTAATCTAATCAAATTGGTCTACATGGTTACATAAATAAGCACGAAAAATGTATCTATTAATAGATTTGAATATATTTTTTATTAAAATATTTTAGTCTTACCAAATTAAATTTGTTAAAAATGAAAATCTTAAACAATATGCAAAGCTTAAAAGATTAACATCCATCAATTTTATTACAGGATCCTAGCCATTCATTTAATAAAATAAATTTAATTACTTAATTCTGACAATTTATTTAATGAAAATTCAAAATTCGACTTTTCTAAGTCAAAATTGAATCAAATTTATTAGAAAATATTCATATATGCTCTTCTTAAATTTTAGAACATTATATTTGTTCACACTAATTTACAAATATTATAGTTACCCTTTATAACATTTGAAGTATCATATTTAACCATATTTTTTATTTTGTTATTTTAAAATATTTTATAATCATTTTATTTTTTTAATTATAAATAATTAAATATTTGATATTATTGTTCTTATTGTAGCAATAATAATAGAAAGCTTGTACAACAAATACAATTGTGTGTTCTTTGTATCATGATATCATGTTTCTTTCATCTTATCAGGCCTCAATATGGCGTTGACGCTTCCACAGCTGATCGGGACGTTGACGTTGTCGGACGTCAACTTTTTATAAAGTCTAATAATTCCTTTCATGTTTGATAGTTATTTAATACTTTTTAACAATATTTAATATTTATTAATCCAATCCGTGTATTACACGAACATCTAATCTAGTAGAGTTAACATTAAGTACTTAACTAGAATAATATTATTTCTCATGACATTTCATAATCTGCTAATTTATTTAGATTGGCAAAATGCATTGCTTAATTAGTAGTCTTTCAAGAGATCGATCGACTTAATTAGCATTAGCAAAGGTATCTACGACAATAACAACGGTTTTTTGTACAATGTTGTTCATGGACATTACATGGACACTCTTTTTTACATTGGTCAATTGTTCGGCATGGGAATCCAGGTAGTGCGGGCCCACTCGGAGGAGTGGGCCTACCCTTTGGCTTTGATTCCAACCATGTAAAACCTAAAAAGGTGAAAAACATGATCACGGTAATTAAATAAAATGGCGTAAGTATAGTACGCACTAATTAAGTACTACACCATGCAAGAAAACTATATGTGTTCTTAATTTGACCTGCCATGCTATATATATATATATATATTTATATTTATTTTTATATATATATAGTGAAAAACATCATCACGGTAATTAAATAAAATGGTTCTCGCATTCCCGTACGAAAAATAGTTATTGTTTGAACCGCTCCCTATGTGTGTGTGTATATATATGTATATATACATATAGAGGAAGATTTAAAAGAGAACTGTTTATCATATGAGAACTGCAAGAACCAATATTAGCCATTGATTAAAATAAATCAATGGCTAATAATTTTGATGGCTAATGATTAGCTCTAATGACCAATGATTAGCTCATTAATGACACATTAATGAGGGGTATTTTAGGCAAATCAAGCCTCACATATTAATGACGGCTCACCGGACTAATTCACTATTGGGAAAATATATAAATAACTAAAATACCCCTATTAATGAGTCATAAATTATATTACAAACAGTTCTCGTACCAAAAACAGTTCTGGTTTGAACCTTCCACAATTCACTGTTAGGAATTCATGGGTGGGCAATCTAATCGAAGGAGGGGGAATTGGATGGCTAAGATTGGTTCTCGCAGTTCTCGTTTCAACCTTCCCATATATATATATATATATATAGGAGAGAGTTATTGTGAGAATGTATATTTAGATAAGAATGGGAGAACAAATCCTAGCGTTCAATAAGATATTAATCTATTAGATCTAACGGTCACAATTCACCCGTCGTAATTCATAGTCGTCACAATTTATGGTTAGGTAATAAATAAAAAATAAAGGGCCAAATATAGGCAAAAGTTCAGACAAGAACTGTTTTTCATATGAGAACTGTAAGAACCAATGTTAGCCGTCCATTTCCCCCTCTTTCAATTGGATTTCCCACCCATGAATTTCTTACATGCACCTTGCCACACTCAATCCCTCCACGCTCTTCATCCATGAATTCCACTTGTCAATTGAATGGCTAAGATTGGTTCTCGTAGTTCTCGTACGAAAAACAGTTCTCTTTGAACTCTCCCCTATATATATATATATATATATATATATGTATATATATATATATATATGAAAAAGTTCAAATGAGAAGTGTTTTTTGTACGAGAATTACGAGAACCAATCTGAGCTGTCCAATTCCCCTCCTTCAATTGGATTGCCCACCCATGAATTCCTTACATGCACCTTGCCACACTCAATCCCCCACGCTCTTCATCCATTAATTCCACTTACCACTTGAATGCCTAAGATTGGTTGTCGTAGTTCTCGTATAAAAAACAATTTCGTTTGAACCTTCTGCTATATTATAAGGTGCATATAGCAAGAATGGGACACATTTTATATGAAGAAGATAAAGAAATACTAACTAATAACACTTATAAGACTTCTATATTATATTACATATATATATGTGTGTGTGACAGTTCAAACGAGAACTGTTTATCGTACGAGAACTAATTATAGCCGTTGATTAAAAAGATGGAGAGTCCAAATTAAAGAGTTGTTAATAGATAACCTTAAACTAATCAAAATTATCCATAATTAATTAAGAGTAATTTGGACATTTTCACATTACGCCACTTTTTTCAAACTAATATATATCTCAAATGGAAAGGTGTTAAATTATGAAAATTATACTAAATTGACGAGAAAATTATGCTCTTTAATTTGAGAACGATCTAGCTATATTTTTTGAATTTCTTTTTATATATTTGCTGGGTTTTTTTAGTACAATCGACATTTGCACATGTGCAACTTTGCATATGTGCAAATATATGCACTTGTGCAAATGCACAGATTTTTCAGCACTGATGTAGATATGCACATGTGCATATGCCAAGAGCTGTGTAAAAAAAACCAGCAAATATGAATTTTTTTTTCGAAAAAATATAGCAAGATCGGTCTCAAATTATATAGCACAATTTTCTCATTAATTTGGTATAATTTTCGTAATTTAACACCTTTTCGTTTGATAGATAAATTAGTTTTAGAAAATAGGGGGTAATTTAAAATTTTCCATACTACCCATTCCCATTTTAAATAAATAAAAAAGACAAGAAATTAAATGATTAGCCAGAGATGCTTCTCGTACGAAAAACAGTTCTCGTTTGAACCGCTCCCTATATATATATATATGCAAAAGTTAAAACGAGAACTGTTTTTCGTATGAGATCTGCGAGAACGGTTTTAACGTTATTAATGACTCATTAATATGGTTATTTTGGTAATTTATATATTTACCCATCTGTGAATTGCGTCCGCATGAGCCGTCATTAATTTACGATTTGATTTTTTTTAAATAACCGTTATTGATGTGTCATTAATGAAGCATTAATGAGCCGTCAAAAATTCTTAGCCATTGATTAAGTTTAATGAAGGGCTAAGATTAATTCTCGTAGTTCTTATACGAAACAGTCTCGTTTGAACCCTCCACTATATATATATATATATATATATATATATATATATATATTAATAATTAATGTTCCCATGCCACTCAAAACTCTAATTAATACAAACTAACATATTTCCATGTAAAAACAGAAGAGTTGTTTGTTTTGTTTCCATTATATGAGTTATTTAAGAAAAATCAGCAAGTGTTTATAAATTCAGGTTGATTATTTGGATGCTTAAAGTTATAGTTATACAAACTTTTATCATGGAAATCATTTTCATTCCTTAATTTGAAAAATTATTTAATATCTTATAGGTTGAAATTCAATTTTCATTTATTTCATTTATGTCAAGAATTGCTTAGTTATAGAAGGTTTTGCTTTAAGTACCCCCATCAACCCAAAAAACCGAAGAGGGGGGGTGGTTGGGGTGAGGTGGGTGAGTAGGGGTGGTTCAAAGTTCCATGACCACTACACTAATGAATATACAACCGCGAATACAAACAAATGAATATGTATAAACTATAAAAGAGTTGGTTTCAAACCTGACACGGATACAACAACCAAAAGCAGGAAGCAGACGGTGATGAAAGGTTTCACCATTTGTGGGATGTTGATGATCGAATTGCTAGGAATCTTAGATGGTAAAACTATATTAAAATTTAAAACTTTCTCAAACTTGTACTATCTTCTTATGATCGTGGGACATATTCTACATGGTTTATATAATGAAAACATTGGATATTAATGGGTAGGAAGTCGTTAAATACAATAAAGTTCTTCATTTAGTCATACTTATTACACACAGCTACTTGTTTTCTAAATACAATGTGTCCTAATAAATGCCAGGTGATTGATCATCATCTTCATCTTTTATTTGAATTATGCATTGATTTAGCAAATATTATTCGTGTTGTGGGTTTATTTTGAATTGTGTTAATGCATGGCTAGCAATTTAAAATTCTGACTATTGTATTATCTTTAATCAACAATCTTTATCTTTAATCTTTAATCAATAATCTTTATCTTTAATCTTCAATCTTTAACATATATTAAAAGAATAGGATTATGATATCATGATTCTATTTTTAGAAAATTATGTATATTTAGAACACATCAAATAAAAAAATTCAAATATATAAGATATAATTTAAAAAAATACAAATCAAATAAAAAAATTCTATTAAAAAAAATTGTTATCCCATCGTATGATAAATATTTAAATTTTAAACTTTAGAAAACTATGTATATTTATTTTTAATATATATTAAAAAAATAAGATTATGATGTCATCATACTATTTTTAGAAAATTATGTATATTTAGAACACATCAAATAAAAAAATTTCAAATATATAATATATAATTTAAAAAATACAAATCAAATAAAAAGTTCTATTAAAAACAATGTTATCCCATCGTATGATAAATATCAAAACTTTAAACTTTAGAAAACTATGTCTATTTAGGATATATGAATTTAAAAATTATGTAACTCGAATTTAAATATAGTTTATACATATTTAACGTCATAACTTATCACTTCAAGTACATTCCTTCTTTGTTATTTTAATTTTCAATCATGATTTTTATTTTATTTTGTGATACTATTTATATACGGGGTATTTGTTATCGATATATGTTTTTATACACATGTTATTATTTGTTTAGTTATTTTTTAATACTTTTTGTATGTTTTACAATATTTTTAATATAAATAAATATTTAAAATTAACTTTAATCATCTCGGTGTTTATACACGGGAGTTAAAGTAGTAGTAGTAGTAGATGATGATGATGATGATGATGATGATGATGATGATGATGATGATGATGATAATAATAATAATAATAATAATAATAATAATAATAATAATAATAATTGCAACATCTCAAAATGGGCCTAGTTGTACATATATATTTGTAAGATTGTTACTTTGTGAATTAAATAAGAAATGGTAAATTAATAGATGAAGATATGTTATAACCTTTGAGTGAGGTGTTAAATAAAAGTTGATGAAAATACCAATTGTGGAAAGGGGAACAAAATACCAATTGTGGATATAGTAGAACCTCAAAGTCGGTTCACACTCTTTACTATACACAGACTCAACAAACATACACCCATATGTTCAAACACCCACACTTATCTTTTGTGCTTGAGTTTTGAGAAAGCAATTTAATGAAGAGTTGTTAAGCTTTAATTTCAGTAGCTAATTCAAGTGTAAAATCAGTTCTTAATCCCTTCGTCTTCATCCTTGTAAGTGTGTTTCTTCCTTGTTCTTCATTTTTGGAGTTTAAGGTAAAAAAATGGGTTAATTAGAATTAGCAATGAATTGATTGTACATGCTTCAATTAGTTCCTACATCATTTACAAGTGTTTATGATTAAGATTTATCGATTAAAGAGTTGATTTTGATTGAGTTTAGTGAAATTGTTCAAATGGGTCAAAATTGGAGAAATTGATCTTGATTCTTGATTTGGTTGTTAAAGTATGTTAAAAGTTGATGTTTCTAGCTAAGTTAGATCCTATATAACATGTATAAACACTGGATAAGAAGTCATTTGGGTATGTTTTGGAGTGAAAATAAGCAGAACAGAGGATAATCTTTCGACCTGGTGTGTAACATACTTGCTTGCTGGCGCAAGGATAAGCGTTGCGGCTACAAGGAATGTTGTTTGCGGGCGCAAGGGTCTGCCCTTACGAGCGTAAGTAAAGACCCTTACGGGCACAAGCATAAGGCTTGCGGCCGCAAGGAGGTTATGAATCCTGAAGTATGAAGCAAAGTTATGATGAATATTCATATTAAGATAAATGTTTATTAAAGTCAAGTATTATTTGTTTGCAATCGTTCTAATTCTAAATAATTAAGAATGATTGTTGAGAAATGTTAAATTAACATAAGTTGATAAGAGTCAAATTTTATATGGAGAAAATATAGTTTAGATGTGATGTGGTACCTCAATGGTACATAATGTCTTGTGACAATTGGAACTCTTATGGTGTGTAATAGCAAAGTGTGTCGATAAAAAATATAAAGTGGGCAATAAATGAAGACTTGTGAGATTCACAATTAGTTAATCCAAAATGCTGGATGAAACTAAAAAGAAGTAAGATTAACTCTATTGGGTTAGCCGTATTCCTTGGTGTTAAAAGGAAGTCATGAGTCATTTTGAATTGAAATATGTAAGGATGACTAAGAAATGCATCAAGAGATGAAAGTAAGAATGAGGTCCTTACGTGACTACATAGTTGTGTAATTGTAATTAAAAACTTTGAGGATGAACCATTCGTGGGATAGAACGTGGTAACGAATAGTGATCATAAAATCATGTTAAGATCTAGTGTGATGAGCTAAAGGCTCGATTGTTGATTGTGTGTTTAACTATTTATACATCCTAAAAGTATGATTTTGATATAATGAAAGAGAGACAACAAAATGCTCAATTATATAATAATAATCTACGGTTCAAATGAATACAGAATTATGAACATGAAGTTTCATATGTACAAATAATATGTAAATGAAGAGTTGATAGTTTCTCGAAGTCAAGAATGAAACGAATATAAAGATAACCCTCAATAATCGGTGGTGTTAAATAAATGAATGAAGTTTGTAATTATAAGAAAAGTAGGGATGCATAGTCCCATTCGGTTGTAAACGAAATCTGAATTTATGAGACGTATAAGATGAAACATGTTTGTATAATTGAAATGATGCACGAGAATTCAAGTGTGGTATGAATTTCCAGAAGTTAATAAGTTCACCTACGGGTGAAAAAGTGATCATAAGAGTAGAGAAAAGTGTTAGTCCCAGATTGAGTACGCAACAACAAATGTTTGTAGAAGGGAGGGGGGTTGAATACAAACTATAGATTTTAAAAATTAAAGACACACTTATATACTTTTATATAATTCTTATTGATATGAATCGAGAATTACATGTACTAGAAGCGGAAATTCTAAGTACAATAAAAGGTGGCAATCAATTTGTCTAACACATAAACAAGCTAACTCTAAGACAACTAATGTATTTAGAGTGTTCAACACATGAACAAGTTTGATTCTACACAATGCTTATACTCTACGAAATTTCTTAACTGATGAGATTTTCCTTTTGTGTAGTAGAGACTCCACTTTGTTGTGTTGTGTAGTATTCTCTATTTGCATGTCCACCATGCATGAGTATATATAGAAGTCTTGGTGGATCCGGTTGCATGAAGGTAAGAGACCAAGAGGATGTGGAAATATAATATTTTAATTGTAAAGGTAGTGGGTGAAAAGTAAAGTTACTTTAATCAAATGTATGATAAAAGTAATTATACTTTTCTGCAAAGTACAACCCATTCACAATATAAAATATTAAAGTCCACATCTACTGTCGTGTAGAAGTATCTTTCCCTTTCCATGATTGTACTTTAATAAACACCATGCTTTTGATTGATTTGACTTTACCAAGTATGGAATTGCCAGCCATACTTAGTTGTTTGAACAAATCTTCAAGATCTTCGTCTGTTTGAGGTATCATTATCCCTTTCCAGAGGATAAGATCAAACCTTTTTGTCTCATACTTGATCCAAAAAGTGCATTTTACTTTTACAAACAAAGATCTAAGGCATAATAGAACAACACATGTTCTGCCGTTTACATATGACTTACAATCTGAAAAGATAGATTAGATATGACATTTTTCACGACTCAGCTAACAGATTGTACAAGGAACTCTGATATTCACTACTTAGTTGAAAAAATTTATCAGTTGATCACTTTTTGCTAGGACTCAGTTGACACATATTGCTCAGCAGATCATATAGATGCTCAGCTGATCAATAGTAAGCTTAGGAGGACATAATGCTCATGTATTTGTATGATCAGTTGATCAAGAATGCTCAGCTGATCAATCAAATACATCAGTTTATAAGGGGAGATGACTTGTGTAATTAGCTGATGCTCTGGGCCTCAGCTGATCCAATTGTTCACTCAGCTGATAGAATAGGCACTCAGCTGATCAAATTCTTCACTCAGCTGATCAAACTGTTTACTCAGCTGATGGAATATTTTCATCAGCTGATCAACAATTTTGCTCAGCTGATAGACTGTTTTCCTCAGCTGATGGTCTTCTTTACTTTTTTTCTTCATCTGATGCTCCTTGGCTCATATCCTTTGGCTGATACTTTGAGTTGGATCTGATGCTCAGCCGATGGCTTATTTTCCTTAGCTGATGGTTCCATACTTAGCATATTTTTACATAAACTGATTCAAACAACACATGTTCGAATTCTTTCTAAGTCATACTGAATGTAGGATTTGGTTATCATCAAATCCTATGTTTTAGGATAGGCAGAGTTGATTATTAAGGTGAAGTGATTATCTCCCCAACAATCTCCCCCTATTTGATGATGACAAAACCTTTTTATTTTTGAAGAATCAGTTTGACTTTGAATTACAAAAGATTTAAACTTTTAAGTACATATGGCTACCTAGATATCTGTTTTTGGTAGCTCTTTTTATTTGAACCTTGTTCTATTTTTGGTTTCTTTTCTAATGTTCAATTTTGTTATGTTTTTGTGGAATCTTTTTCTGTGTTGTACCATTTTGTTCTGTTTTTGTGGTATCTTTTCATTTTTCCATTTTTATATGCTTTTGATTTTCTGATATACATAAACATCACTTGAAATAACAGAATAAACAAAATATACATAAGTTATTACATAGATTAACTACTAACTAACTATTCTATAATATACAATCAACTAAATAACAACAAAATATTCAGGATTAGAATCAGTCTTCAATCATCCCACCATGGTTCTTCTTTAACTACAAAATCTTTGGCATGGGGATCAGCTTCAGCTAAGACTTCACATTGGGCTTGAACAAGGGCTTCAAAGTTTTCATTTCTAGTTCTGCCTCTTGTAGATATCCTTAGCCCAAATAGAAACTTCTTACTTGCTTTAAGGATTTTAGACTGTCTAAAGAACCTCCATGTGCCAGCTTTGTCCAAAAAAAATACCTTCAATAGGCATAATTATAAACTTGTATAACTCAGGAGTGATGTTCAGTGGAAGATATGTGTTGAGACCCTCAAAATCTGATAGGAATTCATGCTGGGGTAGTACCCCTCTTAGCTCAAATGGTTTGAAGGGCTTGTAGCCTTTCTTATGAAGATTATTAACTGTGTGCACATGCCTGTAATAGTCATCTGGAGTGAAGGCCCTTTGTGACACAGCTAGAGCTATCCAATTCTGAATTTTCTGAATGAATTGAACTTTGAGCTTTGATTTGGATTTGAAGAGAAGGTATAGGATCTCAACTAACTCTGTTAACCCATATATGTGACACCTCTCATAGGATACAACTTCACAGCTATTGAAGTTGTTATGTCTTATTGCTTTGAGGTAGGGTTCACCATCACCTTTATGGACAGTGGCTCTTGTTATTGGAGTTGGTTCTGTTCTGTTTCTCAGAATATTGATTCTTTCTCTGAAGCTTTGAAGTCTTTGTTGACTTAGGTTGATGGGAGCAGATAAATCAAGGTTGAAGAGGGTTTTGATGGCATCAGCATGGGATCTAGCTTTGAGTAGTTCAGCCTGAGATTTTTCCCTTGCCAATGTGTGTTGAGCAGCAGCTTGATTTTGACTTTGTCTTGCTCGTGCTGATATGCTAGCTCTTTGGCTTGGTAGATTTCCTCAACTGAAACACCCAATGCTTGAGCCATTTGAGCATTCTCCCTTTCTTCCATTTCTTTAAGAGCAAGCTCCCTTTTCATTTCATCATCTGCTTCAACTTGCTCATTTGTCATCTTTTGTTTGCCTTTATCCTAAGGAGCAGAGGTTGAAGCCTTTTGGGCTGATGGGGTTGATTGGACTGGTGGAGCAGATGGCTTAGGGCTCTGTCTTCTTCTTCTGAGGATGTCAGAAAGTGGAGTATCATCCTCATCATCAGAATCAGACTCTATGTTGATTTGTGGAGAGCAATCCTCAGCAACTTTTCTTTTAGGCTTTGGCCTGTTTGCCATCCTTTTTAGCCTTTTGGGAAACCTTTGCTCCCCCTCAAAAGATGCTTTTCTTTTAATGGGTGAGGGAGCTGTTGCTTTGGGTGCTTCCTGCTGCATGATTTTGGTGGCTGTTTCAGCATATGCAGCATCAATATCCTCTGAGTCAGGATCATCCTCCCTGGAAGAACTTGAGAATTTCTCCCCCTTTTTGGCATCATCAAAAGAAGGAGGGGAGTCACCTACTACAGGCTTATGGGTTGAGGTAGGGACAGGGGTAGGGGTATGGGTGGAGGAAGGAGTAGAGGTACTTTTAGAGAGCTGAAGGGAGATGTCATCCTTGAGATCTTTGATAGCTTTCCACAATGAGAGATGACTCATTCTGGATTGTTCTGTTAAGGTCTCTATGCCATCAAGGATTCCTTTGAGAAAAGAAGGCATAGGAAGTAGTTGTTCAGGAATGGGTACAGAAATGTTGGGGTTTATTGGGCGTAGGGTTTGGAGTTGGGATATGAGGTTGGATATGGTTTTGTTTATGGTAGAGATGGTAGATTGAGGTAAGCTGGAAATTTGTGGTTGAGAGGGAAGAAGGGTAGAAAGATGGTCTATTTTTGTTAGGAGGGGTTGGGGTGGGGTCTTGAGGAGCTCAATATCTTTTGCAAGTCCAGACAATTGAGTAGAGGTTTGGGTTTGGAAGGCTTGGATAGTTTAGGTTAGGTGATCAATGTTCTGGTTTATGGTTTGGATAAGGGTAAGGTTTGTGGTTTGGGTAGATATGGATGGGGTAGAGGTGGAAGGAATAGATAGAGGTTCAAAGAATTTGGGTAAGGTTTGTGTCCCCTCATTTAAGCCTTGGTGTATAAGCTCAAATTCATTGGGAAAGAGATTTGAGCCCTGTGCAAGTGGTTGGTTTGTACCACTAGCATTGGCAGGCTGTGCAAGTGTAAGAATTGAATTAATAATAGGTGCAAGGTAAGTAGACTGAGTGTGGGATGCACTCAATAACAGAGAATCCATTATTGTATCCATATTCTGTTAGGAGAATGTAGATGGTATAGGCTAACTCAATTATGGGATAGACACAGTGTGACCTTGGGTTGTGGTCTGTCTTTCAATGAGATTAACCTTTTGGGAAGTTGTCTCAGCTAACGGTTTAAGTCCCATTTTTACAGATGTATCCTGTTGTGAGGATACATCTACTGGCTGAGGAAGGGTAATTGGAGTTGAGGTCAGAGGTGTGGATTGCACTCCCTCAAAGTGCTCATAATGAGTCACTTCTGGTGACCTTGTATATATGGGGCTACAGATAGGAGTAGAACTAGTGACCACAGGAGGTTCACTAGAGCTTGGTTGTTAGAGTGGTGTTTGAACTGGAGATGAGGATGGGCTATCAAAGGTTGGGATGACCATTTGAATATCCTCAGGGGTGGAATCAGTACTGTCCATACCTTGGGACATGATATGCCTACTTCTGTCAATGAGCTCCAGAAGTTGCTCAGAGATCTCTTGTTCTTGGGCTAGGCTGCAGTGGAAGGTGTTGGTGTTTAGGTTATAGGTTGCGGAGTACCATAGTTCACCGATAATGGTAGGGTAAATGTAGTGTGGATCAGCGGTGAGACTTTCAAACAGGGGATGGGTTTGAAGGAACTGAACCATTCGTTCATAACCTTGGTTTTCTCGCGAGGCAGGGATGGTGGTGCCGAGTAGAATGTGGTTGGGAGTTATATTCATCGGTTGATTGGGTGCAACATTCTCACCAGGGTTAACAGCCGGGTCTGGAATATAGGTGGCCATTTGGTAGGGATGATGAACAGTGAGTATCGACAGAGAAGGTAGGGTAGTTCTTTGTATAGAGAGAGAGGGAATTTGGAAAGTTTGAACAGGTAAAGGGGAATGAGAGAGAAATTGGGATATTTATGAAGATTAGTTAACAGAGATAATTAGATACTGCCAAAAGTTCTAGCGGAAAACAAATTAAATAGTAATTAAATGAAAACTGACAAACGGAGAAATAACTAGGGTTAAAAAGCATTAAATGAGAGTAAAAAGTGAAAATTTACTAAGTATAGAATCATCAGCTGATCAAGGAGAGTATCAGCTGATGGGTATCAGCTGCTGAAAAACTATTTGTTGAAGGGTATCAGCTGATGGAAAGCTATCAGCTGAGGGGTATCAGCTGATGGAAAACTATCAACTGATAGTGAGAATTTGGGTATTAGCTGAGTAAAGTACTTAGCTGAGCATGTCTTCCTTATCTTAAAGTGATCAGCTGAGTAAATTTGATCAGCTAATAGGCATCAGCTGAGCATAGTTACTCAGTTTACACAAATCAAGTAAGACTTAGATATGCTTAGATAAGTATCTTATAATCTTCAACACTTATAAATTGACACAAACTAAATTACCATTATTTTAAACTAAAAAATTTAGCATACCTAGTTTGGATATTTGGAAGTTGAACCTTGCTTCATCTAATGGCTTTGTGAATAAAACTGCAAGTTGTAAATCAGTGTTAATGTAGTGCAAAGTTACCTTCTTCTTTTGCATATTATCTCTGAGAAAATGATGTCTGATTTCAATATGCTTTCTTTTTCAATGCATGACTGGATTATTTGAGATGGAGATTGCACTTGTATTGTCACAAAGAATTGGGGTGTCTTCAAACTTCATATCATAATCAAGTAGTTGATTTTGTAACCACAAAATTTGAGCACAACAGCTTTCTGCAGCAATGTATTCTGCCTCTGCAGTAGATGTTAATACTGAATTCTGTTTCTTACTAGACCAACTAATCAATCTTCCTCCTAGAAGTTGACAACCACCTGAAGTACTTTTTCTGTCTAATGTGCATCCTGCAAAATCAGAATCAGAATATCCAACTAACTCAAAATCTGAGTCTTTGGGATACCAAAGACCAAGATTAGGAGTTCCTTTGAGTTATCTGAATATTCTCTTAACAGTAGCAAGATGTGATTCTTTAGGATCTGCTTGATATCTTGCATAGAGACATGTTGAAAACATTATATCTGGTCTACTTGTAGTGAGGTATAAAAGTGACACAATCATTCCTCTATAGGTAGTAATGTTCACTGATTTGCCATGAGTGTCCTTTCCTAACTTAATAGAAGTAGACATAGGTGTTTTCATTGAAGAACAGTTTTCAAAATCAAACTTCTTGAGTAAATCTTTGACATACTTTGTTTGATGAATGAAAATACCATCAAGCTCTTGTTTAATTTGGAAACCAAGAAAATAGTTTAACTCACCCATCATGCTCATTTGATAATTATCAGACATGCGTTTAGAAAACTTTTTGTATAGTTCCAAATTAGTAGACCCAAATATTATATCATCTACATATATCTGCACAAGTATCACATCACTTTTGTACTTCCTAATAAATAAAGTGCTATCTATGCATCCTCTTGTAAAACCTTTATTAATGAGAAAAGAAGAGAGGGTATAATACCAGGCTCTTGGGGCTTGCTTAAGACCATATAAAGCTTTGTTTAGAAAGTAAACATGATCAGGTAAGCTGGACTCCTCAAAACAAGGAGGTTGTTTGACATACACCTCTTCTTTCAAATCTCCATTTAGAAATGCACTCTTCACATCCATTTGGAACACTTTGAAGCTTTTGAAGGCAGCATAGGCCAGGAATAGTCTGATGGCTTCCAATCTTGCAACAGGGGAAAGGTTTCATCAAAATCAATACCTTCTTCTTGACAGTACCCCTGTGCCACTAGCCTTGCTTTGTTTTTGATGATTTGCCCATTTTTATCTAGCTTATTTCTAAATACCCACTTTGTTCCAATGATTGATTTATCCTTTGGTTTGGGTACCAAAGTCCATACATTATTTCTTTTGAATTCTGCCAGTTCCTCTTGCATGGCAGACACCCAGTGGGGATCATTGAGAGCTTCATCAACCTTCTTTGGTTCAATCATTGAGACAAATCCAGAATACAAACAGATGTTGCAAGCTTTTGATCTTGTTCTAACTGGATCATCTATGTTGCCTATCACCAAATTATGAGGATGGTGCTTGAGGTCTTTGAATGCTTTTTGGATTTCTTGGGAATTAGGATTCATTTGGATTTGGGGAGAAGAAGTTACATGTTGACTATCAGCAGTAGAAATGAGTTCATTTTGAGTGGCTGATATAACTTCATTATTGCAATCTGTGGGTATCTCTACTGAAGAGGGAATGAGTGATATGGAATTGGAATCCAATGATGTTGAGTCATTTTCCACATGATTCAGTAGAGGTATAGGATTGGATAAGGATGGTTGTACATGGTTAAAAACTTGGATAGGAACAGGTTCATCTAAATCATGAGCAGCTGGTGGAGAGGGATCTACTTGCTCTAAAGGAACTTCTCCGGTTTGCATAAGATCATTAAATTCTTCACCTGAAACATGATTAGAAGAACAAGAAGCAACAAAGTCATTTTCATTAAAACTTACATTGATGGATTCTTCTATGACTTTGGTTCTGAGTTTGTGTACTCTATATGCTTTAGAAATCACTGAGTAACCTACAAATACTCCTTCATCAGCTTTAGGAGCAAACTTCTTCAATTGATCTTTTTGATTAAGTATGAAACATTGACAACCAAAGATATGCAGAAAGCTGATGCTTGGCTTCCTTCCCTTGAGCACTTCATATGGAGTTTTGTTGTGCCTCTTGATAATAAGGGACCTGTTCTGTGTGAAACATGCACAACTTACAGCCTTAGCCCAGAAATTAAATGGTAACCCACTTTCACACAACATGGTTCTGGCAGCTTCAATCAATTTTCTATTTCTTCTTTCAGCTACACCATTTTGTTATGGGGTTCTTGGAGCAGAAAAGTTATGAGATATCCCTTTCTCATCAAAGAAAGATTCCAGAGTTTGGTTTCTGAATTCAGTTCCATGATCACTTCTAAGACTCCTCACCAGATTGCCATTCAACACTTCTATTTTCTTGATAAAACAGATAATGTCTTCAGCAGCCTCACTCTTTGTTTTAAGAAAGAAAAACCAAGTATACCTTGAAAATTCATCAACCAATACAAGAGCATAGTTACTTCCATCAATACTAGCAGTTGCAATAGGACCAAAGAGATCCATGTGCAACATATAGAAAGGTTCTGTAATTGTGAAGGCCTGCTTGGATGGAAATGATGTCTTATGCTGCTTTCCCTTCTCACAAGCAGTACAAGGTTTAGGCTTAAGATAAGTCAGTGAAGGTAGTCCTGACACTAGTTCACCCTTGCTCAACTTGTTGATGTTTTTAAAATCAAGGTGGGAAAGCCTCTTGTGCCACAGCCAGTTTATATCCTCATTATTCTTGGACTACAAACATGTTTCCTTTGAAGGGTCACCAGAGGACATGTCAAGTGTATACACATCCTTGGTTCTCTTGGCACTGAACACTGTATTACCTTCTTTATTTATGATGGATCCTCCTGTCTTTGTGAAGTGGACTTCATTATCTCCAACACACAATTGACTTATGCTTATGAGATTATATTTCAGCCCTTTGACATATGAAACTTTTGACAGCTTGAGGTTCCCATTATGAAGCTCACCATAGCCTTTAGTTTGCCCATGGTTGTTGTCACCAAAAGTCACCCTTGGACCTTTCTCTTTCTTGTAGTTACTGAGCAAAGCCTTGTTACCTGTCATGGTTCTTGAGCATCCACTGTCAAGAAACCAAGAACCAACACCCTGCACAGATTTGAATGAAAGAAAAGTTACTGACACAAGTAGGACTCCACTACTTAGTGGATCCCTGTGGAATGCACCTAGCTTTCCACTTCATCTTAGGTTTCTTATGTATGAGAGGAGTGACTATGTTATCATCACAATTCCGCTGTCTTGAATTCCCTTCTAAAGAACATTCAAATGCCTTATGCTCTTTGCTTCCACATTTATAACATTTTTGAGATTTTTTGGCCTTGGAGCATTGAACAACATGGTTTTAATGCCTATGAGATTTCTTATCGGTCATCATTTGACTAATTTGACTATTCAGCTTATGAAGCTTATCCTGTAAATTTCTTAGGTCTTTATTTACAGGCACCTTAGATTGATCTTTGTTTTTGGAAAGTTTTTGACCAATCTTTTGAGTGGCGGAAATGGGAACAATGTGAACATCATTCTTTTTACTCATAGTTTCTTCTATTAAAAGAGAGTTGATTACTTTTAGATCAACTGATTGTTTAGAAGATGAGCTATGATCAGCTGACAGGTTATCACCTGAGCATTTATCATCTACTAACCTATCAGCTGATGGAGTAGTATTAGCTAATGATTCTTCAGTTTGTGAAATGCTAAGAATTAAGTCATCTGTTTTAAATGTTTGACAACATAATGTCTTTGAGGTCTCAACTAATGATTCCTTTCCTTTAATCACATCCTTTGACTTTTTGTTATTAGTATTTTTACATTCTGAAATCTTACTAGAGGATGATTCAACAGAAGGAATAATTGATTCTTTTGAGTGAGAACTTTTGCTTCTAACAAACTTATTTGTGAACACACTTTTGCCTTTAACAGTTTTGTGAAAGGTCCGTGGAAAGATGTCAGCTTTGCTAAGATATTAAGGTTCTTACTAGAATCAACATAGTTAGCAGCCTTAGAGTAATTTCCACCAATAATAGCTTGAACTTGTTTGGGTATCTGCTCCTTGACACACTGAGTGGTCTTTTCTGCAGATACACACCAAGACTTTACTACTTTTTGGAGGTCATTAAACTTTTTGGTTGCTTCACTAGTTTCTTTTACTAAGATCTCATTAAGTATCTTTTGATTAGCTAGTTCATCATTTAAGATTGTTATCTGCTTAAGTTCCTCATCCTTAAGAAATAATTTTTCCTTTAGTGATTCTACTTCTAGTTTTAGCTTCTTCTCTCTTTGAATAGCAGACTGGAAATCAATACACAAGTAATCAAACATAGCATTCTTCTCATTATCATCATAGTTAATAAATTTTCCAACATGATACATAGAAGAAGGATCCCAGTTGGTAGTTGAACAAGCTTTAGCTGCCTTTTTCATGTCTTCATCAAAGGAACTACCATCATTGTTGTTGGCCATCATGCAGAACTGAGCAGAGATCACCTCATCTTCATTTGAGGAGAAATCTTCTTCTGCCCAATCTTCTTCTTCAACAACAAGAACTTGGCCTTGGGCTTTCTTCTTCTTCTTCTTCTTGTCAAGGACAACAACAAGGAGTTTCTTATACTTGGATTCATTATCAATCTGGCCATCCTGCTTTTGCACAGATGAAGAACCAGTGTTATATTTGGACTTACAGTCACTGGCTATGTGGCCAATCTTGCCACACTTATAACACTCTACTGTAGAGGCATCAAAAGTGGATTTGGGCTTGACAAACTTTGATGACCTCTTGCTGAACCTCTTAACACCCTTTCCCTTCTTGAAAGGTCTGAACTTCTTAACTAGCATAGCTACACCTTCAACCAACTCCTCCAGATTACTTTCCTCACAATCCTTCTCCTCGTCACTTTCTCCAACACTCTCCTCTCCATCTCCTTCTTCATCAGAACCAGAATCAATAGCTGCAAAGCTTCTCATCTTTGTATCTCTTGATCCAAGGGCAGTTGGTGCAGCTTTCACTACCTCCTTCATCTCCTTGGATGACAATTTCCTTTGCTTGACTAATTGCTCATGGTTGAGTAAGATACCATAGAGAGCAACCACAGACATTCCTTTAATCTTCTCACTATATCTTAGAACAGTGACAAAGTGA
Organism: Dittrichia graveolens; assembly: GCA_038502395.1. NCBI lineage: Eukaryota > Viridiplantae > Streptophyta > Magnoliopsida > Asterales > Asteraceae > Dittrichia > Dittrichia graveolens. The sequence continues at coordinate 70,603,199 of JARJIL010000006.1, forward strand.
TCCCATGTTTCAGGGAGGGAGTCTAGAAACTTGTTCACCAAGACAAAGTTGCTCTTGGTTATGTCTACCCTTTTCAAGTCATTAACTAGGCAGTTGAACCTGATGTATGTCTGTGTAAGACTCTCACCTTTCTGAGCAAAGAAGAATTCATACTCTCTGTTGAGGAGGAACTTCTTGTTCTCCTTCATCTCTTCAGTCCCTTCATATGCAACTGTGACTGTATCTAACATCTCTTTGGCAGAAGAACATTTAAGCACTTGATGATAGATTTCACTGGGTAGTGCAGAGACAAGAGCTGATCTAGCCTTAACATCTAGGCTAACCAACCTCTTATTTTCATCTGTCCACAGATGCATGGGTTTGGTTATGATTCTTTCTGTTGTAGAGGTTTGACCTTCAGATTTTGATGGAATGGATAACACTGATGTTGGAACATAAGGACCATCGGTGACTGTTTCAAGCATTTGGATATCGAGGGTGGATAGGAAAAGATGTGCTCTACTTTTCCACATGGAGAAATTTTCAGCGTCAAACATGGGACATCTTGTTAAGGACTCCGTGTTTGAGATATTCATGTTATTTGCGGATGAGGCCATATTGAGAGGGGTAGAAGCAGTTGTAGAGTAAGCAAAATAGATCTAGATATTGATTATCTAACCTGCTCTGATACCAGTTGTTAGTCCCAGATTGAGTACGCAACAACAAAGGTTTGTAGAAGGGGGGTTGAATACAAACTTTAGCTTTTAAAAATTAAAGACACACTTATATACTTTTATATAATTCTTATTGATATGAATAAAAAATTACATGTACTAGAAGCGGAAATTCTAAGTTCAATAAAAGGTGGCAATCAATTTGTCTAACACATAGACAAGCTAACTCTAAGACAACTAATGAATTTAGAGTGTTCAACACATAAACAAGTTTGATTCTACACAATGCTTATACTCTATGAAATTTCTCAACTGATGAGATTTTCCTTTTGTGTAGTAGAGACTCCACTTTGTTGTGTTGTATAGTATTCTCTATTTGCATGTCCACCATGCATGAGTATATATAGAAGTCTTGGTGGATCCGGTTGCATGAAGGTAAGAGACCAAGAGGATGTGGAAATATAATATTTTAATTATAAATGTAGTGGGTGAAAAGTAAAGTTACTTTAATCAAATGTATGATAAAAGTAATTGTACTTTTCTGCAAAAGTGCAACCCATTCACAATATAAAATATTAAATTCCACATCTACTATCGTGTATAAGTATCTTTCCCTTTCCATGATTGTAGTTTAATCAACACCATGCTTCTGATTGATTTGACTTTACCAAGTATGGGATTGCCAGCCATACTTAGTTGTTTGAACAAATCTTCAAGATCTTCGTCTTTTTGAGTTATCGTTATCCCTTTCCAGAGGATAAGATCAAACCTTTTTGTCTCATACTTGATCCAAAAAGTGCATTTTACTTTTACAAACAAAGATCTAAGGCATAATAGAACAACACATGTTCTTCCTTTTACATATGACTTACAATCTGAAAAGATAAAGTAGATTTGACATTTTTCACGACTCAGCTAACAGATTGTACAAGGAACTCTGATATTCACTACTCAGTTGACAAAATATATCAGTTGATCACTTTTTTCTAGGACTCAGTTGACACATATTTCTCAGCTGATCTTATAGATGCTCAGCTGATCAATAGTAGGCTTAGGAGGACATAATGCTCATGTATTTGTATGATCAGTTGATCAAGAATGCTCAGCTTATCAATCAAATACATCAGTTTATAAAGGGAGATGACTTGTGTAAAGAAAGACTTACTTAGCTGATACTCTGGGCCTCAGCTGATCCAATTGTTCACTCAGCTGATAGAATAGGCACTCAGCTGATCAAATTCTTCACTCAGCTGATCAAACTGTTTACTCCGCTGATGGAATATTTTCATTAGCTGATCAACAATTTTGCTTAGCTGATAGACTGTTTTCCTCAGCTGATGGTCTTCTTTACTTGTTTTCTTCATCTGATGCTCCTTGGCTGATATCCTTTGGCTAATACTTTGAGTAGGATCTGATGCTCAGCTGATGGCTTATTTTCCTCGGCTGATGTTTCCATACTTACTATATTTTTACAAAAACTGATTCAAACGACACATGTTTAAATTCTTTTTAAGTCATACTGAATGTAGGGTTTGATTATGATCAAAAACTATATTTTAAGATAGGCAGAGTTGATTATTAAGGTGAAGTGATTATCTCCCCAACAATCTCCCCCTATTTGATGATGACAAAACCTTTTTCTTTTTGAAGAATCAGTTTGACTCCGAATTACAAAAGATTTAAACTTTTAAGTACATATGGCTACCTAGATATCTGTTTTTGGTAGCTCTTTTTATTTGAACCTTGTTCTGTTTTTGGTTTCTTTTCTAATGTTCCATTTTATTTTGTTTTTGTGGAATCTTTTTCTGTGTTGTACCATTTTGTTCTGTTTTTGTGGTATCTTTTCATTTTTCCATTTTTATATGCTTTTGATTTTCTGATATACATAAACATCACTTGAAATAACAGAATAAAGAAATGTACATAAGTGATTACATAGATTAACTACTAACTAACTATTCTATAATGTACAATCAACTAAATAACAACAAAATCTTCAGGATTAGAATCAGTCTTCAATCATCCCACCATGGTTCTTCTTTAACTTCAAAATCTTTCGCATGGGGATCAGCTTCAGCTAAGACTTCACATTGGGTTTGAACAAGGGCTTCAAAGTTTTCATTTCTAGTTCTGCCTCTTGTAGATATCCTAAGCCCAAATAGAAACTTCTTACTAGCTTTAATGATTTCAGACTGTCTAAAGAACCTCCATGTGCCAGCTCTGTCCAAAAAGAATATACCTTCAATAGGCATAATTATAAACTTGTATAACTCAGGAGTGATGTTCAGTGGAAGAGATGTGTTGAGACCCTCAAAATCTGATAGGAATTCATGCTGGGGTAGTACCTCTCTTAGCTCAAATGGTTTAAAGGGCTTGGAGCCTTTCTTATGAAGATTATCAACTATGTGCACATGCCTGTAATAGTCATCTGGAGTGAAGGCCCTTTGTGACACAGCTAGAGCTATCCAATTCTGAATTTTCTGAATGAATTGAACTTTGAGCTTTGATTTGGATTTGAATAGAAGGTATAGGATCTCAACTAAATCTGTTAACCCATATATGTGACACCTCTCATAGGATACAACTTCACAGCTGTTGAAGTTGTTATGTCTTATTGCTTTGAGGTAGGTTTCACCATCACCTTTATGGACAGTGGCTCTTGTTATTGGAGTTGGTTCTGCTCTGTTTCTCAGAATATTGATTCTTTCTCTGAAGCTTTGAAGTCTTTGTTGACTTAGGTTGATGGGAGCAGATAAATCAAGGTTGAAGAGGGTTTTGATGGCATCAGCATGGGATCTAGCTTTGAGTAGTTCAGCCTGAGATTTTTCCCTTGCCAATGTGTGTTGAGCAACAGCTTGATTTTGACTTTGTTCTTGCTCTTGCTGATATGTTAGCTCTTTGGCTTGGTAGATTTCCTCAACTGAAACACCCAATGCTTGAGCCATTTGAGCATTCTCCCTTTCTTCCATTTCTTTAAGAGCAATCTCCCTTTTCATTTCATCATCTGCTTTAACTTGCTCATTTGTCATCTTTCGTTTGCCTTTATCCTAAGGAGCAGAGGTTGAAGCCTTTTATACTGATGGGGTTGATTAGACTGGTGGATCAGATGGCTTAGGGCTCTGTCTTCTTCTTCTGAGGATGTCAAAAAGTGGAGTATCATCCTCATTATTAGAATCAGACTCTATGTTGATTTGTGGAGAGCAACCCTCAGCAACTTTTCTTTTAGGCTTTGGCCTGTTTGCCATCCTTTTCAGCCTTTTGGGAAACCTTTGCTCCCCCTCAGTAGATGCTTTTCTTTTAATGGGTGAGGGAGCTGTTGCTTTGGGTGCTTCCTGCTGCATGATTTTGGTGGCTGTTTCAGCATAGGCATCATCAATATCCTCTGAGTCAGGATCATCCTCCCCGGAAGAACTTGAGAATTTCTCCCCCTTTTTGGCATCATCAAAAGGAGGAGGGGAGTCACCTACTGCAGGCTTATGGGATGAGGTAGGGGCAGGGGTAAGGGTATGGGTGGAGGAAGGAGTAGAGGTACTTTTAGAGAGCTAAAGGGAGAGGTCATCCTTGAGATCTTTGATAGCTTTCCACAATGAGAGATGACTCATTCTGGATTGTTCTGTTAAGGTCTCTATGCCATCAAGGATTCCTTTGAGAAAAGAAGGCATAGGGAGTAGTTGTTCAGGAATGGTTACAGAAATGTTGGGGTTTATTGGGCGTAGGGTTTGGAGTTGGGATAGGAGGTTGGATATGGTTTGGTTTAGGGTAGAGATGGTAGATTGAGGTAAGCTGGGAATTTGTGGTTGAGAGGGAAGAAGGGTAGAAAGATGGTCTATTTTTGTTAGGAGGGGGGTAAGATCAATGGGTGCAGGGGAGGCTTGGGGTGGGGTCTTGAGGAGCTCAATGTCTTTTGCAAGTCTAGACAGTTAGTAGAGGTTTGGGTTTGAAAGGCTTGGATAGTTTGGGTTAGGTGATCAATGTTCTGGTTTATGGTTTGGATAAAGGTAAGGTTTGTGGTTTGGGTAGATATGGATGGGGTAGAGGTGGAAGGAATAGATAGAGGTTCAAATAATTTGGGTAAGGTTTGTGTCCCCTCATTTAAGCCTTGGTGTATAAGCTCAAATTCATTGGGAAAGAGAGTTGAGCCCTGTGCAAGTGGTTGGTTTGTACCACTAGCATTAGCAGGCTGTGCAAGTGTAAGAACTGAATTAATAATAGGTGCAAGGTAAGTGGACTGAGTGTGGGTTGCACACAATAACGGGGAATCCCTTATTGGATCCACATTCTGTTGGTAGAATGTAGATGGTATAGGCTGACTCAATTGTGGGATAGACACAGTGTGACCTTAGGTTGAGGTATGTCTTTCAATGAGATCAACCTTTTGGGAGGTTGTCTCAGCTAACGGTTTAAGTCCCATTTTTACAGATGTATCCTGTTGTGAGGATACATCCACTGGCTGAAAGGTTGCAACATCCAATTGCTCCCCCTCAACATGAGGAAGGGTAATTGGAGTTGAGGTCAGAGGTGTGGATTGCACTCCCTCAAAGTGCTCATAATGAGTCACTTCTGGTGACCTTGTATATATGGGGCTACGGATAGGAGTAGAACTAGTGACCACAGGAGGTTCACTAGAGCTTGGCTGTTAGAGTGGTGTTTGGACTGGAGATGAGGATGGGCTATCAAAGGTTGGGACGACCATTTGAATATCCTCAGGGGTGGAATCAGTACTATCCATACCTTGGGACATGATGTGCCTACTTCTGTCAATGAGCTCCAGAAGTTGCTCAGAGATCTCTTGTTCTTGGGCATCACCATCATCACCAAGAGGACTTAGTTCCATTGGACTGGGAGGAGTAAAATCACCAGCATCACCATCACCAGCATCATCATCATCATCCTTAGAGCAAGTGTGGCTTTCATCAGCATCATCATCACCATCATTATCATCATCATTTTCATCTGCATTGTCGTTTGCAGCATCAATCAGCTCTTGCATTTGGGCAGTGATTGGAGGGCCTCTGTTTGCCTTTAGGAAATGGAATATCTTTTCACCCATGGTAGGGACAGGTATATGCTCAAGATGTTCTGTTAAGCCCACATAATCATCCTCTCCAATCTCCCTCATAGCTATCAGGCTCAATAGTCTAATGTAGGGCACCTGCGACCTCGATGATTTCTTGTTGGTGCTCTGGGTGATTTTATCACTAAGGTCCGAAAATATCACTTGAGCAAAGTCAATATTTACCCCGAAGACTAGGGCATAGAGCACCAGAAGCTCGGTTTGGTTGATGAGATGATGGCTTCCAGATTTAGGACCGAAGCAACGTATGACCACGTTGGCCAAATACTTCCATGGATGAGCGAGAGTAGAGACCTTGAATTGACCATGTACTACATGTTCATTGTAGCCGATGTTGTCTAAAACGGTTTGAACTTCTGCTCTGGAGGGAAAAGCGGTGTACGGTGGGAAGTTAGGAATAGCAGAGGCTTCACAAAGGGTTTCGGTGGTGATCTGGAGATGATAGTTTCCTTGGGCTAGGGTGCAGTGGATGGTGTTGGTGTTTAGGTTATAGGTAGCGGAGTACCATAGTTCACCGATAATGGTAGAGTAAATGTAGTGTGGATAAGCGGTGAGACTTTCAAACAGGGGATGGGTTTGAAGGAACTGAACCATTGGTTCATAACCTTGGTTTTCTCGCGAGGCAGGGATGGTGGTGCAGAGTAGAATGTTGTTGGGAGTTATATTCATCGGTTGATTGGGTGCAACATTCTCACCAGGGTTAACAGTCGGGTCTGGAATATAGGTGGCCATTTGGTAGGGATGATGAATAGTGAGTATCGAGAGAGAAGGTATGATAGTTCTTTGTGGAGAGAGAGAGGGAATTTGGAAAGTTTGAACAGGTAAAGGGGAATGAGAGAGAAATTGGGATATTTATGAAGATTAGTTAACAGAGATCGTTAGATACTACCAAAAGTTCTAACGGAAAACAAATTAAATAGTAATTAAATGAAAACTGACAAACGGAGTAAATAACTACGGTTAAAAAGCACTAAATGAGAGTAAAAAGTGAAAATTTACTAAGTATAGAATCATCAGCTGATCAAGGAGAGTATCAGCTGATGAAAAACTCTTAGGTGAAGGGTATCCGCTGATGGAAAACTATCAGCTGAGGGGTATCAGCTGATGGAAAACTATCAGCTGATAGTGAGAATTTAGGTATCAGCTGAGTAAAGTACTTAGCTGAGCATGTCTTCCTTATCTTAAAGTGATCAGCTGAGTAAATTTGATCAGCTGATAGGCATCAGCTGAGCATAGTTACTCAGTTTACACAAATCAAGTAAGGCTTAGATATGCTTAGATAAGTATCTTATAATTTTCAACACTTATAAATTGACACAAACTAAATTACCATTATTTTAAACTAAAAAATTTAGCATACCTAGTTTGGATATTAGGAAGTTGAACCTTGCATCATCTAATGGCTTTGTGAATAAATCTGCAAGTTGTAAATCAGTGTTAATGTAGTGCAAAGTTACCTTCTTCTTTTGCACATTATCTATGAGAAAATGATGCCTGATTTCAATATGCTTTCTTTTTGAATGCATGACTGGATTATTTGAGATGGAGATTGCACTTGTATTGTCACAAAGAATTGGGGTGTCTTCAAACTTCATATCATAATCAAGTAGTTGATTTTGTAACCACAAAATTTGAGCACAACAGCTTCCTGCAGCAATGTATTCTGCCTCTGCAGTAGATGTTAATACTGAATTCTGTTTCTTACTAGACCAACTAATCAATCTTCCTCCTAGAAGTTCACAGCCACCTGAAGTATTTTTTCTGTCTAATGTGCATCCTGCAAAATCAGAATCAGAATATCCAACTAACTCAAAATCTGAGTCTTTGGGATACCAAAGACCAAGATTAGGAGTTCCTTTGAGTTATCTGAATATTCTCTTAACAGTAGCAAGATGTGATTCTTTAGGATCTGCTTGATATCTTGCACAGAGACATGTTGAAAACATTATATCTGGTCTACTTGCAGTGAGGTATAAAAGTGACCCAATCATTCCTCTATAGGTAGTAATGTTCACTGATTTGCCTTCAGTGTCCTTTCCTCACTTAATAGAAGTAGACATAGGTGTTTTCAATGAAGAACAGTTTTCAAAATCAAACTTCTTGAGTAAATCTTTGACATACTTTGTTTGATGAATGAAAATACCATCAACCTCTTGTTTAATTTGCAAACCAAGAAAATAGTTTAACTCACCCATCATGCTCATTTGATAATTATCAGACATGAGTTTAGAAAACTTTTTGCATAGTTCCAAATTAGTAGACCCAAATATTATATCATCTACATATATCTGCACAAGTATCACATCACTTTTGTACTTCCTAATAAATAAAGTGCGATCTATGCATCCTCTTGTAAAACCTTTATTAATGAGAAAAGAAGAGAGGGTATCATACCAGGCTCTTGGAGCTTGCTTACGACCATATAAAGCTTTGTTTAGAAAGTAAACATGATCAGGTAAGCTTGACTCCTCAAAACCAGGAGGTTGTTTGACATATACCTCTTCTTTCAAATCTCCATTCAAGAATGCACTCTTCACATCCATTTGGAACACTTTAAAGCTTTTAAAGGTAGCATAGGCTAGGAATAGTCTGATGGCTTCCAATCTTACAACAGGGGCAAAGGTTTCATCAAAATCAATACCTTCTTCTTGACAGTACCCCTGTGCCACTAGCCTTGCTTTGTTTCTGATGATTTGCCCATTTTCATCTAGGTTATTTCTGAACACCCACTTTGTTCAAATGATGGATTTATCCTTTGGTTTGGGTACCAAAGTCCATACATTATTTCTTTTGAATTCTGCCAGTTCTTCTTGCATGGAAGACACCAAGTGGGGGTCATTAGGAGCTTCATCAAACTTCTTTGGTTCAATCATTGAGACAAATCCAGAATACAAACAGATGTTGCAAGCTTTTGATCTTGTTCTAACTGGATCATCTATGTTGCCTATCACCAAATTATGAGGATGGTGCTTGAGGTCTTTGAAGGCATTTTGGATTTCTTGGGAATTGGGATTAATTTCGATTTGGGGAGAAGAAGTTACATGTTGACTATCAGCAGTAGAAATGAGTTCATTTTGAGTGGCTGATATAACTTGATTATTGCAATCTGTGGGTATCTCTACTGAAGAGGGAATGAGTGATATGGAATTGGAATCCAATGATGTTGAGTCATTTTCCATATGATTCGGTAGAGGTATAGGATTGGATGAGGATGGTTGTACATGGTTAAAAACTTGGATAGAAACAGGTTCATCTAAATCATGATCAGCTGGTGGAGAGGGATCTACTTGCTCTGAAGGAACTTCTCCAGTTTACATAAGATCATTAAATTCTTCACCTGAAACATGATTAGAAGAACAAGAAGCAACAAAGTCATTTTCATTAAAACAAACATTGATGGATTCTTCTATGACTTTGGTTCTGAGGTTGTATACTCTAGATGCTTTAGAAATCACTGAGTAACCGACAAACACTCCTTCATCAGCTTTAGGAGCAAACTTCTGCAATTGATCTTTTTGATTAAGTATGAAACTTTGACAACCAAAGATATGCAGAAAGCTGATGCTTGGCTTCCTTCCCTTGAGCACTTCATATGGAGTTTTGTTGTGCCTCTTGATAATAAGGGACCTGTTCTGTGTGAAACATGCACAACTTACAGCCTCAGCCCAGAAATTAAATGGTAACCCACTTTCACAGAACATGGTTCGGGCAGCTTCAATCAATGTTCTATTTCTTCTTTCAGCTACACCATTTTGTTGTGGGGTTCTTGGAGCAGAAAAGTTTTAAGAAATCCCTTTCTCATCACAGAAAGATTCCAGAGTTTGGTTTCTGAATTCAGTTTCATGACCACTTCTAAGACTCCTCACCAGATTGCCATTCAACACTTCCATTTTCTTGATAAAACAGATAATCTCTTCAACAGCCTCACTCTTTGTTTTAAGAAAGAAAACCCAAGTATATCTTGAGAATTCATCAACCAATACAAGAGCATACTTACTTCCACCAATACTAGCAGTTGCAACATGACCAAAGACATCCATGTGCAACATATAGAAAGGTTCTGTAATTGAGAAGGCCTGCTTGGATGGAAATGATGTCTTATGTTGCTTTCCCTTCTCACAAGAAGTACAAGGTTTAGGCTTAAGATAAGTCCGTGAAGGTAGTCCTGATACTCGTTCACTCTTTCTCAACTTGTTGATATTTTTAAAATTAAGGTGGGAAAGCCTCTTGTGCCACATCCAGTTTGTGTCCTCATTATTCTTGGAGTACAAACATGTTTCCTTTGAAGGGTCACCAGAGGACATGTCAAGTGTATACACATCCTTGGTTCTCTTGGCACTGAACACTGTATTACCTTCTTTATTTATGATGGAGCCTCATGTCTTTGTGAAGTGGACTTCATTATCTCCATCACACAATTGACTTATGCTTATGAGATTATATTTCAGCCTTTGACATATGAAACTTTTGACAACTCGAGGTTCCCATTATGAAGCTCACCATAGCCTTTAGTTTGCCCATGATTTTCGTCAACAAAAGTCACCCTTGGACCTTTCTCTTTCTTGTAGTTACTGAGCAAAGCCTTGTTACCTGTCATGGTTCTTGAACATCTACTGTCAAGAAACCAAGAACCAACACCTGCACAGATTTGAATGAAAGAAGAGTTAGTGACACAAGTAGGAATCCACTACTTAGTGGATCCCTATGGAATGCACCTAGCTTTCCACTTCATCTTAGGTTTCTTATGTATGAGAGGAGTGACTATGTTATCATCACAATTCCGCTGTCTTGAATTCCCTTCTAAAGAACATTCAAATGCCTTATGCTCTTTGCTTCCACATTTATAACATTTTTGAGATTTTGTGGCCTTGGAGCATTGAATAACATGGTTTGAATGCCTATGAGATTTCTTATCGGTCATCATTTGACTAATTTGACCATTCAGCTTATGAAGCTTATCCTGTAAATTTCTTAGGTCTTTATTTACAGGCACCTTAGATTGATCTTTGTTTTTGGAAAGTTTTTGACCAATCTTTGGAGTGGCAGAAATGGGAACAATGTGAACATCATTATTTTTACTCATAGTTTCTTCTATTAAAAGAGAGTTGATTACTTCTAGATCAACTGATTGTTTAGAAGATGAGCTATGATCAGCTGACAGGTTATCAGCTGAGCATTTATCATCTATTAACCTATCAGCTGATGGAGTAGTATTAGCTAATGATTCTTCAGTTTGTCAAATGCTAAGAATGAAGTCATCTGTTTTCAAGGTTTGACAACATAATGTATCTGACGTCTCAACTAATGATTCATTTCCTTTAATCACATCCTTTGACTTTTTGTTATTAGTATTTTTACATTATGAAATCTTACTAGAGGATGATTCAACAGAAGGAATAATTGATTCTTTTGAGTGGGAAATTTTGCTTCTAACAAACTTATTTGTGAACACACTTTTGCCTTTAAAAGTCTTGTGAAAGGTCTGTGGCAAGATGTCAGCTTTGTCTAAGATATTAAGGTTTTTACTAGAATCAACATAGTTAGCAGCCTTAGAGTAATTTCCACCAATAATAGCTTGAACTTGTTTGGTTATCTGCTCTTTGACACACTGAGTGGTCTTTTCTGCAGATACACACCAAGACTTTACTACTTTTTGGAGTCATTAAGCTTTTTGGTTGCTTCACTAGTTTCTTTTACTAAGATCTAATTAAGTATCTTTTGATTAACTAGTTCATCATTTAAGATTGTTATCTGCTTAAGTTCCTCATCCTTAAGAATTAATTTTTCCTTTAGTGATTCTACTTCTAGTTTTAGCTTCTTCTCTCTTTGAATAGCAGACTGGAAATCAATACACAAGTAATCAAACATAGCATTCTTCTAATTATCATCATAGTTATTAAATTTTCCAACCTGATACATAGAAGAAGGATCCCAGTTGGTAGTTGAACAAGCTTTAGCAGCCTTTTTCATGTCTTCATCAAAGGAACTACCATCATTGTTGTTGGCCATCATGCAGAACTGAGCAGAGATCACCTCATCTTCATCCGAGGAGAGATCTTCTTCTGCCCAGTCTTCTTCTTCAGCAACACGAACTTGGCCCTGGGTTTTCTTCTTCTTCTTCTTGTCAAGGACAGCAACAAGGAGTTTCTTATACTTGGCTTCATAATCAATCTGGCCCTCCTGCTTTTGCACAGATGAAGAACCAATGTTATATTTGGACTTACAGTCACTGGCTATGTAGCCAATCTTGCCACACTTATAAAACTCTGCTGTGGAAGCATCAAAAGTGGATTTGGGCTTGACAAACTTTGATGACCTCTTGCTGAACCTCTTAACACCCTTTCCCTTCTTGAAAGGTCTGAACTTCTTAACCAGCATAGCTACACCTTCAACCAACTCCTCCAGATTACTTTCCTCGTAATCCTTCTCATCTTTGTATCTCTTGATACAAGGGCAGTTGGTGCAGCTTTCACTACCTCCTTCATCTCATTCGATGACAATTTCCTTTGCTTGACTGATTGCTCATGGTTGAGTAAGTTACCATAGAGAACAACCAAAGACATTCCCTTAATCTTCTCACTATGTCTTAGAACAGTGACAAAGTGATCCCATGTTTCAGGGAGGGAGTCTAGAAACTTGTTCACCAAGACAAAGTTGCTCTTGGTTATGTCTGCCCTTTTCAAGTCATTAACTAGGCAGTTGAACCTGGTGTATGTCTATGTAAGACTCTCACCTTTTTGAGCAAAGAAGAATTCATACTCTCTGTTGAGGAGGAGCTTCTTGTTCTCCTTCACCTCTTCAGTCCCTTAATATGCAACTGTGAGTGTATCTAACATCTCTTTTGCAGAAGAACAGTTAAGCACTTGATGATAGATTTCATTGGGTAGTGAAGAGACAAGAGCTGATCTAGCCTTAACATCTAGGCTAACCAACCTCTTATCCTCATCTGTCCACAGATGCATGGGTTTGGTTATGATTCTTTCAGTTGTAGAGGTTTGACCTCCAGATTCTGATGGGATAGATAACACTAATGTTGGAACATAAGGACCATCAGTGACTATTTCAAGCATTTGGATATCAAGGGTGGATAGGAAAAGATGTGCTATACTTTTCCACATGGAGAAATTTTCAGCGTCAAACATGGGAGATCTTGTTAAGGACCCAGTGTTTGAGATATTCATATTGTTTGTGGATGAGGGGTAGAAGCAGTTGTAGAGTAAGCAAAATAGATCTAGATATTGATTATCTAACCTGCTCTGATACCAGTTGTTAGTCCCAGATTGAGTACGCAACAACAAATGTTTGTAGAAGGGGGGGGGGTTGAATACAAACTTTAGCTTTTAAAAATTAAAGACACACTTATATACTTTTATATAATTCTTATTGATATGAATCAAGAATTACATGTACTAGAAGCGGAAATTCTAAGTACAATAAAAGGTGGCAATAAATTTGTCTAACACATAGACAAGCTAACTCTAAGACAACTAATGTATTTAGAGTGTTCAACACATGAAAAAGTTTGATTCTACACAATGCTTATACTCTACGAAATTTCTCAAATGATGAGATTTTCCTTTTGTGTAGTAGAGACTTCACTTTGTTGTGTTGTGTAGTATTCTCTATTTGCATGTCCACAATGCATGAGTATATATAGAAGTGGTGGATCCGGTTGCATGAAGTTAAGAGACCAAGAGGATGTGGAAATATAATATTTTAATTGTAAAGGTAGTAGGTGAAAAGTAAAGTTACTTTAATCAAATATATGATAAAAGTAATTGTACTTTTCTGCAAAAGTGCAACCCATTCACAATATAAAATATTAAAGTCCACATCTACTGTCGTGTATAAGTATCTTTCCCTTTCCATGATTGTACTTTAATCAACACCACGCTTCTGATTGATTTGACTTTACCAAGTATGGGATTGTCAGCCATACTTAGTTGTTTGAACAAATCTTCAAGATCTTCGTCTGTTTGAGGTATCATTATCCCTTTCCAGAGGATAAGATCAAACCTTTTTGTCTCATACTTGATCCAAAAACTGCATTTTACTTTTACAAACAAAGATCTAAGGCATAATAGAACAACACATGTTCTGCCTTTTACATATGACTTTATAATCTGAAAAGATATAGTAGATTTGACATTTTTCACGACTCAGCTAACAGATTGTGCAAGGAACTCTGATATTCACTACTCAGTTGACAAAATATATCAGTTGATCACTTTTTGCTAGGACTCAGTTGACACATATTTCTCAGCTGATCTTATAGATGCTCAGCTGATCAATAGTAAGCTTAGGAGGACATAATGCTCATGTATTTGTATGATCAGTTGATCAAGAATGCTCAGCTGATCAATCATATACATCAGTTTATAAGGGGAGATGACTTGTGTAAAGAAAGACTTACTTAGCTGATGCTCTGGGCCTCAGCTGATCCAATTGTTCACTCAGCTGATAGAATAGGCACTCAGCTGATCAAATTCTTCACTTAGCTGTTCAAACTGTTTACTCAGCTGATTTTCATCAGCTGATCAACAATTTTGCTCAGCTGATAGACTGTTTTCCTCAGCTGATGGTCTTCTTTACTTGTTTTCTTCCTCTGATGCTCCTTGGCTGATATCCTTTGGCTGATACTTTGAGTAGGATCTGATGCTCAGCTGATGGCTTATTTTCCTCAGCTGATGGCTTATTTTCCTCAGCTAATGGTTCCATACTAAGCATATTTTTACATAAACTGATTCAAAACAACACATGTTTGAATTCTTTCTAAGTCATACTGAATGTAGGGTTTGGTTATCATCAAATCCTATGTTTTAGGATAGGCAGAGTTGATTATTAAGGTGAAGTGATTATCTCCCCAACAAAAAGAGATTACTAGAGGTAAAGTATATAGCGATTACTAAAGGTAAAGTATATGGTGATAATGATAATGTCGCAAGTAGTGAAAAGAGATTACTAAAGGTAAAGTATATAGCAATGATGATAATGAATAAGCGATGTATGTATATACAAATGAATTTTAGTTGAAGTTATGAATGGGTAGTATTTTTGATAAACACCATTCTTAAAAAAGATGAAACATAAGAAATTGTTTAGAATGAGATAATGTGAAGGTAACTAATGTTAAAACCAATTATATGTGAGGTATATACTTAATATATTTAAGGTTGTATTAGATAAAGTATATATGTAATAAAAGAATTGCGGAGTTAAAAGAATACTTAAAGGTATTCCAAGTGTAATTTAACTTTTGAGTAAAATAAGAATTACACCCATGAGTGTAAGTGGCTACAAGGATGATGACCCGTTTGGGTGACTCGAGAGAGTTAAAGTTGTCCTGATAAATATATATTATTGATGAAAAGAAAAGAAAAGAAAAGTATAGGTAAAAGATGAATATTAGATAAAGTGTCTAATAGGCAGCAAGTTTTGTTGAACACTGTCTCATGTGAATATGAGTAATGCTTATACAACAACAAAGTGTAAGTGTTGAATATGTAACTGATGTTACATAGTCAGTTTTAAGATTGTATAATATACAAATGTCGTCAGTGTAGAGTGTAATAAAAGACAATTAAATTGATTATACGAGTATACGAATCCAATGATGAAAGAGAACGATTAGTATATGATGTTAATCATTGATTCACCGGAATTTATTAATTTGATTAAGATAATCCTTCCCTAAGGATTAGTACTTAAACAAGAGTGTTCCTACGTGTAAAATTCAACCTTTTAAAGTAAAGTATTTATGTGCAGTTAACTAAAGGTGTTAACCAAAGAGCCACAAATGAAACCGATGTTAATCATTAGTGATCAAAGTATAAACATGTATGTAGTGTAATGAAAGAAAGAGATAAGACTATGGAAGTATGTGCATGTACGTGTACGTGTACATGTACGGATTAAAGAAATGAATGTTTAAAGTTTACTTAAGTTGCCAAGGATAACTACAGAGGGGAACACGTAAATTGTGATAAGACAAGTAAACATTTTATAATGTTTAATGTAAGTTAAACGGTGACCCATTCGTAAGATCTTGTAAAATTTGTAATGTTTAATAGAGGG
Organism: Dittrichia graveolens; assembly: GCA_038502395.1. NCBI lineage: Eukaryota > Viridiplantae > Streptophyta > Magnoliopsida > Asterales > Asteraceae > Dittrichia > Dittrichia graveolens. The sequence continues at coordinate 70,619,000 of JARJIL010000006.1, forward strand.
CATGACGAATGTTGAAACCCAATGTGTTATATTCAAGATCTGTTAGTTGTATTAAGTCCCATTGTAAGTGTTGTTCATTGTAGAATGATAGTGGTAGTTTATAACTATGTGCATAGCCATGGTAGGATTTCGAGGACGAAATCCTCTTTAAGGGGGGTAGATTTGTAACATCCCAAAATGATCCTAGTTGTACCATACGTTTGAAAGATTTTAACCTTGTGAATTAAATAAGAAATGGTAAACTAAAGGATGAATATATGTTATAACCTTTGAGTGAGGTGTTAAATAAAAGTTGATGAAAATAAATAATCGTTATTTATTATTAATTGGTTTTAGATAAGAATTCTGAAAATATCTCTGTTAGTTGTAACGGGTAAATTAATGTTGAGTTGTAAGTTGAAAAAGAGAACAAAATACCCATTGTGGATATATTAGAACCTCAAAGTCGGTTCACCCTCTTTACTATACAGAGACTCAACACAAATACACCCATATGTTCAAACACCCACACTTATCTTTTGTTCTTGAGTTTTGAGGAAGCAATTCAAAGAAGAGTTATCAAGCTTCAATTTCAGTAGCTAATTCAAGTGGAAAATCGGTTCTTAATCCCTTCTTCTTCATCCTTGTAAGTGGGTTTCTTCCTTGTTCTTCATTTTTGGAGTTTGAGGTCAAAAATGGTTTAATTAGAATTAGCAATCAATAATTGATTGTAAATGCCTCAGATAGTTCCTACATCATTTACAAGTGTTTTTTTATTAAGATTTATGGATTAAAGAGTTGATTTTGACTGAGTTTAGTGAAATTGTTCAAATGGGTCAAAATTAGAGAAATTGATCTTGATTTGGTTGTTAAAGTATGTTAAAAATTGATGTTTCTAGCTAAGCTAGATCCTATACAATATGTATAAACACCGGAAGTTGATCAGAAGTCGTTTGGGTATGTTTTGGAGTGAAAATAAGTAGAACAGAGGACTTTCGTCCGACCTGGTCTGTAACATACTTACTTGCATGCACAAGGATAAGCCTTGCATCCGTAAGGAATGTTGCTTGCGGGTGCAAGGGTCTGCCCTTACGGGCGTTAGTAAAGCCCCTTACGGGCGCAAGCATGAGGCTTGCAGCAGCAAGGAGGTTCTGCCTAGAAATTGCAAATATTTTGTTGTTTTTCTTAGTATTGGTGTATGGGAAGTTGTTATAGGTATATTTGAGACCAAGAAGAGTCAGAGCACTATATTTACTTGTTGTAGCTCTACATGTGAGTACTGACTTAATGTTTGATCATTATATAGTAGTTGTGGGTTATTGACTACCATGAGATATGTGCGAAACATGATGATTTAAAGATGATGTGATTATGATCAAGATTGTAATTTTGAGTGTGAACATGTGTAAGCTAGTTTGATTTGTTATTTGACTATTGGCGTAAACACGAGGTAGTATTGATTATTAGTTGCATTTTGTATGAATACATGTCTACTACTGGATACTGATAGCTATGTTGAACTTGTTGTTATGTTGCAAATGCATGCATACTATTGGATCCTGGTTGGATTAGCTACGTGTTTGTGAATTGTGCACGGACCTCTTATGGCTATGAGGTTAAGGTTAGTCATGCATTGGATCCCCAGGGGACTCGGGTCATAGTTCGGGTTCAACGGTGACTCAAGGGTCCATTCCGAGTCGTAGGTTCAACAGGACCACCGTTCCTTAACAATTAGGGTATTCGGCTATTTGCTGAACCAGAAGGAGACTATGGTTCCATAACTATGCTTGGTGGACTGCTACCCGCTCACCCACCGGCGCGGTTGGGTGTGCTTGATTCCCCAGTTAGGATTGTTGAGCCGGATTTACAACCTAGAAAGATATGATGCCTAGTGATCATGTCTATGATCAGCACACCAAAATGTTTGCTTGATTTCAACTTGCTTTTAATGCTAACCCCCCATCTAGTTTGTATGCTTTTTGCAGAGGCTTATGATTTACTATGACGGGGGTTGTTTTGTGGAGCCGGGACAATTGTTGCTTGTTAACATCCGTTTGTGAAATGAAAAACAAGTTGGGTTGTTTTAAATAAAGAAAATATTTTGATAAGACTTCAACTTTTTGTTTATCAAACTAATATATGTTTTACTTTAAGTTTTAAAAAGGTAAAAGTTGAACTTGAAATCGCGGTGTTACAACAACAACAACAGTAATAATAATAATAGTAATAATAATAATAATAATAATAATAATAATATTAATAATAATAATAATAGTAATAATAATAATAATAATAATAATAATAATAATAATAATAATAATAATGCATATATACTTTAAGAGTAATGATACACCTTGCTACATTATGTATTAATACATCTAAGTTCTAACAATATAATTACACCATTGATAAAAATTAGTGGTGTAATTCATAAATGTTAAAAAACAAGGAATTGTAATATGATATATGAAGTTATAAGTAGAGTATTAATTACAAATTTCCTAATATATTTATTGAAAATTTGACCTTTTTCATCTTTGATATGATTTTGGAACATGACCTTTTAAGTTGATTTGGGCACACCAATTAGAATATCATAATTATATCCTTTTATATTCTCTCTTGCTATTACTATTATTTAGATTTTATCATTAGGATAATGTTTAGAACAAAGTTTAAGGAAGATAAAACAATCCTTTATTAATTGATATCACCTACTATTTACTTTCAAGATAATTTTCAATTATAACCAAAAGAGTGATTTGCATATATGATCTCTCAACCATCATTGTTTTCACCTCCACTCCTATCTCACCATTGACCATCCTTGCAAACACAAAATTAGAATCCATTACGGTATCAACCACCTCTACACAGAAACTCATATCGATTAACACTATGAAATACCTTTCAAACTGAAAATCACTTTAAACACACATGAGTCCAAGACATACACAAACCTGTAAATCGCACACTATAGAGACTCATATATACAAACACACACATAAACATAAGAATTGAACCCATATAATCTTGCCCCAATCTCATAAATCTTGTACACGTGCAATTATGTGTGAGGAATGATCATGCCATATAAAATATATTTTCATATATCCTTAGTAAATTTGATTAAATGTAACTTACACTAAACTTGATGACGATAAATGTCAAGCTTACAATGCTCTAGCCACAATAGCCAACTTAGAATACACATAAGTGTACAAGCTAGTAATGGTAGCTTAGTTATTAAAGACATGCAACAAAAATCAAAACTCTATGGATCAAATCCTAGACTCATGTTCTTTATATGTGGTTTGTGTGATTGATCTCTCTCATATTGAGCTTGAGACTGCCTTATGGGGGACCCCAAGGATGACTACTCAAAAAAAATAAATTCCTAACACCATTTAACAAGATTCATCTCAACACGTATTGTAATGAAGATGCTAAGACGAATTTTGTATAAATTCCAAAGGCATTCATGAACAAATATGATCTAGACTTTAGACCTATATATCCATACTTCCCTTGTCAAGGTCTTACTTACATGAGACTAGAAGGAACAAAACTTCTTGATAATAAAGATTATGATAGTAATAGCATCAACAACAATAATAATAGTTATAATAGTAATAATAAAATAACAAAAATATATTAATAAAAGCAGAAGTTGTCAACACACCCTCTTGTTTCCTCAAGAAATACACACAATTGACATAAACATAAACACATGGTGTGTGACAAAAGTTACAAAATTAAATCTAAAATCACCATTACAAACTACCAAATAATAGGCAAGCATACCTAATTGTAAAGTAGTATAGTAGAGGACTAGAGGCAAGTAAATAAGTATCGTATTCACAAGAAACGATTATTGCTAATCAAAGTAATTAATTACTACTTATTTATTTAAGGCCAAAGTGAATTCATTAAATAAAACTTATAGTACTAGATGGAGTCACATAAAAGGAAATGATACAATCAAAAAGTGTCTATATATTCTGCAAGCTATAGAATATGTCTTCTCTAGAAAGACTTTTTCATCCGAATATGTTTCTAATGAAAACACTTCTCAATGATCAAAAAACTCTATCCAGTTATTGCTTTTCTTGTGATCAATCAAGTTGGAAATGTACACCAAGAACTCTAGTTCAGCCTTCCAATTTTGACTCTTGTGTGAATCCATAAGAATGATCTCCATTTACACTAGTTACATACATACATACATACATACATACATACATACATACATACATAACATTTAAAAAGAAGAATGAACAGTGATTTTTGTCTTTTTCTGAAATTTATGTACATAATACAAGTAAAATAAATTTGAGAAGGGTAGGTCTTAAGTTCTAATCTTTTCTCTATCATTTTCTCCCTCTTTTTCCTTGCCATTTTCTTTCATACTCTTCCGATCTCATCTCTATTTTTTACATTTTCATTCCTCCTACATACTTTGAGTGATGTAATCATGTTGGTCTTACTTTACCTTTTATAATTATCACCTTATATCAAATTTCAAACTAAAATACTATTCATTTCATTCTTTGAATTTTAACCCTTAATAAAATTTTATTTTTAACCCTAACGTTTATATATTTACATTTGATCTCATAACATTACTTATTATTAAATGGTCTTTAGCCTAATTGTATCTGTTGGGGAGATAATCACCAAACCCTACATTCAGTATGACTTAGAAAGAATTTAAACATGTGTTGTTTGAATCAGTTTATGTAAAAATATGCTAAGTATGGAACCATCAGCTTACCATCAGCTGACCATCAGATCCTACTCAATGTATCAGCCAAGGGATATCAGCCAAGGAGCATCAGATGAAGAAAACAAGTAAAGAAGACCATCAGCTGAGGAAAACAAACCATCAGCTGAGTGAAAAAGTTGTTCAGCTGAGAACAATACTCCATCAGCTGAGTGAACAAATTGATCAGCTGAGTAAACAAATTGATCAGCTGAGTGAACACATTGATCAGCTGAGTGCCTACTCCATCAGCTGAGTGAACAAATGGATCAGTTGAGGCCCAGAGCATCAGCTAAGTAAGTCTTCCTTTACACAAGTCATCTCCCCTCATAAACTGATGTATTTGAATGATCAACTAAGCATTCTTGATCAACTGATCATACAAATACATGAGGTTATGCCCTCCTAAGCTTACTATTGATCAGCTGAGCATCTATATGATCAGCTGAGCAATATGTATCAACTGAGTCCTAGCAAAAAGTGATCAACTGCTATATTTTGTCAACTGAGTAGTGAATATCAGAGTTCCTAGTGCAATCTGTTAGCTGAGTCGTGCAAAATGTCAAATCTACTCTATCTTTTCAGATTGTAAGTCATATGTAAAAGGCATAACATGTGTTGTTCTATTATGCCTTAGATCTTTGTTTGTAAAAGTAAAAATGCACTTTTTGGATCAAGTATGAGACAAAAAGGTTTGATCTTATCCTCTGAAAAAGGATAATGATACCTCAAACAGACGAAGATCTTGAAGATTTGTTCAAACAACTAAGTATGGCTGGCAATCCCATACTTGGTAAAGTCAAATCAAACAGAAGCATGGTGTTGATTAAAGTACAATCATGGAAAGGGAAAGATACTTCTACACGACAGTAGATGTGGGTTTTAATATTTTATATTGTGTATGGGTTGCACTTTTGCAGAAATGTATAATTACTTTTATCAAACAATTGATTAAAGTAACTTTACTTTTCACCCACTACCTTTACAATTAAAATATTATATTTCCACATCCTCCTTGTCTCTTACCTTCATGCAACCGGATTCACCAAGATCTCTATATATACTCATGCATGGTGGACATGCAAAATACAACACAGTGAAGTCTCTACTCGACACAAAGAAAATCTCATCAGAGTTTAATCATTGTGTAGAATCAAACTTGTTCATGTGTTGAACACTCTATATACATTAGTTGTTTTAGAGTTAGCTTGTCTATGTGTGAGACAAATAGATTGCCACCTTTTATTGTACTTAGAATTTCCGCTTCTAGTACATGTAATTCTTGATTCAATATCAATAAGAATTATATAAAAATATATCAGTGTGTCTTTAAATTTTTAAAAGCTAAAGTTTGTATTCAACCCCCCTTCTACAAACATTTGTTGTTGTGTACTCAATCTGGGACTAACAATTGGTATCAGAGCAGGTTAGATAATCAATATCTAGATCTGTTTTGCTTACTCTACAACTGCTTCTACCCCTTTCAATATGGCCTCATCCGCAAATAACATGAATATCTCAAACACTGGGTCCTTAACAAGATGTCCCATGTTTGATGCAGAAAATTTCTCCATGTGGAAAAGTAGAGCACATCTTTTCCTATCCACCCTCGATATCCAAATGCTTGAAACAGTCACCGATGGTCCTTATGTTCCAACATCAGTGTTATCCATTCCATCAAAATCTGAAGGTCAAACCTCTACAACAGAAAGAATCATAACCAAACCCATGCATCTGTGGACAGATGAAAATAAGAGGTTGGTTAGCCTAGATGTTAAGGCTAGATCAGCTCTTGTCTCTGCACTACCTAATGAAATCTATCATCAAGTGCTTAACTGTTCTTCTGCTAAAGATATGTTAGATACACTCACAGTTGCATATGAAGGGATTGAAGAGGTGAAGGAGAACAAGAAGCTCCTCCTCAATAGAGAGTATGAATTCTTCTTTGCTCAGAAAGATGAGAGTCTTACACAGACATACACCAGGTTCAACTGCCTAGTTAATGACTTGAAAAGGGCAGACATAACCAAGAGCAACTTTGTTTTTGTGAACAAGTTTCTAGACTCCCTCCCTGAAACATGGGATCACTTTGTCACTGTTCTAAGACATAGTGACAAAATTAAGGGAATGTCTCTGGTTGCTCTCTATGGTAACTTACTAAACCATGAGCAACAGTCAAATAAAGGAAGTTTTCATCCAAGGAGATGAAGGAGGTCGTGAAAGCTGCACCAACTGCCCTTGTATCAAGCGATACAAAGATGAGAAGCTTTGCAGCTATTGATTCTGGTTATAATGAAGAAGGAGATGAAGAGGAGAGTGCTGGAGAAGGTGATGAGGAGAATGATTGTGAGGAAAGTAACCTGGAGGAGTTGGTTGAAGGTGTAGCAATGATGGTTAAGAAGTTCAGACCTTTCAAGAAGGGAAAGGGTGTCATGAGGTTCAGCAAGTGGTCATCAAAGTTTGTCATGCCCAAATCCACATTTGATGCCTCTACAACAGAATGTTATAAGTGTGGCAAGATTGTCCACATAGCCAGTGACTGTAAGTCCAAATATAACACTGGTTCTTCATCTGTGCAAAAGCAGGAGGGCAAAACTGATTATGAAGCCAAGTATAAGAAACTCCTTGCTGCTGTCATTGACAAGAAGAAGAAGAAGAAAGCCTAGGGCCAAGTTCTTGTTGCTGAAGAAGAAGATTGGGCAGAAGAAGATCTCTCCTCAGATGAAGATGAGGTGATCTCTGCTCAGTTTTGCATGATGGCCAACAACTATGATGGTAGTTCCTTTGATGAAGACATGAAAAAGGCTGCTAAAGCTTGTTCAACTACCAACTGAGATCCTTTTTCTATGTATCAGGTTGGAAAATTTATTAACTATGATGATAATGAGAAGAATGCTATGTTTGATTACTTGTGTATTGATTTCCAGTCTGCTATTCAAAGAGAGAAGAAGCTAAAACTAGAAGTAGAATCACTAAAGGAAAAGTTAATTCTTAAGGATGAGGAACTTAAGCAGATAACAATCTTAAATGAGGAACTAGCTAATCAAAAGATACTTAATGAGATCTTAGTAAAAGAAACTAGTGAAGCAACCAAAAAGTTTAATGACCTACAAAAAGTAGTAAAGTCTTGGTGTGTATCTGCAAAAAAGACCACTCAGTGTGTCAAGGAGCAGATACCCAAACAAGTTCAAGCTATTATTGGTGAAAATTACTCTAAGGCTGCTAACTATGTTGATTCTAATAAGAACCTTAATATCTTAGACAAAGCTGACATTTTGCCACAGACTTTTCACAAAACTGTTAAAGGCAAAAGTGTGTTCACAAATAAGTTTGTTAGAAGAAAGAGTTCCCACTCAAAAGAATCAATTATTCCTTCTGTTGAATCATCCTCTAGTAAGATTTCAGAATGTAAAAATACTAATAACACAAACTCAAAGGATGTGAGTAAAGGAAAGGAATCATTAGTTGAAAACACAAAGACATTATGTTGTCAAACCTTGAAAACATATGACTTAAATCTTAGCATTTCACAAACTGAAGAATCATTAGCTAATACTACTCCATCAACTGATAGGTTAGTAGATGATAAATGCTCAGCTGATAACCTGTCACCTGATCATAGCTCATCTTCTAAACACTCAGTTGATCTAGAAGTAATCAACTCTCTTTCAATAGAAGAAACTATGAGTAAAAAGAATGATGTTCACATTGTTCCCATTTCTGCCACTCCAAAGATTGGTCAAAAATTTTCCAAAAACAAAGATCAATCTAAGGTGCATGTAAATAAAGACCTAAGAAATTTACAGGATAAGCTTCATAAGCTGAATGGTCAAGTTAGTCAAATGATGACTGATAAGAAATCTCATAGGTATTCAAACCATGTTGTTCAATGCTCCAAGGCCACAAAATCTCAAAAATGTTATAAATGTGGAAGCAAAGAGCATAAGGCATTTGAATGTTTTTTAGAAGGAAATTCAAGACAGTAGACTTGTGATGATAACATAGTCATTCCTCTCATACATAAGAAACCTGAGATGAAGTGGAAAGCTAGGTGCATTCCATATGGATCCACTAAGTAGTGGATTCCTACTTGTGTCACTAACTCTTCTTTCATTCAAATCTGTGCAGGGTGTTGGTTCTTGGTTTCTTGACAGTGGATGTTCAAGAACCATGACGGTAACGAGGCTTTGCGCAGTAACTACAAGAAATAGAAAGGTCCAAGGGTAACCTTTGGTGACAACAACCATGGGCAAACAAAAGACTATGGTGAACTTCATAATGGGAACCTCAAGCTGTCCAAAGTTTCATATGTCAAAGGGCTGAAATATAATCTCATAAGTATAAGTCAATTGTGTGATGGAGATAATGAAGTCCACTTCACAAAGACAGGGGGCTCCATAATAAATAAAGAAGGTAATACAGTGTTAAGTTCCAAGAGAACCAAGGATGTGTATACACTTGACATGTCCTCTGGTGACCCTTCAAAGGAAACATGTTTGTACTCCAAGAATAATGAGGATACAAATTGGTTGTGGCACAAGAGGCTTTCCCACCTTAATTTCAAAAATATCAACAAGTTGAGCAAGGGTGAATTAGTGTCAGGACTACCTTCTCTGACTTATCTTACGCCTAAACCTTGCACTGCTTGTGAGAAGGGAAAGCAACATAAGACATCATTTCCATCCAAGCAGTCCTTCTCAATTACAGAACCTTTCTATATGTTGCACATGGATCTCTTTGGTCCTGTTGCAACTGCTAGTATTGGTGGAAGTAAGTATGCTCTTGTATTGCTTCATGAATTCTCAAGATACATTTGGGTTTTCTTTCTTAAAGCAAAGAGTGAGGCTGCTAAAGAAATTATCTGCTTTATCAAAAAGATGGAAGTGTTGAATGGCAATTTTGTGAGGAGTCTTAGAAGTGATCATGGAACTGAATTCAGAAATCAAACTCTAGAATCTTTCTGTGATGAGAAAGGGATATCTCAAAACTTTTCTGCTCCAAGAACCTCACAACAAAATGGTGTAGCTGAAAGAAGAAATAGAACATTGATTGAAGCTGCGAGAACCATGTTGTGTGAAAGTGGGTTACCCTTTAATTTATGGGCTGAGGCTGTAAGTTGTGCATGGTTCACACAGAACAGGTCCCTTATTATCAAAAGGCACAACAAAACTCCATATGAAGTGCTCAAGGGAAGGAAGCCAAGCATCAGCTTTCAGCATATCTTTGGTTGTCAATGTTTCATACTCAATCAAAAAGAACAATTGCAGAAATTTGCTCCTAAAGCTGATGAAGGAGTGTTTGTAGGTTACTTAGTGATTTCTAAAGCATACAGAGTATACAACCTCAGAACCTAAGTCATAGAAGAATCCATCAATGTAAGTTTCAATGAAAATGACTTTGTTGCTTCTTGTTCTTCTAATCATGTTTCAGGTGAAGAATTTAATGATCTTATACAAACTGGATAAGTTCCTCCAGAGCAAGTAGATCCCTCTCCACCAGTTGCTCATGATGTTGATGAACCTGTTCCTATCCAAATTTTTAACCATGTACAACCATCCTCATCCAATCCTATACCTCTACTGAATCATGTGGAAAATGACTCAACATCATTTGATACCAATTCCATATCACTCATTCCCTCTTCAGTAAAGATACCCACAGATTGCAACAATGAAGTTATATCAGCCACTCAAAATGAAGTCATTTCTACTGCTGATAGCCACCATATAACTTCTTCTCCCCAAATCCAAATGAATCCCAATTCCCAAGCAATCCAAAAAGCCTTCAGAGACCTCAAGCACCATCCTCATAATTTGGTGATAGGCAACATAGATGATCCAGTTAAAACAAGATCAAGAGCTTGCAACATCTGCTTGTATTCTGGATTTGTCTCAATAATTGAACCAAATAAGGTTGATGAAGCTCTTAATGATCCCCACTGGGTGTCTGCCATGCAAGAGGAACTGGTAGAATTCAAAAGAAATAATGTATGTACTTTGGTATCCAAACCAAAGGATAAATCCATCATTGGATAAAAGTGGGTGTTCAGAAATAAGCTAGATGAAAATGGGCAAATCATAAGAAACAAAGCAAGGCTAGTGGCACAGGGATATTGTCAAGAAGAAGGTATTGATTTTGATGAAACCTTTGCCCCTGTTGCAAGATTGGAAGCTATCAGACTATTCCTAGCCTATGCTGCCTTCAAAAACTTCAAAGTATTCCAAATGGATGTGAAGAGTGCATTTCTGAATGGAGATCTGAAAGAAGAGGTGTATGTAAAACAACCTCTTGGTTTTGAGGAGTCAAACTTACCTGATCATGTTTTCTTTCTAAACAAAGCTTTATATGATCTTAAGCAAGCTCCAAGAGCCTGGTATGATACTCTCTCTTCTTTTCTCATTAACAAAGGTTTCTCAAGAGGATGCATTGATAGCATTTTATTTATTAGGAAGTACAAAGGTGATGTAATACTTTTGCAGATATATGTAGATGATATAATATTTGGGTCAACTAATTTGGAACTATGCAAAAAATTTTCTAAACTCATGTCTGATAATTATCAGATGAGCATGATGGGTGAGTTAAACTACTTTTTTGGTTTGAAAATTAAACAAGAGGTTGATGGTATTTTCATTCATCAAACAAAGTATGACAAAGATTTGCTCAAGAAGTTTGATTTTGAAAATTGCTCTTCAATGAAAACACCTATGTCTACTTCTATTAAGTTAGGAAAGGACACTGATGACAAATCAGTGAACATTACTACTTATAGAGGAATGATTGGGACAATTTTATACCTCACTGTAAGTACACCAGATATAATGTTTTCAACATGTCTCTGTGAAAGATATCAAGCAGATCCTAAGGAATCACATCTTGCTGCTGTTAAGAGAATATTCAGATATCTCAAAGGAACTCCTAATCTTGGTCTTTGGTACCCCAAAGACTCAGATTTTGAGTTAGTTGGATATTCTGATTTTGCAAGATGTACATTAGACAGAAAAAGTACTTCAGGTGGTTTTCAACTTCTAGGAGGAAGATTGATTAGTTGGTCTAGTAAGAAACAGAATTCAGTGTCAACATCCACTGTAGAGGCATAATACATTGCTACAGGAAGCTATTGTGCTCAAATTTTGTGGTTCAAAATCAACTACTTGACTATGATGTGAAGTTTGAAGGCACCCCAATTCTATGTGACAATACAAGTGCAATCTCCATCTCAAATAATCCAGTCATGCATTCAAAGACAAAGCATATTGAAATTAGACATCATTTTCTCATAGATAATGTGCAAAAGAAGAAGGTAACTTTGCACTACATCAACACTGATTTACAACTTGCAGATTTATTCACAAAGCCATTAGATGAAGCAAGGTTTAATTTCCTAATATCCAAACTAGGTATGCTTAACTTTTTTTAGTTTAGAATAGTGGTAATTTAGTTTGTGTTAATTTATGAGTGTTGAAAATTATAAGTTACTTATTTAAGCATATCTAAGTCTTACTTAATTTGTGTAAACTGAGTAACTATGCTCAGCTGATACCTATCAGCTGATCAAACTTACTCAGCCGATCACTCTAAGATAAGAAAGACATGCTCAACTAAGTACTATTCTTAGCTGATACTCCAAATTTTCACTATCAGCTGATAGTTTTTCATCAGCTGATACACCTCAGCTGATACATTTCTATGATCAGCTGATATTTCTACACTTCGTAAATTTTCACTTTTTACACTTATTTAATGCTTTTTAACCCTAGTTATTTACTTCGTTTGTCAGATTTCATTTAATAGCTAATTAATTTGTTTTCCGTTAGAATTTTTGTCAGTATCTAACGATCTTTGTTAACTAACCTTCATAAATATCCCACTTTCTCTCTCATTCACCTTTACCTGTTTAAACTTTCCAAATTCCCTCTCCCTCTCTACAAAGAACTACCCTACCTTCTCTCTCGATACTCACTGTTCATCATCCCTACCAAATGGCCACCTATATTCCAGCCCCGGCTGTTAACCCTGGTGAGAATGTTGCACCCAATCAACCAATGAATATAACTCCCAACAACATTCTACTCTGCACCACCATCCCTTCCTCGCGAGAAAACCAAGGTTATGAACTAATGGTTTAGTTCCTTCAAGCTCATCCCTTGTTTGATAGTCTCACTGCCGATCCACACTACATATACCTTACCATTATCGGTGAGCTATGGTACTCCGCAACCTACAACCTAAACAACAATACCAGCAACTGCACCCTAGCCCAAGGAAACTACAATCTCCAAATCACCTCTGAAACCCTTCGCGAAGCCACTGGTATTCCTCACTTCCCACCTTACACAGCTTTTCCCTCCAGAGCAGAAGTTCAAACAGTTCTGCAAACCATCGGCTACAATGAACCTGTAGTGCATGGTCAAGTCAAAGTCTCTGCTCTTTCTCATCCGTGGAAGTATTTGGCCAACGTGGTCATACGTTGAATCGGTCCAAAATCTGGAAGCCACCATCTCATCAATCAAACCGTGCTTCTTGTGCTTTATGCCCTAGTCTTTGGGGTAAACATCGACTTTGCTCAAGTCATATTTTCTGATCTTATTGATAAAATCACCCAGAGCACAAACAAGAAATCCTCAAGGTCTCAGGTGCCCTACATTCGGTTTTTAAGCCTGATAGCTATGAGGGAGATTGGAGAAAATGATTACGTGGGCTTAATTGAACATCTAGAGCATATTCCTGTCCCTACCATGGGTGAAAAGATATTCCATTTTCTAAAGGCAAACAGAGGTCCTCCAATCACTGCCCAAATGCAAGAGCTAATAGATGCTGCAAACGACAATGCTAATGCTGGTGATGATGATGAAAATGATGATGATAATGATGGTGATGACGATGCTGATGAAAGCCACACTGGCTCTAATAATGATGATGATGATGCTGGTGAATTTACTCCTCTCAGTCCAATGCTGTTAAGTCCTCTTGGTGATGATAGTGATGCCCAAGAACAAGAAATTTCTGAGCTACTTCTAGAGCTCATTGACAGAAGCAGGCACATCATGTCCCAAGGTAAGGACAATTCTGATTCCACCTCGGAGGATATTCAAATGGTAGTCCCAACCTTTGATAGCCCATCCTCCTCTCCAGTCCATACACCAATCCAACATCCAAGCTCTAGTGAACCTCATGTGGTCACTAGTTCTACTCCCATTCGTAGCCTCATATATACTAGGTCAGCAGAAGTGACTCATTATGATCACTTTGAGGGAGTGCAATCCACACCTCTGACCTCAACTCCAATTACCCTTCCTCATGTTGAGGGGGAGCAATTGGATGTTGCAACCTTTCAGCCAGTGGATGTATCCTCACAACATGATACATCTGTAAAAATGGGATCTAAGCCGATAGCTGAGACAACCTCCCAACAGGTTGATCTCATTGAAAGACAGACCTCAACCCAAGGTCATACTGTGTCTCTCCCACCATTGAGTCAGCCTATGCCATTCACATTCTCCCAACAGAATGTGGATCCAATAAGGGATTCCCTGTTATTGAGTGCATCCCACACTCAGTCCACTTATCTTGCACCCCTTATCGATTCTATTCTTACACAAGCACAGCCTGCCAATGCTAGTGGTACAAACCAACCACTTGCACAGGGCTCAACACTCCTTCCCAATGAATTTGAGCTTATACACCAAGGCTCAAATGAGGGGACACAAACCTTACCTAATTTCTTTGAACCTATCTCTACCTCTTCTACCTCTAAACCATCTACTTCTACCCAAACACCAAACCTTACCCTTATCCAAACCATAAACCAAAACCTTGATCACCTAACCCAAACCTTCCAAGCCTTCCAAACTCAAATCTCTACTCAACTGTCTAGACTTGCAAAAGACATTGAGCTCCTCAAAACCTCACCCCAACCCTCCCCTGCACCCATTGATCTTACCCCTCTCCAAACCAAAATAGACCATCTCTCTACCCTTCTCCCATCTCAATCACCCAATCCCATCCTTCCTCAATCCACTATCTCTTCCCTCAACCAAACCATCTCCAACCTACTATCACAACTTCAAACCCTACGACCAATAAACCCAAACATTTCTGTCCCTATCCCGGAACAACTCTTACCTATGCCTTCCTATCTTAAAGGCATCCTTGATGACATTGGAACCTTAACAGAACAATCCAGAATGAGTCATCTCTAATTGTGGAAAGCCATAAAAGATCTCAAGGATGACCTCTCCCTCCAACTTTGTAAACTTACCCCATCCTATACCCCTTCCTCAACCCATAAACCTACCCCTGCCCCTACCCCATTCCCAAAGCCAACCACAGGTGACTCCCCTCCTCCTTTTGATGATGCCAAAAAGGGGGAGACATTCTCAAGTTCTTCAAGGGAGGATGATCCTGACTCAGAGGAGATTGATACTGCATATTCTGAAACTGCTACAAAAATTTTGCAGCAGGAAGCACCCAAAGCAACAGCTCCTCCTACTCTCAAAAGAAAAGCACCTTCTGAGGGGGAGCAAAGGTTTCCTAAACGTTTGTAAAGAATGGAAAACAGGCCAAATCCTAGAAGGAAAGTTGCTGAGGGTTGCTCTCCTCCAATTCCTATAAAGTCTGATTCTGATGATGAGGTGATACTCCACTATCTGACATCCTCAGAAGAAGAAGACAGAGCCCAAAACCATCTGCTCCACCAGTCCAATCAACTCCAACAGTCCAAAAGGCAACAAAAAATGACACCTTAACAAGTTGAAGCAGATGATCAAATGAAAGAGGAGCTTGCTCTTAAAGAGCAAGAAGAAAGGGAAAATGCCCAAATGGCTCAAGAATTGAGTGTTTCAGTTGAAGAAATCTACCAAGCCAAGGAGCTAGCATATCAGCAAGAACAAGAGCAAGTTCAAAATAAAGCTGCTGTTCAACAAAAATTGGCAAGGGAGAATTCTCAGTCTGAACTGCTCAAAGCTAGATCTCATGCGGATGCTATCAAAACCCTCTTCAATCTTGATCTATCTGCTCCTTACAATCTAAGTCAACAAAGTCTTCAAACCTTCAGAGAAAGGATTAACATTCTTAGAAACAAAACAGAACCAACTCCAATAACAAGAGCCACTGTCCACAAAGGTGATGGTGAACCCTACCTCAAAGCTATAAGGCAAAACAACTTCAACAGCTGTGAAGTTGTATCCTATGAGAGGTGTCATATCTATGGGTTTATAGAGTTAGTTGAGATCTTGTACCTTCTCTTCAAATCCAAATCTAAGCTCAAAGTTCAATTCATTCAGAAAATTCAGAATTGGATAGCTCTAGTTGTGTCACAAAGAGCCTTCACTCCAGATGACTATTACAGACATGTGCAAACAGTTGATAATCTTCACAAGAAAGGCTTCAAGCCCTTTAAACCATTTGAGCTAAGAGAGGTACTACCCCAGCATGAATTCTTATCTGACTTTGAGGGTCTCAACACATCACTGCCATTGAACATCACCCCTGAGTTGTACAAGTTTATAGTTATGCCTATTGAAGGTATATTCTTTCTGGACAGAGCTGGCACATGGAGGTTCTTTAGACAGTCTGAAATCCTCAAAGCTAGCAAGAAGTTTCTATTTGGGCTAAGGATATCTTCAAGAGGAAAAACTGGAAATAAAAATTTTGAAGCCCTTGTACAAGCCCAATATGAAGTCTTAGCTGAAGTAGATCCCCAAGCCAAAGATTTTGAAGTAAAAGAAGAACCATGGTGGGATGATTGAAGACTGATTCTAACTCTGAAGATTTGTTGATATCTAGTTGATTGTATATTATAGACTAGTTAGTTAGTAGTTAATCTATGTAAACACTTCTGTACATTTCTTTATTCTGTTATTTCAAGTGATGTTTACGTATATCAGAAAATCAAAAACATATAAAAATGGAAAAATGAAAAGATACCACAAAAATAGAACAAAATGGTACAACACAGAAAAAGATTCAACAAAAACAGAACAAAATGCAACACTAGAAAAGAAACCAAAAACAAAACAAGGTTCAAAATAAAAAGAGCTACCAAAACCAGATAGCTAGGTAGCCAAATGTACTTAAAAGTTCAAATTTTTTGTATTCGAAGTCAAACTGATTCTTCAAAAAGAAAAAGGTTTTGTCATCATCAAATAGGGGGAGATTGTTGGGGAGATAATCACTTCACCCTAATAATCAACTCTGCCTATCCTAAAACATAGAATTTGATGATAACCAAACCCTACATTCAGTATGACTTAGAAAGAATTCAAACGTGTGTTGTTTGAATCAGTTTATGTAAAAATATGCTAAGTATGGAACCATCAGCTGACCATCAGATCCTACTCAATGTATCAGCCAAGAGATATCAGCCAAGGAGCATCGGATGAAGAAAATAAGTAAAGAAGACCATCAGCTGAGGAAAACAAACCATCAGCTGAGTGAAAAAGTTGATCAGCTGAGAAAAATACTCCATCAGCCGAGTGAACAAATTGATCAGCGGAGTGAACACATTGATCAACTAAGTGCCTACTCCATCAGTTGAGTGAACAAATGGATCAGCTGAGGCCCAGAGCATCAGCTAAGTAAGCCTTCCTTTACACAAGTCATCTCCCCTTTTAAACTGATGTATTTGAATGATCACATGAGCATTCTTGATCAACTGATCATACAAATACATGAGGTTATGCCCTCCTAAGCTTACTATTGATCAGCTGAGCATCTATATGATCAGCTGAGCAATATGTATCAACTGAGTCCTAGCAAAAAGTGATCAACTGCTATATTTTGTCAACTGAGTAGTGAATATCAGAGTTCCTAGTGCAATCTGTTAGCTGAGTCGTGCAAAATGTCAAATCTACTCTATCTTTTCAGATTGTAAGTCATATGTAAAAGGCATAACATGTGTTGTTCTATTATGCCTTAGATCTTTGTTTGTAAAAGTAAAAATGCACTTTTTGGATCAAGTATGAGACAAAAAGGTTTGATCTTATCCTCTGAAAAAGGATAATGATACCTCAAACAGACGAAGATCTTGAAGATTTGTTCAAACAACTAAGTATGGCTGGCAATCCCATACTTGGTAAAGTCAAATCAAACAGAAGCATGGTGTTGATTAAAGTACAATCATGGAAAGGGAAAGATACTTCTACACGACAGTAGATGTGGGTTTTAATATTTTATATTGTGTATGGGTTGCACTTTTGCAGAAATGTATAATTACTTTTATCAAACAATTGATTAAAGTAACTTTACTTTTCACCCACTACCTTTACAATTAAAATATTATATTTCCACATCCTCCTTGTCTCTTACCTTCATGCAACCGGATTCACCAAGATCTCTATATATACTCATGCATGGTGGACATGCAAAATACAACACAGTGAAGTCTCTACTCCACAGAAAGAAAATCTCATCAGTTGAGAAATTCGTAGAGTTTAAGCATTGTGTAGAATCAAACTTGTTCATGTGTTGAACACTCTATATACATTAGTTGTTTTAGAGTTAGCTTGTCTATGTGTTAGACAAATAGATTGCCACATTTTATTGTACTTAGAATTTCCGCTTCTAGTACATGTAATTCTTGATTAAATATCAATAAGAATTATATAAAAGTATATCTGTGTGTCTTTAAATTTTTAAAAGCTAAAGTTTGTATTCAACCCTCCTTCTACAAACATTTATTGTTGTGTACTCAATCTGGGACTAACAGTATCAATGTGTATTAAGGTATTTTTCCCTATTTAAGGTTAAGAGTTCAAGTCATGTTATACACATTGGAGTATATTAGACATATTGTGTTAACTATTTAAAAAACTTATCATTACAAACTTATTTGCTCGCATAAAGGGTCTTTAGTCTAAGTGTATCAATGTGTATTAAGGTATGTCTCCCTTTTTAAGGTTAAAAGTTCAAGTCTTGTTATACACATTGGTGTATATTAGACACATTGTGTTAATCATTTAAAAAACTTATCATTACAAACTTATTTGCTCACATAAAACTACTATTAATTTCAGTTTTCATTTTTACCCTTACTTAGCTTTAACGGCTATTATGGCGTCCTCCGTCACTTGGAGGTTAAGGATTTATGTTTTGTTATTGACATAGATGTAGATTAAAAAGTTTGTGTCATCCGGTAAAAAAAATATTATTATTTACAAACTTATTTACTCATATACTACTATTCATTTTTTTTATTTTAACCTATACTAAACTTTTGCTTTTTACCCTGTAACTTATACAAGTTACATTTAATCTCATAACTTTACTTATAGTAGTAGTAAGAGTGTACACACATGGTTAAGTTTCTAAATCTATAAAAAACCAATGACATGTAAACTAAATATTGTTTACTTATAAACAAAAAACCATCTTATATATAATATTACATATAGATTAATATACTAAGAATATGATTATTTGAATATCACCCGATGCAACGTAGATGTTTGATATACCTTGTTTTTATCATTTCTTTCTTCTTAGTAACTAAAATACACCTTCTAGAACCATAATAAATTATTATTTATGAAAACAAGTATCATTATTGTTAAAAATCCTTTTAAAATTATATTCTACCACATGGTATGGTTTAGGAAATAAATTTATAAAATATACATGTTTTAGAAATTATACTATCTAGCAAAGAAATGAACGGTAACTATTTCTATGTTAATTATATATTTTAACAACAACAATATATCATTGTATGCGTGTTTAGTTCAGTGTATAGTAGTGTGCTTTTTAAACTTAGGACCAAAGTTAGCCCTTGCTTTCCTTTTTCTTTTCTTTCTTTGTAATAACACATGATAGTAGTGGAAGTTGATTTGTACACAACAAATTTTGTCCACATACAACAGGTACAAGTAGGTAATAACACGTGATACAAGTTGATAATATATAAACTATAGTGTATAGAAATTTTTGTTGTGTACCGGTAGGGTTGTAAACAAACCGAACGAACACGAGTTAGGCTTGTTCGTGTTCGTTCATTTCACTTTAGTTGAACAAATAAATGAACATAAATGGATACACGAACGGATTTTTGTGTTCATGTTCGTTTGTTTAACTTTAGCCGAATATTAACAAACACAAACGGACGAACACATATACAAATATAATACAAACTCAGCATGTTATAGATACATGTAAACGAACATAAACTATATACATGTAAACGAACATAAACGAACAAATAAATGAATATATGTATGTGTATTATCTATGTATACACACACATATATAGATAGATATACATACATGTAAACGAATAGATAAAGGAACGTTCACGAAAATAAATGAATGAACAAGGCCTTTGTTCATGTTCGTTTATTTAACTGAACGAACAAAGACTTTTGTTCGCTTTCGTTTGTTTATTAAAAAAACAAACATAAATGAACTTACCGTCGAACGGTTCATGACTAATTCACCAAATGTTCGGTTTGTTTAAACGTGTACAAATCATCACCCTTTCTTTTTTGTAGCCGGTGACTATAAACACCCCCTTAAAAAAACTCCTATATCTTCTAAAAGTAGCAATTGCATTGAAAGGAAAACGTTCATGTTCATCACCATGGAAAAAGAATATGTCGTCGTAATTGCAATTGCTGTCTCCAACAACGAAGATGGGGTTACCCTTCTTGACTCTACCTAGCACTTCATCACCATTCATAAAGTTTAAATAATCAAAACTGGTATGAATTCCAGAAGTCTTAATTCTTCGATATCCACTTCAATAAATATCTAATTTCATATGTTTTCAACTTAATTTAATCATTTGATAGTTCTTATCTTCAAGTACAAACAATTTATGTGCCATTTGATGAAGAAGGGATTACAATAAATGGCAAACAAAGCTTTAGTAAATAAACATGCATTGAGTTGCTTTCATGATTTTGTTTTGTTTATTTTATAAACAAGATTTGATTTTTATTTATCATTGATGCGTTAATTGATGATTCCAGTGCTTGAAATTAGGGTTCTTTAGCTTTCCAAAGCTTACACTCAAAGTTGCACACCAGATGTTTGTGTTTATGCCCTAAAGAGTTTGACAAGAAACCTTCTCCATGTTCTTTTCTTATTCGAATGGTGCATCAGACTCCATCTACCAAACAATTCGTTTGTGGCTTGGATAAAGTGCACGTTGGTTGTTATAACAACATACATAGGGGCGTCCCATGAATTTTGAAGACCCTGTTCAAAGTGAAAAAATGGGCCTCTTATACACACATACACACATTATATATATGTGTGTGTGTGTGTGTGTGAGCAAAAATTCACTAATACTACGATATTTATTATATCAAAAACTAAAACGAAAAAAGGTAGTAAAATAGTTTATCCTATATAGTTATATAAACCATAAAGTTCTCCTAGCATTTGTGGAAGCAAAGTTATGAATCAATTTCGTAATCAGTACTCTCAAGCTTAATTTCTTGTGACATTTTGGATCGTAAGTAGGATTTCAACAACTTAAGTTTTGAGAAATTTCTTTCTGCAGATGAACAGTTGCCGGAATAGTCACCTATATGCAATAATTTCATTGTGAAAACAATCAACTTCTTTGAAGTATTTTAAGAAATAGTTAAGTCGGATAGTTTCTCCGGGTAAATATGTGTCAAATAGTTTCAACTCCATATAAAGTTCAAGATGACTACAACATGACTTAAGATCTTTGTTATCAAATTCCTTCAACTTTTTAGGAAACAAAAAACTAAATACTTTTTCATACTCTTTGTATAGTTTAAATCTAGTTTTAAGAGAAATACTAGCTTGATGAACCATATATAAAAAACAATTAATTTATAATTTTCATGAACTAGAAAAAAGACCTCTTGATCACTTTGGTTCTCATCAAATTGTTTTTTCTATGAACCTGACACCTCTAAGGGAATACCTAATGAATATTCATTTCAATAGCAAGTTCCTTAGAGCATCAATAGCCTTAGATAACCCCGTTTCTTTGAATTCCTTGAAGTATTCGATCAACATATTCACTTCTTTAATATATTAATCAAAACAGAACTGTTTTTCGTATGAGAACCGCAAGAAATGGCCAATCATTTAATTTCCTGTCTTTTTTATTTAATTTAAAGAGAAAAAGGGTAGTATGGACATTTTTACATTACATCAACTTTTTAAAAACTAATATATCCATCAAACGGAAAAGTGTTAAATTACGAAAAATATACCAAATTAATGAGAAAATTATGCTCTATAGTTTAAGACCGATCTGGCTATAACTTTTAGAAAAAAATAGTAGTGTTTGGTGGGTTTTATTTTAGTACAGCTCGATATGTACATATGTGCAAATTTTGCACATTTGCATATCTACATCCGTTCAAAAAAATTAGATTAATTTGTGCATATGCACATGTGCACATGTCGAGCTATGCTGCAAAAATAAACATTAAAGAGCATAATTTCACAAAAAAAAAGATTTTTGAAAAAATATATCATGATTGGTCTCAAATTAAAGAGCATAATTTCTTGTTAATTTGGTATAAAAAATGTGGGGTATTGTAAAAATGTTCAAATTGCACTTAATTAATTAAGGATAAGTTTGATTAGTTTAAGGTCATCCATTAACAACTCTTTAATATGGAACATCCATCTTTTTTATCAATGGCTATAATTGGTTCTTGTAGTTCTCGTACGAAAAACAGTTCTGATTTGAACCGTCCCCTATATATATACATATATATATATACTAACATCGTACCCGCGCAATGTTACGGTGGCAAATAGTTTATGTTTTACAACATGTTGATTTTAAGAATGTAATGATATGTTATTTGCGCGATTTAATGTACGAAAAAGTTTACTACAACAACATGTTCGTTTTTTTTCCAATTTTTCCTTTATTTACATCAACTATTTTACTAATTTTAAAATACATTAAAATAAGAAAAAAGATTTATATTTATGAAATAAGGAGTGAAAAGTTAATAAGATGTTGAAAATTATGTTTATGTGGGTGTATAATTGTGTTAGTGTGAGAGAATATATTTTAAATAAATACAAAGTTAAAGTAAATTACGAGATACTAAAATGGTTAAAGATTGAGTGGATGAGATTAATTTATATAAAATGAAAATCAAGATTTTGCCTTTATTAAATTTTAAAAACTTTTAAAATTAAGGAGGAGAGAGAATATTAAATGGTTTATATATATATATATAAATATATATATATATATATAAATATATATATATATATATATATATATATATACGGGCTCACATTATTTCAATCTTTATCCAAGTTAGTATGTTTATGCAATCGTACACCAATGCATCTAATTAGAGTACAAGACTATAAGTATATAGAGGAAGAACTAAAAAAGTAAGTTCTCATGCTTGAAATATAGCTTAGAGAAAGGTATCATCCTTAGCATTTCTAATGAAACTGGTTCATATTTGGTTTATCCAAGTTAGTATGTTTATGTTTTTGATGTTGATGCATTTTGTGGTTGAATGTTAGTTTTTATATTTTCTTGATTCATATTTTTGCTCCCCGTTGCAGCTCACGGTTCCTATTGCAATTTAGAATAGTTCAAAAGAAGATAATTTTTTTCTAGAAAATACATATTTCTGAATTAGAAAATCCAACATATATCATAACTACAGTATTCAATCGATTAGGTAGGCAACTAGTAGGCAAATCCCCCTCTATTGAAGCCATGAATTTTTCATAATTTTTAACACATTGATTTTCTATAGTGCTATCATTGAAACCATGAATTTAAAAACTCAATCGGTGAGCGAAGCATTTGAGACTTGTTTAATAGATGATATTGATTCAAATGGCTATTTGGTTAACAATGTGGATTTTGAAAACTAAAATGACGATATCAATGCAGATGGTAATTTGGGGGAGAAATTGGATAGTGAAAACAAAAGCGAGACAGACTCATGTATGTATGAATCTTCGAGGTAAAGAAGATGAAAATGAAGTTGACGTTCAAAATATTAAAGGAAAGGTTTTTAATACGCTTAATGATGTATGTACGTTTTATAACCAATACATCTTTGTCCACGGGTTCGGTATACATATTCATTCATATTATAAAAACAAGACCACAAATGAAGTTTATCGTGTGTAACAAACAGGGTTTCAAAAAGGTGAAAGGCGATAGTGTTAGCGGGGATTCAAACAAATGTCGAAGAAATGTAAGAACAGGTTGCGCAACATTGTTCACATGGAAAGTTCGATTGCACCGAGGCTTGCAAATCTCTAATGTCAAAACTTAGTACACTAGGTTAAGGCCCTCTCAAATTAAAAAAAATCCATGAATGCAATGAAGTCTCCACTTGAACCGGATGTCACCTCGATGTAATGTGTCTAAATTTTATCTAGACAAAGAAAACACTACAGAGGTAAGGAGTTTTATGGGTTGATAAAACCTCTTCAAGAAAAAACCAAGATAAGATATAAACAAGTATTTTCAAATAGATCTATGTGATGATGGCCCGCCTAAAAATATATTTTGGGTTGACAGAAGATCATGAGAAGCGTATGTAAAATTTGGAGATGTCGCTTTTTATGTTACATAAATGCCCAACAAATTTAAGAGGTCATTTGCTCTATTAATTAGGGTAAATTAACATGGTCAATTCATACTTTTTGTTGATGAATCTCCATAAATGAGAAGCAAAAGACTTTTCAATGGTTATTTGTCCATTTCTTAAAGTACATGCTTAATAAGCATCTAGTTGCAATAATAACAAATTAGGATAAAGTAATCGTCAATTAATCTCCAAAGTTTTTCCGCGTACCAGACACCATTTTTGTGTATGGCATATTAATAAGTATGAGTTGGAACATCTTTGACCATTTTGCCGCCTGTTATAGTGATTTCCAAAAATGTTATACAAAGTAGAAGAAAAGTGACACGATCGCAGAATTTGAAACCCAACGAGAACATACACATGACAAGTATAACCAACAAGAATATAGAGTTAATGCTTTCTTTAAAGATGTTTTTTTGACCGGGATGACAACAAGTGATCGAAATAAGAGTATTCGTTCTTATTTTGATAATCGTGTTAACTCTAGGACTATGTTGAATGAACTTGTAATCCAATATGATAAATCTATTCATCTAATCAAAGCAAAAGCAGGTGAGTATTTATTAAAATATTGCTTAAATTTATTATCAACATTATTTATTTATCAAATTAGTTGATTCAATTTCTTTTGCTATTTTTTTAGTTATAAAGCTATAGGGATTTTATTAAACGGGTCATACATGACATCAAATTGAATTAAAATCCGTCAAACGAGCTAAAATTATAATGAGTTTAATTTAGATTCATGAATCGGTCTATAAAGTGTGAATTATAGCTAAGTGATTCAAACGGACTAAAAATTTAGTCAATTAAAGTTAAACCGGTCAAATAAAAGTTAAATTGGTCACATAAGTTAAAAGTATAGTGAATTGAAGTTAAATTACTTAAACTGGCGATAAAAGTGTGATTAAAGCTAAACGATTCAAATGGGCTATAATATAGTTAATTAATGTTAAATTGGTTAAAACGGGTCAAATTAAAGTAAAATTGGTCAAATGCGCTAAGTTAACCCTCAATTGGAATGACCATGTTTTCTTAACATATGCACATCTATTACAATATAGACACCAATATAAATGAAATGGATCATTAACAATCCAGATTTTATCAAGGAATTTTACTGGAGTACAAAGTAACTATCGCTTCTCATAGTGAAAATTACAAGTAATTTAAAGAAAATTATCATGAAAAATCCTTTAGCCTAATTAAATTACAAACTTTAGATCAAACAAGTTCCTTTTCTATAAGTATGTTGCAGGTTTGGTATTATGTTGCACTTTGTGTTTGACATGCTTGAATTCCTTGCATGTCATCAACTTTTCTGCTTTTGTGTGCACAAACACATCCAACCGACATAGGTTAATAGAATAAATCAAGTTACTAATAAAACATCTAGAAAAGTAAACATGTTATCAAAGAGCACAGAGTTGTAAAGTTTACCTATTTGCTACTTTCAGGAATACATTTACTCAACAACGAATGGGCATTAATTTCAACCTAGTACCGTGCATGACACTAATTAAGTACCATGAAAAACATTAATTAAATTCAAAGTCAAATTGGCATCATTGATCCTACAAGGAATTTGGCATCACATTGCTTTAAATTATAGTGCTATATTTTCAGTTTAATCCGAATGTCTAGCGAGATTAAATGCTTTTTATGCAACATTTACAAATCACCGGCTAGGATCACCTTTAAAGTGCCAAGGATTTATATATATATTTTTTACTAGTGACACATTTTGAGCAATAGATGACTTCACACGGGAGAAAAGACGTATCAGTTCTAAGAAACAAGTAAACGGTCGACACTCCTATAGGTAATAACAAAAGAAGTAGTAGCATATCTTAGTGACAGTTGCTTCAAATTACATTCATATATTAAGCTACAGAACTGTGTCATTATGAGGTTTAGCTCAAATTATTCTATGAATTATACTAAAATATGTGTTGTATTCTAATCTTTCCAAGTCATCTTGCACATCACTGTAGATGACACAATAATAAGCTAATCTTCAACACATAATATAAATTGGATGAGAAAAAGATTATTGAATTGGCAGTCCAAATTCGTAATATAAGTACACTAATTTCTTATGTCAATTATATTTATAGCTAAGCTAAATAAAGAAACAACTCCTTCAAGCATTTACTCGGACACATGGTGTGCATCCCATACGTACTTATCATTTGACTCATGTAATCATCAAGTTATGTCCTTTAATCTATTATATGGATTTAGGATGCTAAAAATGATGAATTTATAGACGGTTTTGAAAAAACCGTTCAATATTTCTAGAATAGGTTTTGATGATTTTGAGTTGTAATCAAACCATTCCATTCAAGCCAAAAACACAAGAAAGGGAGAGATGGATCCATATGTATTACCTACCATAGTTAAGATTCTCGAGAATGTTGGAGAGATTTGATCGATGTGGTGTGCAATTCTTCTCCGCTATTTCATTTTTTTTCCTTTTCCATCGACAAGAATTGATTCCTTTGTTTTGTTTTAGATCAATAATAAAGAGATTTGAGCCACCGAGAAAGAAGGTAACCAAATGAATGAAACGACGTTGTTATGTTGGTTCTATGCCCAAGCTTACATACCCAATAGTGTAACACCGCTTTCGTAAAACAGTGAATTCAGTAAAAATTCAAGTTTAAAATACGTGCAGGACCTTTTGAAAATCATATCCTACTAGATTAAGCAGTGAAAATTTAAATCAAAAGTTACCATCACATATTTACAACTCATAATTCTGAAACAACGTACTTGTTTGGTGTTACTCTAACCCACAACCGACCATAACATAATAGCATAACATACAATAAAGTTTTCCTCCCAAAAGGTATGTCAACCCATCTCCCCACCTAATCTTTACCTGTAAAAAGGATCAACGACGCAACATTAGCTATTTAAAATAGCTAGTGAGTACTAACTTATCACAAGCATGACTAAAGTGAGTCACATAACACAGGAATAAGCAATCAATGCTATCCTATCACATTGTGGTCATATCTTACAAGATAGCCAGTCCTGCTCAACAACCCAAACCGGGGATCGGACACAACCATCCGCGCTGGTGGCGGAACATACAGCAGCCCACCAAGCATCGTTATGAAGTCATAGGCAACATTAGGCGCGAAAGCCCCAACTCGTCAAGGAACGGTGGTCCTGCACAACCTAGACTCGGTATGGGCTCCCGAGTCCCCGTTGATCCCGAATTATGACCTAAAGGCCATACGGGATCCAGCTACAAACGGCTGACCTCAACTCCCTAGTGGGATCCAGCTACAACTGGATGACCTCAAGACCTCAACCTACTAGCAGTCCGCGGACAATTCACACACACATACATATGATCCAATCAGGATCAATCAATTCGCATGCATATCCACAAGTTCAACGAGGTGGATCTAATCGATGTGGATCCTATAGCATGCATACAACATATGATCAACAAGTATTAAGCATGGCATATCATATCAGAACAACATGGTAAGGCTTAAACCTTCATCTCTACTCATTTTTGAATAACAAAATACAACATATATCATAACTACAGTATTCAATCGACCAGGTAGGCAACTAGCAGGCAAATCCTCCTCTATTGAAGGCATGAATTTTTCATAATTTTTAACACTTTGATTTTCTATAGAGCTACCATTGAAGCCATGAATTTAAAAACTTAATTGGTAAGTGAGTTATTTGAGACTTTTTTAATCAGTGATATAAATTTAAATGGCTATTTCCTTAACAATGTGGATTTTGAAAACTAAAATGATGATATCAATGCACATGGTAATTTGAGGGAGAAATTGGATAGTGAAAACAAAAGCGAGACACACTGATGTATGTATGAATCTTTAAGGTAATTAAGATGAAAACGAAGTTGACACTGAAAATATTAAAGGAAAGGTTTTTAATACGCTAAATGATGTATGTACGTTTTATAACCAATACACCTTTGTTCACGGGTTCGGTGTACATATTAATTCATATTATAAAAACAAGACCATAAATGAAGTTTACCGTGTGTAACTAAGAGGGTTTCAAAAAGGTGAAATGTGATAGTGTTAGCGGGGATTCAAAGAAATGTCGAAGAAATGTAAGAACAGGTTGTGAAACATTATTCTCACGGAAAGTTTGATTGCACCGAGGCTTGGAAACCTCTAATGTCAAAACTTAGTACACTAGGTTAAGGCCCTCTCAAATTAAAAAAAAGTCCATGAATGCAATGAAGTCTCCACTTGAACCGGATATCACCTCTATGTAATGTGGCTATATTTTATCTAAACAATCAAAACACTACACTACACAGGTAAGGAGTTTTATGGGTTGATAAAACATCTTCAAGAAAAAACCAAGATAAGATATAAACAACTATTTTCAAATAGATCTATGTGATGATGGCCCGCCTAAAAATATATTTTGGGCTGACGGAAGATCATGAGAAGCGTATGTAAAATTTGGAGATGTCGCTTTTTATGTTACATAAATGACCAACAAATTTAAGAGGTCATTTGCTCCATTAATTAGGGTAAATTAACATGGTCAATTCATACTTTTTGGTGGTGAATCTCTAGAAAATGAGAAGCAAAAGACTTTTCAATGGTTATTTGACCATTTCTTAAAGTGCATGCTTAATAAGCATCTAGTTGCAATAATAACAAATTAGGATAAAGTAATCGCCAATGCGATCTCCAAAGCTTTTCCGCGTACCAGACACCATTTTTGTGTATGGAATATTAATAAGTATGTGTTGGAACATCTTTGACCATTTTGCCGCCTGTTATAGTGATTTCCATAAATGTTATAGAAAGTAGAAGAAAAGTGACACGATCGCAGAATTTGAAACCCAATGAGAACATACACATGACAAGTATAACCAACAAGAACATTGGGTTATTGTTTTCTTTAAGGATGTTTTTTTTGGCCGGGATGACAACAAGTAGTCGAAATAAGAGTATTCGTTCTTATTTTGATAATTATGTTAACTCTAGGAATATGTTGAATCAACTTGTAATCCAATATGATAAATCTGTTCATATAATCAAAGCAAAAGCAGGTGAGTATTTATTAAAATATTGCTTCAATTTATTATCAACATTATTTATTTATCAAATTAGTTTATTCAATTTCTTTTTCTATTTTTTAGTTATAAGGCTATAGGGATTTTATTAAACGGGTCAGACATGACGTCAAATTGAATTAAATCGGTCAAACGAGCTAAAAATATAATGAGTTTAATTTAGATTCATGAATCGGTCTACAAAGTGTGAATTATAGCTAAGTTATTCAAACGGACTAAAAATTTAGTCAATTAAAGTTAAACCGGTCAAATTAAAGTTAAATTGGTCAAATAAGTTAAAAGTATAGTGAATTGAAGTTAAATTAGTTAAACAGATAATAAAAATATGATTAAAGCTAAACGATTCAAATGGGCTACAATATAGTTAATTAATGTTAAATTTGCTAAAACGGGTCAAATTGGAGATTGACCATGTTTTCTTAAACATATGCACATCTATTACAATATACACACCAATATAAATTAAATGGATCATTAACAATCCAAATTTTATTAAGGAATTTTATTGGAGTACACAATAACTATCACTTCTCATTGTGAATATTACAAGTAATTTAATGAAAATTATGATGAACAATCCTTTAGCCTAATTAAATCACAAACTTTAGATCAAACAACTTCCTTTTCTATAAGTATGTTGCCGGTTTGCTATTATGTTGCACTTTGTGTTTGACATGCTTGAATTCCTTGCAAGTCATCAACTTTTCTGCTTTTGTGTGCGCATACACATCCAACTGTCATAGGTTAATAGAATAAATCAAGTTACTAATAAAACATCTAGAAAAGTAAACATGTTATCAAAGAGCACAAAGTTGTAAAGTTTACCAATTTGCTACTTTTGGGAATCCATTTACCGAACAACAAATGGGCATTAACTTCAACCTAGTACCATGGATGACACTAATTAAGTACCATGAATAACATTAATTAAATTTAAAGTCAAATTGACATCATTGATCCTACTAGGCATTTGGCATCACATTAATTTAAATTATAGAGCTATATTTTCAGCTTAATCTGAATGTCTAGCGACATTAAAAGCTTTTTATGTAACATTTACAAATCACCGGCTAGGATCAACTTTAAAGTGCCAATGATTTATATAAAATTGTATACTAGTGACACATTTTGAGCAATCGATGACTTCACACAGGAGAAAAGACGTACCAGTTCTAAGAAACAAGTAAACACGGTCGACACACCAATAGGTAATAACAAAAGAAGTGGTAGTATATCTTAGTGACCGTTGCTTCAAACCAGATTCATATATTAAGGTACAGAACTGTGTCATTATGAGGTTTAGCTCAAATTATTCTATAAATTATACTAAAATATGTGTTGTATTCTAACCTTTCCAAGTCATCTTGCACATCACTGTAGTTGACACAATAATAAGCTAATCTTCAACACATAATATAAAGTGGATTAGAAAAAGATTATTGACTTTGCAGACCAAATTCGTAATATAAGAACACTAATTTCTTATGTCAATTATACTTATAACTAAGCTAAGTATAGAAACAATTCATTCAAGCATTTACTCCAACACATGGTGTGCATCCCATACACACTTATCATTTGACTCATGTAATCGTCAAGTTATGTCCTTTAATCTTCATTATATGGATTTAGGTGGTTAAAAATCATGAATTTATAGAGGGTTTTGAAAAAACCATTCAATGTTTCTCGAATAGGTTTTGATGATTTTGAGTTGTAATCAAACCATTCCATTCAAGCCAAGAACACGAGAAAGGGAGAGATGGCTCCATGTTTCTTACCTACCATAGTTTAGATTCTCGAGAATATTGGAGAGATTTGATCGATATAGTGTGCAATGCTTCTCTGCTATTTCTTTTTTTTCCTTGTCCATCAACAAGAATTGATTTCTCTGTTTTGTTTTAGATCAATAAGGGAGAGATTTGAGCCACTGAGAAAGAAGGTAACCAAATGAATGAAACGACGTGGTTATGTTGGTTCTACACCTAAGCTTACATACTCAATAGTCACATATTTCCTTTCCCCCCGCTCCACACACACACATATATATATATAGAGAGAGAGTGTGTGTGTGTGTTAGAATTAGATGACAACTCTTTTATGTTACACAGCAAAAAGAACAGTTGTGGGCCTTTGATCGGTTAAAATCTATGGGTGGAAAATTACTGATTTTTGTGTGTGTACAAGGTATAGTGGGAATAGGATTTATTTCTCTCTCATTCACATGTTATGTACCATCTCTTCTCTATTCAATAGACTCTCTCCCCTCGTTCCCTTTTTCTTCAACCGACGATTTCAAATACGTTAAGTTTAGATATGGCGGCCGTAAAGTCCAATTTGTTGTTGGTGATAGCTTCCAGGTGACTGCTATGCTGTATATTACAAAAACCAGACACGCGGCAAAGTTATATGGAAAGTATGATATGTTGTTGACACACTCTCTCGTTTCCTTTTTGTCGTGTTTAATCTGCCCACCGGCCAACAACATCAACCTTTTCTCCAACCGACAACTGCTGACTTTTTCAGCGCCTGGCATCTACGAACCTACATGATTTCTGTTGCCCCCTAAGAAACCCCATTCAGGCTTCTACCCTTCGATAAGATTGGCTACCGACTAAAATGTCTCCCTAAGTGTAAGGTTGTCATGGGTTTTGTAAATATATCAAACAGAATTTTGATTTCTAAACATGTGGATGAATTACGTTTGTAACAGCTGCTTTTGGAACCACCTCTTTTTTAAAGAAAACTATTCATGTTCAAGATTTCAATTTCTTATGATTGATGTCCTTGGAAGTTTTCAATTTGTGCCATTCTAGTTCATGGATTTGTAGACTCTAGCATAATTCTGATAAAAGAGCTGTTGTTATTTCAACTTTTGATGATCTCCTTGATTCCTTACGCCGCTCCATTTTGTTTGCAAAAGAGAGAGATTTTAGATATTGCATAAATATGAAGTGCCCTGGTAAAGGAGTGCATTACTTTCAAAATGTATGCATTACATTTTCAATGCAACTTCAATTTATTTTCAATGTTGATTAAAGTATCTCTCTTAAAGAAGGTATAATTAGGGTAAGGATTTACAATGTGTACATGTGGTTTTGTGTGCATTGGTGTTGAATATATGCATGAGTTGCGTATGTATGCACACATTCTCCTGTATGTAACTTGTGCAAGTAAGTTCTTTATCTTTTAGTTTTAATCCTTCTTCATCTACTTTTTTTTTTTTCATTTTTTGACCTTTACAGTGGTGATCGCCTACATGTTGGTTTATAATTAAGCAGATACATTAATTTTGAATCAAGCTATAACACCTCCTAACCGGCATAAATTATGGGGCTTATCTGCACCTCGCGTGTAGCCTGTCACTAGCTGCTCTTGGTATACAGCTCGCTGTATACCCTGCTACTATTCTCGGTATAAAGATACATCTCGTACGTAGCTAGGTACTCACTATTCTCCCCATGCATAGCTACACCTTGGCATAACTACACAACAATTACAACATTACACCTCGCACGTAAATCGGTTCCTTACTGCTACATACATATAACAAATATATCACTTAACAAATTTATCATGCTGTTCATGTTGTGCATACTCATGTGCTCATCATACTAAAGTAAAAGTATACTCACCTTAGAATTCAGATATATATCAAACAGAGCTAACTCATAAGTATCACGGAGAATATGTCAACACTTATTTGTTGGTCCTATATGTCCAACACACAACTTAAGACGATATTGCTGATAATAAATAAACCTATAGGGTCGCACGTAAAGAGCAAACAAATGCTAATTATATATTTTGAGTATGATTCAAAATATAATCAACCCTAATATATATTTGATTGGACACATTATTATTTAAGTGAAATAATAATCTTACGATAATATATTTGTATATATTAATTATGAGTAAACTTGTTACTCATATTATATATCTTTTTATAAGGAAATACATTTAGATGTATCCCCTTAATATGTTGGAACTATTTATAATTGTTTCTTGATAAAATCTTTTGTATAATTATAAATACATACACACAAAAACACTTATGGGATGGACCCTCTTTTACATTGAATGTTGCGTGTGTGTATATATATAAAAGGAATGATTGTCCTTTGTTTTTAAAACACACATACAATACACGCATGCAAGATATCTTATGGCCCCCTTCCCAAGTTTTTTAAATGGACTGCCGAAAAAGAAAATATGTAGTTTTGTTTTTGTTTTGCTTTAAGTGTGTATGTGTGTGTTGTATTATATAATAGAAAAGAAACATTATAATTTGGTGCTGTGGTTATCCCACGGCTTAAAAAGAGAAAAAGAAAGTTAGAGAAATAGTTCTATCTTTTGGATTTCAAGCTTCTCTCTTGTTCTTGTTAGTCCATGACCTCACATTCAAGAAAGCAAAGAGAGTGTTATTTTATATAAAAGTAAGCTTTCTAGGTTGTGTTGGGGTTTGTTCGGTTTTTCAAAATATATTTTAGCAACGGAAGCATGAACAACAATTTTAAACTTTTTAAAACTCCTCACCAATGATCCATATGCAAGCCTTAAGAGAACAAAACAACCATAGAGTGTTTAGAACTACAACCTTTGTAATGTGATTAAACTGTTGGTAAAGTAGTTGATCAAATAGAAGTCAAGAAGAGACTTCCTCCAAGGTATGATCAAGCCAATGATCTCAACATCTTGAAATGCTAGTTTCTCCTACCCTTGAAGCTCAAGAAAGCAAGGAACAACCTCTGTCCTTCCTCTTAAACTAGATGTATGTATTTTGAGTATGTATTAAAGTATCACTCTTTGCTAACTTAGTGCACCAATACAAGTATGTAAGGATGCATATAAGTCTTAGAACAACTCTCTAAGGAATAAGCAAAGGTGGTAGCATGCAAAATAACTACACAAAGGACCATGCAACACTTATAAAAAGCCAAGAAACAAAACAAGAGAGGGGTCCCCTCTCATGGCGAAAATCGGCCGAAAATAAGAGAGGGGGGCCTCCCTTTTGCCTTGCTTCTTCATTTCATCCTCCATGCCATGTCCATGTTGAATCATTTTCAAGTAAGCTCAAAATAGGGCCCCTTTGTGAATTATGTGAGGATTTCTAGTTCTTTTTCTTTTAAATACATAATGAAAATACTATATGTTCCATACAATGTATAAAATACATCTACATGTATTTTATATACACACTTGATTGTTACTAGTAACTCTTAATTTGTAACAAAGATATACATACATATATATAATTTTTATTAGTAACAAATTACTTATAACAAATATATGTGTGTGTGTGTATATATATATATATACACACATGTATAAAATCATGTGTTTATATTTATGTATTTGATATGCATTATCTTATATCCATATATAAAAGTAATATTATTATTTCACATAAATAATAATATACAACAATGCATATAAACTTATATATATAATGATTTGGAAACATATTTAAATCATATTCAAATATGTAATTGGTGTCCATTGACTGTAAATGTGTGACCCTATGGGTTTATTTGTTATGAGTAATATGCGTATTAATTTGTGTTTTGTGCACATAGAACCAACAATCTCCCACTTGCACAAGTTACAACTTAAGTCGATATAGACAATGGTAAGAATGTCTAGCAACATCTCATTGCCCCTAATGTATAAATAAAGTGTGTTCATCAACAGTTTTACGAACTAAATTAACTCACTAGCTACAAATCGTTGTTATAGGTAAGTCATCAATTATCCCTTTGTTTTAACATCTCGTTGAACATGAGACATGGATCGTCATCGATTCTCATATGGTGTTCAACTTGTTTTATGGCCCAGAGATATTATACTCCCAATTAAATGAGAGAAACAAATTCCATCTTGACAACAAACGTCTTTTATAAGACTCATATCATACCTAATAATGACCTTTATAAATACTCGGTTAACAATAGTGTTTAACCACATTAAAGCATGATGCTCCTCATACTCGAGTCTCAATATGTGTCTCAGGTCTAAAGATACAATGATACCACCTTTTTCTCAAGATTCGCTTTGGCTGCAAACCCTTTTGCAGGTCATGTCCAATGTTTCTTTCCTAACAAACATTAGTGATCTTGAGAGCAGGTCATGTCCATGAAGTGATCTTGAGAGCAGGTCATGTCCAATGTTTGTTCCCTAACAAACATTAGTGAATTTGGCTGCAAACCCTTTTGCCTACTTTCATCACAAATGAAAGTCAACCAACCGATTCACATTAGTCTTAATTCATAACTATTCCCATACTTATAATCGACTATTGATGTTTTAGAATAAAGAATTATTCATGGATTTAAACATGCTAATAAAGAACACAATAAATATTAATGAAGTGATCATATCCAATATATCATTCAGATAAAATAGGTATTGTCATAATGTTCCAAAATATCCAAATACTAAATTACAATTCAAATCCAATCCCATGCAAAGCGAAGACCTATTGCCCTAGTATGAGACTCATGCTTAGTAAAGGCAAGAGATTTTGTAAAAATGTCTGCAAGATTTTGATCTGTATGAACTTTGCGAATACACACATCTCCTCTATCCACTATATCCCGTATGTAGTGGAAACACCTGAGGATGTGTTTGGTGCTGTGATGTGATCTAGGTTCTTTTGCCTGGGCAATAGCACCTTCATTATCACAAAATATCTCTATAGGGTCTTGAATGCTTGTTACTACCTAAAGGTCAGCAATGAACTTCTTCATCCAAGAAGCTTCTTGTCCAGCCTCAGAAGCAGCAATGTATTTGGATTTTTTAGTGGACTGTGCAACTACACTTTGCTTAGAACTTTTCCAAGCAACCATGCCTCCATTCATAACGAAGACATAGCCCGATTGTGATCGAGAACCATCTTGATCTGTTTGGAAACTAGCATCTTTGTAACAATTTACACAAAGATCTTCTTCCAAACCCCCATATATTAAGAACATGTCTTTGGTTCTTCTCAAGTATTTTTAAATATTCTTGACTAGTGGCTATCAGCTGGGTTTTGCTGGTATCTACTCGTCATGCTCAAGGCATACGAGACATCTGGCCTAGTACATAGCATGGCATACATGATGGATCCAATTGTAGAAGTATATGGGATCTCACTCATTCTATCTCGCTCTTCCTTTGTGCTAGGGCTTTGAGCTTTACTCAAAACCATGCCTTGTGCTATTAGCAAGAATCCTCTCATTAAATTCTCCATCTTGAACCGTTTCAAGATCTTGTCAATCTATGAACTTTGACTTAAGCCAATAAGGCGCCTAGATCTATCCCTATAGATCTTTATACCAAGAATAAAGGCGGCTTCTCCCAAGTCTTTCATCGAGAAACACTTCCCAAGCGATGACTTAATGTCTTGCAAGGCCGGGATGTCGTTTCCAATGAGAAGTATGTAATCAACATACAAGACAAGGAATCCTACTGTGCTCCCACTAGTTTTCTTGTAAACACACGGTTCATCTTCTAATTTGATAAAACCGAATTCTTTGATTTTCTCATCAAGTTGAAGATTCCAACTTCAAGATGCTTGGTTTAGTTTATAAATGGATCTTTTAAGCTTGCACATCTCATTAGGATACTTAGGATCTACAAAACCTTCGGGCTGAACCATATAGACATCTTCACTTAAGGGTCCATTTAGAAAAGCCGTTTTGACATCCATTTGCCATACCTCATAGTCATAATATGTGGCTATGTCAATAAGTATTCTAATAGATTTAATCATGGCCACCGGAGAGAAAGTCTCATCATAGTCAATACCATGAGTTTGAGTGAACCTTTCGCCACTAGCCTTGCCTTAAATGTGTATACATTTCCATCCATGTCGGTCTTCTTTTTGAAGACCCACTTGCTCCCTACAGTCTTACTATTAGGAGGAAGATCAACCAAGTCCCACACTTGATTTTCATACATGGAATGCATCTCAGTTTCATGGCATCAAGCCATTTATTGGATTCCGGATCGGATATAGCATCTTGGTAGTTAGTAGGCTCCGAAGAGTCTACCAAGAAAATCTCATCATTGGACATGAGAAATCCATATCTCTCGGATCCGGACTTGTATTTTGTGGCCAACCTGACTTGTATTTTGTGGTTCTTGAATTTCTTCATAGTCTACATTGCTCCTACTTGCCTCTTTCAAAAGAAACTTCTTTTCTAAGAAAGTGGCATGCCTAGAAACAAACACTTTGTTCTTAGCTGGGTTGTATAAATAATATCCTAATGAATCTTTAGGATATCCCACAAAATTATATTTGATAGATCTAGGATCGAGTTTGCTTGAAGCCTCTTGTCATACATGAGCTTCACAATCCCAGACTTTCAAGTAAGATAAGTTCGGAACCTTTCCATATCACATCTCATATGGTGTCTTATCTACCTTCTTGGTGGGAACCATATTCAATATGCACACAACAGTTAATAATGCATAACTCCAAAAGGACGAGAGTAGAGTCCTTCGGCTCATCATAGACCGAACCATATCTAGTAGAGTTCGTTTCCTCCTTTCTGACACACCATTATGTTGTGGTGTTCTAGGAGGAGTAAGTTGTGAGATAATCCCACAATTACTAAGATGATACATAAATTCTTGGCTTAAGTACTCGCCACCTCGATCGGAACGAAGGGCCTTGATTTTTTTGTTGAGTTGATTTTGTACTTTGTTTTGAAACAACTTCAACATTTCAAATGTTTCATGTTTATGTTTATTAAATAAACATAACCAAATTTACTATAATCATCGGTGAATATAACGAAGTATCTATCACCATCCCTAGACATTGATCTAAAAGGACCGCATACATCCGTATGTATGATTCTTAATAGATCTTTGGCTCTTTCACTTGAACCGGAGAAAGGAGCCTTAGTCGTATTCCCATATAAACATGATTCGCAAACTTCAAATGAACTAGAGTCGTTTGATTTTAGAATTCCATCCTTTTGAAGTTTTGCGATACGTTTCTTGTTTATATGACCAAGTCGACAATGCCATAGGTATGTTTGACTTAAGTCATGCTTAGGTTGTTTGGTGCTAGTGGTATATATAGAGTTATCATCAAGAGATCTTTTAAGATTAACTTCATAGATTCCATTATGAGGATAAGCCTCAAAATGTCGTCTTTGATTAACTTCAAGATTAACTTCATAGATTCCATTACGAATGCTATCATCAACGAACCCAAAAGTGAATCCTGATTCTCTTAACTGAGCTACTGAAATAATATTCCTAGTTAGACTTGGTACATAACAAACTTTGTTTAATATTAAGTATAGGCCATTTGGTAATAATAATTCAAAAGTTCCAAGGGCTTCAATAACAAAATTTGCTCCATTGCCCACGTGGAGGTCCAAATCGCCTGGTTTCAGCAGCTTACTTCTTCTCAACCCCTAAACATTATTGCAAATGTGAGTTCCACAACCGGTAATAAGTACCTAGGAATTAATAGGAAAAATATACATTTCAATCATACATACATATATATATATATACATATATATATATGAAGTGCTAGCCTCACCAGCCTTCCTTTTCTTTAACTCTACGAAGTAGGTTAGACAATTGTACCTCCAATGTCCTACCACCCCGCATTCAAAGCACGGGTTGATCTTCGGAACCTTTCCTACCATCTTGGATGTAGGAGCTTTGGCAACTTGTTTTCCTTTGTCCTTTCCTTTCACTTTCCCTTTGCCCTCCCCCTTTGAGTTGTTCTTTTTCTTCTTCTTGATTTTCCTTTCCTGAATCATCATGACCTGAGGCGTTTTGCTTGGAATCTTACCCTCAGCAGTCTTAAGAGTCCCATGCAACTCTCAGACAAATTTCTCCCAATTGCTTATGTTATAATTAATGACAAATTGATCATAAGCTTTGGTCAATGAGTTAAGGATCATATCTTCTACAAACTCGTTGGTTATGGGAGATCCAAGCCTAGCAAGTTGGTCAATGTAGCTTTTCATATTTAGCACATAGTCGCTAACGGATTGACCTTCCTCCATTTTGGATGCATGGAAGGCTCAAGTGACCTCAAAGCGTTCTTGCTTTGCTTACTTTTGGAACATTTCCACAAGCTGGCGAAGCATCTCATATGCTCCATGCTGATTAAGGTTCTTTTGAAGATCCGGAGACATGGTAGCAAGCACGAGGCATGCAATCTTGACCGAGTCGTCGGAATGCTTCATCCAAGCATCCCTAACGGCTTTGGCTGCAGTTAATGGAGATTCCTCTGGGACGGGATTCTCAAGTATGTACAATTTCTTTTCGTGCTAAAGAACGATTCTCAAGTTACAATACCAGTCTAAGAAATTTTTTGTTTTTCCCAATGAAGTATAAAACTAACAATGATTAATATCAAAGTGCGGAAATAGTTTTGAAGTAATGAACACACGAAAGTTTTCAAAGTAGGATTATATTAATAACCAGACTTCAAAGAGTGCACAAGAACAAACTTGAGCACCGAGTATAAACTAAATCAAGAACAAACTTGAATGCAAATTAGCGAATGAATGATTAACCTTTTCTCGAATATCGAGCAGGTATTTATAGGCTAAGTAAACTAATCCTGAACATCTAAATAAATTACACGTGTACCGCTCTTCACAAAATTAGGAACAGAAAACAAGATTGCCGTTTCAAGCTCCTTCAGATGCGCAGATCGTGCACTTTGCATAATAGGAAGATTCTGGTAGTCAGATTGACGTTCACTTCAGAACAAATCTTCACATGAACTTTAGGCTTCTTTCTTCAGATGGCGCGTCAGAACAGTTTACAATAGAATAATGAATACACCTTCAGGCACTTTCTTCGAAAGCTCCTTCAGGAATGGAATATATACAAATAAAGGACTAATGATCTCCCTCTATTTGTTTATAATTCATGACTATTTACAAATTGAATAAAGAATAGAAAGAATAAAGAATAAATGAATTACTATTCTAAATAACCTGTTTGAACTCCTCAGGAACGAGTTCATTTGGAGTTTTGAGCTCCATTTGATTCATGTATTCATCCAGAATGTCTTTGACAGCCGGATCTTTATGGTCTATGAAGTATCTGAGAGATTTTAGATGAAGCCTATCAGCCTTAGCGAAATCTGAAACTCTCTGAAAGCGAATCTTATCGTATGCATCAAGAAAGTAAAATCCCCTTGGATTTGAGAGAAGTTTACCCACTTCACGAATGTATCCAGAAGGTAAAGAAGTGTCAAAGCCTTTGCAATTGGGAAGCTCTCCAAGAGATATTAGCTCCAAAATTTGTTGCTGAGACTTTTTGTGTGTGATCCTCCTTCTCTGAAATTTTATCTTTTCAGCTCGTGAGGGTTTTTCCTTCTGTGGCAAGACTTCTGCATCAGATCCCCTCTTCTTCACTTCCTCTTCGTAAAAGTCAATTACTTTGGTGATTTCTCGTTGAACGAACTCAACATCATCAGTCACATTGCGTTTTGATAAACAAGCCATTATTTCAGCCCATTCAGAAATAGCACAGTTGAGTTTGACATTCTTAACTGTGTATTTACTAAAGAGAGGAAGATTTTTGCGTTAAATATTCAGAAAGATTTCATTGTCTACTTTCTTTAGTCTTACTGAAGTGATCTTATCTCGATGTATTCTTTGATGCTGAGAGCTTATCTACTGTTCTTGTTTAGCATCCAAAATCTTTTTTTCTTCTCTTGTAAAGCTTTTTCAACTTTGATCTCCTTCTGAATCTGTTTTTGGTGATCCAAAGGAGATAGATCAATTTATTTGCAGCAACTTCTTCAAGTGCCAATTTCTCTACTACTATTCTGCCAAGTTCATCAGCCACTTTCATCTCTTTGGCTTTCGGATTTTCATCATCTGAGTCATCTAAATCATATGTACCCTTATTCATCAGATCATCCAGAGAACTTATTATTGCTTTCCCTTTACCTTTATCAGCACGGCTTGGCTAACCACTAGATGATGGAGCAACTGATTGAGTGGGAATTTGAGAGGCTTTAGCATCTCTTATTATTTGTTGACATTCAGCTCCATCTAACTCAGTACTGAAGAGTTCAGCTTCAGCTTTCCTCTGATCAAGGAGACACTTGAGCTCCCCCTTAACAAGTGCCTTAGCTTCTTCAGCTTTGGCTAGCCTGGCCTCGAAATCGATCAAGGCTTTATTCTTATTCTCTTCAGTAGCTTTGAGGTGAGCCACTTCATCTTCTAATCTTTGCATGGCTTCAACTCGTGAATACTTTCTTTGCCAATTGATAATTTTCCGATCAGCGGCAGCTTTCTTTCTCATAATCTGACAGATTTTGGACTTTCATCAAACTTTCTCCCCCTTAGAAGCTGCAAAGATTCCTGAAGCTTCTATCGTTCGGGACAGAGCCGAAATCTCATTGGAGAGTCCAGAGAAGGAGGGAGCAAATAAATCCTGCAACTGACTAGTTGTTGCTTCAGAAAGATTGACAGCATGAATGTTGTCAACTTTGGATGAAAGAGAATGTACAGATGTTGAGAGAGCGGAGAGTTGGGAGTTGAGTTTAGAGAACTCAATGGTGGCAGAATCAGCCATAGTTTTCACAAGAATCTGAAATTGTTTGAACATCCCATGACGTGTCAGATTTTGACGGTCAATGGTTTTGGTGAGGGTTGTGAAGTGGTGTTGATAGAATCAACCAGAGAGTTTAGCTCAGTTTCGAGCTTGGTTTGATTATTGGCGATACAAGACCCTTGAAAAGTATTAGTCTTGACAAGTTGTGAAACTGAAAGAAAATTTTCAGATAGACTTTCCAGGAAGGAAGCAATGTCTATTGAAAGCTCAGAAGGTTGGGAATGTGCAGACTTGGGGGATTGAAGAAAATCAAAAGTATCACTGTCATCAAAAGGATTAACAGTTGTTTCAGGAGAAGTGAGATCAAAAAGTTTGTTTAGAAGGGATGTGGAGGCCATAGTATCGGTAGGAGTGACTGATACATCAAGGGCCTTTGGCACAGTTGCTTCAGTTACAGTCTGGCTTAAGACTGTGTCTTCATGAGCATGGGTAATCTCAACTAAAGGAGTTTGAACTTCAGTCTCATTGATTTTGGAAGGTTGGGCATCACTCTGAGTTTGGTGTGGAACTAATAAATCATCTGCCCCGGTGGAATCCATAGTGTCAATTGGGTTTTGTGACACATCAAGGGATTTAGGTGCAGTTTCATCTTCAGGGAGGACTGAAGAGTCAACAACTGGTTGGACCTCAGAAACTAGGGGAATTTTATTTTCATCATTGGTATTAGGCTGAGCATCAGATTCAGCCGGTTTGGTTGCTGACACATCATGTGCTTGGTCTATATCCATAGTATTAGTTGGGTTTACTAATTCATCAAGGGAAAGAGGTGGCATTTCAGCAGATCAGGAATGGTAGTTTCCTGTACTGGTGGAACCTGAGTTGTAGTGGGTGTGCTAGCAGACTCATTAGTGAGGATAGATAATGTCTCGGCTGACTTGTTTTTGTCAGTGTCCTGAACTTGATTTTGTAGAAGGGGGACTTCAGAGATAGCACGGGTTTGAGCTATCTCTTTATCAGTCAGAATGTGTTCTGAGAGCTTAAGTAAAGGAGATTTTACCTGAACAGCTTTAGTAGATTTTGATTTTTGAAGCTGAGTCTTGCGAAGAACCAAAGGTGTGTCATCAGGGGAGTCCTCACCTGAAGCATAGTAGGAGGTGATGGGACCGGAAGAAATGGTGGATTTTTGGCGTTTGGCGGTTGAGAGTGATTTGGGTGTTTGAGTGGTGGTGGTTTGTTTAGTGGTGGTGGTGGTGGATTTTGGTATAGCTGAAGGTTTGATGGATGGTTTAGACGAAGTGGATATCAGTTTCCTTTTCTTTGTTTTAGAAGGGGAAGACTGAAGCACATGGTGTTGGGTTTTAGAGGGTGCAATTTCAGTTGATAACCCTGAATATGGTAGTGGGATGGTAGGAGAAGTTTTCAGAGAGACTAGTGCAAGCATTGGGGTGGTTAAAGCTGGGTTGAAGGCAGACGAAGATCCTGTCCATACTGAACCTGGTAGTGAGGGAGATGGAAGCAGAACTGAGGCAGAGTTGTATTCTTCAGTTGTCAGCAATGAGTAGATAACAAGGACATAAACCTGGGAAAAGGAATGTGTTGAGACCTTGTGCGCGCCGTCAGTGAGACCAGAAGACTTTCCATTATGAGTTTAGCGTAGTCAATGTTATGACCATGGATAATGGCATAAGAAATTTTTAGAGCTGCTTCATTGACCTGGTCAAGACCACCGGTTTTGCTGGTCATACAAAAGTTTAGATGAGCAATCAGACAGTTTCACTCCTTTAGGAGGTGAGTGCGAACCATTGAGTGTCCTTTCACTTTGTGCTCATCAGCGTATTGAAAGAAGGAGAAGAGCAGCTCCTTTGCGTTGGGAGTGGATGATGTGAGTTCCCGGCGAGGAAGATGGAGAACAGATGCAAGAAAATCCTTGGAGATTTCAGCGGGCTTGCTACCAGAGAGCATACTGAAGTGAATACTTTGGCCGGAGGTTTTGGGGTTAATGACTTCAGCGGTCATCCAGAACTCACAGAGATGTTCATCGAACATCAGAACCTTTGCTGAGAGTGCAA
This sequence comes from Dittrichia graveolens, assembly GCA_038502395.1. Taxonomy (NCBI): domain Eukaryota; kingdom Viridiplantae; phylum Streptophyta; class Magnoliopsida; order Asterales; family Asteraceae; genus Dittrichia; species Dittrichia graveolens. The sequence goes on from JARJIL010000006.1 coordinate 70,663,010, forward strand.
AGTTCAACGGCAGTTATGAAGGTAGGTCATGATTTGGTGAAGTGGTGAGGATGGAGGAGGAATGGGGAGGTCAGTAGCATAGTTGTTGTCCTTAAAGCAGATGGACGCCAGGGGAATTTTGGGAACGACATCACCGGGGAGAGTCACCTTCGTAGAAGCAATCATGGGAGCCATGGGATTAAGCACAAAGAGAGTATTTAATTTTGAACAAAGAGAAATCGCCGGAGAAGATGATTTGCAGGTGAAGAACTTGAAAGGGAGATTTGGGGTTTTAAAGGGGTTTAAACTGAGGCAATCTGAGCGGTTGAGGGAATCTAGGGCGAAAATGGGCGCGTGATTGCGGAAAATACGCAAGGATAACTTTTGTGATGTCAAACAGTTATTGGTAAAACCATTTTACCCGGTGTAATCTTGGAAATAGCTAAGCTTCATCATCAAACCATTAGCAAGGAGATAAAATTTCACAAGGCAAAGGGATAAAAAAAATATCCAAACTTTGCATTGGAAATTTTTCAATCTAAAAAAAATTAAAATAAAAAGGAAGTAAATATTAAAAAGAAACACAATGCCAACAAGAATAAGAGCTAAACTTGGATATTACTAATTCCATATATAAACAAAAGATGATTACATGATTTTGATCACGATTTTCATTGACTGCCAAAAAGGAAAATTACAACCATGTTTAAGATAAGATATAAATTTGATATGATACATTAATCCCAATCCCTTCATTAGGAATACAAACAGTGATCACATAGCAAACTGGAAAGAAGACGAATGTAATAGTAAACTCCATGAGTTTTCAAGAAAGTGAAAGATTTTATGTGAAATTTTGCAGACGATGAAAAAGGAAAGAAAATCTTCGGTTGTTTATAAAGAAAATTACGCATGATTACGCTTCAGAGATGATTTGACAATCAGAGAGAGACTGGGTAAAAGTAATTATTCAATCTTAGCTATTAGGGTGGCTGGCATTAAATGTGACAAGAAAGAATGAATAGTAACAATCAAATTTACCCGAAATAGCTACATTTCTAAAGGATTTAGCATTCAAATTTCTACAACTAGTAGGTTGAACCGGTGTTCATCCGGGGCTTTTGTGAAGATGTCAGCGAGCTGATGTTTTGTAGAGATGAAACGAAGCTCGAGTTCATTCTTTGCTATGTGATCTCGAATGAAATGATGGCGTACATCAATGTGCTTTGTGCGAGAATGAAGCACAGGATTATTGGAGATTGCAATAGCACTTGTGTTAACACAATAAATGGGAGAGCGCTGAAAAGTAATGCCATAGTCAGCTAGATGATGTTGCATCCATAGTACTTGTGCACAACAACTCCTAGCTGAAATGTATTTAGCTTTAGCGGTGGATAGTGAGATGGAATTCTGCTTTTTGCTTTGCCAACTTACTAGTTTTCCACCTAGTAGCTGACACCCACATGTAGTACTCTTCATATCAATCTGACATCCGGTGTAGTCGGAATCTGAAAATCCAATTAGATTAAAGCCGGAGTGTCTAGAGTACCATAGCCCTAGTTTAGGTGTACCTTTCAGATATCTGAAAATTCTTCTGACAGCTGTCGTATGTGACTCCTTTGGATTCGCCTGAAACCTGGCACATAGGCATGTGGAAAACATTATGTCAGGACGACTAGCTGTCAGATATAACAAGGATCCGATCATCCCTATAAAAGTGGGAAGATCAACTGCTTTCCCGTTTGGATCGGATGTAAGCTTGGTTTTTGGTACAATGGGAGTCTTCATCGGGGAGGAGTCTGAAAAGTTGAACTTCTTGAGTAAGTCATTGACATATTTCCCTTGATTCATGAAGATGCCTAGGTCAGACTACTTAATCTGAAGCCCAAGGAAGAAGTTCAATTCTCCCATCATGCTCATTTTGAACTTCTCTGACATGATTTTCTCAAATTTCTTGCACAAACGATTGTCAGTAGAACCAAAAATGTTATCATCAACATAAATTTGAACTAGAACGAGTTCACCTTTTTCTCTACATAGAAATAGAGTTTTGTCGATGTTCCCTCTCTGAAATCCATTCTTGAGAAGATGAGTGGACAGTGTTGTTGGAATATGCCCGCTGACATGAACGAGTTAATGGCACTACCGATGAGGTATAGGCCTATTGGGTCACACACCAAGTATTGATTCCAGCAAAACGATCAAGCAATAGAGAGAAAAAGGCCAAAGTGGGTTTTGGTAGGATGGTATACGGGCCGTGTTTTTGAACACGGGCCGTGTCCAGTCCAACATACACGAGGCGTATTGGCCCAATTCAAGGTCGTGTAGTTTGGGCCTACACGGGCCGTATAGATGAACACGGGCCGTGTAGTGCCTCTTAGACACGGGCCATCTTAGCCTAATTGGGGCCATGGACTTTGGGCCTACACGGCCGTGTAGACTTACACGGGCCATGTACGTTCGCTGTAACAGCAGAATTAACAGCCTTAAACACTTGGTTTAATGGGGTTAACTTCTAATAATGATGGTAGACAAAGAGACCACGAGTTATCAGCACTAGTAGAGGCTTTTGGCTATCACTTTGTCCCTTGGTTGACATTAGAACTCTCTCTCTCTTGTTCTTGGTGTTCTTGAGCACAAGAAACAAGATATACAAACACTTGGTTGTTGCTTTGGTGATTACACATCAACTTACTAGCACTTAGGAATCAAACAAGCTTGGGGTGAATTTCATTGGAGGGGTTCTTTGTTGGATTCTAAGCTACTTGACAAGGAATGTTAACTTGTGTTTTGATCAATTGAGGTATAACCTTTCTTCTTATCTTGTTCATATTAGTTGCAATGTCATTGTTAGATTTTGGTCCATGGGAGTGTATTCACTAGTTTGGCGTCGATTTTTTTTTTGTTATACATATTGCTTCCGTTGCTACTTGTTTTTGCCAAACGAATACCTTAAGTGGTATCAGAGCCATATCAAACATGGCTTTGCACTATTGAGTCTAGAAAACCATAAAAATGTTTTTGAATAAGAAAAGTGTTTTCTTAAAATTGGTTTTTCCATTGAGACTCTTGTTGTGCTAGAATAGATTTATTCGTAGACGTGTTAATATATTTTAGTTTTTATATTTATATATTTGTTGTAACTTGGCATGAAGTGTACACAAATATATACTTATAAATGTATATATGAATATGTGTCTCAAAAATGGTTTGATACACTAATGCATATGTACAAGGATTGTCCTTTTAGTGCCTTTGATGTTTTGACAATCTTAACTAAAATATAGATATATTTGTATATCATGGTTATGTGTGGCACACCATGTTTCTATGTGATATGTTTGGTTTGATTCGGTAACAAGGTATGCCCCTAGACCTATGTGTTGTGATGATTGATTAATTTTTGGTTTTTGCCGGCCTGCGTGCTGTATTGTTGTAACAATATTAATTTATTCACTTATTGGTGCGGCTTGCACGCCGTTTCTTTTAGTCTATGTATTTGTATAAATAGTATGTGATTGCGACTTGCGTGTCGTTTATATATATTCTATGTATTTGTATATAGTATAGAATTAAAACCAAAATAGTCAACGGGAGTCATGGTGATGACGTCTTGGCGAGAAGGAATCAACATGCTATTGGAGGTGTTGGATTCAGTGGGATCTCATCCAACGAGACCATATCTTGTCCTTAGATTTTTGGCCTCGTTTTCCCCGTTGTGACTCACGGGGAAAACGCATAGGAATTATGGGCATGTTACCGAATCGTATGTATAGATGTTTGCGTGGTTGTATTTTATTATTCTATGCATGGATTAGGATTCGCATGCTAGATAATTTTTCTATAAAATTAAATAAAATACAATGTTTGTTAAAATGGTTAACAATTGCGCGTGAATAGAATTCACAAAGAAAATATAAAAATGGTATTATATTAAAAGTGATTAAAATCGTTTTGACATTTACTTTGTTAATTCATAAAAGGGTTTTATAAACCGGAAACAAAATCCCGTTTTTCAAAATGTAAATCACGCACCATCCATAAGATGACACCACCCGAATCTAACGAAGCAAGGATGATTGTCGAGCTAAGCACGAGTCATTTCTTGTGTAGTTGTGTGGAAGGTGAGTGGGGTAACTCGCATGATTGGTTGTCGAGCTAAGCACGAGCCAATTAATGGTCGAGAGTGCCACCCGTGTGTCTTGTCGGACGATTTACAATTTTAGTATATAATTCTTGGTTAGTTGTCGAGCTAAGCACGAGCTAAACAAAAATATATATTAAGATTGGCGTAAGATAGGGATCAAACATGCCAACCGACATAATGGATATCAACGGATCCCGCAAGTGTCTAAGAGTTGTAATAGAGATTACAATTGGTAAAATGGTTGCCGGCCTAAATAGCTTCGCCACGTGATCCGCGGTAAACCCGTCACGGTGTGAGGTGAAATAACGTTCTTAGCCCTTGTTACATATAAATTGTTTTGTTTAAAACTATGGGTACTTATTTTAACAAGGATTTCCAAACTAATTAAAACCACTTTGCTATTTTAGATGGCGTCTTCAAGCAACACCAACACCACCAACCATTTTTCACTTACAGTTTTCCTTGTGAAGGAGAAACTCAATGGTAACAACTTCTTGGATTGGTTTAGGCAACTTAAACTTGTCGTATGCCAAGAAGGGAAGATGGTTACCATATAGGAGGCCTTACCCGAGGCTCCTGCTGCCAATGCCACTCGGGCTATCCGAGACGCTTATGAGAAGCGTGTCAAGGATACCGAGGACATTACTTGCCTCATCCTAAGTACTATGATCCCCGAGCTCCAAAAGCAAATGGATCATTTGAGTGCTTTTGACTTGATCGCTCAGCTTAAGGAAATGTTCCAGCAGCAAGCGAGGCAAGAGAGGTTTGAATGTCTCAAGACGGTGCTTGGTAGTAAGATGGTCGATGGCGGGAATGTGAGTGCTCACGTGTTACGTATGAAAGCAAACGTGGAGCGCATGGAACGGCTCGGATTTACCATAGGGAGGGAGCTAGCCGTGGATTTGGTCCTATGGTCCCTGCCCACCGCGTATGATCAATTCGTTATGAGTTATCATATGCATAGTATGGATAAGTCCATTATGGAGCTTCACGGTATGCTTAAGACAACCGAGTCTAGCATGACCAAAAATAAGCCCGCCGTTCCAAATCCCGTTCTTGCTATAAGGGAGGGGCGAATCTAGAAGAAGAAGAGGTCCGCTTATACCCCTAAGGGTAAGGGGAAAGGGAAGATTGGCGCTGCCAAGTCTGGCCCCGCTTCGGAGGGTAAAGGCAAGGGGAAGATGGTTCCCCAAGCTAAAACTCCGAACGAAGCGGAATGCTTCTTCTGCGGGAAGAAGGGCCATTGGCGCCGTACTTGCCCGGGGTACCTAGAAGGTCTAAAGAAGCTCAAGGGGTTGAGCATCGCAGGAACTTTCGACTCAGGTACGTACATGATTGAACTCCATCATACTTCTACATCTGGTAGTTGGGTATTAGATATCGGCTGTGGCACTCACGTTTGTAATATTGTGCAGGTGCTAAGGACAAGTAGAAGGATGGAGAGTGGCGAGCTTGACTTGATAATGGGAAACAAGGAGATTGTCCCGGTCAAGGCTCGAGGAGAAGTTGAATTATCTTTTAATTCTGGTTTTTCCATATTATTATTGAACGTATGCTATTCGCCACTTGTGGCGCGGAACATTATTTCTTTTCATGCATTACACGACAATGGTTTTGGCTTTTCTTTTGATAATGGAGTTATCGTTTGTTGGAATATGCCTACTGACACGAACGAGTTAATGGCACTACCGATGAGGTATAGGCCTATTGGGTCACACACCAAGTATTGATTCCGGCAACACGATCAAGCAATAGAGAGGAAAAGGCCAAAGTGGGTTTTGGCAGGATGATACACGGGCCGTGTTCCTGTACACGGGCCGTGTCCAGTCCAACATACACGAGGCGTATTGGCCCAATTCAAGGTCGTGTAGTTTGGGCCTACACGGGCTGTGTTGATGAACACGGGCCGTGTAGTGCCTGTTAGACACGAGCCATCTTACCCTAATTGGGGCCATGGACTTTGGGCCTACACGACCATGTAGACCTACACGGGCCGCGTACGTTCGCTGTAACAGCAAAATTAACAGCCTTAAACACTTGGTTTAATGGGGTTAACTTCTAATAATGATGGTAGACAAATAGACCACGAGTTATATGCTCTAGTAGAGGATTTTAGCTATCACTTTGTCCCTTGGTTGACATTAGAACTCTCTCTCTTGTTCTTGGTGTTCTTGAGCATAAGAAGCAAGATATACACACACTTGGTTGTTGTTTTGGTGATTACACATCAACTTGCTAGCACTTGGGAATCAAACAAGCTTGGGGTGGACTTCATTAGAGGGGTTCTTTGTTGGATTCTAAGCTACTTGACAAGGAAGGTTAACTTGTGTTTTGATCAATTGAGGTATAATCTTTCTTCTTATCTTGTTCATATTAGTTGCAATGTCATTGTTAGATTTTGGTCCATGGGAGTGTATTCACTAGTTTGGCGTCGATTTTTTTTTGTTATATAGATTGCTTCCGTTGCTACTTATTTTTGCTAAACGAATACCTTCAAGCGTATCATACCATGCACGCGGAGCTTGCTTCAGTCCATAGACAGCTTTGTCGAGCTTATACACATAGTTTGGAAACTTGGAACTTTCAAATCCAGGAGATTGTTGAAAAAATACTTCTTCTTGAAGTTCTCCATTCAGAAAGGCGCTTTGAACATCCATCTGAAAGACCTTGAATCCCTTGAACGCTACAAAGGCAAGGAACATGCGTATTGCCTCCAGACGAGCAACTGGAGCAAACGTTTCATCATAATCTATCCCTTCCTCTTGACAATAACCCTTTGCAACTAATATGGCCTTGTTACGCACCACTGACCCTATTTCATCACGTTTGTTTCTAAAGACCTACTTTGTGCCAATAATGGACTTGTCTTCAGGTGGGGCAATTAGCTTCCAAACCTTGTTCCTTTCAAATTCGTTAAGCTCGTCTTGCATAACGACCACCCAGTTTGGGTCCTTCAGAGCTTCATTGACTTTCTTTGGCTTGATTTGTGATATAAATTCAGAGAACATGCAGAATGCAGATGTAATCGAATTTTGGGTTTGCACTCCAGTGTTTGGATTACCAATCACATTTGTGATGGGAAGAGCTCGAGTCCATTTTGTGACTCTTATTGGTTGCTCATGTTGCTCATCAGTAGAAGAGACGTTTGATTCTAATAGATCTTCAGTGACCTGATTCACATCAACAGACACAATATTATTTTCCGTTTTTACCTCTTGAGAGTAGTCATCCAAGTCATCATTGAATGACTCTTGTAAAAAGAGCACCAAATTCTTAAGAGACAACTTGATCAATATGATTTGAGGTTGACTGAGCATTGAATTCATCAAAAGTGACATTTATTGTTTCAACCACAGAGTTTTTCTTGGGAAGAAACACACGATAAGCTTTAGAGATGTCAGAATAGCCCAGAAACACCCTATGTTCCCCTTTTGGATCAAATTTGCTTTTCTGATCTTTGGTGTTCAGGATGAAGCATGTGCTTCCAAAAACTTTGAAGTATCCAACGTTTGGTGACTTCAGATACAGTAACTTGTAGGGAGTTTTACTGTGTCGCTTGAGAATTATGGATTTGTTCTGAGTGTAGCAGGCAGTATTAACAGCTTCATCCCAGAAATGCCCTTTCAGAGATGCTTCAGCTAGCATAGTTCGGGCCGCTTCAATCAAAGTTCTATTTCTCTTTTCAGCAACCCCATTTTGCTGAGGGGTATATGGAGCAGAGAAATTTTGGATGATACCGTTTTCATTAAAATAATCTTGAAGAGTTGAGTTCTTGAACTCTATTCCATGATCACTATGAAGCTGTTTAACTTGCGTGTCAAACTATCTTTGAACACGACGACTGAAACTCATCAGAATTTCAGGAGTATCACTTTTGTTGCGCAAGAAGAATACCCATGTGAATCTAGTGTATTCATCAACAACCACCAAGGTATATTTCTTGCCTCCCATACTGGGTGATCTAACAGGACCAAAGAGATCCATATGAAGTAACCGAAAGGCTGAGTTGACTTGGTTACAGTGTTTTGATTTGAAGACCGACTTCTTTTGCTTTCCCTTCTCACACGTGTCACATAGCTTGTCTTTCTGAAACCGAACTGACGGTAGACCTCTGGTAAGCTGAAGCTTAGAGAGTTTGCTGATGTTTTTGAAGTTGAGATGGGATAACCTTTTATGCCATAACAAGTTAACTTTAGAGTCGGCTTCTGAAAAGAAGCATGAATCTTTTTCAGAGGTGGCAGAGTTAAAATCAACAACGTACATATTTCCCTGCCTTTTTGCGTGTAAGACTTCTTTGCCTTTCTTGTTGAAGATTGAACCCTTGGTCTTCTTGAAATGCACTTCATAATCTGCATCACATAACTGACTGATGCTGATAAGGTTGTGTTCAAGTCCTGTAACATGAGCAACATTTTTAATTTTGACGGAACCTTGGTTTGGATAACCATAACCATCTATTTTGCCACATTTTCCTCCACCAAATGTAACTTTAGGGCCATTTGCTGCTTGAACCCCATTCAGTAGGGACTTACATCCAGTCATATGTCTTGAGCATCCACTATCAAGGTACCAAGTGTTATCATGCTGATCGCCTTACACAGATAGTTGAAAAGTTAGTTCATTTGATGAGCCCAAACTTTACTAGGCTCCAAAACACAATGCTTAGAAGAGCAACTAGAAACTTTGCCTTCATTTGAGCAAGAAGTCGCTTCATGACCTCTTACTCCACACTTATAACATTTTCTAGTTGACTTAGAATTATTTGCCTTAATCCTTTTATTCTTCTTGTTTTTCTCTTTTTCACTGATTAACTTCAAAATTTTGAAAAGAGAATGATTAACTTCTTTGAGTTTTGATACAGGCAGAGCAAAGGTTTTATCAAGATTTTTTGTTTTGGAGGGTTTGGAATTTTCATTTATGGATCTTGAAGATTCAACTGATGAATCTTCATCTGAAGAGATCATAGGGATAATAATGTCATAGAAGACAGTGGCTTCATGAGGAAAGCTAGAGTCAGATAAGTCAGCTATTTTGTTATCAGAAGATATTTCACCAACTGATTCAGACGAAGACTGGTTGAGAGTTTCAGTACTGGTTTCAGACACAATTCCAGGCTGGGTTTCGGTAGGAGTTGGCGTAACTGGTATTTCAGGGATTGATTCAGGAGTTTTGCTCGCAAGGGAATCGTACTCTTGTTTAGAAGATTTCGATTTCCAATATCATTAATGCTTATATCGTTAAAAATCATTTCATCGATATTTTTACACTTTTTGCTGAAATCAGCAACTTGTTTAATGTGTCCAATGCCTACTCTCTCTCTCTTTGAATAACCATATGATGATTTATACTCTCAAATGGTAGTTTATTAGGACTCAACCATAGATCAATAATCGACTTACGATCTTTCACTTTTTCGTTAGAGTCTTGTAAATCCATTTTCACATTTTTGAGTTCATTTGTTAAAAATTCAAGATGATTTCTTAAGGCATATGATTCTTGAAGAAACTTTTCATTTTCTTTTTCTACAACATTTATTTTAGAAGTGAGCTTGGTGATAGTTTGTTTAGATTTTTTTTGATTGTTATGAGCAACTGTCAGATCAGAACACAAATAAGCAAACATATATCCTTTTCATTCATTGAATAATTTTTGAAATTAGATACCTTATACATCATGGTGGGATTCCATCCTTCTGCTGAGCTCAATTTTTTAGCTTAAGCAAGATCACTACTGAACTTGCTTTCTGTAGCCGTTAAGCACATTTCAGGATGTGCAGTTCCGAGGATTTCTTCAGCCACCAGGCACTTTCCTCTAACTTCATTCTCTTCTTCCTCATCTGGAGAAGTTTCAGAATCTGTCCAGTTAAGGTCATCAGCAATCATGGCATTTTCTTTCTTCTTATTCTCACTAGAAGCTTTTAGGGCCTTATACTTGGCTTTGTACTTATCGGCCTTATATGGAAACCCTTTCATTGGATTTGAAGAGGTTTGCTTCACAAAGCAGTCAGTTGCATAGTGACCAGGCTTCCCACATTTGAAGCATTCATTTTTGGACGCTTCAGATGAGCTGTTTTTCTCTGATGAGAACTTCTTATCAAACCTTCTTCTCCCATCAGATTTGAACTTCTGAAACTTTTTATAATTTTTCATGATGAAGGCTTTTTCTGTGCCTTCATCGTCAGATCTTTCTTCCTCCTCAGCATCATTCATCTGAGGCTCATCTTCAGAATCAGTTGACTTGTACTTGACTCTTTGAGGATTTTCAGCAACGAGGGCCAGAGTTTTCTTGAAGGCCTTCTTCAGATCAATTTTCTGAATGCGGGTTTGTTCGTCATTCAGCAACATTCCGTATAGTTTACGCATGTTCATGTCCCTGAGCATGTTTTGTTGGTTCTCAGGAACATGCACATAGTATCCCATTCAGACGGAAGAGAATCCAGAAATCTGTTTAGGATTTGGAATTTCTCTCTGACAACTCCAACTTTAGTCATGTCATTCAGTAGACATGTAAATCTTGTGTAAACCTCAGTGAGAGACTCTGAGTTTTTAGCACAGAAGCTTTCATACTTGCGTATCATGTTGGTCTTCTTGTTCTCACAAAGCTCAATAGTTCCTTCAAACGATATGCATATGCTCTGTAACACCGCTTCTGAATTCAGTTACTTTAATGGCAAATCCGGTTTTAGCAGTGGAAATTTTTGTTTTTTAAAACAACCAAAAGTTATTTACATTAATAACTTATCAAAACAACGCAGGTGTTACCAAGTACAGGAACCGACCATTGTATCACATTACAACATATAAAAACAAGTGTTCCACCCACAAGGGGCAATGTTTATCCCAAAAGCAACCCACCTCGCATGGCATCTAGTCTTTACCTGAAAAGGGAACATAGCACCATTAGCTACACTAGCTAGTGAGTACATACAACCATAAGAATCAATATCATAAACAATCATTACTAGCTTAGCACATAGCGGTGTGCTGACAAGATCAGTAAGAGTCGTGTCTTGCAGGGTAATCAATCCCGCTCAACAACTCAGACCGGGGGATCAGACACGACCAAACCGTGCTAGTGGGGGAGCATAAAGCAGTCCACCAAGCATCGTTCATAGAGTCAAAGACTCCACAAGTAATCCAGCTACAACCGGCTGATCACCACTCACGTTAAGGCCCGGCGGTTCTGCTGAACCTATGATCCACGATGCCTCCTGAATCACCGTGAAATCCCGAAGGATCCAGTTACAACCGACGGACCTTAACCATGCGTCAGATAGTATGCAGATAGTTCACATACACATATACGTACATTTGATCCCACATGGATCCATCATTTAACATATAGCATCATACAGTAATTCATACATCTATATCATCATATATTAACTAAGTGGTTCCAAACTGGACCCACTGGCATGCTCCTGACATATATTCTAACATCATGTAAGTCATACACTTACCTTCTCGAGCGTACCTGCAAAAGCAAGTTAGTCATACATAGTACATTCACATAGCATTTAGCATGCAAGCCTTACTCTACTGAGTCTCATGAAAGCAGACACTCACTTGAGCTGTTACTAGGCACAGGTATTTGGTTTTGACTCCTCAAACAATACAAGTTCACCTAGCACATCATACTTATATTCGTCATTCACATGTGCATACAAGACTTATCAAACAACTATCTAACTTTGGACATTACACAAATCCGCTAGGACTGTCGGATCTGGGGAAATCCGATGGTCCTGTCGGATTCATGAAATCCGATACATTCAAACCATGAAATCCGATACCCACTTTATCGGATCCCAACACTTAGGCCCTGTTTGGTTAGACGGATTTCCTGGGAATCTGTGGGAATTGGAATCCAATTCCCATGAAATCCAGTGTTTGGTTTGCTTTGGAAATGGAATTTTGAGGAATTTAAATCCCTCATGTAATATCCTCAAATCGGGCCTATTCGTACACTCCATTTGGTACGTGAATTAATAAAAAGAATTAAATTAAGAATATATGTTAAGTATTTAAAGAAATAAGTTATTGGTTAATTAAATGGGAATTTAAAAAAAATAAAGAAAATAGAAAGTAATGATTAAATATTAAATGGTTTTAAACGAGGTTTCCAAAAATATCCTCGTTACTTGAAACGGATAATCGAGTGTTGAGTTGTATGTCGAAAAGGGGAACAAAATACCCCTTGTGGATAACTTAAAACCCAAAGTCGGTCTATGACTTTGAGTTCCAGTCAACACACGCACATACTACACGACATACACACACATCTCAACTTTCTCTCTTTCTCTCTTGAAGATTGAAGAAGAAATCACTCAAGGATCATCAAGGACTGGAAATTTAACAAGGATTCAAGTGCAAATCTGTTCTTAATCTGCTGTTCTTTATCTTCATCTATCTTGTAAGCCTTCTTCTTGATTCCTTCTTGTTCTTGGGTTTTGACTTTCTAGGTCAAATTATCCAAACTCCAAATTGACTTCGACAATTGAAGTCAATGATTCCAACAAGTTTCCAATCCAATTATAAGCTTAAATGAATCAGAAACTTGAATTAAAGTAAGGTTTATGGACTGATTTGAAGAATTTATTCAAATGGGTCAAATTGGGTGATTTTGGTGCAAAATCTTGAATTGTATGTTAAAGTGTGTTTTGAAACATGTTTCTAGCTTAGTTTGAATGTTCATATATGAATGCTGGAAATCGATTTGGTAACTTTTGGTTAAGTTTGGAGTTGGAAAATGGCCAAAACAGGGGCTGGAACTCGACACTGGTCTATATAGACTTGCTTACGGGCGCAAGGAAATCCTTTGCGGCCGCAAGGAGTGTGCTTGCGGGCGTAAGGATCCCCTTTGCGGGCGCAAGCATAGTTCTGCCCTTACGGGCGCAAGTAAAGCACTTTCCTTGTGGGCGCAAGCATGTGCTTGTGGCCGTAAGGAGCCCTGTTTCAGCACATAATTTATTGTTTAATGTGGTATTGATATATGCGATATTGTTTAGGTGATTCCAGCGATTGGGAAGAGCCTGAACAGTATAATTATTTAGTTTAGACGCTCAGGTGAGTATTGACTTTCATGAGTTCAATAAAGGGAGATTTAATTGCTAAATGCACTACACGGTTATTGTATGCTAAATATGGTTCACACGAGATTTATATGTATGTAAGTTTGCAAAGCCATGATTATCTGATATGTGAACATGTATTTAATTACATGTGCATATATATATTGATGAATACAAGTTATATGTAAAAGCATGCATGCATTTGTTCCTGAAAAGGATTTCTGATGAGCTATGTGTATGTCCGGACAGTTTCTTGATTAATGTCAGCTTCGGCTGGGTCCTGGGCCTTCGGGCATAATGTTCTGGACTAACGGTAATCGAGTGCCGTTCCTTAGATTATCTGGGAGGTGATTGCCTTAATGGGCTAGCCCTATGAGCTCTTGGTTCCAAAACGAGCTTGGTGATTCACTCATGTGATGAGACCAGCAAGGGATGGTAGTGTTTGATTCCCCCGGTGGTAGTGGTTTGAGCTGGATTTGCAACCCGGCAATATATTACACTCGCTTGACATGTCAACACTCCGCAATGTGATAGGATAGCATTATTTGTTAATTCTCTATATGTATATGACTTGCTTTATTACTTTTCATGCCTGTTAGTACTCACTAGCTATTTTATATAGCTAATCCCGTTGATATTATCTTTTTACAGATAAGGAATAGGTGTGCCTTGTGAGATGGGATTCTCTATTGGGAATTGTATATATCTTTTGGGGAACACTGTAACTGGTACAATGTGTACAATGGTCGGTTGATGATTGTAGTAACACTGATAGTATATGATTTGGCACTATTTTTGGTATGTAAATATAAACACTAAATCATTGTGATTTTAACTCTGTAATATCTAATAGGTTTGTATGTTTTGTTTTAAATATTTCCGCTGCGTTGTTTTAAATTACTAGTTAGTTAGTCAAACAGGTAAACCCTTTTGTTACAAACCTAACCATGCAGTTTAAAATCTAAAATTTACACGGGTTTTGACAATAGCGAAGGCGGTGTTACAAGTTAGGTATCCGAGCCTAAGTTTGAGGGAATTGGGTACTTGAAAGAGAATTCAATCTCAAACTCGAGCCCGACCATTATGAACTGTTCCTTATTGGGTAAAGGGGGATTGAGTATGAGTGTTATATGATTAAGGCTTGTTAATAGATAAGTCTATATGTTGGAATACAAGTATAAATGCTATAATGAATACCTTCCTTTCTTATTGAAAATTGATAGAGATGTCTACACCACGTGATCCAACTGAGTAGGCACTAAAGGAAATGGTGGACGAAGCCTCCCATATACCACAACAGGCTGGAGACGCGCAATCTCAGCACCATACTGAGGGTGCTCCAGCCGAACAGGTACAACAGGAGTATATTAGACGCCTCGAGGAGGAACTCCGAGTTGCAAAGGAGTTATTATTCAACTCAGCTCTGAGTAAAGCACCACGCAAGCCGTGTTCTTTTAAGAAGTTCTTGACATGTAAACCACCTACTTTTGAGGGGAGTGATGACCCCGTAGTTACAATGAGGTGGCTTCGTGAGACAGAGCAGGCTTTTGCATCGTGTGAATGCGAATCCGAGTACCGCGTCAGGTATGCAGTTCGGATGCTAAAGGGCCGTGCCATATTCTGGTGGGACACGGTCAAGGCCTCAGTTAGAAAGGAGGTACTGGAAGCTCTATCTTAGGAGCAGTTTTCCAAGAAGGTGCAGAAGAAGTACTTCACTAAATATGACATGGAGCGGCTGGAACGCGAGTTTAATAATCTCCGAAAAGGAGATAAATCTATGGAGCAACATATTGGCGCTTTCACTAACAAAATGAGGTTTGTACCTCATTTTCTAACTGATAAAAATCTGAAGATAAGGAAGTTTGTTGCCACATTACCACTTGAGTTCCGGGCATATGTCCGAGCAGCAGCTGATCTGGATCGAGCTTTCGAGATAGCTAGACAGATGGATGATGATCGCATCCAGTGTAAAGGTGAATCTGTAGAGGGAAGAAGCAAGAGGAAATTTCAAGCCTCTTCTAACCCGAGTCCTGCAAAAGGATAGTTTTCTGCAGGTACCAAATTGGGCGATTCTAAAAAGACCAGGTCTGATGAACGATGGTGCTATACATGCCGCACGTACCATTCTGGTGGATGTTCTAAAGCTACCAGGAGGTGTGTTAGGTGTGGAAGCAAAGGGCACCCCATGGAGGAGTGCAGGTACAAGGAGGACGTTTGTTTCAGATGTCACCAGTCTGGGCACCAAATAGCTCAGTGTCCTAAAAATCCCAACCATAGACCTGGAGGATCTTCATCCGAACAGAAGAAAGACGGCGCCTCATGTGCAAAAGGGCGTGCGTTTCAGATGACGGCCGAAGAGGCCAAAGCTGCAGGTGATGTGATCACATGTACTTTTCTTATTGAATCTACCCAGCATGTATATTATTTGATACTGGAGCTACTTATTACTTTATTTCTATATCTTGTCGTAAGAAGCTGCAACTACGTGTTACCTCATTAACTGATCCAATTAAAGTAGAAGTGGCTGATGGTAAAGTAGTTCATGTTACCCAGAAAGTCCCGGTAGCACTTGTTTATATCGATGGGCATAGCTTTTCAATTTCATTCCTTATTATGCCTATCGCGGGATTCGATGCTGTTATCGGGATGGATTGGCTTAGTAGTCGAGATGCTGAGATCATATGTTCCAAGAAGATTATCAGGTTTCCTCTAGTTGACGGGTCTTATGCTATCGCGAGGGGAGAAGGACGGGAGTCTGATATTCCTATCATTTCAGTGATTCAAGCTCAAAAATCTATGTCAAAAGGTTGTGTCTCCTATTTTGCTTATGTTATTAATACTCAGATTGAGAAACAACAAATTGAACATATCAGGGTAGTGTCAGAATATCCTAAAGTCTTTTGAGATGAATTACCCGGACCACCTCCAGTCAGGGATGTAGATTACAAGATTGATCTTGTTCCCGGAGCTACTCTAGTGGCTAAAGCTCCGTATCGTCTCGCACCTTCTAAAATCCGCGAGATGATGAATCAGATACAAGAACTACTTGACAAGGGCTTCATACGCCCGAGCTCTTCTCCTTAGGGAGCTCCAGTTCTTTTTGTCAAGAAGAAGGATGGGACTATGCGTATGTGCATAGATTATAAGGAGCTTAATAAGCGAACTATAAAGAATAAATACCCACTCCCGCGCATAGATGACTTATTTGATCAATTGCAGGGAGCAACGTGCTTTTATAAAATCGATGTCCGATCAGGGTACCATCAAGTATGGGTACAAGCTGAAGATATTCCGAAGACGGCTTTCCGTACACGTTATGGTCATTTTGAATTCCTGGTGATGCCATTCGGCTCTACCAATGCAACAGCTATCTTTATGGATTTAATAGATCGAATTTGTCGTCTATTTCTAGACAAATTCGTGATAGTATTTATTGATGATATCTTGATCTATTCCAAGACTGAAGCTGAACATGAATCACATCTTCGACAAGTTCTCGAAACTCTTAAGCAAGAACAACTCTATGCCAAACTTTCTAAATGTGAGTTTTGGCTTTGGGAGGTGCATTTTCTTGGTCATGTTATGTGCAGGGAAGGTGTGAAAGTAGACCCTGCTAAAATTGAAGCGGTGATGAACTAGGAGGTTTCTAAAACTCCTATAGAGATCAAGAGTTTCCTTGGTCTTGCTGGCTATTATCAGCGATTTAATCGCGATTTCTCTAAACTCGCTGGTCCTCTTACTCAATATACACGGAAGGATGTTGATTATGTGTGGTCTGATGCACAGGAGCAATCCTTTCAAACGTTAAAGCGACTACTCTGTGAAGCTCCGATTCTTACTCTACCAAACGGGTCTGAGGATTTCATAGTATATTGTGATGCTTCTTATTCTGGCATGGGTTGTGTTCTAATGCAACGCGACAAGGTAATTGCCTATGCTTCCAAGCAATTAAAACCGCATGAAAAGAACTACCCAACACATGATCTTGAACTCGCAGCAGTTGTATTTGCATTGAAGCTATGGAGGCATTACTTGTATGGCACAAAATGTGTTATATGCACGGATCATAAAAGCTTGCAATATGTCTTTTCTCAGAAAGAACTCAATATGAGGCAACGACGCTGGATTGAGTTGATTAAAGACTATGATTGTGAGATCCGTTATCATCGAGGCAAGGCTAATGTAGTAGCTGATACCTTGACCAAAAAAGGGGTTTCAACTGAAGCCAAGTTCGTGAAGCTTACTATGGTTCCTGATATTATTTCCAAATTGAGGGAAGCACAGGAATTGGCTCTACAGGAGGAGAATCTAGAGGCAGAGACTATGAGAAAGCTGAAAGATCAGCTTGTTGATGACAGTCAGGGTTTGAAGACTTTTCAATCCCGAATCTGGGTACCATTCATTGGAGACAACCATGATATGATATTACAGGAAGCACATAATTCATGGTTGTCTATTCACCCAGGTATAACCAAGATGTATTATGATCTCAAAAAGCTGTATTGGTGGCCTACACTTAAAAGAGACATTGCTTCATTTGTGGAGAAGTGTCAAATCTGTGCACAGGTCAAAACCGAGCATCAAAGGACTTATGGCAATATGCAACAGCTCGATATTCCCGAGTGGAAGTGGGATCATATTACTATGGATTTTGTTACCAAGCTACCCAAGACACTTAGAGGGCACAACATGATTTGGGTCATAGTTGACCGATTGACCAAGAGTGCCCATTTTCTTGCTACAAACGAATCTGCATCATTGACACGCCTAGCTCAATTCTATATTTACGAGATTGTCACACGTCACGGTTTACCTTGTTCTATTGTTTCTGACCGTGACTCTCGTTTCGTGTCAAATTTCTGGCAAAGCTTACAACGTGAGCTTGGTACACGGGTTCATCTAAGTACTGCTTATCATCCACAAACGGATGGTCAGTCTGAAAGAACAATTCAGACTCTGGAAGATATGTTACGGGCATGCGTACTCGAATATGGTGGTTCTTGGGATTCTCATCTCCCATTGATAGAGTTTGCTTATAATAACTCTTATCATTCTAGTATCGGGATGCCACCATATGAAATGTTATACGGGAGGCGTTGTCGAACTCCCACTTGTTGGCTTGAACCGGGTGAGAAGCAGTATGCCGGACCCGAAATTGTGCAGATTACTTCTGATAAGGTTAAAATAGCTCTGGAGAAATTGAAAGCAGCTCGTGATCGTCAAAAGTTTTATGCAGACCCAAAGCGCCGACCTATTGAATTTTGTGAAGGTGATAGGGTATTCTTGAAGGTATCTCCTTCGAAGGGGGTAATTCGGTTTGGATGTAAGGGCAAGCTGAGTCCACGTTATATTGGTCCATTCAGGATTATCCGAAAGGTCAACGAGCAGACAATATCTCTTGAATTGCCTCCTGAGCTATCTGGTATTCACAACACTTTCAACGTATTCTATCTAAGAAAGTGTAAAGTCAAGGAAGATCAAGTTCTACCTCTGCAAGAGCTGAAGGTTGATTCAGCTAAACGCTTTGTAGAGGAGCAAGTTGAAATTCTTAACACAAAGACAAAGAAGTTGCATAAGAAGCTGATCAGACTAGTTCTTGTAAAATGGAAGCACAGCCTAGGTCCTAATATGACATGGGAACCCGAGGATGACATGAAGGAACGATACCCTCATCTATTTCCAGCTTAGCAGATTCCGAGGACGGAATCTTCTTAAGGGGGGTAGAGTTGTAACATCCTTAAATCGGGCCTATTCGTGCGCTCCATTTGGTACGTGAATTAATAAAAAGAATTAAATTAAGAATATATGTTAAGTATTTAAAGAAATAAGTTATTGGTTAATTAAATGGGAATTTAAAAATAATAAAGAAAATAGAAAGTAATGATTAAATATTAAATAGTTTTAAACGGGGTTTCCAAATATATACTCGTTACTTGAAACGGATAATCGAGTGTTGAGTTGTATGTTGAAAAGGGGAACAAAATACCCCTTGTGGATAACTGAAAACCCAAAGTCGGTCTATGACTTTGAGTTCCAGTCAACACACACACATACTACACGACATACACAAACATCTCAACTTTCTCTCTTTCTCTCTTGAAGATTGAAGAAGAAATCACTCAAGGATCATCAAGGGTTGGAAATTTAACAAGGATTCAAGTGCAAATCTTTTCTTAATCTACTGTTCTTTATCTTTATCTATCTTGTAAGCCTTCTTCTTCTTGATTCCTTCTTGTTCTTGGGTTTTGACTTTCTAGGTCAAATTATCCAAACTCCAAATTGACTTCTACAATTGAAGTCAATGATTCCAAAAAGTTTCCAATCCTATTCTAAGCTTAAATGAATCAGAAACTTGAATTAAAGTAAGGTTTATGGATTGATTTGAAGAATTTATGCAAATGGGTCAAATTGGGTGATTTTGGTGCAAAATCTTGAATTGTATGTTAAAGTGTGTTTTGAAACATGTTTCTAGCTTAGTTTGAATGCCTTGTTCATATATGAATGCTGGAAATCGATTTGTTAACTTTTGGTTATGTTTGGAGTTAGAAAATGGCCAAAACAGGGGCTGGAACTCGATACTGGTCTGTGTAGACTTGCTTGCGGGCGCAAGGAAATCCTTTGCGGCCGCAAGGAGTGTGCTTGCGGGCGTAAGCATCCCCTTTGCGGGCGCAAGCATAGTTCTGCCCTTACGGGCGCAAGTAAAGCACTTTCCTTGTGGGCGCAAGCATGTGCTTGTGGCCGTAAGGAGCCCTGTTTCAGCACATAATTTATTGTTTAATGTGGTATTGATATATGGGATATTGTTTAGGTGATTCTAGCGACTAAGAAGAGCCTGAACAGTATAATTGCTTAGTTTAGATGCTCAGGTGAGTATTGACTTTCATGAGTTCAATAAAGGGAGATTTAATTGGTAAATGCACTACACGATTATTGTATGCTAAATATGGTACACACGAGGGTTATATGTATGTAAGTTTGCAAAGCCATGATTATCTGATATGTGAACTTGTATTTAATTACATGTGCATATCTAAATATGGTCCTGGGCCTTCGGGCATAATGTTCTGGACTAACGGTAATCGAGTGTCGTTTCTTAGATTATCTAGGAGGTGATTGCCTTAACGGGCTAGCCTATGAGCTCTTGGTTCCAAAACGAGCTTGGTGATTCACTCATGTGATGAGACCAGTAAGGGATGGTAGTGTTTGATTCCCCCGGTGGTAGTGGTTTGAGCTGGATTTGCAACCCGACAATATAATACACTCGCTGGACATGTCAACACTCCGCAATGTGATAGGATAGCATTATTTGCTAATTCTCGATATGTATATGACATGCTTTATCGCTTTTCATGCTTGTTAGTACTCACTAGCTATTTTATATAGCTAATCCCGTTGATATTATCTTTTTACAGATAAGGAATAGGTGTGCCTGGTGAGATGGGATTCTCTGTTGGGAATTGTATATATCTTTTGGGATGGAACATTGTAACTGGTACAATGTGTACAATGGTCGGTTGATGATTGTAGTAACACTGATAGTATATGATTTGACACTATTTTTGGTATGTAAATATAAACGCCAAATCATTGTGATTTTAATTCTGTAATAACTAATAGGTTTTTATGTTTGGTTTTAAATATTTCCGCTGCGTTGTTTTAAATTACTAGTTAGTTAGTCAAACAGGTAAACCCTTTTGTTACAAACCTAACCACGCAGTTTAAAATCTTAAATTTACACGGGTTTTGACAATAGTTGAGGTGGTGTTACACCTCATGAGAAGGAAAGTGAATTCCTTCAAAAGAAGGAGGGAATTTAGAAACCATAGATGAGGGAATTTGACAGATTACAATTATACCCTCCTAAACAACCCTAACTTTTCTTTAAACAACCCGGCTCATTTCCTGCTCATAACTAGGGATGGCAAAACAACCCGAACCCGACGGGGAAAACCGAACCCGACTAGTTTCGGGGTCGGGTCTGGTCGGGGATTTTTTTCGAGGATTTTTCGGGTTTGGGGCCGTGGCACACTATCCCCGCCCCGATATATGCTTATATATTCTTTTTATATATTTATACACATATATGTTTTATATATTTATGTATATAATAATGTCTATGAATATACAAAGAGAACGTTTGTGTACTTATTATTGGAGAAGTTTCTAAAGTAATGAAATTTTTTGTTAAATTTTGAATTTTGATCCCCTAACTTTTTTAAAGTTCTACTTTAGTTAAGTTTTTTATTCAGGTTAATGATGATAATATTGTTTTTTATTTATAAAATGATCATCTCATGTTGACAACTCCTTCCTTCGTCGACAGCTCCTTCCTTTGTTGACAGCTCCTTCATTCGTCGACTGCTTCCTTCCCTCGTCGTTTGCTACCGCCTTCCTCGGTCCTCCTCCGCCGCCGATAAGTTCCCTTTATCTTCTCTCTCCCTCACTCTCTACCCCGTATATATTTCTCCTTCTCTCTCTCACTTTCTCTCTCTCTCTAAGCACAGCCTTGAAAATCAGTCGACTTATATGCTATCTCAACCGATGATTTTGGGATGTTTTTTAGTATGATTGATATTTTGGATATGTAAGTTTTTAATAACTCTATTTTGGTAAAATCATCTTGGTAACTTTATGACAATTAGTATTGTAATGATTCTAACTTATTATGTTTATTAACATGTTGATGAGCATGATTTTATAATTTATATAATATATTTTTACATAAAAGTTATAAAACAAACTAAAATTACGTAAAAAAAACAAAAAGTGTAATTCTGTCATTTTACAAAAATGAAATCAAATTCATCTACATTGTCTGCAAACCAAACAAGATATGGAATTGGATTCCAATTCCATTTTCTGCCAACCAAACAAATTATAGATTCAAATTCCAATTCCTGGCAGATTCCAATTCCATCAGAGATTCCAATTCCTTCAGAAACATTCTGCGAACCAAACCCCACCTTAGGAATTCCAATCATGCATGTGAAATCCAACACTTGCGGATTCTGACACATGAAGAAAATCCGACACATGGAAATCCGATACTATCGGATTTTGATACACAGAATCCGAAACCAAGGAAATCCGATTGACTTGCGGATTCCACATTTATAAGAACTATAAATTATGAAACCCGAAAGAGTTGCGGAATCCAACACTTCTATCGGATTCCAACAATTCCTTCGGTTTCCAACACAAGCGGATTCCAATTACTTCATCAAGGAATCCGATAGCTTCATCATCTACAATTCCGACACACTCATAATTCATTCTAACATCTTTGAATTCGTTGATTTCAAGCCCAGAATTCATTAGAACATCATAACATCATCATCTAATCATTATAAATACATGAAATCCCAACAAGAACACCATTCATACAAAACCCACAAAGTGAGTTTCCACATTCTTCAAAGTGTTCTTGCATGGGTTCGTGGTTCTAACATGCTACATATGATTCTAAACTTCTAAACATCTTTGAATTATACTGCTAACCTTTGAAGATTAACAACCGACTTCTCTTCTTCTTCTTTTCTGGAAATCCGAGAGCAACAAGAGAGAACAGCGAGAAACCGAGAGAATTGTGTGTTTGCTTTTAGTTGACTTAAGTCAACTAAATCATATTTCTCTCATATATATCTTTGACTTTCCAGAGGCGGTTGCCTCTGGATTAAGTCATCTTTTATATAATTAATCACATACACACACAATACACACATACATTTAGCATACATACATACGTACATATAAACACATACTTATATTCATTTAACTTAACATGTTCATACACAAATTACTTCCTATTACAATAACTATACGTACGTACGTACTAATTACAACTAGGCCCAAGTTGAGGATGTTACAAATCTACCCCCTTAAGAGGATTCCGTCCTCGGAATCCGCTCAGTGATAAACAGGTGTGGGTACCTTGTCTTCATTTCGTCCTCAACTTCCCATGTCATGTTTAGACCAAGGTTATGCTTCCACTTCACAAGGACTAGTTTGATTAGCTTCTTGCGTAGCTTCTTGACCTTCGTATCAAGAATTTCAACAAGTTCTTCTACTAGTCGCTTGGAAGAGTCAACTTTTAATTCCTGCAGAGGAATAATCTGTTCTTCCTCAACGTGGCACTTGCGTAAGTAGCACACGTTAAAGGTGTCGTGTATTCCAGCTAGCTTAAGCGGCAGCTCTAGAGTCACCGTCTGATCATTCACTTTGCGTATAATCTTGAATGGGCCAATGAAACGTGGACTTAACTTCCCCCTGCGCTCGAAACGAATGACGCCCTTCCAAGGAGAAACTTTCAAGAACACACGGTCACCGACTTCAAATACCGCGGGACGACGCATTGGATATGCGTACATCTTCTGTTGATCCCGAGCTGCTTTTAGCTTTTCAAGAGCCACATTCACCTTTTCAGAAGTAATCTGGACAATTTCAGGTCCAGCGAACTTCTTCTCACCAGGCTCCAACCAACAAGTTGGAGTGCGACATCGTCTTCCATAGAGCATCTCGTATGGTGGCATTCCAATGCTGGAATGATATGAATTGTTGTAAGCAAATTCAATCAATGTGAGATGAGAATCCCATGATCCACCAAATTCGAGTACACAGGCAGGAAACATATCTTCTAACGGTTTGGATCGTACGCTCAGATTGGCCACCAGTGTGCGGATGATAGGCTGTTCTTAAATGAACACGAGTGCCAAGTTCACGTTGCAGACTCTGCCAGAAATTTGAGTTAAGGGCCATCTACAAAATTAACAAAGTTCAATTTAGAATTTTCGATATTTAATCCTTTAATAATTAGTACCCTTTAGAATTATATAAAAATCTTTAATTGTTATAGGATAGGATCCAAGTTGAACTTAACCTTGAATGTTTGGCTAATGCTCTCTCCATCAAGTTAAAACAACAAGGTAGGTAACGTTTACCAATTACATCTCGTCTGTAATTCCTAGATCATTATGGGATCCTAGACAATGATTGTCAACTGGGATATTTGATCCCATCTATGCCTTGTGTAACGAATGTAAATTCGAAATAAATATTGTAATATTATTTTACCGAGAAATAAATAATATTTATGGAGTTTATTTAATTTAATGATAATTAAGGATATAATGAAAGTTGTAATATAAAAGAAAAATACGAAATTCAATATTCGTCGCGACGCGTTGAAGATGGCGACGCGACGCGTCATCTATTGTGTGTGCCTGTTAGGTTGCGTGTGTCAGTATCTGAGAGTTGTAGGTGTCAGCATTTGAATGCTTCACGATTGGTCAGATTGGAGGCGGTGGCGACGCGACGCGTTCTTGGCTGTTCTATATATATGAGTTGTTTGGCAGCCATTTTCGCACACAAACCTCAAGAGTCGTTACTCTGCTAAACTTCCGAGTTTTACCGAGATTCTTGAGCCTACATGAGTGTCGGGTTTCGTTTGTAAGCATATTTGTAGTTCCGGGAGATCGAAAACACTGTCACGGGTGTGGTTTCTGATTGAGGCTTCGCGTGGGTGAACCCGAGAGGTATATTTCTCTTATATTACGCTTCTAGTTTGATTATAAAGATATACGGGTTGCATGCATGTCGTGTATGTGCGCTTTATGAAGTTTCTTAGTGTGTGACGCGATAATCTTTAGTCGGGAATTGTTTTATTTGGCATGTCTAAGTATATTAAGCTAGTTTAGACTTGTTTAGAATCTTTGGATCGTGTTTTTAACGTAGTAATCTTCATAGGATATTTGTGGCGTTTGAGTTCGCGTTCTTGACGGTTGGTGAGCGTTGTTTGTCTTTTCGAGCTCGTGTGTTTCGTTATCTGGACTGAGGTGAGTTCAATAATTCTCAAAACCGAGTACTAGACAAAACTTATATATTTTCAAAAGTAATGATTTACTATAAAATGGTAATATGTGTTTATATATTACCTATGCAAAAAATATGTGATATACGTATGACTGTTACATGTTATGCAATCGTACGATGATTATGCTATGTTATGAAGTTATGATTTTTAACGTATTGATTTATGAGACCTTGGGATGGGGGTAGTTCTATCCTTATTAATGATGCCTAGTAGGTTGAACCTTCTAGGAAAAGTGCTAGCCATCTGTGGGTTACCGGACGTTCATGACAAGTCCGGGTCAACGTGATGATGTATTTATACTCATTGGAATGATGTTTGGTACTAGAGGTTATACCTTATTAAATATCATGTGGGTGCGAGGAGGTGTAAGAGGTAAAACACCGTTATTACTTCACCTGAACGGCATTGTGGAATACGTTGTATACCACGTCGCCAGAGTAGCGATAGCGGGAGATGTTATAGTCTAAGAATTATTGGAAGTCACGCTCTAATGATTCTTAGACGGGTAATAATGTAACTCGTGAACCGGGTCTATATCTTGGGTTAAGATTATATTCCTAGACCATTAATGATGATGAAGATAGTTATGATTTAAAGAATTATGATAACGAAGTATATGCAATGACGGTTATGAGATACTATGATTAGTTGACCGTTATGTGGTAAATATCA
Organism: Dittrichia graveolens; assembly: GCA_038502395.1. Classification (NCBI taxonomy): domain Eukaryota; kingdom Viridiplantae; phylum Streptophyta; class Magnoliopsida; order Asterales; family Asteraceae; genus Dittrichia; species Dittrichia graveolens. The sequence continues at coordinate 70,688,747 of JARJIL010000006.1, forward strand.
GATGATGGGTTGGTCAACTATGAGAATGGTCGGGAATGGATTATTATTTATTTTTTTATTACTGCCTAAAGTATGATATGTTTTAACTTAATCTTTTAGTAACTCTATTGACTCACGAGTCTTTAAGCTGTCACTTGTTTCTTGAAATGTGTCTTGTACTCGTGTAGGTTGCTTAGAGATTTGCTTGTGAGACAGGGACTTTGGGTAGTGTATTGTCTTAGATGATACCATTTTGTTTTATTGCGTTAAACAATTCATGTCTTTATGATTAATGTTTATGAACGTGATATCGTGATTTTCATACTGATATAATCTTTTATCGTTTCGGTAAGATGTATTTTATGACTAAAGACTTCTGTTGCATATTTTTCTGATAAAATGGAAAGATTTTTGTAAATGGTAAATTTTGGGAAATCGCGGTCGTCACACCTCGGGCTTCTTTACGTTCAGCTAGTGCTCTCTCCATAATAAGAATCCAATTAAGTCGTCCTATTTTAAGACGGTGAATTTCCGACCCAAGACGCTCATGAAATTCGTGGAAAAACACTTTGGTTGTTATAAAAACAATCCACGCATTTGGCTAATGCTCTCTCCATGTGAGTGTCCTTGCGACAAACGAGTGTCTCAAAATGGGATGGCATAGACTTAGATTTTGAAAAAAGGGCGTTAACCGTTTTGTATATTTATTAAATAAAACAAAACGAATCGTGTGACAAATATTGCATGCATACAATGATAAGTCCACGTTTTGATAAAATCAAATTATATATATATATATATATATATATATATATATATATATATTGGTCTTGAGTATTCTTAAAATTCATATTTTACCAACTCTTGACGCGATCAATTTTAAACTAGTATTAATAACATATATTAACGTGTGTAGTTTCGAGCGCACGAATATGACCAATTTTAGCTTGTAATAAAAGCATTTTATTATTAAGCTTGAATGGAGTTTGGTTGAGTTTTTAAAATCTCCATTTTATAAAATTAATATATATATATATATATGTACATATATATATATATATTAATATAATGAATTTTAATCTTTAAAAGAAAACCTTTTTATATAAAATTCATTTTTACATCTTATGTTATGTCAACTTTAAAACAACAAACTCCTATAGTGTGCTTTATATTATATCAAAAATATTATCTAACATGCAAAAATCTTATTTTCAACCATGCATAATAATATAAACATAAACACACACATAACATGTATGAGTGCATAACCAAGCCATTTATCCTAAGTGGTATTTTGTGAGCCATACAAAAATATCAAGTTATAATTAAGGACCAAAATCTCCTCTTGTGATGAACTTGAAGCACCCACTTGCCAAAACAGCTCCTTATAGTGTAAAGGACTCCAAGTCTCCATGGTTGACTCCACCATACTTGAAAACTCCAACTTAGTCATATGTTGTTACATTTTTTAAAAAAAGTAAACTAGTCTAAACTATTCTACTACTTACAAAATACAACAAGATGAAACAAAAAAATTATTATTACATACCAAAAGAAATAATAATTTTACAACCAAATCAAATTTCCAACACATCACAAAAGGGTCTATGGCTTATTATGCACAACATACACACAAATAAACACATATATCAACACTTGATATTTAGGAAACTTTTACAACCAAACATGCATGTGTTTTTGTTGTATCCAAAAATAAATATACAAACATATATTAGTTGCCAATAAGAATATCCACAACTTTTCTAACAAAAGAAAAATTGTCCATTTTCTTAACAATACATACTCAAAATTAAAGTTTCTTAAAACCATTCATAAGTGGCTCTAATACCACTGTTGGGTTTGTTCGGTTTTGCAAAATATAATTTAGCAACGGAAGCATGAACAACAATTTTAAACTTTTTAAAAATCCCCACCAATGATCCATATACAAGCCTTAAGAAAACAAAACAACCATATGGTGTTTAGAACTCAACCTTTGTAGTGTGATTAAACCGTTGGTAAAGTGGTTGATCGAAGAGAAGCCAAGACGAGACTTCCTCCAAGGTATCCACAAGCCAATGATCTTAACACTTTGAAATGCTAGTTTCTCCAACCATTGACTCTCAAGAAAGCAAGCAACAACCTTTGTCCTTCTTCTTGAACTAGATGTATGTATTTTGAGTATGTATTCAAGTATCACTCTTTTCTAACATAGTGCACCAATACAAGTATGTAAGGATGCATACAGTCTTAGAATAACTCTCTAAGGAATAAGCAAAGGTGGTAGCATGCAAATTAACTACAAAAAAGGACCATGCAACACTTATAAAAATCCAACAAACAAAACCAGAGAGGGGTCCCCTCTCATGACCAAAATCGGCCAAAAATAAGAGAGAGGGAGGCTCTCTTTTGCCTTGCTTCTTCATTTCATCCCCCACGCCATGTCCATGTTGAGTCATTTTCAAGTAAGCTCAAAATAGGGCCCCTTTGTGAATTATGTGAGGATTTCTAGTTATTTTTCGTTTAAATACATAAAGAAAATACTAGATGTGTCATACAATGTATAAGATACATCTCCATGTGTTTTATATACATACTTGATTGTTACTAGTAACTATTTACTTGTAACAAAGTGATACATACATATATATAATTGTTACTAGTAACAATTTACTTGTAACAAATATATATGTATATATAGATATGTATAAAATCATGTGTTTATATTTATGTATTTGATATGCATTATCTTACATCCATATATAATAGTAATATTATTATTTCACATAAATAATAATATAAAACAATGAATATAAACATATATATAATTAGTTGGAAACATATTTAAATCATATTCAAATATGTAATTGGTCTCAATTGACTATAAATGTGTGACCCTATACGTTTATTTATTATGTGTAATATCGTATTAATTTGTGTCTTGTGCACATAGAACCAACAGGTTGGTGTTGATTGGTTGTTTAAGTAGATACTTGAACAAACATTAACCAACTTGTTATCCTTCTCTTGCAACACAACTACAAGATATTATTATTGGTGGTTCTTCAAGGAGTTGAGAACTAGTAGACTTGAACACAAGTTAGGAAGAAGAAAAGGGTTTTCTTGCTTCTACTTGGTGTTGTTTACATATAGGGTTGAAAGGGCTAGTACTCGGTTGGTGTTGGATGTTGCTCACGTGTGGATACCTTGGAGGGAAGCTACACTTGGTTCCTAGTAGTTTCTAGTCTCAACCAATATCGGTTCACGATACAAAAGGTTGTATTTTTTAAACCCCCTCATGGTTGTTTTAGTTTTCTTTGTCATTTATATGGATCTTGGTGGGGAGTTTTAAAGAGTTTAAAATTTTTGTACACGTGTTCATGCTTCCGTTGCAATTAAATATTTTAAAAAAACCAGTAAAAACCCCAACAGTGGTATCAGAGCCACTTATGCATGTTTAAGAAACTTTATTTTAAGAATACTATATTTTCTTGATTATAAAAGAAATAGGCAACTTTTCTTTTAGTAGAAAAGTAGTATTTTTCTTTTTGGCAACAAATATATATGCTTATATTATTTATTTGTTACAACAATTTTTACATGCATATTTGGTTGTAAAAAATTGTCTAAAATCAAGTGTTGATTTTGTATGTTGTTTTAGGTGCATAGCAAGCCTTAAGACCTTTGTGATAATTTGTGGTTGTTTAATATTCAATTTGGTTGCAAATTATTCTTTTCATTTGGTATGTAATAATATAATTTCTAGCATCTTGTTTAATTTTTAAGTACTAAAATAGTTTAGACTAGTTTTATTTTTACAAAAATGTAACAAGATGGAGATTGCCAAGTTGGAGAACTTTTGGTGAAAGCCACAACTTTGATGTTTGAAGATCTTTGCAAGACATGGGTTGTCAAGGCAAGTGGGAGATTCAGGATCATCACATTTGGATGTTTGGAATTGCCTTTAGATTGACTTGGTATTTTTCGTTTTGGCTCAAGAAAAAAACCAACTAGGAAATGGCTTGGCTATGCACAATATATGTTTTGCGATTTTATGTTTATATTTATCATGCGTGGTTAAAATAGGATTTTTGCATTCTAGATAATATTTTGAAAATAAAATAAATCGTAAATGAAAGTTTGGTAAAATACATATTTGACAACATTCTTGTAAGGGTTAAAATGAGTTTTTTATAAAAGGGGTTTTAAATAAAATATCATGACGTCAAGTTTAATATATACAAGAAATGAGTTTAGTAAAATAAAGATTTTAAAACTCAACCAAACTCCGTCACTAGCTTAATAATAAAAGGTGTTTTATTACAAGTTAAAATTGCTCGTAATTCGAGCGCTAAATTAACACACATTAATATAGGATATTAATATTAATCTAAAATTGACCGTGTCAAGAGTTTGTAAAATAGAGATTTTAAGACAACTCAAAGACCAAGACATAAAATATGATTTTACTATAAAAATTGTAACTTATGATTATATGAATGCAATATCTGTTGCACGACTTGTTTTGAATTATATATTTACATATAACGACACAAAATGAATAAAGCCATTTTCGAAATGTAAGTCTATGCCATCCTAACTTGAAACACTCGCTTGCTACTAGAACGTCCTTATGGAGAGAGCATTAGCCAAACACTTGGATTGACTTGTAACAACCTAGGTGGTTTTTCACGAATTCCATGAGAGTCTTGGGCCGGGAATCACAACTTTTAAATTAGGACGACTTTATCATGAATAATTGTGGAGAGAGCATTAGCCAAACGCAAGGAAGTACGAGGCATAGATGAGATCAAACATGCCGTTTTTGCCAAGCGTTGTCAAGGGTCCCATAAAGATCTAGGAATTGTATGGAGATACAATTGGTAATCGTTATCTACCTTGTTGTTTTAATCTTGATAGAGAGAACATTAGCCAAACATTCAATATTAAGTACAACTTGGATGCTACCATTTAGTAATTAATGTTTAATTAAATTAAAATGAAGAGTCATTCATTTCAAAGGATAAATATCGAGAATACTAATACTTGACTTTATTATTTTGTCAACCATAATTAACTAGTTATTGCGATTCGTTCTTTTAAAGAACAAATATAAATTGTACTAATTTCCTTGTTGAGCATCATCAGTTGAGAAATGTTTTCGTAACATGAAATGGAAATTATTAATACACATTTATTTGGTCAAGTCATTAAGAAACACTAATAAAATTATGGGGATACTTATGAGAAGTATTTAAACAATTTTATTTGTACTACTTTCTCATGGTGGATTCCATAAGAGTTAGGCCTTTTGAAGGACTTTGAATTATTGGAAATCTATGATATTTTGATATCATTAAACAAAGGGTTCTTGAATGAGAATAGTCAATGTGTTTCAAAGTACAAAACTTTGAGTTTTGTCAAATGGCTAGAGGTGAATCTTTTAAACATTCGCATCTTGTTGATGCGGTGTTATATAGATTACCTTAATCAGCTTGATCATCCATAATTTAGGTTCATTACAAAATCATGTAACTTTTAGTTTATGATTTTAGTATAAACTAATTATGGGGAATTCTTTTATGAAAGAAAAATTCCAAGCAAAATCAAAAGGGTTGACTTAGATCAAAAGGGTAACTTGAATGGTTTCAAGATAAGGGTAAGCATTAGGTTGAAAGGTTCTACTGCAAACCCGAATCTAATGCAAACTTAAAAGAGACATTCCCGAAGTGTTGTAGTTTTTGTTCTGTTTTCAATAAGATTGAAAGTTTGAATCAAAACTACATTATTTACTTGAATGAGCTGAAAGATAAAGATTTGCTTATGTAAATTCTTTATGTATCTATATGATAGATCTTATAAGTTCATGATAATCCTTAGTGTATGATACGAATGGATTAAGCATGACTTAGTCGACTTACTATTATTATCTCCCATATTGATAAGAATTGTATTATCAAAGCCCAAGCGGATAGGACTTTAAGATCATTAATCCTGGGTTGGATGATGTATGCAAGTCTTATGGATTGGTAAGATAAGTGCTATAATCGTTTCACCATTTTTGGTAGTTAGGATAAATAATTGAAATGCCGATACATTTCCCATGTATGTGTGTTTTCTATTTATGTAGCACTAGAAGATCATCGTACTTTAACTAATCTGTATGTGTTCAAAAGATTGTTTTATGTCTACTTGTTGAGACATACATATGGAACTTTTGACTTGTTCAAAAGGTTACATAATAAAGTATTATTTCAACTAGGCAAGAAAATATATGCTATTCGATCTTTCGAGTTGGCAAATATTTAAGCTGCTAGTATGATGGGTCATACTATATTTTTCGTGTAAATTGTGGGATGTACTATAGACTATGAACATAATGGTTATGTTAGATTCCAAGCAAAGGATTAATAAGACTCTATATTTGTATAGATTGGAAATGAGTTCAAAGTTTATCTTATGTAATCTAAGATTGTAATGTCTTTATAACATCTGACAATCATAAGGATCTTGCTTAACCACATTGTGATAATCTATTCTCGCAAGCTCGATTAAGAACAACATGGTTGTTGCTTATATGATTCTTTTATGAAAAGGTTTTTCATTTCATAAGAATTAGTGGGAGCATTGTGAATTTCAAAAGGAGTTTGAATGACACACTAAAAAACCTATGGTTGGTGCTATTATTCGACTACAAGTTGTTAGACCCAACCAAATTGGTTGCTCAGGTACTTGTCATATTCATGATATTGGTAAAATTATAAAAGATCCGAGAAATGTTATTTCACATATCAAGTAATAATTTAATGAGTCTTTGTGACGAAGCCATCTACCCTATGCAATATTAATATTGCATTAGATCATGAGTACTGAGATGCATTTTGTAACACCCGCAAACCTGGGCTAGGAGATTAGCGGGTTAGCGGTATGTGATTGGTTTGTTTTAATTGATTATATGTTTATTAAGAGTTAATGAAATTAATTACTTAAAATCTAAATATATATGTTACTGATGAATTCTTTAGTTAGAAAGAAATGGAAGTACAAGTCAATTATGCATGTAGGTTAATATGCATGTATGCATGCATGAATTAAAAAGAATAGATTTTCATATGTTTGCCACCTTCTGCTTGGTTTAAAACAATTGTATATGTATACGTGTAAAGGAATTAACATCTGCTCATATTTGCTAAGTGTGAAGAAAGTGTAGTGTGTGTTTTGAAAGAAATCTTCGACAGAAGTTTGCAAACTTGAATTTGAGAAACAAAGATTTAGTGTTCTTTAATTCCAAAAGAAGGTAAGAAAGTGTTTATGGCATGATATGATTGGTATTGGTATGTTTATATATTGAAAAGCATGAGTTTATGCAATTTCACCATTGATAAGTTTGGAAGAAAGCTTGAGTTATGGGTGTTGTAGATTTTGTTGTTTTGAATGAGTTAAAAAGTGTTCATGATGTTTTGAAGACATGTTAGATGTTAGTTATGTGTTTTGTTTGAAGAAAAATGAGGTTTAAAAGGTTTATAAGTAAGTTATGTGGCTAAAAATCCGACACTAAATGAAGATGATGATCTGGGATTTAGCGTGTCGCGGTGCTACACTAGTAGGTCGTGGCGCGACGTTAGTAAAGTCCGACAGTTTGGGTTTCGGATTGCAAGAATCCGAAAGTTTGCAAATCCGACCCTTGGAAATCCGAAAGTTTGCAAATCCGACCCTAAAATCCGATACTTTAGAAAACCGACACCAAAATCCGACACTTGCTTCTCAGATTTGAAATCCGCTACGGTCGCGGCGCGACGGGGTTAGTGTCGCGGCGCAACGCACCTCATTTCAGAATATTTCTTGTTCTTAATTGTGTTTTGCATGGAATAACTTGGCATGTTAATTATGTGATTTTATTGAGTTGTTTTTATGGATTTGAGATATAAATATATATGAGAAGGTATATTTATATATTCACGACTGATTTGATTGTTGCTGTGTTTTCAGGCAATCAAAAGACTTAGTAAAATTAGATTTCCGAGCCTGTTTTGATTTTGAGGTGAGTGGACGTTAATCGCAGATGGTAAAGATTTCGGTTAATGTTATTGATGTGATGCATGACTGTGATTAAGATTAGATTGGATTGATTGAACTGTTGATTGTGATATTTATTGTTGATATCTACTGCATGATTATTTGGCCAATAAGCACTCTTAGGATGATTTTGAGTTGCGTTGGGAAGTCAGCTATACGTAGAATTGGGTTGGGCTCTTTCACTGATTGGTTGAACAGTGTTAGCCTTACCGGTGCATATGTTGCATCAGAGGGGGATTTTCACTGTGCCAACTAAGTGGAGAGCTATCGGCAAACCTTTGCTTTGGCCGGCATTGGTTGTAGGTTCTACGCCGAACCGCCGGTCTTCTCGGGATATGTGATTACATGCTTTAATATTGACTGTGGATGTTTGCTTTTGTGTTTAGCCTCTACTCACTTACCTTTGTGCTAATTCCCCTCAGTTGTTGCTTTTGCAGGTTCGTGTTTGTGAGGTTGACTGAAGGAGAAGTTGACCTGACTCTGATATTAGTTTTTGAAAAGGGACGAGCCTGTAGTTTTTGTAACACTAAACAATGATACTTGTTTGTGAACAATGTTTGTACATTTGTTAATATTGGTTTCTATGAAAACGATTTGTTTACTTAAAGCTTTCGCAACATATAAAAAAATGGCTTGAGTTTTTCCGGTGTTACAGTTTGGTATCAGAGCCTAGGTTTGGCGATGCATGCACGGCTAGAGTGTTGCATTCCCAAATCTTAGCTCGTGACGGGTCAAGCTTTCCTTTGGGGGAATTAGAGTGAGTTAGAGTTGTTTGTAGCAGTTAGTATTTTGGATACTAACGGTTTATGCTAATGAGTTATGAGGTGATATGATTGTAACAGATAATGGCTGACAAAAAGACTCCTATTCTACCTCCTATGACCCAAGCTGCAACTGAAGCTCCAGTAACTGAGTACTTGGGAGATACAGCTACGGCATAAACGTCGGGTCAAGCCCGGGAAGAGGATCACAGTGAATATGTTTATCACTTGGAAAATGAGTTGGTTGAACTCAGAAACAAAGTTCAGAGAATGGAGCAGCAACAACAACAACAGCAACCTGAACCAACCCCAGTGCCGACTGCGATTCCTACAAAGGCAACAACCGCACCCATGACAGCACCGTTACCACCTATGACACAAATGATGCAACCACCATTCTATTACCCATATCCGCAACCATGAGCTTATCCGTTTGCGTTCCCTGGATATAAACAACCGTGCACCTACAAGAAATTTCTAGATTGTAAACCCTCTGAGTATCACGCGAGTTCTGATCCCAACGCTACATTTCATTGGTTGAGAGAGACGGCAAAGGCACTTGATGCCTTTAATTGTGAAAACGAATTGAAGGTCAAGTATGCATCACAAATGTTGAGAGGAGACGCATTGGTCTGGTGGGATTCCATTACCTGCCATTTTACTGAACAGCAAGCAACAGGAGAGCATCACCTAGAGTCAATTTCAGGAAAAGCTGTGTGAACAATATTGTGGAACCTTTGAGATAGCCAAAATCAAGAAGGAATTTATGGATATGAAGATGACCGGGAACATGACTGTGGATCAATTAATCAAACAATTTAATGAGAAAAAGAGGTTTGCCAAACACTGGGTACCGGATGAGGAATCGAAGATTGCCCATTTTGTGGGGGCACTGCACCCGGATCTCCGTGGCATCACCAGGTGGGCTACCACACTGTCCCAGGCTTTCACTTTAGCCAAATCGGCTGAAGGAGACATCATTGCAAGAAATAGGTTGAGCGGGGAGAAGATCTCCTAACAAAAATCGAGATTTGAACATTACAACGCTCAACAGAGGCAGGGAGGGCAGAGCAGTGGGAGCAGGCAGGGGGAGCAGAATAGAAGACCTACTTCAGGTGGGTCTACTCAACGGGAACCTTGGTGTAGTACGTGCAAATCTTATCATAACGGGCAGTGTACGCCCCAGACCATGAGATGCGTGAAATGTGGCCAGTTTGGCCATGATTTGAAGAAATGTAGGTTCCCGAGGAGCGTTTGTTGGAATTGTTAGAGGGAAGGGCATAGAGTTGGTGATTGCCCGATGAGTAAAAAGACAGGATCAGGGTCAGGAGGGGGAGGAGCGGGAGGATCGTCTTCGGCTGGCCAGAAGCGAAAGAACCCACCCACTGCTGAGGGTCGGGCGTTCAAAATGACGCTGGATGATGCCACCACCACCGACGAAATGATCACGGGTATGTTTCTAATAAACTCTACTCCTGCTAGAGTATTTTTTGATTCAGGAGCAAATATCTCCTTTGTTTTTGTGGAATTCTATGATAAGTTGAATATGCCTGTAGTTAGACTTGATACTACTTTAGAGATAGAAGTAGTAGATGGTATGATGGTTCCGGTCACGACTGTAGTGGCTGGAGCTAAAATTGATATAGATGGTGTGTGTTTTCCTGTTTATTTTCATGTTATGCCATTGTCCGGGTTTGATGTGGTGCTTGGGATGGATTGGCTGACTTTGAATCAAGCCAGTATCAAGTGTCACAAGAAGTTGATTTCCTTTCCGCTAGCTGATGGTACACGGGTAATAGCAAGAGGAGAGAAGGCTGGGTCTGTGATCCCGATGATTTCATGTTTAAAAGCTAAGAAAGCGTTAGGTAAGGGGTGTGAATCCTACTTGGCTTATGTAATTGATGGAAAGAAAGAGAAGCAAGCAATGACTGATATCCGGGTGGTAATGGAATACCCGGAAGTGTTTCGAGAAGAATTGTTAGGATTGCCTCCGGTCCATGAGGTAGAATTCAAAATAGATTTAATACCTGGTTCTAGACTAGTAGTGAAGGCTCCGTACAGGTTGGCACCTTCAAAAATTCGGGACATGATGACGTAGATTCAGGATCTGCTAGATAAAGGGTTTATTCGTCCAAGTTCGTCCCCGTGGGGAGCACCGGTATTGTTTGTAAAGAAGAAAGACGGTACGTTGCATATGTGTATCGACTACGTGAACTGAACAAGAGGACGATAAAGAACAAGTATCCGTTGCCGAGAATCGATGATTTGTTTGATCAACTGCAGGGAGCTTCGTTCTTTTCCAAGATTGATTTGAGATCAGGCTATCATTAAGTACGTGTTTCTGAGGAAGATGTGTCGAAAACGGCCTTTCGTACGCGTTATGGGCATTATGAGTTCTTGGTTATGCCGTTCGGCTTAACCAATGCACGTGCGATTTTTATGCATTTGATGAACAGGGTTTGTTGACCATTTTGGATGATTTTGTGATAGTCTTCACTGACGATATTCTAATTTATTCAAAGACTGATCAGGAGCACGAACAGCATTTGAGATAGGTTTTGGAGACTTTGAAGAAAGAACATCTGTTTGCTAAGTTCTCAAAATGCGATTTCTGGTTGAGAGAAGTTCAATTCTTGGGGCACGTGATATGTAATAAAGGAGTGAAAGTGGATCCTTCAAAAGTGGAAGCTGTAATGAACTGGAATGCTCCAAAGACACCGTATGAGATAAAGAGTTTTCTGGGTTTGGCTGGATGCTACCGCAGGTTTATTAAAGACTTCTCTAAGATTGCGGGTCCGTTAACAAAGTTAACTCGGAAAGACGTGAAATTTGTTTGGGGTAGTGAACAAGACAAGGCTTTCCAGACTTTGAAGCAGTTGTTATGTCAGGCTCCCATTCTTGCATTGCCAAGTGGATCAGATGATTTTACTGTATACTGTGATGCGTCGTTTGCTGGATTGGGATGTGTGCTTATGCAGAGGGATCGGGTGATTGCGTATGCTTCAAGACAGTTAAAACCACGTGAAAAGAATTACCCGACTCATGATCTAGAACTGGCAGCTATCGTATTTGCCCTAAAACCGTGGAGATACTATTTGTATGGCACCAAGTGCGTGATTTGTATTGATCATAAGAGTCTTCAGTATGTGTTTACACCGAAAGAACTGAACATGAGAAAGAGACGATGGGTGGAGCTGATAAAAGACTATGATTGCGAGATTAGATACCACCCTGGGAAAGAAAATGTGGTAACAGATGCCCTGAGCCGCAAGGGAGCGGGAAGTTCTATTCAATTCATGCGTATGGAAATTGTATCTAATTTAGTGGATAGACTAAATTCTGCACAAATCGAAGCTCTCAAAGAGGAAAACTTGAAGAATGAACTGGTGAAGAAACGTAAGGACGAGCTTACTGATGATTCTCGTGGATTGAAAATGTATAAGACTCGTGTGTGGGTGCCTATGCTTGGAGAATTGAGAAAGTTGATTCTAACTGAAGCACACAAGTCAAGACTGTCTGTTTACCCAGGAAGCACTAAAATGTATAACGATTTGAAAGTGCTTTACTGGTGGCCTACAATGAAGGCAGATGTCGCACATTTTGTAGAATCGTGCCATATTTGTGCGCAAGTGAAGGCAGAGCATGAGAAGCCTTACGGATCCTTGAGGCAATTGGAAATTCCTGAGTGGAAGTGGGAACATATAACGATGGATTTCGTGACTAAACTTCCGCGAACTCAGAAGAATCACGATATGATTTGGGTGATCGTGGATCGACTGACGAAGAGTGCCCATTTTCTGGCTACCTGTGAGACGGCTTCTCTGAGCAAGTTAGCTCAATTGTATATTGATGAGATCGTTGCGAGGCATGGTATACCATTGTCGATAGTATCTGACAGAGACTCCAGGTTTGTTTCCAATTTCTGGAGGAGTCTAAAGAGGGAGTTAGGGACGAGAATTAATTTGAGTACTGCTTATCATCCCCAGACTGACAGTCAGACTGAACGAACCATACAGACACTTAAAGATATGCTACGTGCCTGTATAATTGAGTATGGTGGATCTTGGGATTTGCACCTGCCATTGATAGATTTTGCGTTGTTCAGATGACTTCTGACAAGGTTGCTATAGCCAGAGAGAAGTTGAAAGCGGCTAGAGATAGACAGAAAATGTATGCAGATCCGGGTTGTCATTCAGTATCGTTTGATGTGGGGGAGTTAGTGTATTTGAAGGTCTCTCCATGGAAGGGCGTAATTCGTTTTGGCAAACGCGGGAAGTTGGCACCCCGTTACATAGGTCCTTTCAGAATTCGTCAGATTGTAAATGACCAGACAGTTACATTGGATCTCCCAGCGGAGCTTGCAGGTATTCACAATACATTCAACGTCTATTACCTGAGGAAATGCAGAGTTGAAGACGAGAGTCAGATTCTCCAAGTACATGAATTGAAAGTGGATTCAAAGAACAGACTGATTGAGGAACCTGTTGAACTGTTAGATCGTAAGGTGACCACGCTCCGAAAGAAGCATGATACCGATGGTGTTGGTCAAGTGGAAACACCGTTTAGGTTCTGAATTGACATGGGAGACTGAGGTGGAAATCAAAGATAGATACCCTCATTTGTTTGAGCGAGAAGGGATTCCGAGGACGGAATCCTCTTAATGAGGGGAGATTTGTAACACCCGCAAACCTGGGCTAGGAGATTAGCGGGTTAGCGGTATGTGATTGGTTTGTTTTAATTGATTATGTGTTTATTAAGAGTTAATGAAATTAATTAATTTAAATCTAAATATATATGTTACTGATGAATTGTTTAGTTAGAAAGAAAAGGAAGTACAAGTCAATTATGCATGTAGGTTAATATGAATGTGTGCATGCATGAATTAAAAAGAATAGGATTTCATATGTTTGCCACCTCCTGCTTGGTTTAAAACAATTGTATATGTGTACGTGTAAAGGAATTAACATCTGCTCATATTTGCTAAGTGTGAAGAAAGTGTAGTGTGTGTTTGAAATAAATCTTCAAGAGAAGTTTGCAAACTTGAATTTGAGAAACAAAGATTTAGTGTTCTTTAATTCCAAAAGAAGGTAAGAAAGTGTTTATGGCATGATATGATTGGTATTGGTATGTTTATATATTGAAAAGCATGAGTTTATGCAATTTCACCATTGATAAGTTTGGAAGAAAGCTTGAATTATGGGTTTTGTAGATTTTGTTGTTTTGAATGAGTTAAAAAGTGTTCATGATGTTTTAAAGACATGTTAGATGTTAGTTATGTGTTTTGTTTGAAGAAAAATGAGGTTTAAAAGATTTATAAGGTTTATAAGTAAGTTATGTGGCTGAAAATCTGACACTAAATGAAGATGATGATCTAGGATTTAGCGTGTCGCGGCGCTACACTAGTAGGTCGCGGCGCGACGTTAGTAAAATCCCACAGTTTGGGTTTCGGATTGCAAGAATCAGAAAGTTTGCAAATCCGACCCTTGGAATCCGAAAGTTTGCAAATCCGATAGTTTAGAAAACCGACACCAAAATCCGACACTTGCTTCATGATATTGGTTGCTCAGGTACTTGTCATATTCATGATATTGGTAAAATTATAAAAGATCCGAGAAATGTTATTTCACATATCAAGTAATAATTTAATGAGTCTTTGTGACGAAGCCATCTACCCTATGCAATATTAATATTGCATTAGATCATGAGTACTGAGATGCATTTTGTAACACCCGCAAACCTGGGCTAGGAGATTAGCGGGTTAGCGGTATGTGATTGGTTTGTTTTAATTGATTATATGTTTATTAAGAGTTAATGAAATTAATTAATTAAAATCTAAATATATATGTTACTGATGAATTCTTTAGTTAGAAAGAAATGGAAGTACAAGTCAATTATGCATGTAGGTTAATATGCATGTATGCATGCATGAATTAAAAAGAATAGATTTTCATATGTTTGCCACCTCCTGCTTGGTTTATTACAATTGTATATGTGTACGTGTAAAGGAATTAACATCTGCTCATATTTGCTAAGTGTGAAGAAAGTGTAGTGTGTGTTTTGAAATACATCTTCAACAGAAGTTTGCAAACTTGAATTTGAGAAACAAAGATTTAGTGTTCTTTAATTCCAAAAGAAGGTAAGAAAGTGTTTATGGCATGATATGATTGGTATTGGTATGTTTATATATTGAAAAGCATGAGTTTATGCAATTTCACCATTGATAAGTTTGGAAGAAAGCTTGAGTTATGGGTGTTGTAGATTTTGTTGTTTTGAATGAGTTAAAAAGTGTTCATGATGTTTTGAAGACATGTTAGATGTTAGTTATGTGTTTTGTTTGAAGAAAAATGAGGTTTAAAAGGTTTATAAGTAAGTTATGTGGCTAAAAATCTGACACTAAATGAAGATGATGATCTAGGATTTAGCGTGTCGCGGCGCTACACTAGTAGGTCGAGGCGCGACGTTAGTAAAATCCCACAGTTTGGGTTTCGGATTGCAAGAATTAGAAAGTTTGCAAATCCGACCCTTGGAATCCGAAAGTTTGCAAATCCGATAGTTTAGAAAACCGACACCAAAATCCGACACTTGCTTCTCGGATTTGAAATCCGCTACGGTCGCGGCGCGACGGGGTTAGTGTCGCGGCGCGATGGACCCCATTTCAGAATATTTCTTGTTCCTAATTGTGTTTTGCATGGAATAACTTGCCATGTTAATTATGTGATTTTATTGAGTTATTTTTATGGATTTGAAATATAAATATATATGAGAAGGTATATATATTCGCGACTGATTTGATTGTTGCTGTGTTTTCAGGCAATCAAAAGACTCAGTAAAATTAGATTTCTGAGCCAGTGTTGATTTTGAGGTGAGTGGACGTTAATCGCGGATACTAAAGATTTCGGTTAATTTTATTGATATGATGCATGACTGTGATTGAGATTGGATTGGATTGATTGAACTGTTGATTGTGATATTGATTGTTGATATCTGCTGCATGATTATTTGGCCGATACGCACTCTTAGGATGATTTTGAGTTGCGTTGGGAAGTCAGCTATACGTAGAATTGGGCTGGGCTCGTTCAATGATTGGTTGAACAGTGTTAGCCTTACTTGTTCATATGTTGCATCAGAGGGGGATTTTCACTGTGACAACTCAGTGGAGAGCTATCGGTAAACCATTGCTTTGGCCGGCATTGGTTGTAGGTTCTGCGCTGAACCGCCAGTCTTCTCGGGATATGTGATTACATGCTTTGATATTAACTGTGGATGTTTGCTTTTGGGTTTAGCCTCTATTCATTTAGCTTTGTGCTAATTTCCCCCGGTTGTTGCTTTTGTAGGTTCGTGTTTGTGAGGTTGGCTGAAGGAGAAGTTGACCTGACTCTGATATTAGTTTTTGAAAAGGGACGAGCCTGTTGTTTTTGTAACACTAAACAATGATACTTGTTTGTGAACAATGTTTGTACATTTGTTAATATTGGTTTCTATGAAAACGATTTGTTTACTTAAAGCTTTCGCAGCGTATTAAAATAATGGCTTGAGTTTTTCCGGTGTTACACATATCATGTCCAAGAACCAAGTTTTGAAAGTTGGTGATTGTACTTGTGACTAGCATGACTATTAGATGTAATTAATCTTTTGAGAAATATTATCATGGACAAGAAGTAGACATAAGTTCATACACTACCAACATGAAAGTATTATTGTAGTTTATTGTGTTTACTATGAGTAGAACTTGTCATGGTTTGTTATGGATGAACTAATTAGAATAAACTTTGTGATACAAGTACAGTTTACTATCTTTTATTGGCAAGTGTGTGTGGATGCTATTTCCTTTTAGGATATTGAAGCGAGGACGAATAATTGATATTAATAAAGCATCACACAAAGTATTCTAAATGTGTAAGTTGCAATTAATCCATTTGTGGATTATAGCAATTATCTCAAAAATAGAATCTGTGATTGAGTGAAAAAATCCCCTTGCTTGATTTTATCAATTGTTATAGATTTGACAAGTGTTTAATGTAGTACTAGCAAAGCATAGTAATATTTATTTTGTAATTATGTGGGAGACATAATGATCATTAGAAATTATTTCCAACATTGTAAGATTAAATATCTTAGCTTGGAAGTTATTTTTAAATGATAGAAACGGAAGAAAGGTGTCTATACTCTTGAAATATGATCTTTAGGTAAAGATCAAATCAAAGCACCAGATTGAAGCATAGTGTACACAAGTGGCTGCATCTTCAAGTAATTCAAGATATAAAACCCAACGTGAGTTTTCCATTTACGTCACTTGGCATAAACCTTAGTATTACTCGGTGTTCTTACTCACCGTGTTTGAGGAAGATCGCATAATGAATTTTATTTTGACAAATGGTTTCATTATGCATGCTACACACTAGGGCTCTTATCTTGTGTACTTTGAGGACTACAAGATAGATCTTAGATGTATCTTTTTGAATGGACTATCATCAAAACATACTTATGTGTGCTTGAGTCACAGTAAGCGTGTTCTTTTTTGAATAGAGATATATGCGTAAAGTGGTTACACACGAGACAGTTTCAAAATAAATGGATATTGTACCCATAATCGCAATAGAGTTAATAAGGTTACGAAATGTATTGGAAAGAGTTCCAAACCTAGTGCATAGTACCATTAAATGCTACTATAAAACCGTGTTATGATGAATTGTTTCATCAAGTATATCATGTTGTTGTTATGTCTAATATGAATTCTATTCATATATGATTGAGTTGTAATCATACTTTTAGTATTTGGATATTTAGAACTGCAAGCAATATTATCTTATCTAATATGGTGATGTCTCATGGGTTAAGCACATATGTGTTACCACCATATTTATTAATAATATTGTGTTCTATATTAGCATGTTTAATCCTTGAATAACCTTGTTATTCTAAATGGTCCATGGTCGGTCATAACTGCGGGATCAATTATAAATGAAGACTATTGTGAATTGATTGGTTGATTTTCATAGTGATGAAAATAGGCAAAAGGTTAGCAGCCAAATTCATGGGTGTTTGTTAGAGAACAAACATTGGACTTGACTCGCTTTCAAGATCACTTCATGGATTGGTGTCATAAGTGATTCTTGTGAAAATGGTGATATCTTGGTATACTTCGACCTGAGATACATATTGGGAATCAAGTGTGAGGAGTATTATGTATTAATATGGTTAAACGCTATCTTTAACCCGGTAGTTATAAAAGCCATAATTAGGTGTGATATGAATCATATGAGAGATGTATTTAGTCAATATCAGATTTATTCCTCTCACTAAATTGAGATCTAGACATCTAGAGCGCTCTACTACAGCTCAACTTTATGAGATTGATGACGATCCATGTCTCATGTTCAATAGGATGTCAGCAACAAAGGGATAACTGATGTATTGCCTAAAATACTAATTTGTAGCTTGTGAGCTAAGAGATTGGTGGATGCTATAAATGGCACATTTTTGTTTATTATGAGGGGTAGTGGGATGTTGCTAGACATTCTTACCACTGTCTATATCGACTTAAGTTGTATCTTGTGCAAGTGGTAGATTGTTGGTCCTATATGCCCAAGATGCAACTTACGACGATATTATTGATAATAAATAAACCTATAGGGTCGCACATAGAGAGCAAACAAACGCTAATTATATATTTTGAATACGATTTTAAATATAATCAACCCTAATATATATTTTATTGGACACATTATTATTTAAGTGAAATGATAATCTTACGATAATATATATTTGTATATATTAATTATGAGTAAACTTGTTACTTATATTATATATCTTTTTATAAGGAAATACATTTACATGTATCCCCTTAATATGTTACAAGTATTTATAATTGTAATCTTGATAAAATCTTCTTTTATAAATATAAATACATACACACAAGAATACTCATGGGATGGACCTTCTTTTATATTGTATGTTGCATGTGTGTGTATATATATATATAAAGGAATGATTGTCCTTTGTTTTAAAAACACACATACAATACACGCATACAAGAATCTTATGGCCCCTTCCCATGTTTTTTAAATGGACTGCCGAAAAAGAAAATATGTAGTTTTGTTTTTGTTTTGCTTTAAGTGTGTATGTGTGTGTGTTTTATTATATACTAGAAAAGAAACATTATAATTTGGTGGTGTGGTTATCCCACGACTTAAAAGAAGAAAAAGAAAGTGAGAGAAATAGTTCTATCTTTTGGATTTCAAGCTTCTCTCTTGTTCTTGTTAGTCCATAACCTCACATTCAATAAAACAAAGAGAGTGTTATTTTATATAAAATTAGGATCTCTAGGTTGGTGTTGGATGGTTGTTTAAGTAGAAACTTAAAAAAACATTAACCAACTTGTTCTCCTTCTCTTGCAACACAACTGCAAGATATTATTGTTGGTGGTTCTTCAAGGAGTTGAGAACTAGTAGACTTGAACACAAGTTAGGAAGTGTTAGATATTTATTTGTTTGTTAGCCTTGTGTTACTTTTGTTGTAATTAAGCTATCTTTACTAGACTAGATGTAGTAATGGGCTTAGCCCACTTTCTTTGTGTAATTCCTTGTTAGTCTAGTTGGTTAGCTTATTGGGCCCATGTAGCTTCTAATCTTGTATTCTCAGCTTGTACTAAACGTTCATTGCAATACAGAGAGAATCTTCATCTTGCATGCAAAGAGTTCACACTTGTTCATACTAAACTTCATCATCTTTTGTTCAAGTATTCTCTAGTAACTCATCTTCTTCACAATCAAAGGACTTTCAATTGGTATCAGAGCCAACTCCCTACGGGATTGGTTCAATATTACCCGAAAGAAACATCTTTGAGTGAGAAACAAAACCCAGAAGTTGTTGGTGTTCTTGGGTACATGAGTGTTTGAAAAACCAAAAACTCATTTTCTCAAATCTTCTTGTTTTTCAAGATACTTGTTGTCTTTAAAAAGCTTTTGAGTAAGATAAAACCTTTACTAGTGGTTTTAGAACAAACAAACAACATTTAAGTATTTATTTTGAATTCTTCTTGTTCTTCAAGTTCTTGAAACTTTTCACTGTTCTATCAAATTCTTCAAGTTAGGGTAAGTGTTTTTAGTGATAAGGAAAGTCAAAGCAAAAGTTAAGTGAGATTTTAGTGTGTTTTACGCAAAATCAGAGGTCTGCTCGATAACAGAGTACATACCTGCAAGTTTTTGGATTATTATCCCATCCGACTTTCAGGTCATCCAACCTTACTTCATCCGACTTTTGAGTTTTGGTACATGCGACTTTTGGTCCATCCGATAGTTGCCAAAAGGTGTTCATCTGACTTTTAATTTAAAGTCATCCGACACTTGCCATCCGACAGTGGAAGTAACTTAAGGTTCATCCAAATTTTGCCCCATATGACACTTGACTCATCCGACTTTCAAAACGGTCATCTGACACTTGAATTTTCATCCGACTTTTAACTCATCCGACTTTCGGACCATCCGACAGTCGTGCGACTTGTGAGCCATTCAACTCTTCAAGTCATCCAACTTTTGAACCATTTGACTCTTCAAGTCATCTGACTATTAAAGTCATCCGACTTTTAGGTCATTCGACTCTTTGGTCCATCTGACTGTCACATAAGATATCCATCCGACATAAAACCATCCGACTCTCAAACACTTCTTCCGACTTTCAAACACCATCCAATCTTCAAAGTTTTTTCTCACAAACAAAGTAACCAGTCCACCTCAAGGAGAAAGATCTAAAAAAAGATGAGTTCCAGCAATGAGATTCTTGCCATTGGTACACACACTAAACCTCATGTTCTCTTCAGAAATGAATATAACGTATGGAAAGGACGGTTTATGGACTTTATGGAACACAATGAAAAATATGGCAAGATGATGAAAGATAGCATTCTGAATGGTGATGCCATCTTTGAAAAGGTTATCGAGGCTGTTCCCGACAAGAATCCACCAATAGCCGCTGAGAGAAGACGTAAACTCCCGTCAAAACTAACTGTTGAGGAAAGAGACCGAGCACGCGCCAACAAAGACACAAAATATTATTTGAAACAAGGGTTATGTGCATAAATCTATTCCAAGATAGATAGTCTAACTTCCGCCAAAGAAATTTGGGATGAAGTCAAACAACCGATGCAGGGAACTGAATAGGGATCATTCATATGGGAAACTCAGTTGGTTAACACCTTCAGAGAATTCAAAGCTAGGGAAGGAGAGCTGCTACAGGATACATACAGTCATTTCTGCAGACTGTTAAATGAAATGAGAAATCATGGTGTGACGAGATCCGATCTAGATATCAACGTCAATTGGATCACTGCTCTTGGTCCAGAATGGAGTGAACATGTTCGTTTCTATAAGCATGTTAATCGGAATCTGAAGGCGGTATCTCACCACTCAATCTACGAGGACTTGAACCAGTTTTAAGATGAGGTCCTCACTAAACTTTCAACGAAGAAACCATCTAACCCGGTTGCACTGGTGGCTGAATGAATACCGTGAGAATCATCAAGGGGTAGCAAGGGGAAGCAAGTTATGGTAGATTCTGACTCATCAGAAGGAGAGGTAGAGATCTCAGAGAAGGAGGTTGTACTAAAGGTCATGTCACTTATCACAAGATCTTTCCAAAACAAGTATGGAAAGACCAACAACAGACAGTGGTACACTTCTGGGGCAAGGAAGAATGAGGGAAACATACCAGAAGAAAACAGAAGACCAGATAAACCCGCAGAGCCTCAGGAGGAGGAAAAGAAGTGTTAAAACTGTGGTAGAACAGGGCACTTTATCAAAGACTGCAAAAAACCAAAGACGAAGGATGCCGAATACTACAAGAACAAACTGCGGTTGACCAAGAAGAAGGAGAGTGGGAGAGCAATGCCGGTAGAAGAGTATTAATTCTTGTCCGATATTGATGATTCATATGAGGATGGATCTGACCAAGCACACTTTTGCTTGATGGCTTTAGAGGAGGGTTCCTCAAATGATGAGGGTGACAATGAAGCTGATGGTGATGGTGAGTTTGAAGAAACTCAAACTGAAGATCCCGGTGTTTCTGGAAAGGTAAACATTGAATATGCACAAACATTAGTTGAAGACATCGAAAGTGTTAGTCCCATGTTTAGAATAGTGAGATTTGATGAGACAAACTATAGCTATGTATAGATAATAAGTTAGGAATTATGTAAGTATGTTATAGACTGACTAGTCAGCTTAGACTGAGTAGTCAGCGTATAAACATATATAGAGTTTTCTATGTAAGTACTAGATAGCTCAGTGACATCTAAGCTGAGATAGGTTTTAAGAATGAAGACTTGAAGATTAAAGAACTCAGCTTGACTAGGTCAAGACTGAGTAAGTCAGCTCAGCATCAGAAGTTATTTCAAGAATTAAAGTAAGTTCTAAATTCTGTTATTAACTCTCCGTATCTACGACTTTTAAATTAGGATATCTGAACCTAATTTAAACTATCTATTATTTGGATAGAGATATCAAACGGAATTAGTTAGATATATTCTAATTAAGAAGTTTGTTACGGTTTTAAAGAAAAGATAAGTTCTATCTTTAAACTGCGATTTGTTCGTAGATATATCAAGTATAAGTATAAACCTTCTTTTGGGTTTTAAAATATATCAAATACGACGACTGCAAAAGTTGCAAAATGTACGTGTGTTCGTGATACTTGATACGCGTGTGTTGCGATAACTTTGTGAGTTCAAAGTTCGAGAGATTTTCAAGAGTTCTTGTTAATCAGTTTTAACAAGAAGTTCGATCATCAATTAGTTTGTGATACAAGAGTGTTTAGAGAGAGTTGAGTTTATAATTAGTGTAATATCAAATCATCCTGTTGATTTGATTAGAGAGCGAAAAATAGTTGTTGTTCTATTTGATTATTGAATATCTTTGATTAACTTGATTGATTGGCTTAAAGTGTATTCAACCCCCCTTCTACACTGTATCGGGTGCTTGTTTACACTCTTTGGGACCAACAGAAAGACAAAACCGAAAAATCACTAAGTTGGAACATAAAATCAAAAACCAATCAACATCTAACTTAGACAATCTCCAAATGGAACTAACCGCAAAAGAAAATGGACTAAACACCTTAAGAAGTGAAACTAGGTAATCATTCACAACTTAAAAGTGGCCAAGGTTTCAGTTGAAGAAGATTTTAAATTTTTACAAAAATAACCATGTCAGCTATATATCAAAAATAAAATATCTCAAAGACTTGTTAATTAAAAGAGATCAAACTGCACAAACCATTTTTCTAAACAAACCTAAGGATGTTAAATTTTCAAAATGGACATACGAAGGTTTAGAATATTTTAATCCACACATAAGTGATAAGATAAATGCTAAACAACTATACGATTTCGTAATCATGAATCTAGGGTTAACTAAGAAAATGGTATTTGTTGGACAAGTCGACGAACTCGCTGAGGAGGAACACAAGAGACGCATCACAAATAGAGCTTCAACCTCATATGATTACGAAAGTCTAAATCAGTCATACATAACCGAAGCCTTCAAACCCACGATCTCTGATGACTACTTTCGAAGTTATTCTCAGCCAGAAATGGAATCCTTGCCATCAATACTAGACTCCCCACCAGAGCCTCGCATTTATATCCCTCAAATGGATCTGCATCGACACCTTGAATTAGTTGAACATGAACTTGTCCATAGATCCATCATTTTTTACTTTGAGACCGCGATTCTTCATAACATGATCAACCAACTTGTAAATGAAAATGCCTAATCACATAATTCCGCTGCTCCAAGCACGTCTAATACCCTTATCACACATATGCACACAAGTGAATGTTTTTCATTTACAAATTCAGAACTCAACACATCTGCAAATGACCTGTCATTAATCAACCCCGGTAAAGATTGTGAAAAATGTAGAAAATCGGAAAAATATTTGTTCAAACTTCACAAAAAAATCAATTCAATCAAGAATGACTTTTTTTAACATGCAAATAATTGAGTCCACCAACTTAAAGGGAAAAGCCAAAATGATTGATACACGATCATCACATAAGACAAGCACATCAAGATCACCTGATCCAAAACAAAACAAACAACTCACTCTCGTTCCACATCAACCAAAAATGATCGATTGGCAATGTCTACTTCTAACCCAAGTGTCCATCTAGGTGCCAACGTGAAGAACGGGACGAACCAAATTTTTGGATGGAGGAAGAAGCCCTAAGAGAGGAATGGAAAAATAAGAAACGAAGATTGTTTGATTTATCCAGCAAATTTCAATAAACAAACAACTCTACTGCTCGGTAATGATTCGTCTATTTTGAATGTCAAATCTGGTCAAACTCCAAGTAATTTTATTCAATTTGAAATGTTTTGCATGAGTGATGGTTGTTTTGGTGGACAATGTACTTATCACTGTGTGTATAACGAAGATAGGAAAAAACGTGGAGTTAAACCAAACCCAAATTACAAATCTTTTGAATTAAATCATGAACATGCTTTCTTCATTAATAGAAAAGGCTGAAATCAAACCACCATGCACAAATCCAATGATACGGAAAACTCAAATCCACAGCATATATAGCCAACTGTTCAATGCAAAACCACCAAAACCAAAACAGCCTTGAACGACACAAGAAATCCAAAGAAATAAAATGAATACATCGACGATGATGTTTCACTCCCTAAGGGTTGCAATCACGTGGAAATTGAACAACCAATAGTCACATCGAAAGCAAATTAATCCCCCGCCATATCCAAATAAGTTATAACACCATCACCGTCCCAACCCCAAACGACCACACAAGCTTGGATTCCCAAAGCACAAGCAACAACCTCATTACCTGAAACATCATTTAATAATGTTACATCTGCTAACAACCAATGACCCACTACACAATGGGTACCTCAACAACTTTGGTATTCCATTTGCAGGTATCTAGCCGGTGGTACTTGGACTCCGGCTGTTCAAAACATATGAAAGGTGAAAAGGGTCTTCTCACGAACTATGTCCCAAAATACTCGAGAAATGTTCGTTTTGGGAATGACCATGTTGCACCAATAATGGGAACCAGAGACATTATAAAAAAATATAAAAATAAGCAAGGTATCAAATGTGGAGGGATTAGGACACAACCTGTTTAGTATTGGGCAATTTTATGATATGGGGCTAGAAGTCAACTTCAAGGCCAAGACTTGCCCAGTCAAAACAGAGAATGGTTATGTGGTACTGACAGGTTCGAGAAGGTCAAATCTATACACAATTGATCTAGCAGACTTGGAGGGGAAGCAGTCAGTATGTCTTATATCAAAGACCTCATCAGAACTCGCATGGATGTGGCATCGCAAACTATCTCACCTAAACTTTAAAAATATCAACAAACTGGTCAAAGGTGATTTAGTTCGTGGATTGCCTAAGCTCAAGTTTGAAAAGGAACACGTGTGTGAACACTGTGAGAGAGGTAAAATGAAAAGGGCATCACACAAAATCAAACAGGTGTCCAGTACAAAAGCACCTCTCCAACTATAACACATGGACTTATGTGGGCCGATGAGAGTTAAGTCTAGGAATGGGAAGAAGTACATCCTCGTGATAGTTGATGACTAATCGAGGTATACGTGGGTCATGTTTTTGAGAAAGAAGGATGAAGCTCCATCTACAATCATCTCATTCCTCAAACAGGTGCAGAATCAATCGTAAGGAAGAGTTGGTATCATACGAACCGACAACGACACCGAATTCAAGAAGAAAGTCTTGGATTCCTTTCTTGACTCAGTGGGAATCATGCATCAACTCTCAACAGCATATACTCCAGAACAAAATGGGGTTGTTGAACGAAGAAATCAAACGCTTGTTGAAGCAGCTCGAACAATGATGTCCAATGCTGATTTACCACCTTCCTATTGCGCAGAAGCAGTCAACATAGCATGCTACACTCAAAACCGAACAATCTTACACTGTCGCTTTAATAAAACTCCTTATGAACTGGCAAATGGCAGAGTTCCTATTATTAAACATTTTTATGTGTTTGGTAATGGGTGCTTTGTCCTCAATGAAAAGGCTAATGTAGGAAATTTCGTTCCCAAAGCAGATGAGGGAATTTTCCTAGGTTACTCTTTTGAGTCTAAAGCGCGCGTGTTAAATAAATGAACCAATGCTGTGATTGAAAGTATTAACATGACTTTTGATAATACACTTACCACCACATCTTTATCTCATGAGTCTACTACAATCGTTTCTGATCACTTCAGTTCAGGACCGGGACTTAAATGTACCTATTGACATGCCTAAAACGACTACTACTTCTACATCAAGACCTGTTGATTCAACCGCCGACCCATTCTTCATTTTGGGCGAATGGTACACTGCATCCAATTCAACGATCAACATTACTCACGATGCTGATACTGAGAACCAAGAGAACACTACACCTCAGTACAATCCAGAACCATCAACTCCTGAGAGTGAAACATCCATCCAACAACAACTGGACGAATTCTTCCCTCAAGATGCCAACAAAGAGATAACTAATAACTCCATCCCCAATGTGACCAAATGGACTGCTGCACATCCTAAAATGCAGATTATTGGAGACAAAGATGCAGGCGTTCAGACTAGATCCGCCACAGCAAATGAGTGTCAGTTCTCCAGCTTTCTTAACTTGATAGAACCTACAAGAATTGCGGATGCACTACAAGACGCAGACTGGATTCTTGCTATGCAAGAGGAGCTTTATCAATTCACACGCTTAAAAGTTTGGAGACTAGTGCCTTGGCCCAACGACAAGACAATTGTTGGCACCAAGTGGGTGTTCAAGAACAAGAAAGATTCAGACGGTGTAGTGATTCGAAACAAAGCCAGACTGGTAGCTAAAGAATACAACCAGTACGAGGGTATTGATTATGATGAAACCTTCGCTCGTGTTGCCCGTATCGAAGCCATTCGGGTATTTCTCGCGTATGCTGCTTACATGGACTTCAAGGTGTATCAAATGGATGTCAAAACAGAATTTCTAAACGGAATCCTTAAGGAGGAAGTCTATGTATCCCAACCAGAAGGATTTGTTGATCCCAAGGGACCAAACGATGTCTATGTACTTGATAAGGCCTTATACGGACTCAAACAAGCTCCACGGGCTTGGTATGATGTTCTATCAGCCTATCTGGTCCGTGAAGGTTACTCCAAGGGACGAATAGACACCACACTGTTCACAAAGACAATTGGGGATGACTATATCTTAGTCCATATATATGTTAGATGATATTATATTTGGCTCTACGAACCCACAGCACAGTCTTGAGTTTTCAAAACTAATGGCAAGCAACTTTGAAATGAGCGTGATGGGAGAAATTTATTTTTTCCTTGGCTTACAAGTCAAAAAAATTTCCAATGGCATTTTCATAAATCAGTCTAAATATATTAATGGTTTACTAAAAAAATATGAAATGTCTGACTGCTCGTCCAAATCTACCCCATGTCTTCCAAAACCAAGTTGTCTACTAATCTTGACGGAAAGGCAGTAGACTTGAAAACCTATCGGGGGATGATTGGCTCTTTACTGTATATAACGGCTAGTAGACTAGACATAATGTTTTCTACGTGTCTCTATGCTCGTTTTCAAGCAAATCCAAAAGAATCACATCTTCTTGCTGTGAAACGCATCCTCAAATACCTGAAAGGGTCCCCGGACCTTGGTCTATGGTATCCCCGAGACTCGTCATTTGAATTTCTTGCATACTCAGATTCGGATAGGAAAAGCACATCAGGAAGTGCACACGTCTTGGGAGATAGGTTGGTCTGCTGGAGTTCAAAGAAACAAAACTGTGTGTCTACCTCAATTGCTAAAGTTGAATTTGTAGCAGCTGCCAGTTGCTGTTCACAGAGTCTGTGGATGTGAACTCAATTGCGGGACTTTGGTCTCACCTACTCTAAGATTCCTTTGTTGTGCGATTTCTCAAAGTGCAATTGTCATCTCTTGCAATCCTGTTCATCACTCTAAAACCAACCACGTTGACATTAGGTATCATTTCTTGAAGGACAATGTGGAAAAGGGTCTGATTGAATTACAGTACGTTCCCACTTATAATCAACTGGCTGATCTATTCACCAAACCACTGGACGAAGCATGGTTTACATTCCTAGTGTCTAAGATTGGTATGTTGAATCCCAAACTGTAATTCATTACTTTATCATCTTTCTTGAACAAAATTACACGTGCTTTTGTTAATTGTGTAGATATACAGATGCTCCTGTCCAGGGGGAGCAAAGCAGTTCCCTGGTTTATACAAATGCTTTCCGTGCATTCGTGTAGGGGGAGAAATTCAAGAATTCATCTCAAATCAGAGAAACACTCCCAGTTTTTTTGATTTCTAAATGACTGATTTCTAGATGCTTATTTTCTATTTATCATTTCTAGGGGAGTTAATTTCAGTAGAAAACAATAAAAAAAGAATAACTAATTTTTACTCTTTTTGGGCTTAAATCTTTTAAAATTCTAAGCCTTGGGCAAAAACAAAATGGACTGGGCCAAACATCAATCTTTGGGCCATACTAGGTCGATCCGACAGTCGGATAATCCCTGACCCATGATCCGAAATTCGGATAACCTATAAATATAGCTATCCGAAATCAAAGGTCAGAGTCAAAGTCCATATTCGCATGTGAATCGAAATCAAAAACACCTCACCTAAGCATTTCACATATGCATTCATTCACATGTGCATGTTGAGCTGTTATTATCTGCTGTACTGATTTGTTCTATACTACTTGTTACAGATGGCAGTCAATCAACCCCTTGCTGAGGAAAACCTTGTCCCTGCTGCTGAGAGGCTTGAAACACACAGTAACAACCTTTACTTAGACTTGGAGACAGACACCAAAATCCCTATAGTCACAGAAATCATCCGAGCCCATCCTCTCTGTCCAGCCATAACAGTGAACCCAAACACATCACAAACCCATGTACCCGAAATCTACCTTCAACAACTATGGTATACTTTTACTGAGGATGTCACCCGTCTAGGCCACAAGTGCCTCCGAGGACGCATTGAATCTGTTCAATTCATTCTTACTGCGGTCTGACTCCGAAATGTACTAGACCTACCCGCCGCAGATCACTATCCCAACAAAACTGAATTTGATGAAAATCCAGAAGTGGATGAAGTGCTTCACCTTGTTCACGGCGTTGGTTATAACGGAGAGCTACAACAAATTCACCAATTTAGACGAACCAATCTTGCGCCTCTCTGGCAGACGTTTGCAACAATAATCTCCCGTACACTCACTTGCATTCATAGGGGTACTGATGGTGGATCTTAGTACTCACTCCTACTTATGCCTGGTGTTGCTTACCACCTTCATCTTGACTACGCCACCATCATCTTTGAGGAAATGGTAAGGATGGTAAATGAGAAAACCGCAACCCGGCGCAAAACATTCATTCTTGTAACATCCTGAGTTTGGGCCTAGTAGATACGTAGGCTTCGGTAAGATATTACATGTGATTATGTTACTTGATTATTTATTAAGCCGAGTTTATCATATGTTAATTAAATATAATTATGTATGTACATATGCATGAGATATTATATATATATACATATATGTTTACGTGTGTATGTGTTGAGTGGGAGGTTGACACCTCGTGCTTGTGGTTTCAAGAAAGGTTAATTACCTGGATAATGTGGCATGTAACTCATTATTATCTAATTACTTGTGTGTGTAAATTGTGTGAAAACCGAGAGAAGCAAGAAGAAAAACAAAACAATCGGATTTTAGTGTTTTGAATTCGTGAATTCAAGTTAAAGGTTTATTGATTCTTGTTTGATTCTTGAAACATGATTCTTGTTAACATGCTACGGTTTTGATTATTAATATGCTGGATTTTGTTTATGAACACCATGTGTGAACTTGATGCAAACTTGCTTTATGGGTTTGATGGGTTTGGTGTTGTTCTTGGAGGTTATGGTGTTTATGATGCATGATTGCATGTTTAATCATGTTTGTATATGTTTTGGAAAGTTTTTATATGAACTGGTAATATGATTCATGGGAGGCTTGAAGATATCGGATTGTGGGTTGGAGAAGAAGATGTTGAAAACCGCTATGTTGGAATCCGGCTATGTCAAAACCGATACTTAGAAATCCGGAACTGATGAAATCGGAGAAGTGTGTGAATTGTGAAATCCGATGGTGGGTTTCAAGAAGTGAATTCCGATTAATTGAATTCCGAGTGATGGGAAATCCGTAAGTGGAGGAATCCGACACTATGTATCGGATTTCCCCAAAATCCGATGATAAGTTGCAGATTGTCTTTAAATCTGACAGGGGTATCGGATTTCCCTTGAAATCCGATAGTTTTGGCTTTGTTGATTATTTGATGTTATATGCTAAGTGTTCATGCATATGTGAATCTAACATGATGTGTTTGATTTAAAGATGATATAAATTTATGTTTGATATATATTTATGAATCAGATACTGATTTTAGTTTGTTGTGTTCTCATGAACAGACAAGGCTCAGTAAAATTAGATCACTGAGTGGAGAAGCTTAGATCTTGAGGTGAGTGGATGTTTACTCACATGTGATATTAGTTGTAGCTGGTATCGTTGCAACTGTTATTGGTTTGATGCATGGATAGACTTATTGTCTGATAATTGATTAACTGGTTGATTATTAATTAATTGTTGCATCAGTGATATGCATACATGATGGTTGGGAAGTCAGTTTATGACTGGGCTTATGGGCTGGGTTTGTTTGCAATCGGCTAATCAGTATTGGGATCTTTTGATGCATTTGTTGTAACTTAAGGTAATACTTTGTGAGAATAGCAAATGAACTATCGGTAAACCTTTGCTTTGTCCGGCATTGGTTGTATGTTCCTATAGAACCGCCGGTCATCCAGGGTGTTTATTTGTGGTTGTTGATATCATGCGGTTCTGGCTGATATTTCTGTTGTGATTGTACTCCATTCACTTAGCTTTGTGCTAATCCCCCACCTCTCACTCTTTTTACAGGTTTTGGTAAGTCAGCAGCTCGGCTGAGAGTGGTTAGCTTGGGGAGTAATCACGGTAGGAAATCCATGTACGCCAACACCCATACGCAGCGGGAGCAACGACATCAAAAACCGGGGTTTTCGGGTATCAAAACCGACATGCATGTATTCTCCAAGTGGGGATCGTGACTACAAACAAATATAGCAACAAGAACAAACGAGAGGGAGGAGAAATTATACCATCACGGGGCTACAGCTATCCACCGAGCTAGGAAGATCTTCGTGAACCCGAAACCGAGCTTCTCTATTGATAGTCCACACCAAGTAGCCGAGATACCATCTAGCTAACGACCCGAGACACGAACCACACGTCGTCTTCATGAATCTGGAGCAGCTACAACACCAAGAACTACTTGCCTAGCCTCGATACACTCACTTAGCTCACGATGTAAAGATCAAGTATCATGTATGTTATGTGTATCTTCAAAGTAGCAAGAGTTCTTCAAGAGAGAAAAAGAGAGCCTTTTATAAACTCAACTGAAGCTCTAGAAGACTCCAGGTTCGTCCACTTCAGCTTCATCCTATTGGACCAACACAAAGGTCCAATAAACACAAAGTGACACTTTGACTTCTGCCTTCACGGGCCGTGAAGCAGTCGTGAAGGCCTCATAGGCCGGGTTCCACCACACACTCTCATTGGGCCAACGAGTGGTCCAATTAAAAGAATGGCGTCTGCCTTCACGGGCTCTCACGGGCCGTGAAGCACTCGTGAAGGCACTCCTCCCACGACTACTTTGTCCAGGTGGTGAAGGCTTGTGGAGGGTTTCTCTTCACGACCTCTTCATGGCCCGTGAAGGTCGCCAGAAACCCTAATTTCATATTCTCTCATGTTTGCGTTGTGCTGCCGGAATCTACCCTTGGCGTGTGACCCAATAGGCCCGTACCTCATCAGCAGTGATGCTAGTACACGTGTATTAGTGGGCATATTCCAACAAACTCCCACTTGCACATGATGCAGCGTTACCAACACCACAGACAAGCAGCGGCTCTAGCAAAGCATACTTGCCCCCAAGTCGGTACGAGTTATGTCATCCCTTGACAAATCCTGGTAGCCTAGAAAAACTAAAAGGTCCTATAGATAAGTGATCATAAACATCCCTTTGTTCGCGATATCTGTGTGAACACGAGACATGGAAAAATGTCAATCTCCAGATCGTTCACGATTCTATTTCTCGATTCTAGATTGGTGGTGACCAAAATAACAAGTTTACAACTGATCTAAACTCATTGTAACTTGAGCACAGCCATGCATTTTTGGTGTCAGCGCCCAATCATCGAGGGGCCAAGGGATATCTCTCTAACCAGAGGAACAAATCATTTTTACTACATAGCCCCGCCACATGCTTCATACTTTATTTGATAACTCCCTTTATAGCAGCCAGTTACGCACCACGTTTGAAAGTAATCAAAATAAAGCAGACTCATGCTTTAGATACACATGTATCTCCTGTCTAAGGATGAAATGATATTATCATCCCGAGTCACTTGTGACCATAATCCATGAAGTGAACTCAGGTGTGGGTCTTCCAATCACTTGAAACTCATTTCAAGCATAGGTTAGTTTTGCGTCACTTGCATTCAATCCTTGATTAATGCATGACCAAACCCTAACCTCAGTCTTAGTTCAAACTTTCTTCCATTGAAGAATGACTGACTGTAGAAATCTAGAATGCATAAGCACTCAGGGAAGTGGTTAAATATGCTAAGATGGAACACAGTAAAGACTAATGAAAGTAACCACATCTGCATATATATAGTCCCCACTATATATCTAAAGCAATCAAAAGTAATGATACTGCTTGCAGTTCCCAAAGCTAACATAAAACAATAAACAACTAAAACAATATTTTAAGCCAAATCATATGCATAAGAAATGCTACATGACCTAGTATGTCAAACATCACTAGTCATTATGATAAAGGCTTATTTAATGGATTTGCCAATCAACATCCATTTGTATTCTTGTCATCCTCTCAATTATCTTTTGACCAAACTACTATTGAAAGTATCCGTCAAAGAGATCATATAACAAAGCACTAAAGTACTCATATCCTCATTGTTACAAAATTTAACAATAGGATCAGTGATACTTAATAACTTCTTTAATCAATAATTAAAACCATATAGTAGGATCATAGACTTCTATCAAGATCGACAGTTATCCTATTAGAAATTAGTATTAGAGTAAAAACTTACTCCAAGGCTCATTTCTTGTCGTCAAACATCAAGAACATACACAAGTATTTCTTGTAATTCAAAATCTTGTATCTCCTAAGTATTATCATGATACAATAATTCCCTATTTTAGGTTCATAGAACACTTAACAATGGGATATTATCTTCAATCGATACATACTTCTAGGTATACAACAAAAGCTCCCACTAGCCCTAACATATGTAAAAGTCTTATCTATGCTCCTAGAAAACTCATGACTTTGATTTTCTCATGAAAGCAAAGATCTTACTTTTACGATGTTAGTATAAGTCAAGGGACTTATCCATACTTGTAGAGTTAATTTGGATACTACGGATATCTAAGACCCTCGGAGAGTGTGGTAAGCACTTCCTCAATACATAGTTCCATAAAGGAACGTGGTCTTGCATATCTGTGTACTATCTTTTATTGCCATAAGAAGGCAACAATAGCAACGTGTATCAACTGACCTTCAACATGACCACTAGGAAAAGTTTCCACAATAACCATCATGAAACCATTACCCCTAGTCGGTATTTGAAGTAGTCTATAATGCAATCCATGTTAATTCCATTTACACCTTCTCGGTTTGCACCTTGGTATGGAATTAAGTAAAGTATTCACATACTTAAAATGGATTTCATCTCATGACTAATTACTTCTCATAACCTTAGTGAACACAGGGCCCACTATGTCTTCCGATAGATGGTGATATGAACAAAACTCACCATCAAGTCATTGCCACTTAGATGTGAGGAACCCATATCTCTTTGGCTACATGACTTCTATCAGCCTTGAAAGTGATTACTCATGGTCAGGATAACCGGCATTCTCATGCCGATATTTGATCATATGCTAGTGCCAACATCAAGTCTTTCATTTAAGTTGCATGTTCTTCCACTGGAATGCTTTAGTTATTATCTTCCTTTCAAGCACCAAAACATTGTTCTCGTAAGGTTAGATATCCAAAACCTATAAGAACCTTTTAAATGTATTAGCGCCATTTAAGTTCTTCAATCTCCCACCAGATGTAGATTGAAAATCTCCAAACTTTGATATATACAAGCAAAGAACTCTTTCAAGATATATCTCATAAGGAGCTAAATAGACTTTCAAGTTGGATTAATATTAAGGACTTAGCTCGTCACATTCAATGTGTATACTAACAAGTCGAATACACGTATTTGACCCATTATGTTCCAGATCATTTTCAACAATATCCGGTTTCCTTCAACGTGACACCATGTACAAATGTGTCTATGTTAAGGAATGAATTGTGAGATAATCCCGCAACTCATAATGTGGTCATTGATATAGATATAAGGTATCTTAGCATCTTAACTAGATCTAAGTATCCTATCTATATGTCCCAATTGATTCTTTTAATTAGTTTCTCTTTGTTATGTGCTTGTACTGATTATCCACAAAAGGTGATCAATATCTTACAAGCTAGCATCCCTCTCACATATACCGTGAAGGGTTTCATAATCATCTTACCCTAATAGATAAGACTAGCATCAAATGTTTAACCCGAGGTTAAACTAGTCCAAGATCCGAACCACATGGATCTAGGTGATACTTGTCTTATTTATATGGTTAAGTAGATTATGACGAAGAGACAACTAATCCAAACTATTTTGGACTTAGAATCAATCACTCATGATTAATTATTACTTTTAGCATGTATGTCTTGATATGGACAATTTTGATTTTTATCAATCAACAAATATTTTTCAAAAACAAGATTCAAATTTCAAGTATGAATTCATCGTCATCAAATGTAGAATAATGCGCCTTGAAGGCCAAAATAAAACATAAGCTATGACATGAATAAACTTCGATATTGAATAAGTAATGCGAAAAAAAACTTTCACAACCCAAAAATTCAAAATCTCATCCATCGTCTTCATGAACATACAACAAAAACTTAACTTGCCTCGCATGGCATCAAAAACAAAGTAATAATTAAACCGGTAACAATAGGCGAGATCAAAACTCCCATTTCTCTTTTAGAGGTCAATCTATCAAGTTTCCTCTTTTAGAGATCCAGTTCTTCATGCTCTTCTTTCTTCTTTTAAAGGGTACCTACACTTTGTAACAAAATAAATTTGTGACAAACGTGAGTTAATTAGCTCGGGTGAACAACCCAGCGAAATAGAAGAATTAGCAATGAATCATGAACGTACCTTGAGAGGGGAAATTAACTCTCTCTTTCCTTAGAAGTTTAATATCCTCTCGGCACAATGGGCAAGCGTGACGGCCCCAATCTCCAAATCTTCCACAGAAGTAGCAAACCACTTTTTCTTGAATCTCTTCTTGAGGCACACAATCATTGTCCTCAGATTCGATGTGGGGAATAGGCTTGGACACACCAACATTTTCCCTTCGTGTTGGTTTCTTCTTCTTTTTCTTTTGTTCCCTAGAACTCGTGGTAGGAATGGAAGAGGTGGATTCATGTTCGGCCATGTCAGACTCCGCAGTCTTCAACATACCATGCAATTCACCTAAGGTTTTCTCCATGTCATGCATGTGATAGTTCATGACAAACTGATCATATGATGTGGGCAGGGACTGGAGTACAATATCCACAGCAAGCTCCCTCCCCATGGGAAATCCTAGTCTCTCCATTTGGTCCATGTACGCCTTCATTTTAAGGACGTGGGCACTCACACTCTTACCTTCTTGCATTCTACAACCGACTAGGTTTTAAACACACTCATAGTGTTCCTCACTAACTTGTTGTTGGAACATGTCCTTCAACTTGTTCATCATATCGTACACACTCATGTGCTCAAAGTGCTTTTGCAACTCCGAGCTCATAGTTGACAACATGAGGCAGGCAACATCGTGTGTGTTCTCAACACGCTTTTCATACGTGTATCGGACGGACCAAGTCGCGTCGGTAGCAAGTGGTTCCGGAAGAGGTTCCTCAAGGATGTGCAACTTTGACTCATAGCGAAGGACAATTCTCAATTGCCTAAGCCAGTCAACGAAGTTCACTCCCGTGAGTTTCTCCCTATATAGGAACATACGAAGCGAATTGTTTGACGTGGTGTTATTATGGTTTGACATCTATAAATAATAAGAACACAAGTTTTAGTTAGTTTGATATAATCCTCGTTAAAATAATTACCCATAAAGTTTTAGGAAAAACAATTTATCTTAACAAGGGCTAAGAACCATATTTTACTCCACTTCATGATGGGTTTACCGCGGATCACTTCATGAAGCTATTTAGGCCGGTAACCATATTACCGGTTGCAATCTCCATTGAAACTCTTAGACACTTGCGGGATCCAATGACGTAAAACGGTCGGTTGGCATGTTTGATCCCTACTTACACCAATCCCAAATTAAAATTCTTGGTTGACTCGTGCTTAGCTCGACAATCACACAAGGCTTTTAGTTTGCAATTGTAAATCGTCCAACAAGATACATGGTAGCACACTTGACAATCATTAGCTCGTTCTAAGCTCGACAACCAATAACTCCAAGTCGCCACTCTCACCTTCCACACAGATCCACATGGAATAACTCATGCTTAGCTCGACAATTATCCCATGTTTCACTAGAATCGGGTGTGTCATCTTATGGATGGTGCGTGATTTACGTTTTTAAGAAACGGGCTCTTGTTTCTTGATTAAAACCAAGTTTTAATATTTGATTAACAAAGTAAGTGACAAAACCAACTTCACTTTAAATATAAATACCAAGTTTATATTGTCTTGTTAATCGTGTACGCGTGAGAGTTTGTTAACCAATTTAAAAACTCTTGTGATTTTATTAACTTAGAAAAGTTATCAAGCATGCGAATAAACATAAACAACCACGCAAGAAATATAAATCGCATCACACGCATACAAAGAGGTTGGTAACCATACCAAAAAACCTATGCGTCCTAGCCGAGAGCCAAGCCGTGAGGACTAGGTCTACTAAGGACACAAACCTAGACCATGGAGTGCTCCCACTGAATCCGCTACCTCCATCGGGACTAACCGGATCCAAGGTCTTCAAGACGTCTCCTCATGACTCTTGATTGTGGTCTTCAAAACACAAGTACACAAAAGAAAGGAAATGGCATGCAAGCCACGCGCTTCCTATCAATCTAGTACAAGTACATATGGATAAATGAAACGGCATGCAAGCCGCGATAATAAATTACAAACCGAATGAATAAATAATTAATTACAATACACGTGACACTAAGGTCATTAAATAAATCCAAACAACCAGACAAACCACAAGGCACAACCACAAGGTCTAGGGCGATGGTTACCAACTAAAAGCAATAAACAACAACTACAAAGCACGATGTGCCAAAACCATGACCAAAGGAATATTTCGGTAAGAAATTCCAACACAAACACTCAAGGCACAACAAGGAAATTCTTGTACATATGCATTAGGGCACAAAACCAACTTTTATACCCATATTCATATATACACAACATATGTGTATGCATGTATGCATCTTATGCCAAGACCATACCTTACATACCCATATTTGTACCAAAATATTACGAGGGGTTAACCAAACAGAATCTGCCAGAAGACAGAAACTCCTTCATGACCCAAAAAAGCATAAAATTTTCTTTTAAGGACAAAAACTGCCCAGAAGCTCCTTCACGGCTCGTGAAGCCCAAAGGCCTCACGACCGATCACGGGTCAGAAAGGCTCGTGAGCCTAAAAACCAAGTTTCATGA
This sequence comes from Dittrichia graveolens, assembly GCA_038502395.1. Classification (NCBI taxonomy): domain Eukaryota; kingdom Viridiplantae; phylum Streptophyta; class Magnoliopsida; order Asterales; family Asteraceae; genus Dittrichia; species Dittrichia graveolens. The sequence continues at coordinate 70,726,512 of JARJIL010000006.1, forward strand.
CTAAACAGTTCACGAGTGCCTTCACGACCCCTCACGGATCGTGAAGCCTGAAAACACTTCCCATAACCAGACCCCTCACGAACACTAGTCGTGTGGCCTTCACGACTCGTGAAGAACACTTCACGGCCCGTGAAGGCCTATTGGATAGAAAAACGAATCTTCCAAAAATGGTTTTTCGACCTATTTTCGTGCTATATCTTTGTAGCCTAGGCTCTCATACCACTGTAGGAAATCCATGCACGCCAACACCCGTACGCAGCGGAAGCAACGACATCAAAAACCGGGGTTTTCGAGTATCAAAACCGACATGCATGTATTCCCCAAGTGGGGATCGTGACTACAAACGAATATAGCAACAAGAACAAACGAGAGGGAGGAGAAATTATACCATCACGGGGATGGAGCTATCCACCGAGCTAGGAAGATCTTCGTGAACCCGAAACCGAGATTCTCTATTGATAGTCCACACCAAGTAGCCGAGATTCCGTCTTGCTAACGACCCGAGACACGAACCACACGTCGTCTTCGTGAATCTGGAGCAGCTACAACACCAAGAACTACTTGCCTAGCCCCGATACACTCACTTCGCTCACGATGTAAAGATCAAGTATCATGTATGTTATGTGTATCTTCAAAGTAGCAAGAGTTCTTCAAGAGAGAAAAAGAGAGCCTTTTATAAACTCAACTGAAGCTCTAAAAGACTCCAGGTTCGTCCACTTCAACTTCATCCTATTGGACCAACACAAAGGTCCAATAAACACAAAGTGACACTTTGACTTCTACCTTCACGGGCTCTCACGGGCCGTGAAGCAGTCGTGAAGGCCTCATAGGCCGAGTTCCACCGCACACTCTCATTGGGCCAACGAGTGGTCCAATTAAAAGAATGGCGTCTGCCTTCACGGGCTCTCACAGGCCATGAAGCACTCGTGAAGGCACTGGTCCCACGACTACTTTGTCTGGGTGGTGAAGGCTCGTGGAGGGTTTCTCTTCACGACCTCTTCACGGCCCGTGAAGGTCGCCAGAAACCCTAATTTCATATTCTCTCATGTTTGCGTTGTGCTGCCGGAATCTACCCTTGGCGTGTGACCCAATAGGCCCGTACCTCATCAGCAGTGATGCTAGTACATGTGTATGAGTGGGCATATTCCAACAATCACCTAGGTCTCTGATGTGATATTTGTAACGAGCTGTAGTTTTTGTAATACTGTTATTTCAAACAAGTTGGTTTTGTTAAACAGTGGTTTATTATCAGTTGTAAATACTTTTATGTATTTGTGAACTCTTCCGCGTTGTATTTAAAAGAGAAAATTTTTGGTATAAAAATACGGTGTTACAATTCCATTCCAAAGATTTCTCACCACCTTGATCGTTATTGACTTGGAAACCTACCACACTATTCCCCGCCGCCTTGATAACCCGCAGATCCAAATGCAATGGTGCGTAGGGGTGCCCCGAGCAAGGTTGTGCTTGAGCGGGAACAATCTAATGAAAGGGGTGGTGGAAGTGGTAAGGGAGAAGATATATAAGAGAGTGAGGGTATGGTGATCAGTGACTCCGAGACCTCCACACATAACGCATCAGCGACTAAGTCCTCCACGGAAAGGACTCAAACCGAATCATCTTACTCTGGGCAGTCAATCTCCTTCGTCCCGCGACCTTCTCAAGTCCGTGCTGAATCTACTGGCACGAGACAAGTTTCTTATCACCAGGAGGACACCCGTCATGACTTATCCGACATATCTGCCACCTTCGCTAATGTACCTGACATAGAAAGAGAATATGTAGAAATGGATGTAGTAGTACCCAAGAACCAGAAAGCCGGGAAGCTTCATCTACAATCGGTCGGAACACTGTTCCGGCTGGTATTGATTCAGACACTTGCATCCCACCAGTGCGAGCACCTCACCCCACATGCCACTCTACTTCCACTCAACTAGAAGTAGCTTCATTCCATGGGGAATCATCACATACTTAGTCGGCAACTCATTCGGAGTTTGTTGGCTTTGAAATAAGTGGACTACCTCCCCCATCCACATCTTCAATTTATCCACAATCGAGTCTAGCTCCAATCTTAACTGGATTTCAATCTTTTGCTAGGACACAATCACCACTTGCACGTCTTCATGACGTTGCCGGAACGTCTGTAGCGGCCTCTACTACAGAGGTGACACGAGGATCGAGCAGAAGTCCCTCCAATGCTACCACTATGCCAACACTTCATGAGGGCCACAGGTCTGAAAGACCTGTGCCAACCGAGCCTCTACGTGAGCTCAGGGTTACAACATAACTAAGATCCTATATGGATTCAAAGTTCTCTAGCCTTGACTCTAGCCTGTGCGAGTATGTTAACACACAACTTTACTCTGAAATCAATTCCCTCAGAGCCCAAATCCAAGCCCTTGAAAACCGTCCACCCACTGTCATTGAGCGAGATTACTCTATCAATGAACTCAAAGACCTTCTCCATGCCAAACTTAATAGTGTTGCCGACCCAACCACTGAACAATCCAATCTTCTTGCAGCACTACAATCCCAACCGCAACCCGCATCCTTAAGCTCCACCACTTTCCAAGATACCATCCTCCAAGTCTTAAATACCCTAACCGCAACCATATCTGGTATAAGCAAACGGCTTAAATACCCTAACCGCAACCATATCTGGTATAAGCAAACGGCTGGAAGTAGTTGAGGAATCCTGCAAAGCTCAATCTGAATCTAGGAAGCGGAGACATGATGATTCTGAGGATCTAGGACATCATGAGGTGGAGAAAAGGAAATGGCGATACATTGGGGCTCAAAGTACAGTGTTAAGAATTGAAGCCGCCCCAGTATTCAAGCCGTCAGAGGGTCAAAGTTGTGTGGTAGTGGCAGCAAAGAACAACAACAACAACTAGTTGAGCCTGAAACCGCAAAGTTTGAATTTGAAACTGGTCAAGGGGCGGAGTCAGAGACTGATAAGCCAGAAACCCCAACAATCCAAACCCCAATAATCCAAATCTCGTAAATTCAAACAACTATAACAGAACCAGAATCTTCCCTTCCCGAACCTTCAACAGATAAATCCAAAGGCAAAAGGCCTATAACTGAGGAAGTGAAAGAAACTCTGCTGATCAACATCCGCAAGGTCTTCACTACATTTAACAGGGAACTGCTTGACATTTTTCCACCACAACAGGGGCAATTCAATGTTGTGCCCATAGATCTTATCAGTAAGCAGCAACCTTAGAGATCTGAGCAACAAGAGGGTGAGTGGCATGTACCTGAAACCTATCATGGAGGACCCAAACCCTTGGCGACTCACAAGAGAATAATAGCAGAAAGTCCAAACATAAGAAACATCAGGCCTAGGGAAGCACTTGCAAAGGACCAACCTCGCTAGCCTACTTAGTGGCTTAATACTCCATATGTGGAAGAGAGAATTCCGCAGATCTTCTTAGAAGTAGTCAGAGAGGTTGATGATCTATACGTGCTAAACTCTCAAGAGCACGAGAAGTCAGTGTGATTCGCCACCACCTTCCATACAAGCACAAAACAACAAGTGGCCTCCAAATATCCAATTCTCAAGATTAAATTCGTGTGCATGCGTAACTTCCTCAACTACTCAATGGTTCACTTTCACGTTACTAGAGCAAATGGGAAAAGATATACATTTCACGAGGTCGAGCTAAGGCATCTAAATTTGGGGGACATTACTCATATGGAAGATGAGTTGGCCTGTAAAACCGGGAAGAACAAAGAGCTCTCCAAGTTCTGAGAGACTTCATGCAAAAGAAAATCCTCCTTTGCAGAACTCACGATTTACAGCTAGGTGCTGCGGCTGATCTTGCAAAGATAAATGTTCGACAACATTCTAAGCTTGATAAGCATAGAAAATACATAATCATTGAAAAATTTGATGAGGATTATGAAGGAGCCGATGGATTCATCATGTCAAACCTTAACGACGCCAAAGAATTTCTTAGACTCTCTGAGCTCGGTGCATATTCTGATGGAACGCTTCAAAGGTGTATATCAAAATTCTGCAGAACATGCTTCAATAACCGACATTTACAAGATCAATCAAAGTTAGTGAAAATGACCAGGATTGCGGATCAGCTGGAGGAAAAGATTCAAGAGAGAAAGGCCATAAGAAGCTGGGAAAGGCTTCTTGGTCAGAGAAGCAGATGATCAATGCCTGCTCAAGCACAAGGCAACAAAAGGGGGAGCATGTTAGATATTTATTTGTTTGTTAGCCTTGTGTTACTTTTGTTGTAATTAAACTATCTTTACTAGACTAGATGTAGTAATGGGCTTAGCCCACTTTCTTTGTGTAATTCCTTGTTAGTCTAGTTGGTTAGCTTATTGGGCCCATGTAGCTTTTAAGCCCATGAGGCTTTTGTATAAATGCCTTAGTTTGCATGGCAACCTTTGCTAATCTTGTATTCTCAGCTTATACTAAACGTTCATTGTAATACAGAAAAAATCTGCATCTTGCATGCAAAGAGTTCACACTTGTTCATACTAAACTTCATCACCTTTTGTTCAAGTATTCTCTAGTAACTGATCTTCTTCACAATCAAAGGACTTTCACAAAGAAGAAAGAGTTTTCTTGCTTCTACTTGGTGTTGTTTACATATTGGGTTGAAAGGGCTAGCACTCGGTTGGTATTGGATGTTGCTGGCGTGTGGATACCTTGGAGGGAAGCTACACTTGGTTCCTTGCCGTTTCTAGTCTCCAACAATACCGGTTCATGCTACAAAGGTTGTATTTCTTAAAACCCCTTATGGTTGTTTTAGTTTTCTTAGTCATGCATATGGATCTTGGTAGGGAGTTTTAAAGAGTTTAAAATTATTGTACACATGTTCACGCTTCCGTTGCTATTAAATATTTTTAAAAAGCTAATCACCGTGTCGGGGCCTTGCCCTTGTTGGAACCTGTGCACAACACCGAAACATAAGCTAATGCTTATTGAGCATACTAACTGAAAACAAGTAACATTAAACAAGAGTAAAGCCTCCCCAGCATGTCTCACTCCAAGCTGTAATACCTGCTAACCAGCACAAAACATTACAGTTATGGGACTTATCTGCACCTCGCGTGTAGCCTATCCCCGGCTGCTATAGGTATACAGATCGTTGTATACCTTGCAACTGTTCTCGGTACAAAAATACACCTCCCGCGTAGCTAGGTACTCACTGTTCTCCCCATGCATAGCTACACACCAGGTACAAAGTGACACCTCGTGCGTAAATCGGTTCCTTATTGCTACACATCGATTACATATAACAAATATATCACTTAACCCATTTATCATGTTCTTCATACTTATATGTTGATCATACTAAAGGAATAGTATACTCACCTTAGAATTCAAATATATATCAAAAAAAGCTAACTCAGTGGTATCACGGAGAATACGTCAACACTTATTGACTACAAGTATTATATAAAAGATGTGTCAAACTTACAATTTTGCTCGACGACCAAACACTGAACAAGACATAGCCATGCTCGAGCCTCTCTACTCGGGCCCTAACATGGCCTGCTCAGACATGGGCGTACTAGGCCAGACATGCCCGTACCTTACATAGGCACGCCCGGACCTGAAGAACAATGGCGGTCACGGCCACCTAGCAAGGCCATACCCCCATAGGCATGCCCGTGCCTTATGAATTGCAGCAACAGTTCATGACTGCCCTACTATTTTCCAACCAAAACCACAACCAAACTCAAAACACGTGTTTTCCAACACTCGCAAACCATACTACAACATCTGAAACTACTAAACGACTACGAAAAATGCAACTACAACAACAACCAATGATTCCACCTTTGCAATCACCTTCTTGACCCAAAATACATAAAACTCAATCAAGAACACATACCTTGCTACTAGGGATTACTTGGAAGTTGTTATGACACTCTAATCTTTGTTGAAATTGAACCAAAAAATGCTAGCAAAGTGGCTGCTATGAGTGTGAATAAATTGTTGTGTTTATAAGGAGTTATTGACTAACGCACAAGTCAAACTTATAACACACACACATATACATATATATATATATATATATACTTTCCAATAATTGCAAAACAACCCTTGGACTTATCAACTATTAAAAAGACAGCTTTAGCCCCTCTAGTTTAATCACATAAAGTACATTAAAGGTAACTCACAAAACACATAACACTTAGCATTAAAAATTAAATTTCGAACCTTGGGGCGTTACAGTATGTATTGTATGCATGATTTTTTGGTGTATGCATACATATACATTACTTTTGATATGATGCATGTATTTCTATTTTTATTAAATCTATAAATCAGAATCAACAAACATCAAATTCAAAGTGCATTAAATCCAGAATCATGAAGAACGGGTTACTTATCAATTCATTTGATACGTAAATGATGAAATACGTATAAATTTTGGAAAACCACTGTGCATATATTGAATCTAATCATGTATGTATTTGTATACCAACCTTTTCTCCTTTGATTTGATTCACTTTTCTTATACTTCTACTCTTACATGTCTGGTATATGTAATTATTTGTCTTCGGTGATGATTTGTATGCATCAATGCATACAATTTTAATAAAGAAAAGAGAAGAGTGTTTTCTAATTAAAGAGAATAATATTCTGAATCTAATGGTGTAATTTATTCGATTCAAAAGTTTATACTTTGTAAATAACTTTGATTTTAAGATTGTGGTTATGAAATTGATTTTTTGTGGGCAGTTATATTTGGACGTGTGAACATATATAGGAAGGAAAATGTTAAATTTTAATTTTATCCATGTTCTCATTGATATGCACTTTATAAGTGTTCTCCCTAAACCCCACGCACTATATATATATATATATATATATATATATATATATATATATATATATATATATATATATATCCAAATCCTTACTTCTATCGTAATTAAAAGAATAAAATATTAAATAATAATATTCAAAAATAAATTTACATGTTATATTACTTTTCTAACCTTCCTCTCCCACTAAAGAAGTTGGAAGTTGTATTGCGTAATTCTTCATGCGTCAAAATTGTTTTGCATTGATTCATCTTGATTTTCATACCCAATCTCAAAGAATCAGATTTCTTGCGAAAGGTCCATCTTCAATTTCTTGGATGAATTCATCTTTTACTTCTTAGCTACATGAATTCCTAAAAAGTTATATAGAAAACAGGGTGGTTCCTAGATTAAAATAGATTTGAATTTTTCGTAGGATCGTATGATACACTTTGTGAATTTGATATTTCGCTCTATGCCTAGGTTACAACGAAATCTAAATATGGGATACTCCTATACGGATCAACTTTAAAATCTAGCTAGGCACAGATTCAAAGTCTGTGTTTGTAGATCGGGAAGAGAATTCGTAATTCCCATAGAACCAAAAGTAAACGTATCTTAGTACATATATTAACAATTCTAAGGTAGTTTGTTTGGATGTTATAGCCAAAAATAGATTTTTGGTTGATCCGAATTAATATAATTAATTTTTAGGGTGCTATAACAGCAATTAGCATGGTTCCAAACTTCATTATGTAGATGGAGGCTATAACACCCGAAGTTCGAAATTAGTGATTTAATAAATTAAACCGGTGATACGTTTTAGTGATTGCCTAATTGAGATTAGGAGGTGTTTAGAAACTTGAGGGGTTAAAAGTGTTATTTTGAAACAAGAGAAGTTGAGGGACAATTTGTGTTAATTCTCAAAGATGTATTTATAAATAGCCAACTTTGACATTTGAAAGTCAAAGTCTTCATTTCTTACAAACCACTTCACATAGCTTCTTGTTCCAGCCCTTTTTCTCTCAACTTTTTGAATCAAGAACAGATAGAATCAAGTGGTAACTTCTGAGTTTAGCAATCACAAGTTGGAGGTAAGATTATTTAAGCTATGTTCTTGAAGTTCTTATGGGTTTTTAGCTTGATTCATGGTGAATCATGGATTAGATCTTGTTTTTGTTGTTGTTTATTACTTAGAAGTTGTTTGGGATGTAGGAAAACACCCTAGTAGTGTTTTTATGAATTCAAAGTGAGTATTTTGGTGTTTTGGTCATAAAAACAGTGTTCTGGCTGACTTACTGGTGCAGACTAGGGGAGGCACGGGCGTGCCTGTGGAGGGTACGGGCGTGCCTAATGCCCCGGTGACAATACTTAGTCCATATGGTACTTTCGGTGCCTTTTGACTGAGGCATGGGCGTGCCTAAGAGAGGCACGGGCGTGTCTGAGAAGGCATGGGCGTGCCTGAGAAAGGCATGGGCGTGCCTAGGAGGGCACAGCCATGCCTAAGACAGGCACAACCATGCCTAGGGAAGGCACAGGCATGCCTAGGGGGTGCCTTACCCTGTTCAGTTTGTTTAGAGCTGAGTTTGATTATGTGATTAATATCATGATTATATATCTGTAGGAATTATTGTTTGACGTGTTCTGAGTATATCTAGCATAACTCTGTGTGGTATTAATTGCGGAGGTGAGTTTTCTAAACTCTGATTCATATATGTGATATGTGTGTGTTACATTGCAATGTGGTATTGTAGCATGCTACTTTGTGCAGTAGTGTTATGGACAGCGTTTTAGCCTTCTTGGCGGATGCTAAGATGGTACAGTATTGTATCCATAAGACCTGTTGTGGCATTCGTATATGTGTATGCACATACTTATATGATTTACAGTTTAGCTTTCTATCTATGCTCTTGTAGCTTAGCAGATACTGCCTGTTGTTGTTTTGCAGGTTGTGTTAGCACCAAGACAAGGCCCCGGTTTGACTGTTGATGGTTGGTTACTTAAAACGTGATTTGAAACAATAACGCTCCCATTTGTGTAACGAAAAGTACTTTTGATTTAAATGCGTGCATATTTCTTTTTATACAAACCTGAGGGTTTAAATGAAATGTTTTATTGGCTTCCACTAACGATAAGCTTATTGGAAACTGTTTTTGACATGAATTGTGGTTGTATTACCTTTTTGTACGAACCAGAGGGTTCAAGAATACTTGGTTGGTTTCTATCAGCTTATCAAATTCTGTTTTTAGACAAATACCTTTTGTTTCAAGCATTCTTTTAAATTTTGAAAATTGGGGTGTTACAACTTAGTATCAGAGCCACGGTTTGAGGGATCTGGAGGTGTTTTATGCATCGTCTGGACTTAAACCATGGTTCTGTGGATTTTTGTCAAACTGGAGGCTTGCAGCTTGGTGGATATACTGTGTATTGCATTGAGAATATGTTAACTATTTATGTTATTATGATTGGTATTGAAATACCCGAGAGGTTAAATATATTGATGCAAGATACGTGATGCCTTATATGACATAGTATGCGAGTAAATGTTATGCATCGAGTCGATACATAAGATTTGATAGAGATACTATCTTATGATTTATGTGGCTAGTGCTGAATACTTATAGGCAATGCGTGATACTAAACTGTTAAAGGAGGTGTTGGTTATATGTTAGATTGTAATTGACAATGTGATACATGGCCTAAGCCTGTGAATCGGGACTTCTTGTGGTAAAGTTAAGATCGAATGTATATAGTGTGTTCGGAGTAATATAAGGGCCCATATTATTATTGACACACGATATATGTTAGAACTTGATGAAATCATGGGGAATCTTGTGAATCGGGTGAGGGGTACTTGTAGGAGATAGTACACCTATAATACATGAGTGCCTTAGTATGAACAGGGCTACTTCAGATCTGAGAATAGGTGTATGGATATGTTAATTGAGTACAACTGTTTGATATAGAGGATAGTGTGGTGAAGCTACCTTATGTTTTAAATGCTTTATTTATACTTCAAGAGTAGTGAATATGAGGAGAAACCAGAATGAGTTGGAAGGAAACTTGAGAAGTCTCTTGTTGTAAGAGTCATGTTTGACATGAATTCTAGTGTGATGAATATAAGAGATTTTAAGTAAGTAATATTTCAAAGGATGGTCGTAATACTGGGTCAGAAAGAACAAAATCAGTGTGACGGGTGAAAGAACACCAATAAAAATATAACTTATCCACGTAAGGCGGATATTGAATCATATAATGAGTTGATGTCAGAAAAACATGCTAATAAAAGTTGATAAAATAAATGATGAAGATGGTATGATATACCTTAATAAGAGGGAAAAATGATACGGGCCATGACTAAGCCTAGATTTGAGTATGAATAAAATAGTACGAGATACTATAAACTATCTTGTGTTATAAAATATATTACTGTGAGAATGTATTATATAAAGAAAATAAGAAATCATGGTTATGAGGAAAGTGTACAGACGAATGAACAAAATGTGAATTGGTAATAAATATTATACTACTTAATTGTAGTAATTGATTGATTATAAGAAAAGGTAATGATGGAGAAGGGGTATGAAATTCAAAAGAATATAAAGACGTGGGAATGTTGGCATGTATAATATTATATACCAGTCTCAATGGATTGGCCAAATACGAGTAATGATATGTGAGAGTGTAAATACGAAAATGAATAATAAAATTCATAAGATATAATGATTTCTGAAACTCTATGTTTCAAAAGAGATGTAATATATGAATTGTTGGTAAGAGTGATGATAAAGCTAGATGTACATATGACATGTACATGAGATTATTATGAGAAGCAAGTTAACAGAAAGTGGAAAGAGATATACGTTGATAGGAATTTTTAATAATATTCCAAGACAGTAAAAGAGCAGAGTATTTGTGAAACAAAGACAAGAATTAATGATAAGAGGTGTAGTTGATAATTTTGGCCTATCATTGACCAAGAGTTGTTTTGTTTCAGTGCAATTGATCATAATGCGAATTCTAGGACAGAGAATGAAGTAAGGAACGAAGAAAACCGTGACATGATTAACATAGGAGAGGTTGAAGATTATATTTCCCTTTATGGGGAAAGGCGTGGAGCCATACCTACCAAACACCTTAGGGGTGTCATCGCCGATGAGTTTGGAAAATGTATTAAGACGGTTATGCCGTCTATTATGACAGAAATGAAGAATGAGATAAGAAGTGTAGTTCGAGAAGAATTTCATTTACTGAAGGATGAAATGATTAACGGGATGAAAGAGCATAAGATAGAGGTTAAAGCTGAGGGATCCCGTAGAAGATCAGGATGCGAAACTTGTGGTAAGAACCATACGGGTCAGTGTAAACATAAAACTAAAGGTTGTTATACGTGTGGAGAAGTAGGACATAATTATAAGGATTGTTTATCCTTAGGAAAGTTTTGTTATGACTGTGCTCAGTACGGACATGAGTCCTCCATATGTCCTAACTAGTTGAAATTTGTTAGTCGAGATATTAAATAAATAAGTAGATACAGTGTAATGTTTCTTTTAAAATGTATGTAAATTATGTAGAACCGGTGTGTACTTTTCTTAGATAATAAAATGTCGAAGGAGGCAAAATCAAGGAAGATTTTGTGTTATTGGTTGAAGTACGGGTGATGAATATTTTTTATCTATAGTATGAGTTGACTCCAAGTGGGAGAGTAGTGTGAAAAGATTTGTAATGATTAAATATATTAAAAACAATTCATATTGACAACTATGATCGTGGTAGAAAAGTGTATTGATAAAAGTTACAAAATTAAACGAAGAAATTGCATAACATTAAGTTGGAAAAGAAAGTTAAAGCCACGATAAGTAATGTGAAGCGATTGGTAAATTGAGTAAGAGTAAAGGAAAGAGATGATTATCTCTAAGTAAATAAAAGATGTGACAGTAACTCATATTATTAGTGAGAAAATTTGAGTGAGGAATGAATACAATGTTGATACATTAATCATATTAATGAGTCATGTATGTGTTGATTATCAAAAATAATTCAATAATAACACCAAAAGAGAACATGATAGACGTGATGTGGAAATTTTAAAATTTGAGGGCCTTGGCCAATGTATGAGGCGGAAAGTATAAATTTGAATAAAAGGTCAGGTGTTGACCTGACAGATAAATGAGCACGATAATTGTTTTATCGATTATTATGATAAGAGTAAAATTATTGCTCGAGGAAGAGCGGGAACGGTTGAAGAATAATTATTCTTGAAAATGAAATTTCTACTCAACAGAGTTGAATTAAAGAAATGAATCTTTGAGAAGGATCAAAATTTTATTATTAACTATTAAAATATGAAATACACAATTGAAACACTAAAGATGGAAACCACGGCAAAAGCGGATAAAGTAACATGCAATTAACCCTAATGGGAATGATTATGAATTAGTAAATTATTATAATTGAATACAAGCACCTAGTGGTGGAAAGCTAGATAAAGCTTTTTGAGCAGAGAATACAGAATTAGATTTTTGATTTATCTTAAACGAGAAAGAGGTATACAGAGTTAAAAGTAAAATATTAATGGCTAGAGATGAAGCCAGAGGTAGCCAAGTATGTGGCAAATGTGTTGCAAAGTTTGAATTGAAGGATGTATATCAAAACATAAGAAAAGTTCCAACCTGGTTGGATTATAAAATGATATGAGTGGTTGTAAGCAGACTATTTTAAAAATGTACATTTTAGTTCCATCAAGAAAAACTTTATTTCTCTAAAAGTTAGTTGAGGTTTACGTAAAGAAATTATTTTTGACTATGTGTCCCTGTTTTCGTTATGTCAGAAAACCGATTTAATCCAAATTTTGAAAAGGAATTTATGAAGAGATGGGAAGCACGTTTTATTATATGAGTAAAGTGAGAAAACAATTCAATCGATTGAAAGAAAGTGGTGTACGTATGTTGTAGATTTGAAAGAAATTGGAGTTTTTAATTGGTCATAGCCAAATTTTTATATATTATACAAATTATTATTTTAGTATCGGGTTGTCGCCGTACACAATATTATGTGGTAAGAAAGGTGAAACCTCAAGATCAGAAAGAAATGAGTAATAATGAGGTGGTACAGCGAATAACATAACAATTTATTAAATGAGAAGAATATTGTTAATAGCCCAAATTGATTAAAGAGCTATACAAATAATTGTATACTGTTGATGAGTGACAAGTGGGAAAAACTATGATATATTAATATATCACTATAAAAGAGCGATAATAGATTCAGAATGAGATGGAAATTAGGTCCGATGTTAATTGGATCATGTAGAGTTATTGCTTATATGGAAAAGGTTACGTGTAGACTGAAAGTCAAGGGAGTATTTGTCACGAGTTATAACTCAGAAATGTTGAGCAGACGAGTCTGCATATGTATTTATATTATTGGCATGGATTGAACTAGATAAGGTCAGTGGAAATACAAGGGTGGTTCTGAGAAAACTGAGAAAGAGATAACATGTAGTTATCCAGAACACCAACAGTGGATTTCGAGGACGAAATCTATTTCAAGTGGGAGAGAGTTGTAACACCCGAAGTTTGAAATTAGTGATTTAATAAATTAAACCAGTGATATGTTTTAGTGATTGCCTAATTGAGATTAGGAGGTGTTTAGAAACTTGAGGGGTTAAAAGTGTTACTTTGAAACAAGAGAAATTGAGGGACCATTTGTTTCAATTCTCAAAGATGTATTTATAAATAGCCAACTTTGACCTTTGAAAGTCAAAGTCTTCATTTCTTACAAACCACTTCACATAGCTTCTTGTTCCAGCCCTTTTTCTCTCAACTTTTTGAATCAAGAACAGATAGAATCAAGTGGTAACTTCTAAGTTTAGCAATCACAAGTTGGAGGTAAGATTATTTAAGTTATGTTCATGAAGTTCTTATGGGTTTTTAGCTTGATTCATGGTGAATCATGGATTAGATCTTGTTTTTGTTGTTGTTTATTGCTTAGAAGTTGTTTGGGGTGTAGGAAAACACCCTAGTAGTGTTTTTATGAATTAAAAATGAGTATTTTGGTGTTTTGGTCGGAAAAATAGTCTTCTGGCCGACTTACTGGTGTAGGGGAGGCACGGGAGTGCCTGTGGAGGGTACGGGCGTGCCTAATGCCCCGATGGCAATACTTAGTCCATACGGTACTTCCGATGCCTTTTGACTGAGGCATGTGCGTGCCTAAGAGAGGCATGGGCGTGCCTGAGAAGGCATGGGCGTGCCTGAGAAGGCATGGGCGTGCCTGAGTAGGGCATGGGCGTGCCTGGGAGGGCACAACCATGCCTGGGGAAGGCACAACCATGCCTAGGGGGTGCGTAGGGGGTGCCCTGCCCTTTTCAGTTTGTTTAGAGCTGAGTTTGATTGTGTGATTAATATCATGATTATATATCTGTAGGAATTATTGTTTGACGTGTTCTGAGTATATCTGGCATAACTCTGTGTGGTATTAATTGCGGAGGTGAGTTTTCTAAACTTTGATTCATATATGTGATATGTGTGTGTTACATTGCAATGTGGTATATTATTGATCAGAGGATCACATAAAGAGAGCTGTAGCATACTGCTTTGTGCAGTAGTGTTATGGACAGCGTTTTAGCCTTCTTGGCAGATGCTAAGATGGTGCAGTACTGTATCCATAAGACCTGTTGTGGCATTCGTATATGTATATGCACATGCTTATATGATTTACAGTTTAGCTTTCTCACTAAGCTCTTGTAGCTTAGAAGCTACTGCTTGTTGTTGTTTTGGAGGTTGTGTTAGCACCAAGGCAAGGCCTCGGGTTGATGGTTGGTTGCTTAAAACGTGATTTGAGACAATAACGCTCCCATTTGTCTAACGGAAAATACTTTTGATTTAAATGCGCGCATATTTCTTTTTATACAAACCCGAGGGTTTAAATGAAATGTTTTATTGGCTTTCGCTGACAATAAGCTTATTGGAAACTGTTTTTGACATGAATTGTTGTTGTATTACCTTTTTGTACGAACCAGAGGGTTCAAGAATACTTGGTTGGTTTACGTCAGATTATCAAATTCTATTTTTAGACAAATACCTTTTGTTTTAAGCATTCTTTTAAATTTTGAAAATTGGGGTGTTACAGAGGCGTGGAGTACTTTGAATCTCACATGGAAGGAAGAAAAAAACATATGTCATTCAATAGTTACTTGTTTACCAGACGATGTTAGGTTAAAACTCAATTTGTGGAAACATTATGGGTAGAAAAGTAAAATATCATGTAATTTAATTTTTGAACATAAGTTTCAAATATCTAAAATTTTTTATTATGATAAACTTAAGATTTGGATACCAGAATTTTAAGGTTTTGCGAGGACATATATGTAATTATAGATTTTATAATGATATTGATACCATTAAAAAGTTTTTGAAGGATATGGATGAAATTAAACCAATTTTTTAAACTAGTATATGTGACAACTTGCAAGTAATTAAGACTTAAATGTCCATGTAATACACGCGTTAGTTCTAAAAAATGATAAATATTAAACATTAATATAAAAAAGATATCATATAATTATAAAATGCAAAAGAAGTGAGAACTAAACAAATGGTGACATCCAACGTCAACACCAAGACCAGCGGTGGAAGAGTCAACACGAGGAGGAGGATGGACGTAACGAGAGAAACATGATATCATGATACAAAGAGGTGTGGGTATATTTCTTCTAGAAGCTATATATTATTATTATAATTAGCGTCTATTATGTTAAGTATTTATTGATTATAATTAAAAAATAATTTAAAATGACTATAAAATATTATAAAATGATAAAACTAAGAATATGGTTAAATATTATAGTTTGAAATATTATAACCCGTATATAAAAACTTTGTTTAACGTTTGTTAACTTATTAAAAATTAAATATATCACATAACGTTTTATATAGTAAGTCAAAATATTAAAATAATTGACTTATTGTATTTAAATTCTAAATATATTTGCACTCTTTTACCTTTAAAACTCAAATTTTATTTTTAAACTTTAAATAAATAGATGGTTAAGACTATATAATTAAATTTGATTTGTTAAATTAAAGATTTAAAATAATAACAATCAATTCAATTACTGCATCCCATGAATGTAAAGATGTAAACTTTTAATCTAGTCTATTACTATATGTTGCTCTCGATTGTTATTCCTAGCAATTCCATAGATTATTATTCAAGATAAACAAGCTAAAATGATAATACAAACGAAACAATTTTTAACTTAGAAAATAACTAGAACTGGTTGAAGGAAAGAGCATCGTCAAGATATATAATACAAACTTGATTTATTTAATAACACCCTTATGACAAAATAAACACATCATTGGAAATCGACTACACATTTTACTGGTTTTTGAATATGAGAAACTATAAGAGAATATCATTAATCAACAATTTTTAAGGAGGAAGATAAATTGCACCCATGAAGCTATGTGTGTATGACCACGACATGATCATGTTTTTGTTTGATTTTTCAATGATTATAAACTATCCATGGCAGCCTTCTTTTTCATCATGGATAACATGAATATGAAGAACAAGTATATATATAGTTGATATATATTGAAACTGAGATGATACAAATTGTACGTCTTGTACATATGTGCCTATATATAGATGAGGATCGGTGGTGTTTGGAGGGTGCTTTTCGGTAGTTGACCGCCGCCAACTGGCAGCTGGTTTTCCCTCCAAAAACCGACAATCATGTGTGTGTATACACGCAATACACATATACAATTATTACATAATAATCCTAGTATTTAATTACATAATGACTAAGTTATAATTTCAATAATAATAATACTACTACTACTACTAATGTTTTACAAATGATAAATAATATTTAAGGTGTCCAACATTATCCCATCTTCAATCTTGTTCTTCAAATTATGATGATAAAGTTATTATCATTCTTCTTGCTGCCATCCCCGATATTCAAATCTGAGTAGTACTCCACAATGCTCGGATCTTCTTCTTCCATTGGTTGAGTCCCATCATGTTTCCATTATTGAATCATTTTGATCACCCCCTTCATTTTGTCGACTCAAACACATATGAGTGACAATGCATGTTGTGTTCTTTATGTTAATCTCGAAGCCTTATAAATGAGTTGTTTCATACTCCATACATTAATATTGATATCAGGTGTGTAGGATACATAAGGTATCGAGAATCTTATGTCACCCGACTCTAATTCTATCTCTCCAACGCCAAGAGAAATGATCTGAGTAAGTTGGTCGTCTTTGTTGATGTTAAAACTTTCTTTGAAATTGATGAATAGATCATGATCGGAGTCATGTGCCTTGAGATCATAGAATTAACGTACCAAATTGAATTCCATGACCCTTGATCTGATCCTTCAACAGGGTAATCGCCATTTATGATCATTCGGTCGAAGTATTATTGTGTAAATGGTTCCATGGGCTGAAAATCGATCTTGATCCATGTTCGAATCTTCATGCATAGCGTTGTGATTGAGTAATTTTGACACTTTCGTGGGGCAATCCCACACAAAATGTCCCTTCTTTTGGAAACGATAACATGTTGGTTTTTGTTTACTCTTGTTGCTGATTTCTTCTCCAAGATTCCATCCTTTAAGTAGGTTTGCAAGTGCGAGACTCCTTTTGAACCTTTGAGTTTTTTTAATTTTCAGATTTCGTTTGTTCATCTTTTTCCTTCGATCGGTCCTGTTTATGTTTGTTGGAAATTGACTACTGCCTTCTGTAGTTTGGTTGATTCCTAGGTTTTGATTTGTACCCATCGAGTTTTCTGCTTTATTGATCGCCTTCCCTGCTATCGTGTTTCCTTCGTGCGATTTCTTGTTTCCTTCCAGCGATTTTCCTGTCAATGAGATTCCTGCTAATCGATTATTGCTTTCTGCATATCGATTGGCTTCTGCAGTTCCAGAAGTTCCAACAAGGCCTGTACATTGATCGATTTCTTTTCCCAGTGTTGTTTCGAGCCTTTGACTCTTATACCATGTTTGATTTTTTTATGATAATAAACCATCCATGGCAACCTTCTTTTTCATCATGGATAACATGAATATCAAGAACAAGTATATACATAATCGATATATATATTGAAATTGAGATGATACAAATTGTCTTGTACATATGTGCCTATATATAGAGGAGGATCATGTGTGTGTATACACCCTATACACATATACAATTATTACATAATTTTCCTAATATTTAATTACATAATAGACTAAGCATAACTTCAATAATAATAATAATATTCATTATAGTTTACAAATGATAAATAACATTTAAGTTGTCCACAGTCTTGAGCATTTCATTTACGACACATGTGGATGAGCCATGAGGTATAATAAACAATTTTTTAAGGTAAATCTTCATCAAGAGTAGTTGCTATCCGTATCTGGATATATTCCGAACCGCCTAATTTAGTCTTATCATCCTTACACTTGAAATAGTATGCAGTATACGCCATGAATAGAAAAATGCCCACTAACCCAGTAAAAAGAGTTTGAATAACCCCAACAACAATCGGCATCATAGGTGATAGTATCGCTCCAACTATAATAACAACTATCAACGAGAGAATGAATAAAAACGACAAAAGAAACCCGTATAGCATTTTTCCCTTTACAAGATCTCTAGCTTTCCCAAGTGCTGAAAGCCCATAACTATCCTCAACCACAGAAACAACTACAGCTAAAATACAAACAACAGATAGATAAATACAGAATGTGAAGAAAATAATAGCAAGGATGATCAAGACTGCGATCAGGATCACACGCATGTCAAAGAGTACAAGTGATGGAACCAAGAAAGACAAAAAGAAGAGACCTACGTAACCTTGTGTAAGAAGTTGTACATAAAATGAAGTAACAAATGGTCTAGTCCGTATTTTTGATATCTTTAACATAACATCTTTGAGAGAAAACCTGTCATTGTTATAGTAGCTTGATGCAATTATTATGACCGCAGTTTGGGCAAAAAGTGAAATGAAGAAGAATAAAACCGAATATGCAACTTCGATTCCTAAAAAGATGCCGATATCTTCACGAATAGCGACCAAGAGTTGGGTGTACTCTGGTGTACCAGGCTGTGAAGATTTCAAGGAGAAAATATCGAGGACCAAAGTGTTGATGTAGGAACTTCTTGAGGAAGCGGATAATATGAAAGATATCGAGTAAATTATAAGGTATATGATGACTATAATGGCCATAAGCTTTCCATTTTGAGATAGGATTTTCTGTGGTTCTTTCAGGAGGTCTAAAAATCCAGAAAGCTTGTTCAATTTCATTGCAAATTCAAATGTTTACTTGGTGATTTTGTAAATAACTAATGATAACAAATGCTGTTGACTTGTAAAAAGAATTTATAGAAATTTCTTGCCAAACAAGTCGAATAACAACTCCTGAAGACCGGTTGACGATGACCCTTGTTATCTAATATTATTTTATCTTATAACCTTATTAAAATAAAAGGATAATAATGTCATCATCTTTTTCAAAACAAACTTTTAACCAATCAAAACATTCTATTTAAAAAAATTAAAAAAAATCAAAACTAAAGACTTCTCTTATGTCACATATTACTTCAATCCCTTAATGAGGATAATATAACTAATTCATCAAATTTTTCGAATTTTTAGATTAATATACTAGTTTGTTTAAATTAACACGGGGTATATCTATGTGAACATTTATATATATTGAATTAAATTTAAATATTAGTTAGTTTATTATTTATATACGGAAAATTTAAATTTGAATATTTGTTATTACGAATTAAAAAAAAAAGTGGATTTTTAGATTAGATATAACTAATATTTAAAACCAAATTTACAATTAGTTACAAATAATTAAATTAAGATTTGTTACAATAAAGTCCTACTATTATGACTTAATTTGTCAAATTCTAGATTAGTTACAAATAATTTTAAAATTTAGATACTAACTAAATATAAAGAATTTTAGTTTAGTTACAATTAATATTTTCAAATTAAAGAGTACTATTATTTAAAATTCCAAAACTTTAAATTCACCATCAAATAATTATTTATAATCAAATTTAAATTTAATTAACTTTAAATCAATATATTTGATACTCGTATTTGTATACATGGTGAAAAAAAAGAGGAGGAAAATTCCTCTTGTTAAATCTTTAATAATCAAAGAATCATTGTCGATCATATTACACTATTTCTTTATTGTTTTTCAGGTAAATAAGTTTTGTTTATATTTTGTAAAAGCGATTCACATATGCTAATGTAATATATTGTTCTTTTTATTATAGCCATTAATTATGGAGAATAAACAACCTCCTTCATTTTCTCAAAGCGACCTTCATTGGGACAGCATTCAAAAGAAAGGAAGAAATCAATGGTGATTCATTCTACACATGACAACTTTGTTCATAAATCATAATAGTTTAATAACAATTGAAGAATGATAGAAGAAGTTACGGATTCCTTTAAATGATATATCTAACGGTGCGTTGAACTTCAAATTAGAAATTTGTTCAATATTTACATAAAGCCCAATAGATTTATATTCATTTTATATGTTTTATCATGATTCAATCGTCATTTTTAAGTCACTAATCGTTTTGATCTTCGGAGTATTTTCATTACCTATATATCAAAATTAATGATATTTTTAAGTAAAATTAAAGATATAAATTACAATAAATTAATGAACTTGAACTTACTGTCATGATCAACATTGTTTCTCGAATCTGTCCACCATAATTGTTTGTTATTCAGAATTGTTTTCATATATCTTTATTTAAAATCCTGATGAATTAACACCTCTCTAATGCAAGTCTCCAGCTAAGGAATAGGTAAACGGAAAAATTCATCGACGAATATGGTTTGAAATTATATATATATATATATATTAAGATTATTAACTGAGTTATTTTTCAATATTCTTTGAGTTATTGTTCAATTAATAGATAAGAAAACCATACGCAATAGGTTAGATTAAGAAGACGAGCTACAAAAGGAAAACGTACCTTTCATATTCATCTTTCAAATGTTCATATTTATTTTGTACAATATTTATTCACATCAATTATATATCACAGTATTGGTGGAGAATACAAGCGATGCTCGCAAGGTTCGAAATTTCAATACCAGCTCTTATGATATTATACAGAACGGGCTAGGATATTATATAGAACGGGATCAACTTTTACAATATTATATGTAACACCCGCAAACCTGGGCTAGGATATTAGCGGGTTGATAGTATGTGGTTAATTGTGTTTTAAATTATTATGTGTTTATTAAGAATTAATTGAATTAATTAACTTAAAATATGTGCATGTTAGTTACCGGCAAGTTTAGTAAAAGGAAAGGTTGTTATGTATGTATGTAAATATGATAGTATGTATGCATGCATGATATAAAGAATAGGATTTCAAAAACTGCCACCACCTGCTTTGGTTTAAACTAACTATATGTGTACGTGTGTATGGGATTAATCATCTGCTTATATTTTCTAAAAGTGGTAAAGGTGTAGTGTATGTTTTGAAAGAAAACCTTCAAGTGAAGAAACTTGCAAACTTGAAATTATTAAGTCAAGATCTTGTGCTTTTTAATTCAAAAGGAAGGTGAGGATATGTTTATAGCATGCTATGATTCATTTTGATGTGTTTATCTGTTGGATTACATGGTTATATAAAGTTTCACCATTAATGGAGTTTTCGAAGAAAGCTTGATTAAGTGGGTTTTATGGATTTTTGTTGTTTTGATTGATTAAAAAGGTGTTCATGATGTTTTGTATACATACTATATGTTATCTACGTGTTTTGTTTGAAGAAATATGATGTTAGCAAGGTTTATAATAATTTTATGTTGGCTAAAATCCGAGAAAAATGAAGAAGACGACCTGCAAATCTGATGATCGCGGCGCGACAATTTAAGGGTCGCGGCGCGATCCTGTGGAAATCCGACACTTTTGTTTGGGATTGTAACAAACCGAGACTTTGCAAAACCAACCTTAGAAATCCACTAAAACTCCAAATCCGACCCTTAAATCCGATTCTTTTGAAATCCGACACCAAAATCCGAAAGTTGATTCCCGGATTTGAAATCCAATAGTGTCGCGGCGCGACGCAAGTATATGCCGCGGCGCGACAGGGCCTGTTTCAGAAAGATTGTTTGTTTTATTTGTGTTTTGATTGGGATAAGTTGGGATTATTGAGTTATTTATATGAATTTAAGATATAAATGTATATGGAAAGATATATATTCAAGACTGATTTGATTGTTGCTGTGTTTTCAGGCAATCAAAAGACTCAGTAATATTATATCTCTGAGCTCATGATGATTTTGAGGTGAGTGGACGTTAATCACGGATGGTAAAGATTTCGGTTAATGTTATTGATGTGATGCATGATGTGATTGAGATTGGATTGATTGTTTGAACTGTTGATTGTGATATTGATTGTTGATATCTTCTGCATGACTATTTGGTCGATACACACTCTTAGGATGATTTTGAGTTGCGTTGGGAAGTCAGCTACACGTGGACTTGGGCTAGGCTCGTTTACTGGTTGGTTGAATAGTAGTAGCCCTTCTGTTGCATATGTTGCTTCAGAGGTGGAGTTTACTGTGCCAATTTAGTAGAGAGCTATCGGTAAACCTTTGCTTTGGCCGGCATTGGTTGTAGGTTCTACGCCGAACCGCCGGTCTTCTCGGATATGTGATTACATGCTTTGATATTGACCGTGGATGTTTGCTTTTGGTGTTTAGCCTCTACTCACTTAGCTTTGTGCTAATTCCCCTCAGTTGTTGTATTGCAGGTTCTTGTTTGTAAGGTTTGCTGAAGGAGAAGTTGACCTGACTATGATATTTTATTTTAAAAAGAAACGAGCCTGTTTATTTTGTAACAACAAGACAAATAATACTTTTACTTGTGAACAGTGATTGTACATTAGTTAATATTAGTTTGTATGTAAACGAGTTTGTTTACTTAAGCTTCCACAGTGCATTTTTAAAAAAATGACTTGTGATTTTTCGGGGTTACAATTTGGTATCAAAGCCTAGGTTTGGCGATGCATGCACGGCTAGAGTGTTGCATTCCCAAATCTTGGCTCGTGACGGGTCAAGCTTTCCTTCGGGGGAATTAGGGTGAGTTAGAGTTGTTAGTAGTAGTTAGTATTTGGGGTACTAACGATTTATGCTAATAAGCTATGAGGTGATGTGATTGTAACAGATTATGGCTGGCAGAGAGACTCCCCTCCTTCCTCCTATGACCTAAGCTACAAATGAAGCCCCAATGATTGAGCAATTGGGGAATACTAAAACTGCTGGAACATCGGGTCAAGCCCGGGAAGAGGATCACAGTGATTATCTGTATCAGTTGGAAAATGAGTTGGTAGAACTAAGAAACAAAGTCCAAAGTATGGAGCAACAACAACGGAACCAACCTGAACCAACCCCGGTGCCAGTTGCGATTCCTACCTAAGCAACGACAACACCAGTAACAACACCTCTACCACCAATGACACAGATGATGCAACAACCATTTTATTACCCATATCCACAACCAGGAGCTTATCCGTTTGCGTTTCCCGGATACAAACAACCGTGCACATACAAGCAATTTCTAGATTGCAAACCTTCTGAGTACCACGGGAGTTCTGATCCTAACGTTACCTTGAATTGTTTGAGAGAGATGGTAAAGGCACTTGATGCCTGTAATTGCGAAAATGAATTAAAGGTGAAGTATGCAACATGAATGTTGAGAGGAGACTCGATGGTCTGGTGGGATTCTATCACCGGCCATTTCACCGAGCAGCAACAGGAGAGCATACAATTCCAGGAAAAGTTATATGAACAATATTGCGGTACCTTCGATATTGCAAAAATCAAGAAGGAATTTATGGATTTACAGATGACCGGGAATATGACTGCTGATCAACTCATCAAGCAATTCAATGAAAAGATGAGATTGGTCAAACACTGGGTGTCTGATGAAGAATCGAAGATTGCCCATTTTGTGGGGGCACTGCATCCGGATCTCCGTAGCGCCACCAGGTGGGCTACCACTTTATCCCAATCTTTCACTTTAGCCAAATCAGCTAAAGTGGATTTGATCGCGAGGAACAGGCTGAGTGGGGAGAGAATCTCCCAACAAAAGACAAGATTTGAACATTACAACACTCAGCAGAGACAGGGAGGACAGAGAAGTGGGAGCAGGCAGGGGGAGCGGAATAGGAGGCCTACTTCAGGTGGGTTGACTCAACGGGTACCTTGGTGTAACAGGTGCAAATCCAATCACTATGGGTAGTGTACGCCCAAGACAATGTGATGCGTGAAGTGTGGCCAGTTTGGCCATGATTTGAAGAATTGCAGATTACCGAGGAGTGTCTGCAGGAACTGTTAGAAGGAGGGGCACAGGGTTGGTGACTACCCGTTGAGCAAGAAATCTGGGTCAGGGTCAGGAGGGGGAGGAGCTGGGGATCATCTTCAGCGGGTCAGAAGCGAAAGAACCCACCCACTGCTGAGGGTTGGGCATTTAAAATGACGGTGGATGATGCCACCACCACATACGACGTTATCACGGGTATGTTTCTAATAAACTCTACTCCTGCTAGAGTATTGTTTGATTCTGGAGCAAATCGCCCCTTTGTTTCTATGGAATTCTGTGATAAGTTGAATATGCCTGTAATTAGACTTGCTACTGCTTTCAAGACCGATTTGATTGTTGGTTTGTTTTCATGCAATCAAAAGACTCGGTAATATTAGATCTCTGAGCTCATGTTGATTTTGAGGTGAGTGGACGTTAATCGCGGATGGTAAAGATTTCGGTTAATGTTATTGATGTGATGCATGATGTGATTGAGATTGGATTGATTGTTTGAACTGTTGATTGTGATATTGATTGTTGATATCTGCTCCATAACTATTTGGTCGATACGCACTCATAGGATGATTTTGAGTTGCGTTGGGAAGTCAACTACACGTAGACTTGGGATGGGCTCGTTTACTGGTTGGTTGAACAGTAGTAGTCCTTCTGTTGCATATGTTGCTTCAGAGGTGGAGTTTACTTTGCCAATTCAGTAGAGAACTATCGGTAAACCTTTCCTATGGCCGACATTGGTTATAGGTTCTACGCTGAACCGCCGGTCTTCTCGGATATGTGATTACATGCTTTGATATTGACTGTGGATGTTTGCTTTTGGTGTTTAGCCTCTACTCACTTAGCTTTGTGTTAATTCCCCTCCGCTGTTTTGCAGGTTCGTGTTTGTGAGGTTTGCTAAAGGACTTAGCTCTGATATTTGATTTTAAAAAGAAACGAGCCTGTTTATTTTGTAACACCAAGACAGATAATACTTTTGCTTGTGAACAGTGATAGTAAATTTGTTAATATTAATTTGTATGTAAATGAGTTTGTTTACTTAAGCTTCCGCAGTGCATTTTAAAAAAAATGGCATGTGATTTTCTGGTGTTACATTATATAAGAATCAATTACGTCAACTCAGGTTTTTTTCCAGTTATAGTTTATTTACCTTAATTTTTGATAATTTAATTTGTTTGTATTATAACATTGTGTAAATAAAATCTATATTTTCCTTAAACTAATAATTTGCATTCTCCATCGACTCTTTCAAAAGGATCTCCTAATCCAACTACTCTACAAATTCCTTGTGAATTAGTTATAGGAACACTTAATGTTCATGCATGAGGTAGTGTTATTTTGATCATTTCTTTAATTTTTACACATGTTAATAAGATTCATCTCTTCTATAATGTTTACTAATTTCTTACGAGATTTTATATTCCTATCAATGTTTTTTACTTATTTTTACTATACGTGTAAGTACTCTTCAAAACTATATAAATTTAAATTTAACTTATCTGTGTTAACACATGGGTCGCTTAACTAGTTAACTATTAATTCAAGATATGTGATAAAGAATTGGTCAATAACAACCCCTTAATTAACTAACTTTAATTTCTTAAAATAGTTTAATTAATTGTTTCCCATTATTTAAAGGGGGTTATTTTTGACACTATACTATATTCTATATGTATCTTATCCTACTAATTTCCATCATATAAAATTACTTAATTAATTCTTAGACATATATAGAGGTGATAGGGTGTGATATTCTTTTTTTCATCGAATAGGGTGTACGTGATAGGAAATTAGAGTATGTTGTAAAAAAAACCTATTGCATATTACCAAAGTTTCATGGAGTGAAAAAGAGTAATTGAAAGCTAGCTTCCAATCCCTTTGTTTCTGTATAGTTAGGAAAAAGTCATGTTGTAGATTAGAAGATTTCCTTTTGCAATTCTAATGCGTTCTTTATTAGAATCTTTTTATTTACCGTAAATTCACACTTAATTAAACTAATTATACGCATTTGTTTTATTGGAAGCCTCAATCTTAATAAAAAAGCGAGGAACATTTGTATAGTGGAAGTGAGAATCGTGTCGTGTTCTAGTTGGCGTGTCACGGATTCACAATTGGCGTGTCACAGATTCGCAATTGGCGTGTCAGAATCAGTTGACCTAACCTGTAACACCCAAGGTTCGGAAATTTCCTTAAATTAGTAACATAATGATATGGTGTGTTTTGGTATTTCCTAATTGAGGTTATGATGTGTTTAGAAACTTGAGGGAGTTATGTTGTCATTTTGAAACTAGAAAAGTACAAGGACCATTTGTGCCAACTTTCAAAGATATATATATATATATATATATATTGAAATTTGACTTTGTTGAGTCAAAGTTGGCAAAAACAAGTTTCTGCTACTCACGAGAGATAGGAGAGCAGCCATTTCTTCTTGAGTTTTTGAAGCTAGAACAACATAATCAAGTGGTTTTTTATTTGGTCTTAGCTAAACACAAGTTGGAGTTAAGGTTCTTGTTTGATTTCTTGTAGTTTCATGGGTTTTCTAGCATGAACCAATGGTGAAACATGTTAGAAGTGATCTATTATGAGTTAGTTATGTTCCTTTACTGTATAGGGTGTAGGAAAACACCCATAAGCATGGTTTTTATGAGTTTTTCGGATTTTTGGTCGAAATCCGTTACTGTAGAGATGAAATGTCGGATTGTCTGGAAGGTACACGGCCCGTGTAGAGTTGAAGGCGGTCACAGGGCCATGTTGTTATACATGGTCGTGTAGAGATTGAGGTACACGGCCCGTGTAGGGCTACACGGCCCGTGTAGGGCTACACGGCCCGTGTAGGTGACGTGGACAACATTGGCCATGTGGTCATGTCTGGTCGTGTAGAGTGTAGAGGACACGACCCGTGTTTGGGTACACGGCCCGTGTAGGTCCCCTGTCCTGTTTCATTTGTTAAGTGTTGATCTTGTATATGTTTTAATTACATGATTATATGATTGTAGGGATTACTAATTGACGTATTCTAAGTTATCTGGCATATCTCTGTGTGATATTATTTGCTGAGGTGAGTTTCCTAAACTCTACATCTGTGATATGTGTGTGTTACATTGCAATGTGGTATATTATTGGTCAGAGGATCACATAGACAGAGCTGTAGCATACTGCTTTGTGCAGTAGTTGCTATGGACAGCGTTTTAGCCTTCTTGGCGGATGCTAAGATGGTGCAGTATTGTGTCCATAAGAACCGTTACAACATTCGTATATGTGTATGCGCATGCTTATATGATTTATAGTTTAGATTTCTCACTAAGCTCTCATAGCTTATCAGATACTGTTTACTGTTGTTTTGCAGGGCGTGATTCCTCCAAAGGCAAGGCCCCAGTTTGACAGTGGTTGTTGTATGAGGAAAACTGTGTTTTGAACTTAACGCGTGATTGTACTTTAGAAACAAGTCTTTTGTTATAAATATTGAGTACTACACTTTTGTAAGAACCTGAGGGTTCAAGATTACTTTTATAGCTTCCGCTCGTTGTTTTAAAACTCTTGTTTCTAAAATACTTGTATTTTAGAGCTTTACTTTTATTTTAAGATTTTGGGGCGTTATAACTTGGTATCTGAGCCACGGTATGAGAGCTCTATAGGTGTGTTATGCATCATTTGGACTTAAACCATGGTTCTGAGGATTTTGAGTCAAACTGGAGGCTTGTAGCTTGGTGGACATACTGAGTATTGCATTGAGAACATGCTAACTGCTTATGTTGCTATGATTGGTATTGATATACCTGAGATGTTAATGATATTAATGTCAGATACGTGATGCTTTATATGACATGATATGCTAGTGATACATGGCCTAAGCCTGTGAATCAGGGCTTTTTGTGATAAAGTTAAGATCGAACGTGTGTAGTGTGTTATGAATAAGGGCCCATATTATTACAGACACATGATACATGTTAGAACTTGATGGAATCATGAGAAATCTTGTGAATCAGGTGAGGGGTACTTGTAAGAGGTAGTACACTTGAGATTATAGATGCCTTAGTATGTATAGAACTACTTTGGGTCTGAGGATAAGTGTACTGAGATATTGTATATACTTGAGATTGTTTGATATAGAGGAAAGTGTGGTAAAGCTACCTTATGTCTTAATGCTTTATCTATGCTACCAATATGGTGAACACTATAGGTTCTCGAGCTACGGATCGTCATATAGGAGAGGCTGTACGACAGGAAGTAGCATCTGCGTTAGCTGGGAGGGAAGAAATAGTTAATCCCCAACCGCAGGTGATTATCAGAGATGCACCGAAAGGGTGTGCTTTTAGAGATTTTGCAGCATGTCAGCCACCGTTGCTTCAGGGATCCACCGATCCAATTGTTAGCCAGAGGTGGATATCGGAATTAGAGGGAGCATTCCATACTTGTTCATGTGCTCCGGAAAATAAAGTGAGGTTTGCTTCAAACCAGCTGAGGGGTGCTGCCAAAGATTGGTGGGACCTGGAAAAGAAAATGAGAGGCGAAACACTAATAGAGGCCATGACTTGGGCAGAATTTAAAGAGATTACTACGGAGCAGTTTGTTCCACAGTCTGAGATTGATCGAATCGTCAATGAGTTCCATAAGTTGAAACAGACTACAGAAACCGTTCCAGAGATTAATGCCAAGTTTCACGAGAAGGAACGGTTCTATCCTGACTATGTGGCTAACGAGAAAATGAAGATGTATCGCTACATGATGGTTTTGAAGTAGAGTATAAGAGAGTTTATTGATTCGAGCAAACATCAAACCCTGAAGTCCATGATGGACGCTGCACGAGCCAGAGAATTGGAGTTAGAGAGGCAAATGAAAGAGAAAAGGCCATTGGAAAAAGAAGAAGGAAGCACCGAGGGTGTGCCAGAGGTGCAAGAAGAGTCATTACGGGAATTTCCAGACAAATTTTGTTCATTGTTTTAAATGTGGCAACCCGGGCCATATGGGTAAAGACTGTCGCAGTTCGTTGAGCATATGTTTTAATTGTTACCAGTCAGGCCACTAGAAAGCCAATTGTCCGCAACTGGCTGCATCCAACTGTTCAAAAGGTTCAAGAAATACTCCATCCCTACCTCTAGTGCGTATTACTGAGAATAAGGAAGTAAAGAAAGAGGATACTTCAAAAAGCAAGGGGAGGGCCTTCTAATTGACTACGGAGGAAGCGCAGAAGAAACCGGATGTGGTTGCAGGTACATATCCTGTAAATTATCTGCATGCTCTAGTATTATTTGATTTGGGTGCTAGCAAATCGTTTGTATCCGTTTCTTTCTGTAAAAATTTCGAGCAAGTATGTGGTAAACTGAATCCCCCTCTTGAGGTAGAAATAGCTAATGATAAATTTGTGCTCGTGACTGATGTGTATAGAGATAATGTGTTAGAGATAGACATTGTTAGATTTCCTATTGAGCTTGTACCTATGCCTATGAGAGAGTTTCAAGTGGTAGTGGGAATGGATTGGCTTGGGTGTTACCAAGCAACCATTTTGTGTGGGAAAAAATTGATTCGAGTTCAAGCCCCAAGTGGGGAAGAACTATTAATTTTTGGTGATAGAAAAGGTGAGAAATTGTGTATGTGTTCAGTGACTAGAGCTCGGAAATACTTTCAGCATGGGTGCACAGCCTTTTTAGCTCATATTATTGATACGAAATTAGAAAAGAGACATGAGAGTGTGGATGATGTGGCAATTGTATGTGAGTATTCTAATGTATTTACAGAGGATCTGCCTGGTATACCGCCTGATAGGCAAGCAGAGTTAAGAATTGAATTAGTATCGGGGGCTGCATCGATTGCGAGAGCTCTGTATAGACTTGCACCGCCAGAGATGCAGGAATTGATGAAGCAGTTGCAAGAGTTATTAGATAAAGGTTTTATCCGACCTAGTAGTTCACCATGGGGCGCTCCCATTTTGTTTGTAAAGAAGAAAGATGGTACATTTCGAATGTGTATTGATTATCGTGAACTTAACAAAGTGACTGTGAAGAATAAGTATCCTTTGCCCAGAATAGACGATTTGTTTGAACAATTGCAAGGGGCGTCATGGTTTTCAAAGATCGATTTAAGGTCGGGTTATCATCAATTGAAGGTACGGAAGGAAGATATTCCTAATACTGCGTTTAGGACGCGGTATGGGCATTTTGAATTTGTGGTTATGCCATTTGGTCTTACAAATGCACCTGCAACATTTATGGATCTTATGAATAGAGTTTTCCGTCCGATGTTGGACAAATTTGTGATTGTGTTTATTGATGACATTTTCATTTACTCAAAGAACCCGACTGAACATGAAAGACATTTGAAAGAAGTATTGGAGACGCTGCGGAGAGAGAAGCTATATGCTAAATTCTCCAAGTGTGAATTTTGGATTCAAGAGGTACAATTCTTGTGTCATCTGATTAATAAAGAAGGAATTAAAGTTGATCTTGCGAAGGTCGATGTAATAATGAAGTAGGAACCTCCGAGGAACCCTACCGAAATTAGAAGCTTTTCAGGGATAGCAGGTTATTACAGACGATTCATTCAGAATTTTTCAAAGACTGCAGTTCCATTAACCAAGCTAACCAGGAAGAATGTAGAGTTCGTATGAGGAGATGAACAAGAGGTTGCATTTTCAACTCTTAAGCAAAGGTTATGTGAGGCACATGTACTCTTATCAGGGGTTGGGTTGTGTTTTGATGCAGAGGGGTAGAGTTATTGCTTATGCTTCTCGACAGCTTAAGCCGAATGAAACTAATTATCCAACTCACGATTTTGAGTTAGCAGTAGTGGTTTTTGCATTGAAAATCTAGAGACACTATTTGTTTGGAGTGAAGTGTACTATTTATACTGATCACAAAAGTTTGAAATATTTTGTGGATCAGAAGAATCTTAATATGAGGCAGGAAAGGTGGTTAGAGCTCCTGAAGGATTATTATTGTGAAATTCTTTATCACCCGGGAAAAGCCAATGTTGTGGCAGATGCTTTAAGCACGAAGTCGGGGTCGATACTTATGAAAAATGAGTCACTACAAATGACAGTCACTACGCCACTATTGGATATTATAAGAGATGCTCGGCTGGAAGCAATTAAGGAAGAAAACCACAATAGAGAACGAATTAAAGGGCAAGTAACTCATTTGCTAAGGATAGTCCTGATCTATTCTTATGTTGTGGACGAGTGTGGGTACCTAATCATGGAGAAGTCAGACAAACTCTTTTGAGTGATGCTCACAGATCTAAATTCTCTATTCACCCAGGGGCGACTAAAATGTATAAAGATCCGAAGGTAGAATATTGGTGGCCGGGTATGAAACGAGATGTGGCTAAGTATGTGGAGAGATTTCTTACTTGTCTGCAAGTGAAAGCTTAACACCAAAAACCGTATGGAAAGTTACAACCTTTGGAAATACCTATCTGGAAGTGGGAGAATATTACTATGGATCTAATCACTAAATTACCTAAAACCCCTAGAGGTTACGATGCTATTTGGGTGATTGTGGATAGATTAACCAAAAGTGCACATTTTATTCCCATTAAAGAAATTTACTCTTCAGAGAAGCTATCAGAGGTGTACATGAAAGAAATAGTATCTCGTCATGGGGTGCCAGTGTCGATTGTGTCAGATAGAGATACTCGATTCACTTCCAGGTTTTGGAACAAATTTCATGGAGAAATGGGGACTAAGCTTCATCTTAGTACAACATTTCATCCACAAACAGATGGTCAAAGTGATAGAACGATTCAAACTTTGGAAGATATGTTGCGCGCGTGTATTATTGACTTTGGAGGGAGTTGGGATTCTTATCTACCACTTGCAAAGTTTTCTTACAATAATAGTTATCATTCCAGTTTGGGGATGCCGCCTTATGAGATACTCGATTCACTTCCAGGTTTTAGAACATGTTTAGCAGACGAGTCTGCGTTTGTGCCACTGGAAGATGTGTGTGTTGATGAAAAATTGAATTATGTCGAGCAACCTGTTGCTATACTAGAAAGGAAAGTTAAAGCTCTACGTACTAAACATATTGGATTGGTTAAAGTTTAGTGGAAGCACCGTAAAAGGGTCGGATTATACTTGGGAACCAGAGGATGGGATGATACGCAACAACCTAGAACACTTCAGCAGTTGATTTCGGGGACGAAATCGTTTTCAAGTGGGGAAGAGTTGTAACACCCAAGGTTCGGAAATTTCCTTAAATTAGTAACTTAATGATATGGTGTGTTTTGGTATTTCCTAATTGAGGTTAGGAGGTGTTAAGAAACTTGAGGGACTTATGTTGTCATTTTGAAACTAGAAAAGTACAAGGACCATTTGTGCCAACCTTCAAAGATTTATACATATATAGAGAAATTGGACTTTGTTGAGTCAAAGTTGGCAAAATTTCAAAGATTTATATATATATATATAGAGAAATTGGACTTTGTTGAGTCAAAGTTGGCAAAAACAAGTTTATGCTATTCACGAGAGATAGGAGAGCAGCCATTTCTTCTTGAGTTTTTGGATCTAGAACAACATAATCAAGTGGTTTTTTATTTGGTTTAGCTAAACACAAGTTGGAGGTAAGGTTCTTGTTTGATTTCTTGTAGTTTCATGAGTTTTCTAGCATGAATCAATGGTGAAACATGTTAGAAGTGATCTATTATGAGCTAGTTATGTTCCTTTACTGTATGGGGTGTAGGAAAACACCCCTAAGCATGGTTTTTATGAGTTTTTAGAACTTTTGGTCGAAATCCGCTACTACAGAGATGAATTGTCGGATTGTCTGTAAGGTATACGGCCCGTGTAGAGGTACACGGCCCGTGTAGAGTTGAAGGCGGTCACAGGGCCATGTTGGTATACATGGTCGTGTAGAGATTGAGGTACACGGCCCGTGTAAGTGACGTGGACAGTACTAGCCATGTGGTCATGTGTGGTCGTGTAGAGTGTATAGGAAACGACCCGTGTAGGTCCCCTGTCCTGTTTCATTTGTTAAGTTTTGATCTTATATATGTTTTAATTAAATGATTATATGATTGTAGGGATTACTAATTGTTGGTCCCAAATAGGGTGAACAAGCAACAGATACAGTGTAAAAGGGGGGGGGGTTGAATACACTTTAAACAAATAATCAAATTAATCAAACGTATATTCAATTATCAAACATGACAATAACTAATATAACTCTCTAATCAAATCAACAGGATGATTTGATATTACAATAATTATAAACTCAACTCTCTCTAAACACTCTTGAATCACAAACTAATTGATGATCGAATTTCTTGTTAAAACTAATTAACAAGAACTCTTGAAAACTCTCTCTAACTTTGAACTTACAAAGTTATCGCAACACACACATATCAAGTATCACGAACACACGTACGTTTTGCAACTTATGTAGTCTTGCAACTTATGCAGTCGTCATGGTGTATCGTGTATCTGTTCACGTACGCACGTAAGAACATATATGTAAAACCCATAAGGTGGTTTATACTTATACTTGATATATCTACGAACAAATCGCATTTTAAAGATAGAACTTATCTTTTCTTTAAAACCGTAACAAACTCCTTAATTAGAACATATCTAATTAATTCCGTTTGAGATTTCTATCCAACTGATAGATAGTTTAAATTAAGTTTAGATATCCTAATTTAAATGTCGTAGATATGGAGAGTTTATCTGACCCTGAGCTGACATACTCAGTCTTGACTTTGTCAAGCTGAGTTCTTGAATCTTGGGTTCTTGAATCTTCAAGTCTTCACTGTTAAAACCTATCTCAACTTAGAAGTCACCGATCTATCTAGAACTTACATAGAAAACTCTATATCTGTTTATACGCTGACTACTCCGCTTCAGCTAACCAGTCAGTCTATAATAGACTTACATGATTCCTAACTCTTAACCTATCATCTATACATATCTATAATTTCTCTCATCAAATCTAACTATTCTAAACATAGGTTAACAGAATTATGTTGAACCACTCTGGAACTGACCAAAGTTAGTTCTTAAAATAAGTATTGAACTGATCCATACTTATTCACGTATCTTGAACTTACAAGGTGATTATGTTACAAATCTACTATAAGACTTGTATTCTAAGTATTTGGATATACAACTACTTAGATACTGAACTTATCAGAATTAATTTAAGTTCTGAACTTACAAAACTTATACAACTGAACATATCAGTTTATAATTGAACATATCAATCATTAGCTTGAACTTACAAAGCTGTCTGTTTGAACATATCAAACATAATTTTGAACATATCAAATAATATAACAGTTTAACATATCAAACTTGAGTTTGTATTAATGAACATATCATTTATATTTTCGCTTAATCTTTATGATTAGCTTCTGCACACTTAGTGCTTACAAAATCATAGAACTAATCTATTTACTCAATAGATTCTCCAACTTCTAACCACATGTCATAACATTTAATTTCCCATATTGCAGCTTTCTTGATAGCATCATTCACAATCTCTTCACCTTCTGGCATCTCTTTCATCTCAGTTTTTTTATCTGATTTTTTTGTTGAGATGATATCTGAATACCGAGTTCTGAGTTGAGTCATCACATAGAATTCTCAAGTACAAAATCAATTCCAGATTTGCCAAATGAAGATCTGTTAGTTTCAAGAAACATTGATTACCTTCCACATCCAGATACAAGAATCCTTCCAAAGGTTGAGTGATATAAGTATTCTCTCTAAATTCTACTCCCTTTGGAACTTGTAAAATGATGTCTCTTTTAGCTCGCTGGCTTGCTGCTCTAACTCTTGTAGCTTTGCCTCGATTAAGAAAAGTATCGATTTCATCAGCAGGTATCTCACCTAGCTGATAGATTCTTATGAAGATTGTCTTAAGCACATCAACTATCTCTTGTCTGATTTGACTCTTTTTCATCTGCTTGATAGTTGTGGCTACGGTCTTCAACTCTGAGAACCCAAACTTGTACAGACATCTCATATCTAGACCAATTTCTTGTTTGTTGTTTAGTACAAAGTTGATGATTACCAATTCTCCTTTTCTACTCAGTGTAATTGATTCAATCTTGTTATTAAAATGTGTTCTTTTATAACAATTCCTTAGATCCACATCTGAGTAGGGAATTAGGGCAGCTCTTGGACCAGAATAATCAGCTTCATCTTCAGCTCTGGCAACCTCAACTTTAGCCTTTTCACGTTGAACTTCAGCTTGTTGTTGCTGCTCTTTTATTTCCTCCACTGTTACGCCTAGTTCTTTAGCCATCTCTTATAATATTTGCTCAGCAAATATGTCACTGGCTTTCTGTGCTGCATCAGCTTCATCACTTGAGTCAGATTCATATGCAACTATTTGAGACTTACCCTGTTGCTCAGGCTCAGGCTCAGCAATGATGACTTTTCTTCTCTTTGCTAGAGGTATAACACTTCTTTTCTTTCTTTTTACCATCTCAAACACCTTACTCTTCCCTTTGTCTATTTGTGAAGTTGGAACGGACTCGGCTTCAACAAATTTTGGCAATTTAGCTTGAGGAAGGTTAGTGTGAACAGCTTGAGATGTTTCTTCATGTGGAGTTTCTGGTTGAGCTTGTGAAGTTGTGGTAATTTGGACTGTTGGAGCCTGTTGTTGTTGAGAAGGCTGATCTACAGTACTCATGAACTGATCATGAGCTTCTTCAAATTGTAATTCCTCTATATGCTCCCCCTCAACCTTATCGTCACATTTCTTTGATTCTTCCTCCCCCTTTTTGTCATAATCAATAGGGGAGGGTCTGAGTTTGAGCACGAAGCATTCCAAGTTGGCTACTGAAGTTGACAAATCATTAAGTTGCGCATCAAGTTGGCTTTGTCAGCTTTCCTCTATTTATGCAGGATCTCAAAATGGGATTGTAGATATGTCATAATGACATGAGCATCGTTGGTCATCAGCTTGGGCTCCTCAGATCTCTGTCTTACCTCAAAGTCCTCCTGTCTAGTGGAGGAGTTTATTTCCACAGTAGGAGGGGCTGTTGAGGGTTCCTCAATTTGAAAGGATGTGGGTCCCATATCCAAAGGTTGGTGCTGACCTATGGAATTAAGGGGGCCAGAATTGAGACCCTGTAAACCTTCCTGGTGTATGAAAGGTTCATTGACAGGTCGTGCTAGAGGGTGTAAGAATGAAAGTGAAGAATGACCAATGTCGTGAGGTATGGTAGTAGGGTGAGCTAGGCTTATTGGTGAGGAGGGGGTATTTGACCTTGGGGATTGGTCAGTATTTCAATGTTACCTTCATGGGGCTGTGAAGGCACAAAAGTAGGCTCTCCCATGGCACTAGTAAGTATGGGCTGAGTAGACACCATACCCGGTTTAGGCTTAAGGGTTGAACTGAGCCTAGAGGTTGGCACCTGAAGAGAAGGTGTCTCCCCCTCAGCTCCTGCTAGTGGAGGTATCAATGTGCTATCAACTCCGGAGTCCTTTTGAGGTGAAGGACTACCTTTGGCAGTTTTCGTTGTATAGGTGTAGGATATATCCTTGGTAGCAGTGGGCTGACCAAGGTTGGCTGTAGATTGTAAGATAGATGGAGATGTGCGAGGTGGAGGAGAGGGGTTAGACCGAGTTGGGCTTGACTGAGTCCTATCTCCTAATTTTGGAGATGGAGAAGTAAAAGAGAGAGAAGGAGATAAGGGTTGCGAAATTTTACCTGCTGCACCTAGCAGTGGAGACACATAGCTAGGAAACAGACTCCTTTGCTCTGAACTCGAAGTTGTGGATGAAATTATTTGAGCACTCGGTCTGAGCTGAGTCCTAGGTTGATCAGCTTGAGGGGACTCAGCCTCAGAACCAACATCGTCACCCACTTCTTCCGCAGCTTCCTCCTCTGTCTCAGCTTCACTTGACTCAGGAGTCGGAAGCTGTACATACACCCTCATCTAAGCACTCATTGTAGGGTGCCCAGGGAAAATATCATGGGCGAACATTCTGTAGCTGAGAACAGGCGTAGGAATTGACTCATATTGAGCAGTATATCTTCTACCCAACCTGTCCTCGATGACCATGGATATAAATCTTGCGAAGGGCACAATGGTGTCCCTTATGTTCTTGGTCACCAATGACTTGAATGCCTCAAAGATCAACTCAGCGTAATCCACTCTTCGATCATAAAATAAGTTGTATAATAGTTTCATTTCAAAGTCATTCACATTATCCAGGCCACCCACCTTGTATCCAAGAGAACGAACCACAGTGGATACCATAAATCCCCATGCCGTCTGGAAAACAGATTTCCTAATGACACCAATAACTTGAGGATGACCCATTAAGGGTAAAACGCTTCGTGATGTTTCCCTAGAAACCGTCGCTTCATACGGATTATGAATCGGGAGATGAAGAATTCGGCGGAGACAGTTTGCATCGACTTCTATCGCCACTTTTCCACTTATGACTGTACCCCGTATAACCGGTTGAGTTGCATCCAGTTTACACGTATACCAGAATTCCGTGAGAAGTTGTGGGATGAGCATAGTAGGTCCACGAAGAAATGCATGTGCCAGGGGTCCCTTGCGAATGTTGGAGACCTACTCCTCGTATCCCCTGCCAATTTTGGACTTTGGAATGTTGGTACAGGCGATTACGTTGTTTTGTTTGTAGGTGGGGAGTGTATTGTTCTTGAAATTTCCACCACGAATCATTTGTTCAGTTAGATTCAGAGTATAACCCTCCATTGAAATCGAACTTATCGAATTGAATTGCACTTAGCAGTAGTAAGGATTAGCACTCAGCAATGAACTCTACACACAGCAACGTTAGGGTTTAAGAGAGAAGAATATTTTGGAAGTTTAAATGAAATATGATGAAAAATCTCTCTTATTTATACCTTTTCAATGTGAGAGAAAGTTACCGTTATCGAAGGGTAATGAATATGACCGTTACCGTAAAAACTTCTACTCAGTTTGTTATAACGACTAAATTTATTGTTAGTTACCCAAACGCACACTGTTATATTGAAATGATATATAAAATTTTTTAAACGACTGACGTTTATTTACTAGACACACCGTAAATATTTTGGACTTACCATATTATTGGACATACCATTTGTTAGGACTAACCTAGACATGTGGAACTGACCACACTTTGGAACGGAGTACTCAGCTGATCCTGAGTGCTCAGCTTAGATGGAGTACTCAGCTGATCCTGAATGTTCAGCTTAGATGGAGTACTCAGCTGATCCTGAATGTTCGGCTTAGATGGAGTACTCAGCTTCAGATTTAGCACTCAGCTCAGATTTTGACACTTAGTCAAATATAGAACTTAGCAAAAATTTAACAGAGATAAAGAATGGAACATACCGATTAAGGGTTGAGCATGCCAAGTTTGCCAATTAGAGTTGTAAATCTTGTGCCTTCAATTGGTTTAGTGAAGATATCTGCAAGCTGATCTTTAGTCTCAATGAAGACTAACTCTATCTTTCCCTTTTCTACAATATCTCTGATGAAGTGATGTCTTATCTCAATGTGTTTGGTTCTTGAGTCAAACACTGGGTTGTGTGTGATGGCAATAGCACTTTGATTGTCACAAAATATGGGAGTCTTCGAATAATGCAAATCAAAGTGCTTCAGCTAATGTTGCAACCAAAGTATTTGAGCACAACAGCTCCCTGTAGCTACGTATTCAGCTTCAGCTGTTGAAATTGCCACTGAGTTTTGCTTCTTGCTCATCCAGCTAACTAATTTTCCACCCAAAAGTTGACATCCTCCAGTAGTACTCTTTCTATCAAGATCACATCTTGCAAAGTCTGAATCAGAGTACACTATCAGCTCAAATCCTGATTCTTTGGGATACCACAAACCTAAGTTAGATGTTCCCTTCAGATATTTGAGTATTCTATTAACAGCTAGCAAGTGTGATTCCTTTGAATCAGCCTGATATCGTGCATAAATACATGTAGCAAACATTATAGCAGGTCTGCTTGTTGTTAAATAGAGTAATGAACCTATCATTCCTCTATATGTAGTCTGACATACAGATTTTCCATCAATGTCCTTGTGTAGCTTGACATGTGTAACATTGGAGACTTTACGGGATGGCTTGAGTCTAATCCATATTTTTTAATCAGATCAAAGACATACTTGCTCTGATTAATAAATATGCCATCTTCTTTTTGATAGATTTGAAGTCCCAAAAAGTACGTCATCTCACCCATCATGCTCATTTTGTATTGATTAGACATTATCTTGGAGAACCAATCACACAGATCTTGGTTTGTTGAACCAAAGATAATGTCATCCACATAGATTTGAACCATAATGACATGTCCTCTACTCTTTCTTATGAATAGTGTTTTGTCAATACTTCCTTTGACAAAATCATTTGAGAGCAAATAGGTGGATAGTGTATCATACCAGGCTCTTGGAGCTTGCTTGAGTCCATATAAAGCCTTGTCCAACT
The DNA here is from genome assembly GCA_038502395.1 of Dittrichia graveolens. NCBI lineage: Eukaryota > Viridiplantae > Streptophyta > Magnoliopsida > Asterales > Asteraceae > Dittrichia > Dittrichia graveolens. The sequence goes on from JARJIL010000006.1 coordinate 70,766,081, forward strand.
TATAGACATAATATGGATGTTTAGAATTAATAAAACCAGGGGGTTGTTTCACATAGACCTCCTCCTGTAGTGCTCCATTTAGGAATGCACTTTTAACATCCATTTGATATACTTTAAAGTTTTTGAAAGCTGCATAGGCTAGAAACAATCTTATGGCTTCAATCCTTGCAACAGGGGCAAAGGTCTCATCATAATCAATACCTTCTTCTTGTCGATACCCCTGAGCTACTAGCCTTGCCTTGTTTCTGATCACTACTCCATCCTTATCCATTTTATTTCTATCGACCTACTTAGTGCCTATAATTGTTTTTCCTTTGGGTGCAGAGACAAGGGTCCATATCTTATTTCTTTGAAATTCTGTCAGCTCCTCTTGCATAGCTTCAATCCAATTTTCATCTTTTAGAGCCTCTTTAGTCTTCTTTGGTTCCATTTGAGATAGAAAACTAGAGTAGGCAGCATAATTTGCATTTGCCTTAGATCTAGTTAACACACCATCTTCAATGTTTCCAATGACATCATCAAGAGGATGATCTTTTAATACTTTGAAGGTTGTAGTGGGAGACTGAGGTTCTGGGTCTAAGTTAGAGCAGTGTCTCTCAGGCTGAATAGGACTTACTTCTTCAATCTGAGTAGGAATTGGAAGATCACTTAGATCATCAATCTGACATGTACCTGATGATTCACCGAGACTCTCAGGTTGATTATCTTCAATATTGATAATTTCTTTCGATGATGCACCTTTGTCAGATTTACTATCATCATCATCAGAATCATCCAAAACATACATGGGATTTGATGTGAGATCTTCTTTGCTCCTCTCAAGCTCACTTAGACTAACCGGGTCAGCTTGAGCTCTGTTGGATTCATCAATACTCGTCTTATCAAACGTAACATGTACTGACTCTTCAATTACCTTTCTTTTAAGATTAAAGACTCTGTAAGCTTTGGAGATTGAAGAATATCCAACAAATATACCTTGATCAGCTTTGGGTTCCAACTTATGGAGCTGATCTCTTTGGTTTAGCACATAGCATGTTGAACCAAAAATGTGGAAATATCCAATGTTGGGTTTTCTGCCATGATACATCTTGTAAGATGTTTTACCATGTCTTTTAACTATAATCGATCTATTCTGAGTATAGCAGGCTGTACTTACAGCTTCTACCCAGAAGCTCAGGTTTAGCCTTGCCTCACATACCATGGTTCTGGCAGATTCAATTAAGGTTCTATTTCTCCTTTCAGCAACTCCATTTTGTTGTGAAGTTCTTATAGATGAGAAATTCTGGATAATACCTTTTTCTTCACAAAAGCCTTCAAGGGTTGAGTTTCTGAACTCAGTCCCTTGATCACTTCTGAGTTGTTTAAGAGACTTACCCTTTTGCAACTCTTCTTGTCTTATGAAGCTGATTAACTCATATGCAGCTTCACTTTTGGCTTTTAAGAAGACTACCCAAGTGAATCTTGTGAACTCATCAACAATCACTAAAGTATACTTTTTTCCACTTAGGCTTGGGGTGCTGATAGGTCCAAATAGGTCCAAGAGCAACATATGCAATGGTTCTGTAATTGAAAAATTCTGTTTCGACTTGAAGGATCCCTTATGGTGTTTTCCCATTTCACAAGCTAAGCAGAGTTTGTCTTTAGCAAATGTGACCTTAGGCAGACCAGAGACTAACACTTTGCTAGACAATTTGTTGATGTATTTGAAATTTAAATGTGATAGTCTCTTGTGCCATAACCAACTCAGCTTGGGAGTTAAGTCAGAATACAAGCAGGTTTCAGTTGAGGGATCTGCGGAGCTGAGATCTAACAAATAGATATCTCTCTCTCTTTTTTGCCATTAATATTGGTTTTCCCTTCTTATCATAAATTGTTTCTGCATGCTTTCTGAAGGTGACTTCATAATCCTCATCACACAGTTGACTGATACTTATCATATTGTGTTTAAGGCCTTCAACATATGCTACCTTTTTGAAAGTGACTTTTCTAGCAGTTATCTTTCCATAACCTTTAGTCCTTCCTTGAGAATTATCCCCAAATGTCACCTTGGGTCCTTCATTGTTCTGGAATTCACTTAGAATCCCCTTGCTTCGTGTCATGTGCCTTGAGCATCCACTGTCTAGATACCGCTTGTAGGAGCCCTGCACATGATCAACTAAACATATTAGTTTCTTTTTGGAACCCACTTTTTGGTGTGTTCTGAGGATGAGCACTTAGCTGATCCTTTAGAGTTCGACTGATCAGCTCGAACAGATTCTGGGTCTGTTTTGGACTGATTATCATTTTCGTTTTCAGGTCTAAGATTGGTACTTACACAATCTTTGGCCTCATGACCTCTATCACCACACTTATAACATTTTCTTCTAAATATGGGTGTTTGGGTGGTTTCTTTGAGTTTTCCAACATTAAATTTGGATTCAGTTTTAGGGTCATACGATGTAGATAACCTTTCAATCCTTTTCGACAGTTTGTCTACTTGATTGTCACTGACTTTGGACTTACCTTTGTCAGCTTTATGGTTACCCTTATTTGGTGAAGTCTGACTTACAGAAAACTTCCTGTTCTTAGACATTCTTTCAGATATGGCTTGAGAGTTATGTCTTTTTGAGTTGATGTGAGATATTCTGTCAAATACAGTTGTTCTTACAGGATTGTAATCCAATCTTTTGAAAACTGACTTACAGTTTCTGTTGGATCTGGAACATTCAGCTTGATGATTTACATGAATAACCTGAGGACTTTCGGTTGGTCTCACAAAATTATTGGTTTTGACATGTTTCCCATCCTTGTTTCTTAAGAATGTTCTTGGGAGTATATTATCTGATTTCATCGCTTTGTCTTCAAGACTGACTTGATCTACAATGATTTCAGCAGCAGCACTATAATCTCCCCCTAGCACTGCTTTTACTGGATTTGGTATCTGCTGGTTAATACACTTTTCTGCTTCTCTTGATGACGTACACCAAGATTCACAGATCTTTCTTAGATTGTCAACTTGTTCTTTTGATTCTTGTAGTTCTTCACTTAGAAGTTTGTTTATATGAAGCTAACATTCATAATCACTTTGAATCTTTTTACCAGCATTTAAGAGAGTTAAAGTGTGCTTAAGTTCATCTTTTAATTTTGAAATTTCAGTTTTCAAACTAGATTGAACTGTGAGAGAGGTTTTGAAGTCATTCAATAGATAGTTGAACATAAGACATTTTTGTTCATTGGTGTAAGAGCTAAAGTTATTTACCTTGTACATTGAGGCAGGATCCCAGTTACTGGTTTGTTTACTCAGCTTAGCTGCTTCTGCTAGATCCTCATCAAAGGAACTGTCTTCTAACTCATGGTCAACTTGTTCCTCTTCATCCTCAATGGCCATCAAACACCTATCTGGCTCATCATCATCTGAAGTAGATGATTAAGTATCCCAAGTCTCAGCAAGAAGACCTTTGGTGTTTTCATCTGGCTTGCCTTTGAGTCTTTGATATTTCTTTTTATACTTATCAGCTCTGTGGGCATTCTTGTCAGCTACTGAAGCTGATTCTCCCTTCTTAACTCTACACTTAGCAGCTATGTGTCCTATCCTTTGACAGATATAGCACTTAGCTTTCTTAGGATCAAAAGTAGACTTACCACTTTTGCTTCTGTCAGATTGACCCCTTCCTCTTCTGAACTTTTTAAAGTTTCTTGCTAACATTGCCATTTGTTCAGTAAGAGCATCCATCTCTTCATCATCTGAAGCGGAGTTAAGAGTTACTTCCTCAGATTCAGAATCAGAGTCAGTCTCAGCCTGAGACTTTTTAGATCCCTTCTTTTTCTTTTCTGCAATTAATGCAGATCCATCATTATTGATGGATTCTTTTAGTTGTTGCTGGGCCACTTTCTTCTGTTCCATGATCTGTTGATGATTTAGAAGGAAACTATAGATAGATCTGAGATCATATTTTCCTATGGTTCCTCCAGCATGAAGTGCAATGGTGATCTCATTGAATTGTTCTGGTAACACATCCAAGAACTTGAGTACCAACTCATTCTCATCTTTCTTGACACCTACCAAGATCAGATCATTTATCAAGCATTAAAATTCGGTAAACAGATCTACCAGAGTTTCATTCTTTTTAGCAAATAAAGTATCATAAGAACGACTCAGATTTGTCTTCTTATGTTGCTTGACCAAGTCAGTGCCTTCATATGTAACACTGAGAGTATCCCACCTCTCTTTTGCCGTTTGGCACCCAGCCATATTATGTAGAAGAGGATTTGTAAAAGCATTTGCTATAATGCTTTGTGCCTTTTCATCAAGGTTGAACAGTTTACGATCTTCCTCAGTCCAAGATGCTTCAGGCTTGGGAGTTTCTCCAGAGGGAACAGTTTTGTCAGTGGCAGTAATATGGATCATTGGTGTTTTTCCCAAAAATGAATAAAACTAACTATGAATAAAATCAAAGTGCGGAAATAGTTTTAAAGCAACGAACACACAAAAGTTTTCAAAGTAAGATTATATTAATAACCAAACTTCAAAGAGTGCACAAGAACAAACTTGAGCACCGAGTACAAACTAAACAAGAACAAACTTAAATACAAATTAGCGAACAAACGCTTAACCTTTTCTCGTTAATCGAGCAGGTATTTATAGGCTAAGTAAACTAATCCTGACCATCTAATTTATTTACACGTGTACCGTTCTACACTTAATTAGGAACAGAAAACAAGATTGCCGTTTCGAGCTCCTTCAGAATGCGCAGATCGTGCACTTTACATAACAGGAAGATACTGGTTATCAGATGTATCTTCAGTTCAGAAGACCCTTGATGACTGAAGAAAAACTTCAGTTGACGTTCACTTCAGAACTAATCTTCAGATGAACTACGGGCTTCTCTCTTCAGATGTCGTCAGAACAATTTACAAAAGAATGATATAGTACACCTTCAGTCGCTTTCTTTGAAAGCTTCTTCAGGAATGGAATATATACAAATAAAAGGACTAACAATCTCCCCCTATTTGTTTATAATCCATGACTATGTACAAAAATGAATAAAGAATAGAAAGTATAAAGAATAAAGAATTACTATTCTACAAATCAGGTTTGAATTCTTCAGGAGAGGATTCCTTTGGAGTTTTTAGCTTCAATTTCTTTAAGTATTCCACCAAAATGTCTTTGACATTCGGATCTTTATTGACAATGAAAAAACGAAGAGATCTCAGATGAAGCCAGTCAGCCTTGTCAAAATTTGAAACTCTCTGAAAGCGAATCTTGTCATAAGCATCGAGAAAATAAAATCCCCTAGGGTTTGAGAGAACTTTACCCACTTCAGGAATGTGACCAGGAGGCAACGAGGTATCGAAGCCTTTGCAATTTGGAAGCTCTCCAAGAGATATCAGCTCCAAAATTTGTTTCTGAGATTTCTTGAGAGTAAGCCTCCTTCTTTGAAATTTTAACTTTTCTGCTCGAGTGGGTTTCTCCTTTTGGGACGTGACAGTGGCATCAGATCCTCTCTTCTTTACTTCCTCCTCATAATATTCAATAACTTTGGTGATTTCTCTCTGAATGAACTTGACCTCATCATTTTGCTTACGTTTTGATAAACAATCAAGTATTTCATTCCATTCAGACACCACATAGTTTAGCTGAACATCCTTGATAGATAGTATGCTTAAGATAGGAAGATTTTTGCGCTGAACCGTCAGACGGGTTTCATTGTTTACCTTCTTCAGCTTGATTGCAATGATTTTATCAGGATGTCTTCTTTGATGTCGAGAGCTTAACCACTTTTCAGCCTTTTGTTCCATTATCCTTTTCTTCTCCTCAACTGAAGCTTTTTCGACTTCAATATTTGCATGAATCTGTTTTTGAAGATCGAACGGATCTAGATCAATTTTGTTAGCAGCAAGCTCTTCGAGGGCAACTCTTTCTGCTTCGATTCTGCCAAGTTCATCAGCCACTTTTAAGTCTTTTATTCTTGGATTCTCGTCATCTGAGTCACTTAGATCATATATACCCTTACTCATCTGATCATCCGAAGAGACTATTACCATTTTTCCTTTACCTTTGTCATCTTGACTTGGCTGACCACTGGATGAAGGAGCAACTCATAGTTTGCTGACATTCAGCTCCATCAAGTTCTAATCTGAACATATCAGCTTCAGATTTTCTTTGATCAAGGAGACTTTTGAGCTCCCCCTCAGCAAATGCCTTAGCTTTCAGCTTTGGCTAATTTGGCCTCGAAATCGATCAAGGCTTTATTCTTTTCTTCTTCAGTGGCTTTGAGGTGTGCCACTTCTTCTTCCAATCTTTGTAAGTATTCAACACGTGAATACTTTTATCCAATTTAATTATTTTTCGATCGGCAGTGGCCTTCCTTCTTATAATTTGACAGATTTTCGACTGTCTTCTTATTTTCTACCCCTTAGAAGCTGTAGAGAGTCCTGAAGCTTCTACCGAGTGAGACAAGGCCGAAATCTCCCTCGAAAGTACAAAGAAGGAGGGAGCAAATAAATCTTGCGACTGACGAGTTGCAGTCTCAGAAAGATTGACAGCATGGATGTTGTCGACCTTGGAGGAAAGGGAATTTACAGTGTAGGAGAGAGAAGAGAGTTGAGAGGTCAACTTGGAAAACTCAAGATTGGCAGTGTCAGCTATAGTTTTGATAAAATGGTGAAAAGTTTTATACGACTCATGAAAAATCAGATTTTTACGATCAATGGTTTTGTTGAGGGTGGTAAACTGAGTGTTGATGGATTCAACAAGACACTTTAGCTCAGATTCAAGCTTTGCTTGATTATTGGCTACACACTGACCTTGAAAGGTATTGGACTTAACAGAAGTAGACACAGAAAGAACAAGTTCAGATAGACTTTCCAAAGAGGAAGCAATGTCTATGGGAGGCTCAGAGGTTTGAGAATGTACAGACTTGGGGGATTGAAGAAAATCAAAAGCATCACTGTCATCAAAAGGATTGACAATTGTATCAGGAGAAGGAATATCAAACAGGGTGTTTAGGAGAGATGGGGAGGCCATAGCATCGGGAGGAGTGACTGATGCATCAGGGGCCTGAGGTTCATTAGCATGAGGAAAACTCTTTGGAAAGTCCCCAGTTTGACACTGCTTACTGTTGTTTTGTAGGGCGTGATTCCTCCAAAGGCAAGGCCCCAGTTTGACAGTGGTTATTGTATGAGGAAAACTGTGTTTTGAACTTAACGCCTAATTGTACTTTAGAAACAAGTCTTTTGTTATAAATATTGAGTACTACACTTTTGTAAGAACCTGAGGGTTCAAGATTACGTTTATAGCTTCCGCTCATTGTTTTAAAACTCTTTTGATTCTAAAATATTTCTATTTTAAAGCATTACTTTTATTTTAAGTTTTTAGGGCGTTACTTAACCAGAACCATTTATTTATTCATGTAAGAATTCAAAACACTAACCCATATAAGTGAGACCGGAGTAACCCATTTGATTATATAGGTTAGTGTGTTGTCAGGTCATTTACAAGTGTATGGGTTATTAGAGGTTTGCCCGGTTATAAACAGGTCAACGTGTTGGAAGGTTAGCCCCAAAAGACCATAATTTTTAATATCAGGATCTTTTTTGTTTAATTTTTTACAAAATAAAATTATTAAGATTATGGATTATGGGAGTCTAGATGATAATTAGATCAAAACTTGGTGTATATATGAAAAAGATAAAATCTATATAAATACTAAACAGATTCGCATGTCAACCCACGAAATTTAAGAATGACCTTGTGTTAGGATTCGGGACACCCCAAAACAAGCGTCAGAATATGCGGATGACAATAAAGACAAGAATGTCCGACACAAAGATATAACGTGGTTCGGTCGTCGGGGTCATGACCTACGTCCACGGGCAGTAACATAGACTTCTTTCTTATTAACTGATGATGTTTTGATATACATATGACTGAACCTAAGGCCTCTATTTATAATAACAATCAAACACCAAATGTTGCCCTAATCTAATTAAAGAAATAATAATTTCCTTAAATCCAAGATTAGTCGCCACATAGCATCAAGTAACAAATGTGTCTGCATGTGTAATCAAGCCCCACAAACTTATCCCCACGCCGAACTGCGCCATAGGGCACATGGCGTGCACCGTATATATCTCCACGCCTTGCAACATTAATCTTGGTTTATATGCAATAAAGCCATTTTCTTCAAGTCATTATTTAACAATCTCCCCCTTGACTTGAACTCTCTTCGACCGGTCAACGGAGATTGCCAAAGAACCGTCTCCTTCCTGCCAACCTCCCCGAAGGGACTACCTCCTTTCTTGAGCCACAAAGCCCAACACCACGTCACACGATTTCACCAGAGACCATCTCCAACCATGTCGTCTCGACTTCGCTAGGTCATTTTTTAGCTCCAAGGACAGTACCACATAACTGCCTTCAAGAATGTACATACCACGTAGCAGCCTGCGCTGCATTATCACTTGATCCTTGGAAACCTTAGGTTCATTCCCTTTGCCAGAATATTCGTATCCATTCTTCGGAAAAGTTCCAAGAGAGATCAGGTTCCTCTGAAGATCCGGGACATACCAATAATGCAACCGTCTGACCACTCCATCATGCATCTTCCCCTCCACCATACCACTGCCTTGACACTACGAATCCCATCGCCCCCCGTCTTCACTTTTCCATTCCACCTTTTGAAAGTAATAAACAGATCTCATGAATACGCCATGTGATGAGATGCTCCTGTGTCTAAGATCAAGTTATCAGTAGGATTGTCAGTACATATGGTCAATACATCGCCTATGTCACCATCTTCATGAACCAAGCTTGCATCTCCCTTCCATTCTGGACAGTTTCTCTTGATGTGACCAGCCTCCTTACAATGATAACTCTTTATCTTTCCCGTGGATTTTGATTTAGAACGCGATCCACCCACACCACCTTCTCTGTCATGTGTCCTTCCTCTGCCCGCATACAGATTAGAAGCGGACTCCCCCTCATTAACAGAAACTTTACGCTTGAGTTCCTTCGATAATAAGGCATCCTTCACCTCTGCAACAGAAATTGTTGACCTGTGACACAACATGGTATCAACAAAATTGTCATATGAACTTGGCAGTGAACACACCAGAATCAAGGCAAGATCTTCATCTTCAATCTTCACATCTACCGCCTTCAGATCAAGGATAATACGATTGAAGTTGTCCAGATGATCTTGTACCGGAAGGTATTTGTTTGGCATATTCAAGAAGAAGCGGAAGCATAGTATAATTCAAAATTTTAATAGAATCCAAACAAACACATCCATGGACCAATATCTCAACATGGTATTGCAACTAAAGATAAATATAATCAAGATAAGAAGAAATGGTTATACCTTAATGCAAGATCACAAGCAATTCGTTCTTGTCAAGATGAGAATTCAACAAAGAATTCGTCTAGTGTAGTCCACCCCAAGCACACTTGATTCCCCAATGCTAGTAGGTTGATGTAGACACCAAAACAACAAGATCAAAGTATATGTAACACCTTTGTGCATCAAACCTAGATCACAAAGTGTATGAGAACTAGAGAAAAAAAGTGTATCAAGAAGTCTTGTGTTCTCACTAGTGTTTTCACCAAGAACTCTCAAAATTCATAACCTTTGAAACTCCCAAAATGAATGATACTTAATCCCATTAAAATGAGCATTAAAACCAATCAATTATGTTGTTAGAGACCAAGGGCACGACCGTGCCATATACGGCATGGGCGTGCCGGCCCCACAGACCACGGTCCAGCCCAAGGCCGGTACCCCCATGCCTGTTGGATCAGGCACGCCCGTGCCTCACAAGGTACGGCAGTGGCTCACCCTGCCAAAACCCATTTTGGCCTTTTTTTTCTCTTTTGCTTGATCGTGTTGCCGGAATCAATACTTGGTGTGTGAACCAATAGACCTATACCTCATCAGCAGTGTTATTAACTCGTACGTGTCAGCGGGCATATACCAACAGACTCCCACTTGCACGTGACACGACTACGAAAAATAACACAAACATAGAGCGGTCTCTAGCAAGACATCTATGCTCCCAAGTCAGTATAGAATATGCCACTCCTAACAAGATCCCAATCATAAAATGTTTGTCCTAAAGATAAATGACCATGTACATCCTTTTGTTCGCGATATCCTATGTGAACACAAGCCATGGAATAAAGTCAACCTTCAGATCGTTCACGATTATGTTTCTCAATTTTAGATTAATGGTGACCAACAAACCAAGTTAACATTGATCCATCATCAATATAACTTGAGCACAGCCATGCATATGAACGTCAACACTCAATCATCGAGGGGCCCATGGATACCTTCCCTATACATAGAGGAACAAATTCCTTTTGACTACATAGTATCACCACATTGATAATACTCTACCCAATCATCTCCCTTATAACGACCAGTTACGGACCACGTTAGAAAACGATCAAAGCAAAGCATACCTATGCTTTGGAATCACATGTATCTCTAGTTTAAGGATGAAACGGCATCAACGTCCGGAGTTACTTATGACCATAACCATGAAGTGAACTCGTGTGTGGGTCCTCCAATCACTTGAAACCCCTTTCAAGTACAGGCAAGAATCACGTTTAACAAAACCAAATTTTTACCTCATTCTTAATTTATACTCCCTTCCCATAAAGTATAACCGATTGTGGAGATTTAGAATGAAAAACATTCTCGGAAGTGTTTAAACATGCTAAGATGGAACACAGTAAGGATTCATAAAATACCCACCCCTCGGCGTATTATTAAATCTCCATTTAATAATCGATAAAGTATGAATTACAATACTGCTTAATGTCCCCAAAATATATGTACAAATCAAACATAAACCAAAACAATATTCAAGCCAAGTCATATGCATTAGAAATGCTAGTTGACCTAGTATGATAAACATCACTAGTCTATAACAACGGCTTAACTAGTGAATTTGTTACACAACATCCACATGTACTTTTGTTATTTACTTATATCTCTTTTGATAAGACTACTTTAAAAGTATGCATCAAAGAGATCTCATTTTCAAAATGTTAAAGTAATCACACCCTCATTGTCTAAAAAGCTCACAATAGGGTTAGTGATACTTAAGAACCAACAATCAACACCACAAGTTAGGATCATAAACTTTGATCAAGATCAACAATTATCCTAGTAGAAACACACATTAGAGTAAATACTTACTCCAAGCCTATTCTAATCGTCAAACATCAAGAACATATCTCTATACTTCTTAAACTAAAAATTATCCAATTTTGTATCTCCTAAGTGTCCATATGGAGCAGTAATTCTTGAATTAGGTTTGCAGATAACCTAATATCGGGTCATTATCTTCAATAGACACATAATATTAGGAATACAACAAATCTCCCACTAGCCCTGACATATTTAAAAGTCTTATCTATGCTTCTAGAAAACTTATCACTTTGATTTTCTAATAATATGCAAAGATCTTTCTTTTAAGATGCTAGCATAAGTCCGAAGTGGACTTATTCACCTTTGTAGACTTAATTCGGATACTACGGATATATATCAAGACCCTCGGAGAGTGTTATAAGCACTTCCTCATAATATTGTTCCATGACGGAACGCAGTCAATAATATCCACGAGTATCAAACATTCTTCAACATAGCCACTAGGAAAAGTTTGTCCATAACCATCATGAAACTTTACAACTAGTCGGTATTTGAAGTTGTCTACAATTCCATCCATGTTAATCCCATTACTACTGCATGGGTATGGGATTAAGCCAGGTCAAGTACTTTGACATTTCAAATGGATTGCATCCCACTATCATTTACTTCTTTTATCTTAGTGAATTTTCAGATCCACTATGTCCACCGATAGATAGTGAACTCAACATGACTCATCATCAGGTCATTGCCACTTAGATATGAGAAACCCATATCTCTTTGGCACTATATGACTCTTATCAGAAAAGAAGTAATGATTCTTAGTCAGGTATACCAGCATATCCATGCCGATCAACAATTAATGATATCTGATTATATGCTAGTGTCAACATCAGGTCTTTTATTTAGGTTCCACATTCTTCCACTGGAATGCCTTAGCTATTGTCCCCTTTTAAGAAACAAAACATTGTTCTTGAAAGGTTAAATATCTAAATATTAGAAGAACTCCTCAAATGTATTAGCACTTCTTGACTTCAAGTTCATCCATCTCCCACTAAATGTAGATTGGATAACTTCGAACTATAATATAGACAAGCAAAGATCCTTTCTAGTCACATCTTAATAAGTGCTAAGTAGACCACCAATTGAATTTAAATTTGAGGACTTAGTCACAACGGAAAATGAATGTACCAACAAATCGGACATACATTTTTGACCCGTCATAAACCGGATCATTATCAATAATATCCGGTTCCCTACACCATGACACCATGTACCAATGTGTCTTAGTAGGATATGAATTGTGAGACAATTCCACATTTCATTATACGGTCATTCAATATAGATAGAAGGTATCTTAGCATTTTGACTAGATCTAAATATCTTGATCTATATGCCCTATTGATTTTGAATGTCGTTTTGGCTAATTCTGAACACCAACAAGGTTTCAGACATATACCTAAACTAGAAAACGTCTCGCAACTACTACCACTAGGTAGTAAAGAAGTAGTTTCTCTTTCATTATTCTTTGTGGTGTGCTTGAACGGATTATCCACAAAAGTGTGATCAATATCCAACAAGCCCTCAATCCTCTCACTAACTCCGGTGAAGGATCTCATAATCATCTTAGCCTTAATAAACAAGATCAGCATCAAATGTTTAGCCTGAGGTTAAACTATCCCGAGATCCCAACCACATGGATCTAGGTGATATATTTCTTGTTTATATGGTAAAGTTGATTATCTCACAAAGATAACTTATCCAAACTATTTTGGATTCAGAATCAGTTATTCATGAATATTTTATTACTTGTAACAAAATCTTGTGTATGCCGTGACATGAATAATTTTTGAATATATACAAATATCTCATAGCAAAATTTTCATAACAAATTTCATATTTAAGGATAAATTCATCGTCATCAAATGTATAGTTGTGTGCCACGCAGGGCAAAACAACACATAAGCTATGACATGAATAAACTTTGAACAAATGATGCTAAAAATGTCTTACGTCAATTCTTAAAACTTCAAAATTATATCCATCATCTTCAAAAACAAGCATACAAAGAAATGTTACTTGCCACGCGTGGCGATAAAATAAAGTAATAAATAAACCAGCAACTAAAGCGAGATCAAGTCTCCTTATTTTCTCTTATAGGACAATCATCCTGGTTTCCTCATCCGATATCTGGTTCTTCATGCTTTTCTTTCTTCCACCAAGTACCTACACTTTGTAACAAAATAAATTTGTGACAAACGTGAGTCAATCAGCTTGGGTCAACAACCCAACTTATAGAAGAATAGCAATGAATCACGAACGTACCTTAAGAGGGAAAGTTAACTCTCTCTCTTTCCTTAGAAGTTTTATATCCTCTCGGCATGTAGGCGGGCCGAAAGTTCCAAATCTTCCACAGAAGTAGCAAACCACCCATTCTTGAGTCTCTTCTTGAGATACATTTTCAATGTCCTTAGACCCAATTTCAAGAATAGGCTTGGAAACTCCAACCTTTCCTTTTAGGGTCGGTTTCTTCTTCCTTTTCTTTTGTTTCTTTAAACCCAAGACGGGAATGGTTGAGGTGGAATTATGCTTGGCCATGTCAGACTCCGCAGACTTTAACATGCCATGCAGTTCAATTAAGGATTTCTCCATTCCTTGCATGTGATAGTTTATGACAAACTGATCATATGATGTGGGCAGGGATTGGAGTACAATATCCACAGAGAGCTCCCTCCTAACAGGAAATCCTAACCTCTCCATTTGGTCCATGTTCGCCTTCATCTCGAGGACGTGGAGACTTACATTCCCGCCTTCCTGCATCCTACAACCGACTAGGTTTTTAACAAACTTAAAATGTTCCTGCCTAACTTGCTGTTGGAACATGTTCTTGAGCTTGTTTACCATATTATACACACTCATGTGCTCGAGCTGCATTTGCAACTCTGAGCTCATAGTTAACAACATGAGGCCGGCAACATCGTGTGTATCCTGAACACGTTTTTCATATCCGTATCGGACGGCCCAAGTCGCGTTGGTAGCAGGTGGCTCTAGAAGGGGTTCCTCAAGGATGTGCAACTTTGACTCATGGCGAAGGACAATCCTCAATTGCCTAAGCCAATCAATAAAGTTCACTCCCATGAGTTTCCCCCTTTCTAGGAACATACGAAGTGAGATGTTTGACGTGGTGTTATTATGGTTTCACATCTATAAATAACCAGAATGCCAGTTTTGGTTAGTTAGATAACCTTGTTAAAGATAATTACCCCATATGTTTAAGAAAAACCATTATCGTAACAAGGGCTAAGAACCTTATTTCACCTCGCACCGTGACGGGTTTGCCACGGATCACGTGGTGAAGCTATTTAGGCCGATAACCATTTTACCAATTGTAATCTCTATTACAACTCTTAGACACTTGCGGGACCCATTGACATCCATTATGTCGGTTGGCATGTTTGATCTCTTCCTTACACCAATCTTAATATATGATTTTTGTTTAGCTCATGCTTAGCTCGATAACTAACCAAGAATTATATATCAAAATTGTAAATCGTCCGACAAGACACATGGGCGGCACTCTCGACCATTAATTGGCTCGTGCTTAGCTCGACAACCAATCATGCGAGTAACCCCACTCACCTTCCACACAACTAAGCTAGGAATGACTTGTGCTTAGCTCGACAATCATCCTTGTTTCGTTAGATTCGGGTGGTGTCGTCTTATGAATGGTGCGTGATTTACTTTTGAAAAATGGGATTTTGTTTCCAGTTTATAAAAACCCTTTTTTGTGAATTAACAAAGTAAGTGTCTAAACGATTTTAAGCACTTTATAAATGTAATACCAATTTTATATTTTCTTTGTCAATTCTATTCGAGCGAGATTGTTAACCATTTTAACAAACGTTGTATTTTATTTAATTTTTAAAGAAAAATTGTCTAGCATGCGATTCCTAAACCATGCATAGAAAACAAAACACAACCACGCAAATAAATACAATTCGGTAACATGCCCAAAATCCTATGCGTTTTCCCCGTGAGCCACCATGGGGAAAACAAGGCCAAAACCTAAGGACAAGATAATGTCTCGTTGGGTGAGCTCCCATTGAATCCGACACCTCCAAAAGAGTGTGGGCTCCGTCTCGCCAAGACGTCATCATCATGACTCCCGTTGACATCTTCGGTCCAAATTCTATACTATTTACAAATAAATAGAATATTCAAACAACACGCAGGTCGCATTCCTACACTATATATACAAATACATGGAATAAAAGAAACGGCGTACAAGCCGCACCAATAAATAAAAAAATAAATAACTATTACATCAATACGGCACACAGGCCACCAAAAATCAAATTAGTCAACCACCACAACACATAGGTCTAAGGGCATATCACGTTACCGAATTAAAGCAAACGCAACAAAAATGAAACATGATGTGCCACACAAAACCATGAAACACATATATATTTTAGTTAAGATTGTCTAAAACATCAAAGGCACAAAATGACAATCCTTGTACATATGCATTAGTGAACCAAACCAATTTTGAGACACATATTCATATATACATTTGTAAGTATATATTTGTGTACACTTCATGCCAAGTTACAACAAATATATAAATATAAAAACTAAAATATTATGGGGCAACAAACAAACCAAGACCAGTCCAAAACCAGTCAATAAAATTCAAACCGAAAAACCATTGCATGAAAATAATTTTCTTATAATTTTAAAAATTCAAATTTTTCAAAAAAAGTTAGGCACAGCCGTACCTCAGAAGTCACGGCCGTACCCTACGGTACGCCCTCGAGCACGAGGCGTACCTAGACCAAATGCATTCGGCGATAGGCACGCCCGTACCCCCATAGGTACGGTCGTGCCTCCCTTCCACCATTTGACAAATTACAAATTTGCGAGCCAAGATCCGATTCGTCAATCGGTGAATCCATGCCGCGTAACCTAGCAAAGTTATGGTTTTTCTTGGCTTGTTAGTGCAAAGCCATATTAGATATGGCTCAGATACCACTGAAGGTATTTGTTTGGCATATTTAAGAAGAAGCGGAAGCATAGTATAGTTCAAAATTTTAATAGAATCCAAACAAACACATCCATGGACCAAAAATCTAGACATGGTATTGCAACTAAAGATAAATATAATCAAGATAAGAAGGAATGGTTATACCCCAATGCAAGATCACAAGTAATTCCTTCTTGTCAATATGAGAATTCAACAAAGAATTCCTCTAGTGTAGTCTACCCCAAGCACACTTGATTCTCCAATGCTAGTAGGTTGATGTAGACACCAAAACAACAAGATCAAAGTATATGTAACACCTTTGTGCATCAAACCATGGATCACAAAGTGTATGAGAACTAGAGAGAAAAAGTGTATCAGGAAGTCTTGTGTTCTCACTAGTGTTTTCACCAAGAACTCTCAAAATTCGTAACCTTTGAAACTCCCAAAATGAATGATACTTAATCCCATTAAAATGAGAATTAACACTAATCAATTTTGGTGTTACATACCAAGGGCACGCCCGTGCCATATACGGCGCGGTCGTGCTGACCCAACAGACCACCGTCTAGCCCAAGGCCGGTACTGTTGGTATTTGCCCGCTAACACACACGAGTTAATAACACTACTGATGAGGTATAGGCCTATTGGGTCACACACCAAATATTGATTCCGGAAACACGGTCAAGCAAAAGAGAGAAAAAGGCCAAAATGGGTTTAGGCAGGATAAGACACGGGCCGTGTGTTTGAACACGGGCCGTGTCTAGCCCAACAGGCACGGGGCGTTTTGACCCAAATTGAGGCCGTGTACTTTGGGCCGACATGGCCGAGTGATTGAACACGGGTCATGTTTAGCCTATTAGACACGGGGCGTCTTGGCCCATTTGAGGCTGTGGACTTTGGGCCGACACGGCCGTGTCGATGAGCACGGGCCGTGGTACGTACATTGTAACAGTAGAATTAACAGCCTTAAACATTTTGTTTAATGGGTTTAATGTCTATTAAATTGTTGTTTTATTGGTTACGAAATAGAGGCCATTTGAACAGATTGGTGACAGTAGAAAGTTCTAGTTCTTGCAAAATCTCTCTCAAGTTGATACATACACTTGTGTTCAAGTTCTTGAAGCACAAAAGGTGTTCTTTTGCAATTGGTTGGTTGTTTTGGTGAGTTCATCAACCTACTAGCGTTGGGGAATCAAGATACCTTGGGGTGGACTACACTAGAGGAGTTCTTGATTGGATTCTCGCGACTTGACAAGAAAGAGTTCTTTGTGCTTGCATTGTGGTACAATTCTTCTTATCTTGTTTATTTTGTTTTAGTTGCAATACCATGTTTAGATTTTGGTCCACGGGAAGTATTTGTTTGGTTTGCTTTGAAATTTTGATCTATATTATGCTTCCGCTACTACTTGATTATGCCAAGCGAATACCTTCAGTGGTATCAAAGTCATATCTAACATGGCTTTGCACTAACAAGTCTAGAAAAACCGTATAAAATTTTTTATAAAGAAATTGTTTTCTTGCCATGTTTTTTCGGGAAGACTTTTGTTGGACAAATTTGTATATATTTGTAGTCCCCATAATATTTTAGTTTTTATATTTATATATTTGTTGTAACTTGGCATAAAGTGTACACAAATATATACTTATAAATGTATATATGAATATGTGTTTCAAAATTGGTTTGGTACACTAATGCATATGTACAGGGATTGTCATTTTGTGCCTTTGATGTTATTGACAATCTTAACTAATACATATATATATATATATATCATGGTTTTGTGTGGCACATCATGTTTCATTTTGTTGCGTTTGGTTTGATTCGGTAACATGATATGCCCTTAGACCTATGTGTTGCGGTGGTTGAATTTTTGGTTTTGGTGGCCTGCGTGTCGTATTGATGTAATAGTAATTTATTTATTTATTGGTGCGGCTTGCACGCCGTTTCTTTTATTCTGTGTATTTGTATAAATAGTGTAGGAATGCGACCTACGTGTCGTTTATATATTCTATATATTTGTAAATAGTATAGAATTTGAACCGGAGATGTCAACAGGAGTCATGATGATGACGTCTTGGCGAGAAGGAGTCAACACACTATTGGAGGTGTTACCTAATTATATTTATTTGCGTGGTTGTATTTTATTTTCTATGCATGGTTTAGGATTCACATGCTAGACAATTTTTCTTTAAAAATTAAATAAAATACAACGTTTGTTAAAATGGTTAACAATCTCGCGCGAATAAAATTGACAAATAAATATAAAGATGGTATAATATTTAAAAGTGCTTAAAATCGCCTTGACACTTACTTTGTTAATTCACAAAAGTTTTTTATAAACCGGAAACAAAATCCCATTTTTCAAAACGTAAATCATGCCCCATCCGTAAGATGACACCACCCGAATCTAACGAAGCAAGGATGATTGTCGAGCTAAGCACGAGTCATTCCTTGTGTAGTTGTGTGGAAGGTGAGTGGGGTAACTCGCATGATTGGTTGTCGACTAAGCACGAGCCGATGAACGGTCTAGAGTGCCACCCATGTGTCTAGTCGGATGATTTACAATTTTAGTATATAATTCTTGGTTAGTTGTCGAGCTAAGCACGAGCTAAACAAAATTATATATTAAGATTGGTGTAAGGAAGGGATCAAACATGCCAACCGACATAATGGATGACAATGGATCCCGCAAGTGTCTAAGAGTTGTAATACAAATTACAATCGGTAAAATGGTTTCCGGCCTAAATAACTTCGCCACGTGATCCGTGGTAAACCCATCACGGTATGAGGTGAAATAAGGTTCTTAGCCCTTGTTGTAAATAATCGTTTTTCTTAAAACAACTTTGGGTACTTATTTTAACAAGGATTTTCAAACTAACTAAAACTACTTTGCTATTTTAGATGGCGTCTTCAAGCAACACCAACGCCACCAACCATTTTTCACTAAGAGTTTTCCTTGAGAAGGAGAAACTCAATGGTAACAACTTTTTGGATTGGTTTAGGAAACTCAAGCTTGTCTTACGCCAAGAAGGAAAGATGGTTACCATAGAAGACGCCCTACCCGAGGCTCCTGCTGCCAATGCCAATCGGGCTATCGGAGACGCTTATGAGAAGCGTGTCAAGGATACCGAGGACATTACTTGCCTCATCTTAAGTACTATGATTCCCGAGCTCCAAAAGCAAATGGATCATTTGAGTGCTTTTGACTTGATCGCTCAGCTTAAGGAATGTTCCAGCAGCAAACGAGATAAGAGAGGTTTGAGTGTCTTAAGACGGTTCTTGGTAGCAAGATGTCTGATGGCTGTAATGTGAGTGCTCACGTGTTGCGCATGAAAGCAAACGTGGAGCGCATGGAACGGCTTGGATTTACCATAGGGAGGGTGCTAGCCGTGGATTTAATCCTATGGTTCCTGCCCACCGCGTATGATCAATTCGTCATGAGTTATCATATGCATAGTATGGATAAATCCATCATGGAGCTACATGGTATGCTTAAGACAACGGAGTCTAGCATGACCAAACACAAGCCCGCCGTTCCAAATCCCATTCTTGCTATAAGGGAAGGGTGAATCCAGAAGAAGAAGTCTGCTTATACCCCTAAGGGTTAGGGGAAGGGGAAGGTTGGCACTGCCAAGCCTAGCCCCGCTTCGGAGGGTAAAGGCAAGGGGAAGATGGTTCCCCAAGCCAAAACTCCTGATAAAGCGGAATGCTTCTTCTGTGAGAAGAAGGGCCACTGGCACCGTAACTGCCCGGGGTACCTAGAAGATCTTAAAAAGCTCAAGGGGTTAAGCATGGGAGGAACTTCCGATTCAGGTACATACATGATTGAACTCCATCATACTTCTACATCTGGAAGTTAGGTATTAGATACCGGTTGTGGCACTCACGTTTGTAATATTGTACAGGTGCTAAAGGCAAGTAGGAGGATGGAGAATGGAGAGCTTGACTTGATAATGGGAAACAAGGAGATTGTCCCGGTCAAGGCTCGAGGAAAAGTTGAATTATCTTTTAATTCTGGTTTTTCTATATTATTATTGAACGTATGCTACTCGCCGCTTGTGGCGAGGAATATTATTTCTTTTCATGCACTACATGACGATGGATTTGGTATTACTTTTGATAATGGGGTTATTACATGTTTTAAAAATAATATTTGTTATTTCAAAGCTTATCCTTGTCGTGGTATTTATGAAGTAGATGCATACATTAGTAATAATCAATCAATCATGAATATTTATTCAACGTCTAAAAATGGTTTAGACAAATTGTCTTTGTGGCATGGTCAACTTGGCCATATAAACAAGACTCGTATCGTCAAGCTCCAACCCGGTTGGGATCTTGGAATCATTTGACCATGAGTCAAATGAAGTATGTGAATCTTGTTTATTAGGCAAGATGACTAAAGTACCCTTTACCGGCGTGAATGAGAGGAGTAAAGACTTATTGGACATCATATATTCCGATGTGTGTGGTCCGTTTAAACACATCACAAGAGACAATTCTAGATACTTCATTACCTTTATAGATGATTATAGTAGGTATGGGTATGTCTACTTGGTTAGACGAAAGTCCTAAACCTTTGAGGTCTTTAAGACTTTCCAGAACGAAGTAGAGAATCAATTGGGCAAAAATATTAAGATACTTAGATCCGATAGGGGTGGAGAGTATCTTAGTCAAGAGTTTCGTGATCATCTTTAGGGTTGTGGAATTATCTCAAAATTTACACCTCCTAGGACGCCGCAATTAAACGGTGTCGTCGAGAGAAGAAACCGAACATTGTTAGATATGATTCGGTCTATGATGAGTCACACCTAAGTGCCTATAAGCTTTTGGGGATATGCTCTTGAAATGGCAACAAGGATCCTTAATCTCGTACCAACAAAAAAGGTCGAGAAAACACCTTTCGAGATATGGCATGGGAAGCCTCCCGTTCTTTCCTATCTAATGGTTTGGGGTTGTCAAGCCTACGTAAGACGTGAGGTTGATGACAAGTTAGAGCCCCGATCCGAAAAGTGTTATTTCATCGGATATCCAGCTGCGGGTATTGGATACATATTCTATAAACCTTCCAAAGTTCAAGGGTCAACGGATGAAAGAGAATTAGTATCCAATCAGCAAGGCGGAAACAAGATTGACCTTGAAGAAGTTCAAGGGTCAACGGATGAAAGGCCTGACGTTGGCACTAGCCAACAACTTAGTGAGGTTGATTCTGAGCATCAAAATGCAGAGACTATCGTACATCAATTACCTCCCCGAAGATCCGGTAGAGTTCTCCATGAGCCAGAGAGATATGGGTTTCTCATATCTGAGGGCGACGAACTTTTGGTGGATCATCACGAGCCCACCAACTATCGGGAAGCGGCAGCGGGCCACGAGTCTGCTAAATGGAAAGAGGCAATGGATAACAAGATGCAATCCATGACGGATAACCAGGTTTGGGAACTGGTTGATCCTGCACCCGGTTGTAAACCAATACGGTGTAAATGGGTCTTCAAGAAGAAAACCGACATGGATGGAAAAGTTAGCACATTCAAAGCCCGACTGGTGGCTAAAGATTTCACCCAGACACATGGTGTCGATTATGATGAAACTTTCTCCCCAATGGCCATGTTGAAATCTATTAGGATACTTTTGGCAATTGCTGCATTTCATGATTATGAAATATGGCAAATGGATGTCAAAACCTTCCTTAATGGGAAGCTTTCCGAAGAGGTGTATATGACACAACCCGAGGGTTTTGTACATCCAAAGCATCCTAATAGAGTGTGTAGACTAAAGAAGTCCATTTATGGACTTAAACAAGCATCTCATAGTTGGAATCTATGTTTTGACGAGAAGATCAAAGAGTTTTGTTTTTCGAAAAGCGTAGGTGAGTCATGTGTATACGTTAGGGCTAGTGGGAGCGCCGTTGTTTTCTTAGTCTTATATGTGGATGATATCCTACTCATTGGAAAAGATATTCCAACCTTGCAAAGTGTTAAAAATTGGCTTGGAAAATGTTTCTCAATGAAAGACATAGGAGAAGCGGCATACATTCTAGGTATCAAGATCTATAGAGATAGATCTAGAAAACTTCTTGGGTTGAGCCAAAGTACGTACATTGACAAAGTCTTGACGCAATTCAAGATGTAGGATTTCAAGAAAGGAAATCTTCCTATGTCATATGGAGTGATGTTGAGTAAGACTCAATGTCCTAGTTCTCAAGAGGAACTAGAAGTAATGAAGCGAGTACCATATGCTTTGGCCGTGGGCTCGATCATGTAGGCCATGTTATGTACTCGTCCTAATGTGTCATGCGCTTTGAGCTTGACTAGTAGATATCAGGGTAATCCAAGGCAAGCCCATTGGGTTGCGGTAAAGAACATTCTTAAGTATCTTAGGAGAACTAAAGAAATTTTCTTGATCTTTGGTGGTGAGGAAGAGCTCAAAGTAAAGGGTTACTCTGGTGCTAGCTTCTAAACTGATAGGGATGACTTCCGATCACATTCGGGGTTTGTGTTCCTATTAAATGGTAGAGCCATTACTTGGAGAAGTTCAAAGCAAGACACAATAGCTGATTCTACTACAAAGTCAGAATACATTGCGGCAAGTGAAGCTACTAAAGAATCTGTGTGGATAAGGAAGCTCATCCGAGACCTTGGAGTGGTTCCAAGCATCTCCGACCCTATTGAGATCTTTTGTGACAATGAGGGTGCGGTAGCCTTAGCGAAGGAACCAAGAGCTCACAAGAAAACGAGGCATATACCTCAAAAGTACCACTTGATCAGAGAGATGGTTGAAAGTGGTGAAGTCGCTATTAGTAGGGTAACCTCGGAAGGCAATTTGGCCGATCCGTTTACTAAAACGTTGTCACAAGCTTCTCATGATTCTCACACTATGGCAATAGGTGTTAGATTTGCTCATGACTTGGTTTAGATTGAGTTTTAATTTATGTTTGGACCATTTTTTATTTGGGAACGTTAAGCAGTAATGTTACTAATGTTTGTTTCGATTTATATAGTAGATATATATATATATACGCATGTTGCGGTTACTTACATTTAGTCTTTATTGTGTTATATCTTTGCATGTTTAATCTCTTCCCAAGGTTTTTTTACAATCTTTAAATCTCCACAATTGGTCATACTTTGTGGGAAGGAAGTATGAATTAAGATTGAGGTGAAGAATTGGTTTTGATAAACGTGATTCTTGCCTATACTTGAAAGGGGTTTCAAGTGATTGGAGGACCCGCACATGAGTTTACTTCATGGTTTTAGTCATAAGTAACTCGGGATGATAATGTCATTTCATCCTTAAACTAGAGATACATGTGATTCTAAAGCATAGGTTTGCTCTACTTTGGTTGTTTTCTAACGCAGTCCGTGACTGGTCGTAATAAGGGAGATGATTGAGTAGAGTATTATCTATGTGGCAGGACTATGTAGTCAATAGGAATTTGTTCCTCTATGTATAGAGAAGATATCCATGTGCCCCTCGATGATTGAGTGCTAACGTTCATATGCATGGCCGTGCTCAAGTTATATTGATGATGGATCAATGTTACTTGGTTTGTTGGTCACTAATCTAGAATCGAGAAATATAATCGTGAACGATCTGAAGGTTGACTATATTCCATGCCTTGTGTTCACATAGGATATCGCGAACAAAGGGATGTACATGATCATTTATCATTAGGACAATCATTTTATGATTGGGATCTTGTCAAGAATGGCATACCCTTCACTTGGGAGCATAGATGTCTTACTAGAGGCCGCTCTATGTTTGTGTTATTTTTCGTAGTTGTGTCACGTGCAAGTGGGAGTCTGTTGGTATATGCATGCTGACACACACGAGTTAATAACACTAATGATGAGGTATAGGCCTATTGGGTCACACACCAAGTATTGATTCCAGCAACACGATCAAGCAAAAGAGAGAAAAAGGCCAAAATGGGTTTTGGCAGAATAAGACACGGGTCGTGTGTTTGAACACGGGCCGTGTCTAGCCCAACAGGCACGGGGCGTTTTAGCCCAAATCGAGGTCGTGTACTTTGGGCCGACACGGCCGTGTGATTAAACACGGGGCGTATTTAGCCTATTAGACACGGGGCGTCTTGGCCCATTTGAGGCCGTGGACTTTGGGCCGACACAGCCGTGTCGATGAACACGGGCCGTGTACGTACATTGTAACAGCAGAATTAACAGCCTTAAAAATTTTGTTTAATGGGTTAAATGTCTATTAAGTTGTTGTTTTGTTGGTTACGAAATAGAGGCCATTTGAACAAATTGGTGAGAGTAGAAAAGTTCTAGTTCTTACAAAATCTCTCTCAAGTTGATACATACACTTGTGTTCAAGTTCTTGAAGCACAAAAGGTGTTCTTCTGCATTTGGTTGGTTGTTTTGGTGAGTTCATCAACCTACTAGCGTTGGAGAATCAAGATACCTTGGGGTGGACTACACTAGAGGAGTTCTTGATTGGATTCTCGCGACTTGACAAGAAAGAGTTCTTTGTGCTTGCATTGTGGTACAATTCTTCTTATCTTGCTTATTTTGTTTTAGTTGCAATACCATGTTTAGATTTAGATCCATGGGAAGTATTTGTTTGGTTTGCTTTGAAATTTTGATCTATATTATGCTTCCGCTACTACTTGATTATGCCAAGCAAATACCTTCAGGTACCCCGTGCCTGTTGGATCAGGCACGCCCGTGCCTCACAAGGTATGGTCGTGCCTCACCCTGCCAAAACCCATTTTGGCCTTTTTCTCTCTTTTACTTGATCGTGTTGCCGGAATCAATACTTGGTGTGTGATCCTATAGGCCTATACCTCATCAGCAGTGCTATTAACTCGTACGTGTCAGCGGGCATATACCAGCAGTACTTGGGTGCCTTCTTACATCCGAAGGGTATACAACCTTTGCTTCTAATAAAGTCTGTTCGTGAGGGTATTTTTCTGATACTTCTCACACAGCTTCTCGCACAGACCAACAGTCGTTGTTTGATCCACCACCTCTCTCAACACCTCATCCGTTAAACACAGCAAAATCGCAGAATGTGCTTTTGCTAGAACATCTCGCTTTACCTCCTCCTTCATATCTTTCGGCAACTTGTCTTCACCTTCTAACGCCACCACGCAATCCTGCTGAACTAGAAGAGCCCTAATCTTTACCTTCCACAGTGTGAAGTCGTTTTAGCCATTGAACTTCTCCAAATCAAACTTCAAAGATGACATCTTCAATCGGCAGATACGCGAGCCAAGTGAGAACCTTGGCTCTGATACCACTTGTTAGGATTCAGGATACCCCAAAACAAGCGTTAGAATATGCAGATAACAATAACGACAAGAAAGCACTACACAAAGATATAACATGGTTCGGTCGTTGGGGTCACAACCTACGTCCACGTGTAGGAACAGAGACTTCTTTCTTATTAACTGAGGATGTTTTGATGTACATATGACTAAACCTAAGCCCTCTATTTATAATAACAATCAAACACCAAATGTTTCCCTAATCTAATTAAAGAAATAATAATTTCCTTAAATCCAAGATTAGTCGCCACATAGCATCAAGCAACAAACGTGTCTGCATGTGTAGTCAAGCCCCACGAACTTATCCCCACGCCGAGCTGTGCCGTAGGGCACACGGCGTGCACCATCTCCCCGTCATGCAACATTAAGCTTGGTTTCCATGCAATAAAGCCATTTTCTTCAAGTCATTATTTACACCTTGTTTAGACCCAATGATTAAACGTTTCACAAAAGTTAACACAACCTTTTTATTATACGTGTCAACTTAAACCCGCTTATTTTTCATATCAGATTCATATCATCTTTATATTGTGTCAATAATTTTCACTCCGTTGACATATTATTGTATAGTTAAGCTGATTGCTACAAAATTTGAAGAAGTCAACTAAAATTATGGGTATTTCTTGTGTTTATTATTTTTTGACATGGCAAAACAGTTGCAGAATAAGTCTATGCTATTGATTTTTGTGCAAATTATATTAAAATGCAATAAATTTTGTCTTATTTATCATTGTAAATAACTAACTTTAAAATTTTAAAATAATACAATTAACTTTTATATCCTCTTATTGTATTCAAACAACTTTTTTATGTGTCTTTTGTTTAATTATCATTATATACAATGAACTTTGTCATAATATTCATAATATACAACAAATTACATACAATAGAAGGGTTATGAAAGTTGATTATACTATTTTTAAAAAAATAAAGTTAATTATATATAATAGTAATAAATTTAGCCTCTGATTTTTCCATATATAATTAATGAGGTTGGCAATTTTTCCATATATAATTAATGAGGTTGGCAAGTATGTGGAATTTTGTTTCTATATATACGGCACACATTAGATAGATATCTTATGGAGTTTAGTTTAATCCCTCATTTTATAAATTGACTTTAACAGAAGACACATATATTAGCAGCGTAATTAACTAGGTGTTCGGTTCTCTCCGATCAACTTAATTAACATATATTAGCAGCGTATTCGTGTAATGGAGCGATAATAAATAGTTTTTCTTTATAATTTGTCTGTTTCTAAAATAGGGTGGTGTATATATTGTTTAAATTATAGAAGAATGTTCAATATAGTCCATACATAATTCATAGTCCTAAGGGGACTAATTTTAGCTATTAGAACAATGTCATCAATGGTCTAGATTGAATTTTAAAAATTTAGACAAAGTAGCATTTTCGTAATTCACATGTGATGCTTTTACAAATCACATGTGATTTATTACTGAATCAGTTGTGATTGTATACTGAATCAGCTGTGATTGAAAATTAAAATTTTAGTACTATGTTTTTTACATAGACTTTATTCTACAAACTCCTAAATTATAACGTGTTAATAAAATTTTACATGGTAATAAAATTCAATAAGAGTATTGACATTATAACTGTATGCTATTTTAGTTATATTACCTATTTAAAAATTCCAATTTTTTTTGTAAATGTAGGTTATATGTTATTTAGTTTTAATACTTCTAGTTATATGTAATTTTTAATAGTTAAGCTAAAATATTTATTATATAATACAATATTTAATATGAAAGGTTTAATTATTAAGTTAATTTGTAATAATATGATCTTTTAACTATTCTGTATTTCGAAATGTTTAATTATTAAAATGATATATGAGATTTTTTTAACTCAATCAAATAGTTACCTTAATAGTTTCTGTTTAGTTTAATATTAAGATTAATTTAGTAATTTTAAATTATTTAAAATTAAAAAATTGAGACATAAAATATAAATATTTTATAAGATAGTATAGATATAGATATTAGTTTTAAATTAGCCTAACACGTACCGATATCATAGGTGTGCCCCCTTATTATAAATGTATTTGATGCATTCTTCTAATATTCTTAACTTTCAGGATTTTGACTTAGAATTGATAATTGATTTTCCTATCATACGTCTCACAACCCACAAATATTTTATTTGTTTTTTGTTTTAAATCCACTTAAAATATATTGTCATTGTTGACCTATTATACTATATTATTTCTTTGTGATAGTAATAACATATTATAATCTAGATTCATTGATAGTATATAGCAAACTAATTCATTAGTGGTTGTCTTGGTATAATTTAAAAGAGTTTCTAAATTGTTTTTATTGATATCAAATGCAAACTTGCTTTATTCTTATGTCATATTAGATGATAATATTAAATATTCTCTTTAGTAAAACAAACCAAATGCATGACTTTAATCTTCAAAATTATATTTAAAGGTTAAAAGATTTGTGAATTGTTTGAAACAAAGGATTAAAAAAATATAATTAAGTACCTAATAATTTTCAAACTTTCATTAAACTTGAACGAGGTAATGGAATAAATTGTGGAATGAAATGATCCATTGTATTTCTTTATCATGTTTGGTTTTTATGAATAATGAAATTTTATCACATAACATGTTTAAAAAAGTCATTTTTTATTAATATACTATAGTTTGACAGCTTTTTTTGTATCAAATTTTCATGTTATATAAATGGGTAAATTGCATTAAAATACAATAAACTTTATCTTAATTATCATTGTATACAATCAACTTTATTTTTTTAAAAATAATACAATCAATTTTTATAATCCTCCCATTGTATGCAAGTTGTTGTATACTATGGAAATTATGGAAAAGTTTATGGTATACAATGGTAGCTAAAGACTAGATACAGAAAAAAGTTGTTTGCATACAATGAAATATTTTTGAAAGTTAATTGTATTATTTTTAAGAAATTAAACTTAGTTGTATACAATGACAATTAAGACAAAGTTAATTGTATTTTCATGCATTTTGCCCTATATAAATACTTCTAAATATATATTTTACTTGTAATTAGTTCATAATTATAATAAAAGTTATAATGAGTTATTTGGTAACATTTTAAAATTAAGCATAAAAAAGATTGAGAAAAATATTTTTATAGGAAATTATGAAAAAATATTACTTTTTTAAATTATAATTACGTTGTAAAATTAAAGAAAGATTAAATTTTAAATTTTCATTCCATTCCTAGAAGGAATGGGTTAAAAACATCACCTCTCTAAGGAATGAAAATGAGAGAATCACATTCCTTATGAAATAGTCAATTTCATTTATTTCCTATGTGGGTAACAAACACATTTTTCTTATTTCATAAGAATGATCTATTTCATTTCGTCTTTAGGTCATTCATACCAAACTAAACCGAAGTTTGTTGTGAATAGTAGTTATTTGACTATTATTCTTCATACCAATTTTTAATTTTGATTAGTATTAGGTTGTTATTTAATATAGTTTTTTTATTTGGTCTATCTTTATATCACCGTCTCTTTTATCATCCTTTCAAAATTACCAAAATTAATACTTCACTTTTTAATACAATAACTTGATTAATGCATTTTTCATATAATTTATCTCTAATAACTTCATGCGAAATAATGTAAAAATATATTGTTACTAAATGTCAATGTGTAAATGTGGACACTACAATTAGAAGAAAATATGCTAGAAGAGAATGTATTTGTGTATAATAATTTCTTATAAGAAACTATCAGGGGTGTCCCATGGATTTTGGAGGCCCTATACGAAGTGAATAAATCGGCCCCTTATAAACACATGTATATAAGCAAAAATTCACTAATACTACGATTTTTATTATATCAAAAACGAAAACAAAAAAAAATGTAGTAAAATAGTTTACCCTATATAGTTACATGAATTTTAAAGTCTTAGCATTAGTGGAAGTAAAGTCATGAATTAACTCTTCGTAATCAACACTTTTCAAGATATTGTTTTCAATAACTATCATTGGCAATCTATTTCAACAACTTAAATTTTGAGAAACTTCTTTCTGCAGATGCAATGGTTATTGGAATAGTCACCTATATGCAATAATTGCATTGGGAAAACAATCAACTTCTTTCAAGTATTTTAAGACATAGTTAGGTCGGATAGTTTTTCCGGGTAAAAATGTGTCAGCTAGCTTCAACTCCATATAAAGTTTATTCGCATCAAGATCTGAATCCTACTTAAGTGCATATTCAAGACAGCGACAACATGAGTTAAAATCTTTGTTATCAAATTCCTTCAACTTTTTAGAAAACAAAAAACTAAATACTTTTTAATACTCTTTTTACTGTTCAAATCTAGTTTTAAGAAAAGCACTAGCTTTATCAACAATATATTATAATTCTCATGAGCTAAAAATAAGACATGTTAATCACTTTGATTCTCATCAAATTACTATTTTTTACGAATTTGACGAATCTAAGGGAATACCGGATCAATATTTATTTCAATGACAAGTTCCTTAGCATCATCAATAGCCTTAGATAACTCTGTTTTTCTAAATTCTTTGAGTATTCGATCAATATGTTCACTTCTTTAATCCATTAATCAAAACATGAGATTTCTAAAATTTTATTTTTTTAAAAGTGGGCCCCCTTTAAAACGTAGGCCCTGTGCGACCGCACCTCCTGCACTTCCTCAAAGACACCCCTGAAAATTACTCCTATAGTAATTTAATATTTTTGTTATCAATCAAGGAGAGATGATATTTAAAATACACGTTTTAAGGTTGTTCATACATTTTTCTTTTTGGATTATTTGGCTATATTCAAATAAGGTTTTATTGCCTAATACAATCCAAGATGCCACATGTTAGGAAATAAACATGTCCTGTAGATTTGCAACCCCACTTCTAAGAAATGATTGTTCCAATTCTTTGTAACCTTTTTTGCCTATACCTTCTTGCCGGTAGGAATAACCCTGAGATTTTGAAGGTCCTGTACAATTTAAAAAAAGTAAGTCTTATATTTAAAATATTAAAATTAAAATTCTGATTTTTCATTCAATCTCGTAGTCTTCTTTTAAGGTAAAATTTCATTCAAAATATTACACACAAAAAATATATTCGCCTCTAGTTGAAAATATCATCAATACTTGATTACTTCTACTTGAAAAATGTTATTCTTCTAATATTCGTTGAGACAAACTTTTCAATTACAACTTCATACGGAATTTTATCCAAAATGTTGCTCTCAATGGTCATCAAAGCCATTGTATTAAGTTGTTCTTGTGTAAAAAAAAGATAGTAAGTAGAACTTCAATAATTTCAATTTGGAAAAATTCCTTATGCAATGCAACAACGTTAACAAAATTCAATATTATATAAATGTATTAGGAAAAAAATCTGCATGTTTAAAAATAATTAAAATATCAATAGCCGTCGTTTTTTTCTTAGGCAAGAAATGTAAAATTAACTTTTAATATCAAGATTTTTTTGTTTAATTTTTCACAAAATTAAATTATCAAGAATGTAAATTGTGGGAGTACTGTGGATGATAATTACATCATAACTTAGTTTATATATAAAAAAAAATTAAATTTATATAAATACTAAACAGATTCGCATGTCAACAACATGAAATTTGTGAATGGCCTTGACTAGACTCAATTATTATACGTATAACAAAAGTTAACCCTAACACAATATTTTTATTATACGTGTCAACTTAAACCCGTTTATTTTTTATATCGGATTCATATCATTTTTTATATCGTGTCAATAATGTTCACACCAGTGACTTAGTATAGTTAAGCTGACTGCTACAAAATTTGAAGAAGTCAACTAAATTATGAGTCTTTCTTGTGTTTATTATTTTTTGACACGGCAAAATAGTAGCAGAATAAGTCATGTTGTTGATTTTTCCATGCATAATTAATGAGGTTGGCAAGTATGTGGAATTTTGTTTCTATATATATGGCATAGATTAGAATCATTAGATAGATATCTTATGGAGTTTAGATTAATCCCTCATTTTATAAATTGACTTTAACAGGTAGCCTTTGGTTTGCAACACACCAATCCTTGGCGGAACTAGTGGGGGTAATTAAGTAGGTGTTCGGCTCTCTCCGATCAACCTAATTAATATATATTAGCATCGTAAACAATAAATATTTTTTCTTGACAATTTGTTCGTTTCTAAAACAGGGGTAGTGTATATATTGTCGAAATTATAATGTGTTAATAAAATTTCACATGCTGGTAAAATCCAACAAAAATATGAGATTATAACTGTTCTCTATTATAGTTATATTACCTTTTAAAAATTCTATTTTTTTTATAAATGTAGGTTATATGTTATTTAGTTTTAATACTTCAAGTTATATGTAATTTTTAATAGTTAAGCTAAATTATTTATTATATAATGAAATATTTAATATGAAAGGTTTAATTATTAAGTTAATTTGTAATAATATGATCTTTTAACTATTATGTATTTTGAAATGTTTAGTTATTAAAATGCTATATGAGATTTTCATTAACTCAATCAAATAATTATCTTAAGTAATAGTTTCCGTTTAGTTTAATATTAAGAGGAAATTAGGAATTTTAAATTATTTAATATTAAAAGATTAAGACATAAAATATTAATATTTTATAAGATAGTATAGTTATAGATATTAGTTTTAAATTAGCCTAACACATACCGATATCTAGATATGCCCCCTTATTATAAATGTATTTGTACAATATTATTTCTCTCTGATAGTATTAATATATTATAATGTAGATTCATTGATAGTCTATAGCAAAGTAATTCATTAGTTGCTGTCTTGGTATAACTTAAAAGAGTTTCTGAATTGTTTTTGTTGATATCAAATGCAAACTTGCTTTATTATTATGTCATATTAGATGATAATATTAAATATTCTCAATAGTAAAACAAACCAAATGCATGTACTTTAATCTTTAAAATTATATTTAAAGGTTAAAAGATTTGTGAATTGTTTGAAACAAAGGATTAAGAAAATATAATTAAGTACCTAATAATTTTCAAACTTTCATTAAACTTGAACGAGGTAATGGAATAAATTGTGGAATGAAATGATCCATTGCAATTCTTTATCATGTTTGTTTTGTATGAATAATAAAATTTCATTACATAATATGTTTAAAAAAGTCGTTTTTTTATTTATGTATTATAGTTTGACAGTTTTTTTTATCAAATTTTCATGTTATATAGATATTTCTAGATATATATTTTACTTGTAATTAGTTCAAAATTTTAATAAAAGTTATAATGATTTATTTGTTAACATTTTAAATTAAGCATAAAGAAGATTAAGAAAAATATCTTTATATAAAATCATGAAAAACTATTACTTTTTATAATTATAGTTATGTTGTAAAATTAACAAAGATTAAATTTTAA
Organism: Dittrichia graveolens; assembly: GCA_038502395.1. Taxonomy (NCBI): domain Eukaryota; kingdom Viridiplantae; phylum Streptophyta; class Magnoliopsida; order Asterales; family Asteraceae; genus Dittrichia; species Dittrichia graveolens. Next base: position 70,798,949 of record JARJIL010000006.1, read on the forward strand.
ATTTTCATTCTATTCCTAGAAGGAATGAGTTAAAAACACCATTTCAAGGAATGAAAATAAGGGAATTACATTCCTTATGGAATAGTCCATTTCATTCAATTCCCTAAGTGAGTAATAAATACGTTTTTCTTATTCCATCAGAATTATCTATTCTATTCCGCCTTTGATTCATACATACCAAACACAACCGAAGTTTGTTGTAAATAGTAGTCATTTGACTATTATTCTTCATACTAATTTCTAATTTTGATTAGTATTAGGTTGTTATTTAATGTAGTTTTTTTTAGTCTATCTTCATATCACCATCTCTTTTATCATCCTTTCAAAGTTACCAAAATCAATACTTCACTTTTTAATCCAATAACTTGATTAATGCATTTTTCATATTATTTATCTCTAATAACTTGATGTGAAATAATATAAAAATATTGTGTTACTAAATGACAATGTGTAAATGTGGAGACTACAATTAGAAGAAAATATGCTAGAAGAAAATGTATTTGTGTACAATAATTTCTTCATTAAAATTAAGCTCTTGATAAAATACAAGAAACTAATCCTATAGTAATTTAACCAGACTAAATGCCCGTGTGATACATGAGTTGATTTAAACGATAATAAATATTAAATATTAATAAAAGTGTATTAAATAATAATAAACGTGAATTAAATGGAATTTAAAAATCACGACGTACGACATCAACACTCTAACTAGCCATGGAAACATCAACGGGAGTAGAAGGGCAGACTTGACAGAAGAAACATGATATCATGATACAAAGAGACGTGATTGTATTTCTTATATAAGTATTTATCATTATTGTTACAATTAATGTTAATAAATTTAAATATTATTGGTTATAATTAAAAAGAATTTAAAATGATTGTAAAATATTTTAGAATGATAAAACTAAGAATTTGGTTAATTATGATATTTTAAAATATTATAACAGGTAAATATGATATTTGTAAATTAAGGTGGGCAAATACGTTTTTATATGATTTAATAAGGACATATATGAAATTATCTCTAATAATTTTGACTTTAAAAAGTCAAATTGATTTTTTGATTTTAAGTGAATGAATAGTCAAAATTAAATATTTTTTTAAATAAATGGTTCAGATCGTTTAATAAATTTTATCAAATTAGTCTTTTATTTATATTAGAAGATTAAAAGATATCGTTGTTATCAATCAATGGGAGATAAAGTTTAAGCATACACGTTCATACAATTTTTTTTTGGATTATTTGGCTCTATATATTCAAATAAGGTTTAATTTTCTAATACAATCCAAGATGCGACATGTTAGGAAATAAACATGTCGAACATATTTGCAACCCATGTCCTAAGAAATGCTTGTTCCAATTCTTTGTAACTTTTTTCTGCCTATACCTTCTTGCTAGTAGGGACAACCCCGAGATTTTGAAGGCCCTGTACAATTTAATAAAAGTAAGTCTTGTATTTAAAAATATTAAAATTAAAATTCTGATTTTTCGTTCAATCTCGTAGTATTCTTTTAAGGTAAATTTTCATTCAAAAATATTACACACAAAAAATATATTCGCTTGTAGTTGAAAAATATCATCAATACTTGATTGCTTGAAAAATGCTATTCTTCTAATATCCATTCAAACAAACGTTTCAATTACATCTTCATAAGGAATTTTATCCAAAACGTTGCTCTCAATGGTCATTAAAGCCATTTCATTAAGTCGTTCTTGTGTTAAAAAAAGATAGTAAGTAGGACTTCAATAACTTCAATTTGAAAAAATTCTTTATGCAATGCAACAACGTTAATAAAATTCAATATTATATAAATGTATTAGGAAAATAATCAACATGTTTAAAATAAAATAGCCGTCATCTTGGCAAGAAATGTAAAACTAACTTTAACTTAACATATAATTCGTTTCCATCAATATCTGATTATTCATATTTTTTAAGTAAAGTTTCAAGAGACTTACAATGAAACTTTAAACTCATATTATCTAATGAATGCAATTTGTCAAAACTAAATAAGAAACCAAACATACTATCATATCGTTGATATTGTCCAAACCTTATTGTGAAAAAGTAATTGCTTGATCAATAATATCTATAAAATATTTAACACTAAAGATTCTTTTGCAGATTGTGAAACACTAGAAGACGTATCGTTTAAAATCTCATCAAAATGTTTTTTCTTCTAATTTAACATCTTTGAAAAAAAATTGGATCAATGCTCATTTCAAGAGCGATTTCTTTTGCTTCTTAAAACATATAAAAAACATGTTTCTCTATATTCCTTAAAAAGAAATCAGCCCATTTATTTTAGTGTTGTTGTTTTATTTGGAATTGTGTATTAGCATGGCTAGCTATTTAAAATTCGGACTATTGTATTATTTTTAATCTTTATCTTTAATCTTTATTAAAAGAACAGAATTATGATGTCATCATCCTATTTTTAAAATATTATGTATATTTAGAACACATCAAATAAAAAATTCAAATATATAAGATATAATTTAAAAAAATACAAATCAAATAAAAAATTCTTTTAAAAACAATATTATCCCATCGTATGGTAAATATATAAATTTTAAACTTTAGAAAACTGTGATATTTATCTTTATCTTTAATCTTTAATATATATAATATTAAAAGAATAGGATTATGATGTCATCATCCTATTTTTAAGAAAATTATGTATATTTAGAACACATCAAATAAAAATTCAAATATATAAGATATCATTTAAAAAATACAAATCAAATAAAATATTCTCTTAAAATCAATGTTATCCCATCGTATGATAAATATTTAAATTTTAAACTTAAGAAAACTATGTATATTTAGGATATATGAATTTGAAAAATATGTAACTCGAATTTAAATATAGTTTATAGATATGTATATTTATATACATGTTATTATTTGTTTAGTTATTTGTTTATACTTTTTGTATGCTTTACAATATTTTTAATATACATAAACATTTAAAATTAACTTTAGTCATCCCCGTGTTTATACAAACACGGGGAGTTAAAGTAGTAGTGTAACATCATCAACTTGGGTCTGGTTGTAATTAGTACGTAAGTGTACGTAGTTAATGTAATATGAGTGTTTAGTTGTATGTACATGATTAAGTTAAGTAAGAAATGCAAATTATGTGTTTTAAGTAAGTGTTATGTGTGTACGTATGCATGTATGCTAAGTGTATATATGTATGTTAAGTATATGAAATTAATTAATGGGGAAAACCCCATGTGAAGAAAGGGGCAACCGCCTCTCGGAAATTAGAAAGAATATATGTGTGGTTAGTTGACCAAGTCAAACATAGCAAAAGAAAACACAAACACTTTCTCTCTCTTGGTCCCATGTTTAGAATAGTCAGATTTGATGAGACAAACTATCCATATGTATAGATAATAGGTTAAGAGTTAGGAATTATGTAAGTCTGTTTTAGACTGACTAGTTAGTTTCAGCTGAGTAGTCAGCGTATAAACAGATATAGAGTTTTCTATGTAAGCTCAAGATACATGAATAAGTATGGATCAGTTCAATACTTATGTCAAGAACTAACTTTGGTCAGTTCCAGAGTGGTTCAACATAATTCTATTAACCTATAACTTATTTGATTTAATGTTTTGTCATCATCAAATAGGGGGAGATTGTTAGTCCCATGTTTAGAATAGTCAGATTTGATGAGACAAACTATCGATATGTACAGATAATAGGTTAAGAGTTAGGAATTATGTAAGTCTGTTTTAGACTGAGTAGTCAGTGTATAAACAGATATAGAGTTTTCTATGTAAGTACTAGATAACCAGTGACTTCTAAGCTGAGATAGGACTTAAGAATGAAGACTTGAAAATTTGAAGACTTGAAGACTTGAAGATTCAAGCATCCAAGATTCAAGAAGTCAGCTTGACAAGGTCAAGACTGAGTATGTCAGCTCAGCGTCAGAAGTCAATTCAGAATTTAAGTAAGTTCTAAATTATATTATAAACTCTCTATATCTACGACATTTAAATTAGGATATCTAAACCCAATTTAAACTATCTATTAGTTGGATAGAAATCTTAAACGAAAATTAATTAGATATGTTCTAATTAAGGAGTTTGTTACGGTTTTAAAGAAAAGATAAGTTCTATCTTTAAACTGTGATTTACTCGTAGATATATCAAGTATAAGTATAAACCTTCTCATGGGTTTTACATAGATATTCTTACGTGTGTATGAGAACAGATACGCGATACACAACGACGACTGCATAAGTTGCAAGATTGCATAAGTTGCAAAACGTACGTGTGTTCGTGATACTTGAAACGCGTGTGTTGCGATAACTTTGTAAGTTCAAAGTTCGAGAGAGTTTTCAAGAGTTCTTGTTAATTAGTTTTAACAAGAAATTCGATCATCAATTAGTTTGTGATTCAAGAGTGTTTAGAGAGAGTTGAGGTTATAATCATTGTAACATCAAATCATCCTGTTGATTTGATTAGAGAGTGATAATAGTTATTGTACTGGTTGATAATTGAATATACATTTGATTAATTTGTTTGATTGTTTAAAGTGTATTCAACCCCCTTTCTACACTGTATCGGTTGCTTGTTCACCCTCCTTAGGACCAACAACTGGTATCAGAGCAAGTTTCTTCATAAGTTGAAGATCAAGATCCGCTGTCAAGAGGTTAAGATGTCTACTAGCAAACAATCAAGTCACATACCAACAATGGTGGCAAAAGGTTGTCCTATATTTGATGGCACTGACTATCCTATGTGGAAGTTTAGAGCCATGCTATATCTAAAGTCTGTGGATCACAGGATGAGTACCGTGATTCAAGATGGCCCAATCATACCAATGATCCATATTACTGCCACTGACAAAACTGTTCCCTCTAGAGAAACTCCCAATCCTGAAGCATCCTGGACTGAGGAAGATCGTAAACTGTTCAATCTTGATGATAAGGCACAAAGCATTATAGCAAATGCTTTAACAAACCCTTTTCTGCATACTGTGGCTGGGTGCCAAACTGCAAAAGAGATGTGGGATACTCTCAGTGTCACGTATGAAGGCACTGACTTGGTCAAGCAACATAAGAAGAAAAATCTAAGTCGTTCTTATGAAACTTTCTTTGCTAAAAAGAATGAAACTCTGGCAAATTTTTTTACCAGATTTCAATGCTTGATAAATGATCTGATCTTGGTAGGTGTCAAGAAAGATAAGAATGAGTTGGTACTCAAGTTCTTGGATGTGTTACCAGAACAATTCAATGAGAACACCATTGCACTTCATGCTGGAGGAACGTTAGGAAAATATGATCTCAGATCTATCTATGGGTTCCTTCTAAATCATCAATAGATCATGGAGAAGAAGAAAGTGGCCCAGCAACAACTAAAAGAATCTATAAACAATGCTGGATCTGCATTAATTGCAGAAAAGAAAAAGAAGGGATCTAAAAAGTCTCAAGTTGAGATTGACTCTGAATCTGAATCTGAGGAAGTAAGTCTTAACTCTGGTTCAGATGATGAAGAGATGGATGCTCTTACTGAACAAATGGCAATGTTAGCAAGAAACTTTAAAAAGTTCAGAAGAGGAAGGGGTCAATCTGACAGAAGCAAAAGTGGTAAGTCTACTTTTGATCCTAAGAAAGCTAAGTGCTATAACTGTCAGAGGATAGGACACATAGCTGCTGAGTGCAGAGTAAAGAAGGGAGAATCAGCTTCAGTAGCTGACAAGAATGCCTACAGAGCTGATAAATATAAAAAGAAATATCAAAGACTCAAGGGCAAGATAGATGAAAACACCAAAGGCCTCCTTGTTGAAACTTGGGATACTGAATCATCTACTTCAGATGATGATGAGCCAGATAGGTGTTTGATGGCCATTGAGGATGAAGAGGAACAAGTTGACTATGAGTTAGAAGACAGTTCCTTTGATGAGGATCTAGCAGAAGCAGCTAAGCTGAGTAAGCAAACCAGTAACTGGGATCCTGCCTCAATGTATAAGGTAAATAACTTTAGCTCTTACACTGATGAACAAAAATGTCTAATGTTCAACTATTTGTTGAATGACTTCAAAACCTCTCTCACAGTTCAATCTGGTTTGAAAACTGAAATTTCAAAACTAAAAGATGAACTTAAACACTCTGAAACTCTCTTAAATGCTGGTAAAAAGATCCAAAGTGATTATGAATGTCAGCTTCATATAAACAAACTTCTAAGTGAAGAACTGCAAGAATCAAAAGAACAAGCTGACAATCTAAAAAAATATGTGAATCTTGATGTAAGTCATCAAGAGAAGCAGAAAAGTGCATTAACCAGCAGATACCAAATCAAGTAAAAGCAGTGCTAGGGGGAGATTATAGTGCTGCTGCTGATGAAATCATCGAAGATCAAGTCAGTCTTCAAGACAAAACGATGAAATCAGATGACATACTCCCAAGAACATTCTTAAGGAACAAGGAAGGGAAACAGGTCAAAACCAATAAGTTTGTGAGACCAACCCAAAGTCCTCAAGTTATTCACTCAAATCATCAAGCCGAATGTTCCAGATCCAACAGAAACTGTAAGTCAGTTTTCAAAAGATTGGATTACAATCCGGTGAGAACAACTGTTTTTGATAGAATATCTCATGTTAACTCAAAAAGACATAATTCTCAAGTCATACATGAAAGGTGTCTAAAAATAGGAAGTTGTCTGTAAGTCAGACCTCACCAAATAAAGGTAACCATAAAGCTGACAAAGGTAAGTCCAAAGTCAGTGAAAATCAAGTAGATAAACTGTCGAAGAGGATTGAAAGGTTATCCACATCATATGACCCTAAATCTGAATCCAAATTTAATGTTGGAAAACTGAAAGAAATCACCCAAACACCCATCTTTAGAAGAAAATGCTATAAGTGTGGTGATAGAGGTCATGAGGCCAAAGATTGGGTAAGTACCAATCTTAGACTTGAAAATGAAAAGGATGATCAGTCCAAAACAGACCCAGAATCTGTTCGAGCTGATAAATCAAACTCCAAAGGATCAGCTAAGTGCTCATCCTCAGGACCCACCAAACAGTAGGTTCCAAAAAGAAACTAATACATTTAGTTGATCATGTGCAGGGCTCCTACAAGTGGTATCTCGATAGTGGATGCTCAAGGCACATGACAGGAAGCAAGAGGATTCTAAGTGAATTCCAAAACAATGAAGGACCCAAGGTGACATTTGGGGATAATTCTCAAGGAAGGACTAAAGGTTATGGAAAGATAACTGCTGGAAAAGTCACTTTCAAAAAGGTAGCATATGTTGAAGGCCTTAAACACAATCTGATAAGTATCAGTCAACTGTGTGATGAGGATTATGAAGTCACCTGCAGAAAACATGCAGGGACAATTTATGATAAGAAGGGAAAACCAATATTAATGGCAAAAAGAGAGAGATATCTATTTGTTAGATCTCAGCTCCGCAGATCCTTCAACTGAAACTTGCTTGTATTCTGACTTAACTCCCAAGCTGAGCTGGTTATGGCACAAAAGACTGTCTCATTTAAACTTCAAATATCTTAACAAGTTGTCTAGCAAAGAGTTAGTCTTTGGTCTGCCTAAGATCACATTCGCTAAAGACAAACTCTGCTCAGCCTGTGAAATGGGAAAACATCATAAGGGATCCTTCAAGTCCAAACAGAATTTCTCAATCACAGAACCATTGCATATGTTGCATTTGGACCTATTTGGACCTATCAGCACCCCAAGCCTAAGTGGCAAAAAGTATACTCCAGTGATTATTGATGAGTTCACAAGATTCACTTGGGTAATCTTCTTAAAAGCCAAAAGGGAAGCTGCACATGAGTTAATCAGCTTCATAAGACAAGAAGAGTTGCAAAAGGGTAAGTCTCTTAAACAACTCAGAAGTGATCATGGGACTGAGTTCAGAAACTCAACCCTTGAAGGCTTTTGTGAAGAGAAAGGAATTATCCAGAATTTCTCATCTGTATGAACTCCACAACAAAATAGAGTTGTTGAAAGGAGAAACAGAACCTTAATTGAAGCTGCCAGAACCATGCTATGTGAGGCAAAGCTCAAGCTGAGCTTCTGGGCAGAAGCTATGAGTACAGCCTGCTATACTCAGAATAGATCAATTATAGTGAAAATACATGGTAAAACATCTTACGAGATGTATCATGGCAGAAAATCCAACATTGGATATTTCCATATCTTTGGTTCAACATGCTATGTGCTAAACCAAAGAGATCAGCTCCATAAGTTGGAACCCAAAGCTGATCAAGGGATATTTGTTGGATATTCTTCAATCTCCAAAGCTTACAGAGTCTTTAATCTTAAAATAAAGGTAATTGAAGAGTCAGTACATGTTACGTTTGATGAGACAAGTATTGATGAATCCAACAGAGCTCAAGTTGACTCGGTTAGTCTGAGTGAGCTTGAGAGGAGTAAAGAAGATCTCACATCAAATCCCATGTATGTTATGGATGATTCTGATGATATGATGATAGTAAATCTAACAAACGTGCATCACTGAAAGAAATTATCAATATTGTAGATAATCAGCCTGAGAATCTCGGTGAATCATCAGGTACATGTCAGATTGAAGATCTAAGTGATCATCAAATTCCTACTCAGACTAAAGAAGTAAGTCCTATTCAGCCTGAGAGACACTGCTCTGACTCAGACCCAGAACCTCAGTCTCCTACTACAACCTTCAGAGTATTAAAAGATCATCCTCTTGATGATGTCATTGGGAACGTTGAAGATGGTGTGTTAACTAGAACTAAGGCAAATGCAAACTATGCTGCCTACGCTAGTTTTCTATCTGAAATGGAACCAAAGAAGACTGAAGAGGCTCTGAAAGATGAAGATTGGATTGACGCAATGCAAGAGGAACTGACAGAATTTCAAAGAAACAAGGTCTGGACCCTTGTCCCTGCGCCCAAAGGAAAAACAATTATAGGCACTAAGTGGGTCTATAGAAATAAAATGGACAAGGATGGAGTAGTGATCAGAAACAAGGCAAGGCTAGTAGCTCAGGGGTATCGACAAGAAGAAGGTATTGATTATGATGAGACCTTTGCCCCTGTTGCGAGGATTGAAGCTATAAGGTTGTTTCTAGCCTATGCAGCCTTCAAAAACTTTAAAGTGTATCAAATGGATGTTAAAAGTGCATTTTTAAATGGAGCACTACAGGAGGAGGTCTATGTGAAACAACCCCCTGGTTTTATTGATGCTAAACATCCAGATTATATCTATAAGTTGGACAAGGCTTTGTATGGACTCAAGCAAGCTCCAAGAGCCTGGTATGATACACTATCCACTTATCTGCTCTCAAATGATTTTGTTAGAGGAAGTATTGACAAAACTCTTTTCATAAGAAAGAGCAGAGGACATGTCATTCTAGTTCAAATTTATGTGGATGACATTATCTTTAGATCAACAAACCAAGATCTGTGTGATTGGTTCTCCAAGATAATGTATAATCAATACAGAATGAGCATGATGGGTGAGATGACATACTTTTTGGGACTTCAAATCCATCAGAAAGAAGATGGTATATTCATTAATCAGAGCAAGTATGTCTTTGATCTGATTAAGAAATATGGATTAGACTCAAGCCATCCCACAAAGTCTCCAATGTTACACAATGTCAAGCTACACAAGGACATTGATGGAAAGTCTGTATGTCAGACTACATACCGAGGAATGATAGGTTCATTACTCTATTTAACAGCAAGCAGACCTGATATAATGTTTGCTACATGTGTTTGTGCACGATATCAGGCTGATCCAAAGGAATCACACTTGCTAGCTGTTAAAAGAATACTCAAATATCTGAAGGGAACACCAAACTTAGGTTTATGGTATCCCAAAGGATCAGGATTTGAGCTGATAGGGTACTCCGATTCAGACTTCGCAGGTTGTGGTCTTGATAGAAAGAGTACTACTAGAGGATGTCAACTTTTGGGTAGAAAATTAGTCAGCTGGACGAGCGAGAAACAAACTCAGTGGCAATTTCAACAGCTGAAGCTGAATATGTAGCTGTAGGGAGCTATTGTGCTCAAATACTGTGGATGCAACATCAGCTGAAGGACTTTGATCTGCATTATTCAAAGACTCCCATATTTTGTGACAATCAAAGTGCTATTGCCATTACAGACAACCCAGTGTTTCACTCAAGAACCAAGCACATTGAGATAAGACATCACTTCATCAGAGATATTGTAGAAAAGGGAAAGATAGAGTTAGTCTTCATTGAGACTGAAGATCATCTTGCGGATATCTTCACGAAGCAAATAGAAGGCACAAGATTTACAACTCTACTCAGCAAGCTTGGAATGCTCAACCCTTAATTGGTATGTTCCGTTCTTTATCTCTGTTTAATATTTGCTAAGTGCTATATTTGACTAAGTGTCAAAATCTGAGCTAAGTGCTCAAGCTGAAGCTGAGTGCTTCATATAAGCTGAACGTTCAGGATCAGTTGAATACTCCATATAAGCTGACCATTCAGGATCAGCTGAGGAATCAGTTCCAAAGTGTGGTCAGTTCCACAAGTCTAGGTTACTCCTAATAATATGGTAAGTCCAATAATATGGTAAGTCCAACATATTTACGGTGTGTCCGGTAAATAAACGTTAGTAGTTCAGAAATTTTTTCTGATATATATTTTTTTTAAAAAACATCTTTTCAATATAACAGTGTGCGTTTGGGTAACTAACAATAAATTTAACCGTTGTAACAAACTGCGTAGAAGTTTTTACGGTAACGGTCATATTTATTACTCTCAGATAACGGTAACTTTTCTCTCACATTGAAAAGGTATAAATAAGAGAGATTGTTCATCATAATTTGGTTAAACTTCCAAAATATTCTTCTATCTTAAACCCTAACGTTGTTGTATGCAGAGTTCATTGCTAAGTGCTTATTACTGCTAAGTGCAATCCAATACGATAAGTTCGATTTCAATGGAGGGGTATACTCTAAACCTGACTGAACAAATGATTCGTGTAGGAAATTTCAAGAACAATGCACTCCCCACCTACAAACAAAACAACGTCATCGCCTGTACCGACATTCCAAAGTCTAAAATTGGCAGGGGATATGAGGAGTGGGTCTCCTACATTTGCAAGGGTCCCCTAGCACATACATTTCTTCGTGGACCTGCTGTGCTCATCTCTCAACTTCTCATGGAATTCTGGTATACGTGTAAACTCGATGTAACCCAACCGGTTATACGGGGCACAGTCCTAAGTGGACAAGTGGCGATAGAAGTCGATGCAAACTGTCTCTGCCGAATTCTTCATCTCCCGATTCACATTCAATATGAAGCGAAGGTTTCTAGGGAAACATCACGAAGTGTTTTACCCTTAATGGGTCATCCTCAAGTTATTGGCGTCATACAGAAATCTGTTTTCCAGACGGCATAGGGATTTATGGTATCCACTGTGGTTCGTTCCCTTGGATACAAGGTGGGTGGCCTGGATAATGTAAATGACTTTGAAATGCAATTATTATACAACTTATTTTATGATCGACGAGTGGATTACGCTGAGTTGATCTTTGAGGCATTCAAGTCATTGGTGACCAAGAACATCAGGGACACTATTGTACCCTTTGCAAGATTATATCCATGGTCATCGAGGACAGGTTGGGTAGAAGATATAATGCTCAATATGAGTCAATCCCTACTCCTGTTCTCAGCTAGAGGATGTTCGCCCATGATATTTTCCCTGGGCACCCTACTTTGAGTGCTCCGATGAGGGCGTATGTACAGCTTCCGACTCCTGAGTCAAGTGAAGCTGAGACAAAGGAAGAAGCTGCGGAAGAAGTGGGTGACGATGTTGGTTCTGAGGCTGAGTCTCCTCAAGCTGATCAACCTAGGACTCAGATCAGACCTCGTACTCAAATAATTTCATCCACCACTTCAAGTTCTGAGCATAGGAGTTTGTTTCCTAGCTCTGAGTCTCCACTGCTAGGTGCAGCAGGTATGATTTCTCAACCCTTATCCCCTTCTCTCTCTTTTACTTCTCCATCTCCAAACTTAGGAGATAGGACTGAGTCAAGCCCATCTCAGTCTAACCCCTCTCCTCTACCTCAAACATCTCTATCTATTTTACAATCTACAGCCAACCTTGGTCAGCCCACTGCTACCAAGGATATTTCCTACACCTATACGAGGAAATCTGCCAAAGGTGGTCCTTCACCTCAAAAGGACACTGGAGTTGATATCACATTGATACCTCCACCGGCAGGAGCTGAGGGGGAGACACCTTCTCTTAAGGTGCCAACCTCTAGGCTCAGTTCAACCCTTAAGCCTATACCAGGTATGGTGTCTACTCAGCCCATACTTACTAGTGCCATGGGAGAGCCTACTTCTATGCCTTCACAGCCCCATGAAGGTAACATTGAAATACTGACCAATCCCCAAGGTCAATTACCCCCTCCTCACCAATAATCCTAGCTCACCCCAATATCATACCTCACGAACTTGGTCATTCTTCTCTTCTATTCTCACACACTCTCGCACGACCTGTCAATGAACCTTTCATACACCAGGAAGGTTTACAGGGTCTCCATTCTGGCCCCCTCGATTCCATAGGTCTTCACCAACCTTTGGATATGGGACCCACATCCTTACCTATTGAGGAACACTCAACAGCTACTCCTACGGTGGAAATACACTCTTCCACTGGACAGGAGGATATTGACGTGAGACGAAGACCTGAGGAGTTCAAGCTGATGAAAACCGATGCTCAAGTCATTATGGACTATTTACAAACTCAGTTTGAGCTTCTTCACAGGAAGAGGAAAGCCAAAAAAGCCAAGTTGATGCGCAAACTTAATGATTTGTCAACTTCAGTTGCCAACTTGAAAAGCTTCATGTCCAAACTCAGACCCTCCCTTATTGATGATGACAAAAAGGGGGAGGAAGAATCAAAGAAGTATGATGATAAGGTTGAGGGGGAGCATACCGAGGAAGTACAATTTGAACAAGCTCATGATCAGTTCATGAGTACTGTAGATCAGCCTTCGCCTTCTCAACAACAACAGGCTCCAACAGTCCAAATAACCACAACTTCACAAGCTCAACCAGAAACTCCACTTGAAGAAACATCTCAAACTGTTCACACCAATCTTACTCAAGCTAATTTGCCAAAATTTGTTGAAGTTGAGTCCGTTCCAACTTCACAAATAGATAAAGGGAAGAGTAAGGTGTTTGAGATGGTAAAAAAGAAATAAAAGAAGTGTTATGCCTTTAGCAAAGAAAAGAAAGGTCATCATTGCTGAGCCTGAGCCAGAGCAACAGGGTAAGTCTCAATTAGTTGCACATGAATCTAACTCAAGTGATGAAGCTGATGCAGCACAGAAAGCCAGTAACATACTTGCTGAGCAAATGTTACAAGAGATGGCTAAAGAACTAGGCGTAACAGTGGAGGAAATAAAAGAGCAGCAACGACAAGCTGAAGTTTAACGAGAAAGGGCTAAAGCTGAGGATGCCAGAGCTGAAGCTGAAGCTGATTATTCTAGTCCAAGAGCTGCCTCAATTCCCTACTCAGATGTGGATCTAAGGCATTGTTATAAAAGAACACATTTTAATAACAAGATTGAATCAATTACACTGAGTAGAAAAGGAGAATTGGTAATCATCAACTTTGTACTAGACAACAAACAAGAAATTGGTCTAGATATGAGATGTCTGTACAAGTTGGGATTCTCAGAGCTGAAGACAGTAGCCACAACTATCAAGCAGATGAAAAAGAGTCAAATCAGACAAGAGATAGTTGATGTGCTTAAGACAATATTCATAAGAATCTATAAGCTAGGTGAGATTCCTGCTGATGAAATTGATACCTTTCTTAATCGAGGCAAAGCTACAAGAGTTAGAGCAGCAAGACAGCGAGCTAAAAGAGACATCATTTTACAAGTTCTAGAGGAAGTTGAATTCAGAGAGAACACTTATATCACTCAACCTTTGGAAGGATTCTTGTATCTTGATGTGGAAGGTAATCAATGTTTCTTGAAAGTAACAGATCTTCATTTGACAAATCTGGAATTAATTCTGTACTTGAGAATTCTATGTGATGACTCAATTCAGAACTCGGTATTCAGATATCATCTCAACAAGGAAATCAGATCAAGAAAAGCTGAGATGAAAGAAATGCCAGAAGGTGAATAAATTATGGTTGAGATGAAAGAAAAGCTGCAATTTGGGAACTTAAATGTTCTGATATGTGGTTAGAAGTTGAAGATTACGTTGAGTAAATAGATTAGTTCTATGTTTTTGTTAGCACTAAGTGTGTAGAAGCTAATCATAAAGATTAAGCTAAAATGTAAATGATATGTTCATAAATACAAAATCAAGTTTGATATGTTCAACTATTTTATTATTTGATATGTTCAAAAACTATGTTTGATATGTTCAAAGAGACAACTTTGTAAGTTTAAGCTGATGATTGATATGTTCAATTGTAAACTGATAAGTTCAGTAATATAAGTTTTGTAAGTTCAGAACTTAAATTTCTTCTGATAAGTTCAGAATCTAAGTATTTGTATATTCAAATACTTAGAATACAAGTCTTACAATAGATTTGTAACATAAATATCTTGTAAGCTCAAGATACATGAATAAGTATGGATCAGTTCAATACTTATGTCAAGAACTAACTTTGGTCAGTTCCAGAGTGGTTCAACATAATTCTATTAACCTATAACTTATTTGATTTAATGTTTTGTCATCATCAAATAGGGGGAGATTGTTAGTCCCATGTTTAGAATAGTCAGATTTGATGAGACAAACTATCGATATGTACAGATAATAGGTTAAGAGTTAGGAATTATGTAAGTCTGTTTTAGACTGAGTAGTCAGCGTATAAACAGATATAGAGTTTTCTATGTAAGTACTAGATAACCAGTGTCTTCTAAGCTGAGATAGGACTTAAGAATGAAGACTTGAAAATTTGAAGACTTGAAGACTTGAAGATTCAAGAATCCAAGATTCAAGAAGTCAGCTTGACAAGGTCAAGACTGAGTATGTCAGCTCAGCGTCAGAAGTCAATTCAGAATTTAAGTAAGTTCTAAATTATGTTATAAACTCTCTATATCTACGACATTTAAATTAGGATATCTAAACCCAATTTAAACTATCTATTAGTTGGATAGAAATCTTAAACGAAAATTAATTAGATATGTTCTAATTAAGGAGTTTGTTACGGTTTTAAAGAAAAGATAAGTTCTATCTTTAAACTGTGATTTACTCGTAGATATATCAAGTATAAGTATAAACCTTCTCATGGGTTTTACATAGATATTCTTACGTGTGTATGAGAACAGATACGCGATACACAACGACGACTGCATAAGTTGCAAAACGTACGTGTGTTCGTGATACTTGAAACGCGTGTGTTGCGATAACTTTGTAAGTTCAAAGTTCGAGAGAGTTTTCAAGAGTTCTTGTTAATTAGTTTTAACAAGAAATTCGATCATCAATTAGTTTGTGATTCAAGAGTGTTTAGAGAGAGTTGAGGTTATAATCATTGTAACATCAAATCAAACTTTTGATTTTATTAGAGAGTGATAATAGTTATTGTACTGGTTGATAATTGAATATACATTTGATTAATTTGTTTGATTTTTTTAAAGTGTATTCAACCCCCCCCCTTCTACACTGTATCGGTTGCTTGTTCACCCTCTTTAGGACCAACAGTCTCGTCCCTTTCTCTCTCGTCTCTCGTTGCTCTCGGATTTCAGAAGAAGGATAGGAAGCAGTTGGTTGTTGATCTACGGAGGTGAGCAACGTGATTCTGATATGTTTAGAAGATTAGAATCTTGTAGAATATGTAAGAATTATGAATCCATGCAAGAACTCCTTTGAAGAACATGGGAAACTCACTTTGAATGTGGGTTTTGCATGAATGGTGTTCTTGTTAGGATCTCATGTGTTTATAATGATTCGATGGTAATGTTATGATGTTCAAATGAATTTTGGGTTTGAAACCAATGAATTCGAAGTTATAAGAATGAATTATGAGTGGGTTGGAATTGCAGCTGATGAAGCTGTCAGATTCCGATACTATGAAAGTGTCGGAATTTGCATGTATCGAATTCCGAAGGAATTGTCAGAATCCGATAAAAGTGTCGGATTCCGCAAGTCTATCGGATTTCATGATTTGGATTTCCTTAAGTGTTGAAATCCGATAGTATCGGATTTCTGCCCAAGTGTCGGATTCTTTCTATATGTAGAAATCCGCAAGTGTCAGATTTCATATGAATAATGAAATTCCTAAGTGTTGGAATCCGATCAAGTGAGTATCGGATTTCATGGTTTGAATGTGTCGGATTTCATGAATCCGACAAACCATCGGATTTCCCAAATCCGACAGTCTGGCGGATTTGTGTTATGTTCCAAGTTAGATGGTTGTTTTGTAAGTCTTGTATGCACATGTGAATAATTAATGTAAGTAATGGTATGGTAGGTGAACTTGTCGTAGTTGAGGACTCGAGACCAAATACCTGTGCATAGTAAACAGATCAGGTGAGTGCCTACTTTCATGAGACTCAGTAGAGTAAGGCTTGCATGCTAGATGATTCTATTATGTTTATTTAACTTGCTTTTGCAGGTACGCTCGAGGAGGTAAGTGTATGACTTGCATGAGGTTAGAATATGTGTTAGGTACATGCCAGTGGGTCCAGATTGTAACCACTTAGTTAATACATGATGATATGTATGAAAAACTGTATGATGTTATATGTAAGATAATGGATCCCTGTGGGATCAAATGTACGTATATGTGTATGTGCACTGTCTGCAGACTATCTGAAGCATGGTTAAGGTCAGTTGGTTGTAACTGGGTCCCTCGGGATTTTACGGTGATTCAGGAGGCATCCTGGGTCATAGGTTCTACAGAACCACCGTGCCTTAATGTGAGTGGTGATCAACCGGTTATAGCTGGATTACCTGTGGAGTCTTTGACTCTGTGAACGATGCTTGGTGGACTGCTTTATGCTCCCCCACCAGCACAGATTGGTCATGTCTGATCTCCCGGTTTGAGTTGTTGAGCGGGATTGATTACCTTGCAAGACACGACTCTTACTGATCTTGTCAGCACACCGCTATGTGCTAAGCTAGCAATGATTATTTATGATATGTCGCATGACATACTGTATTGATGCTTATGGTTGTATGTACTCACTAGATAGTGTAGCTAATGATGTTATAATTTTCCTTTTCAGGTAAAGACTAGATATCCTGCGAGGCGGGTTGCTTTTGGAAAATACATTGCCCCTAGTGGGTGGAACACTTGTACTTATATGTTATGATGTAATTAGATACAATGGTCGGTTCCTGTACTTGGTAACACCAACGTTCTTTTGATAAGTTATTAAAATAACAGTTAGTATTGTTTTAAAAGAAAAAATTTCCGCTGCTAAAACCTACTTTGTCATTAAAGTAACTGAATACAGAAGTGGTGTTGCAAGTAGATAATAATAATAATAATATTAGTAGTAGTAGTAATAATAATAATAATAATAATAATAATAATAATAATACTAGTAGTAATAATAATAATAATAATAATAATAATAATAATAATAATAATAATACTAGTAGTAATAATAATAATAATAATAATAATAATAATAATAATACTAGTAGTAGTAATAATAATAATAATAATAATAATAATAATAATAATAATAATAATAATAATAATAATAATAATAATAATACTAGTAATAATAATAATAATACTAGTAGTAATAATAATAATAATAATAATAATAATAATAATAATACTAGTAATAATAATAATAATAATAATAATACTAATAATAATAATAATACTAATACTAATAATAATAATAATAATACTAGTAATAATAATAATAATAATAATAGTAGTAGTAGTAGTAGTAGTAGTAGTAGTAATAATAATAATAATAATAATAATAATAGTAATAATAATAATAATAATAATAATAATAATAGTAGTAGTAGTAATAATAATAATAATAATAATAATAAAATAATAATAATAATAATAATAATAATAATAATAATAATAATAATAATAATGCATATATACTTTAAGAGTAATGATACACCTTGATACTTTGTGTATTAATACTTCTAAGTTCTAACAACATAACTGCACCATTGATAAAAATTAATGGAAGTAATTAATAAATGTTAAAAATTTTCTTACAAAACTAGGAATTGTAATATGACATATCAAGTTATAAGTAGAGTATTAACTATAAATTTTTAAATATATTTATTGAAAATTTGACCTTTTTCATCTTTGTTATGATTTTAGAACATCACCTTCTTAGGTTGATTTGGGCATAGCAATTAGAGTATAATAATTATTTCTTTTTATATTCTCTCTTGCTATTGATATTATTTAGATTTTATCATTAGGATAGTATTTAGAACAAAGTTTAAGGAGGATAAAACAATCCTTTATTAATTGCTATCATCTACTATTTACTTTCAAGATAATTTTTAATTATAACCAAAAGAGTGATTTGTTACCGGTTTAAATTATATTATTATTAAAACAATAAATAAAAAATAAAACTTCACATCTTCTTTTCAGTTATAATCAAAAGAGTGATTTGCATATATGATCTCTTAACCATCATTGTTTTCTCCTCCACCCCTATCTCACCTTTGACCACCCTTGCAAACACAAAAATAGAACCCATCACGTCATCATCCACCTTTACACATACACTTATATCGATTAACACTGTGAAATACCTCTCAAACTAAAAATCACTTTAAAACACACAAACATGAATCCAAGACATACACAAACTTGTAAATTGCACACTACAGAGACTCATATATGCAAACACACACATAAACATAAGAATTGAACCCATATAATCTAGCCCCAATGTCATAAATCTCATACACGTGCAATTATGTGTGAGGCAAGATCATGCCATATAAAATATATTTTCATACATCCTTAGTTAAATTTGATTAAATGTACCTTACACTAAACTTGATGACAATAAATATCAAGCTTACAATGCTCTAGGCACAATAGCCAACTTGGAATACACATAAGTGTACAAGCTAGTAATGGTAGCTTAGTTGTTGAAGACATGCAACAAAAATCAAAAGTCTATGGATCAAATCCTAGAATCATGTTCTTTATATGTGGTTTATATGATTGATTGATCTCATATTGAGCTTGAGACCGCCTTACAGGGACCCCGAGGATGACTACTCAAAAAATTTTCCTAACGCCAATTAACAAGATTCATCTCAACACGTATAGGAAGGAGGATGCTAAGATGAATTTCGCATAAATTCCAAATACTTTCATGAACAAATATGATCTAGACTTTAGACCTATACATCAACACTTTCCTTGTCAAACGTGTTACTTGTACACTAAGGAACGAATCTCCTTGATAATAACGATTATGATAGTAATAGCAACAACAACAACAATAATAGTAGTTATAATAGTTATAATAAAATAACAAAAATACATTAATAAAAGTAGAAGTTGTCAACACGCCCTCTTGTTTCCTCAAGAAATGCAAACAATTGACATAAACATAAACACATGGTGTGTGACACAAGTTATAAAATTAAGTCCCAAACCACCATTACAAACTACCAAATAATAGGCAAGCATACCTAATAGTAAAGTAGTATAGTAGAGGACTAGAGGCAAGTTAATAAGTATCATATTCACGAGAAATGATTATTGCTAATCAAAGTAACTAATTACTACTAATTTTTAAAGGGTAAAGTGAACTCATTAAATAAAACTTAGAGTACAAGATGGAGTCACGTAAAAGAAAATGATACAATCAAACGACATCTACATATTCTGCACGCTATAGAATATGTTTTCGCTGGAAAGATTTTCTCATCTGTAAATGTTTCCAATGAAAACACTTCTCAATGATCAATAAACTCGATCCACCTATTCTTTTCTTGTGGTCAATCAAGCTGGAAATGTACACCAAGAACTCTAGTTAAGCCTTCCAATTTTGACTCTTGTGTGAATCCATAAGAATGATCTCCATTTGAATTAATTACATACATACATACATTCATTCATACATACATACATACATACATACATAAATAACATTTAAAAGGAAGAATGAACAATGATTTTTGTCTTTTTCTCAAATTTATGAGGAAAATAAATTTGATAAGGGTAGGTCTCAAGTTCTATTCTTTTCTCTATCAGTTTTCCCTCTTTTTCCTTGCCATTTTCTTTCATACTCCTCGGATCTCATCTCTATTTTTCACATTTTTTTCCTTCTACATACTTTGAGTGATGTGTTCATGTTGGTCTTACTTTACCTTTTATAATTTTTATCATTTCTTTCTTCTTAGTAACTAAAATACACCTTCTAGAACCATAATAAATTATTATTTATGAAAACAAGTATCATTATTGTTAAAACTCCTTTTAAAATGATATTCTACAGTAATGTTCAATATAGTTCATACTTAATTTATAGTCCTAAGAGACTAATTTTAGTTTTTGGATCAATGGCGTCAATGGTCCAGATTGCATTTTAAAATTTTAAATGGAGTGGCATTTTCGTAATTAACATATGATGCTTTTACAAATCACATGTGATTATTTACGGAATCACCTGTGATTGAATATTAAAATTTTAGTACTATGTTTTTTACATGAACTTTATTGAACACAACTCATAGTTTAGGAAATAAATTTATAAAATATACATCTTTTAGAAATTATACTATCTAACAATTATAAGGAAATGAACGGTAACTATTCCTATGTTAGTTATATATTTTAACAGCAACAACAGATAATTGAATGTGTGTTTATTTCGGTGTATAGTAGTGTGCCTTTTAAACTCAGGACCAGAGTTCTAGCCCTTGGTTTCCTTTTTCTTCTCTTTCTTTATAATAACACATGATAGTAGTGGGAGCTGATTCATACACAATAAAATTTGTTAATACACAAAAGGTACAAGTATGTAATAATACATGATACCAGTTGATAATACATAAATTATTGTGTATAGACAATTTTTGTTGTGTTCGTAGAGTTGTAAATAAACCGAATGAACATGAACCGGGACTTTTTTGTATTCGTTCGTTTAACTTTAGCAGAATATAAACGAACACAAACGAATGAACACATATACAAATATAATACAAACACAACATTATTAGATATAAAAAAACATTAACTAGGTATATATGTGTGTGTGAAAGAGAGAGTGTGTATGTATGTATGTATGTGTATGTATACACACACACAGACACACATATATATATATATATACATATATAGATAGATATACATACATGTAAACCAACATAAAAGAAAGTTCACGAATATATATAAATGAATAAACGATATCTTTATTCGTGTTCGTTTATTTAACTAAACAAACAAAGATTTTGGTTCACGTTCGTTTGTTTATTAAATAAACAAACATATACGAACTTCCTACCAAACATTGTGTTCGTTTACAACCCTAACCTTGAATTTATCACCCTCTCTTTTTCTTTTTTCTTTTTTTTGTAACCGGTGTCTATAAACACCCCTCTTAAAAAAACTCCAATATTTTCTAAAAGTAGCAATTGCATTGAAAGGAAAACCTTCAAGTTCTTCACCAAGGAAAAAGAATCTGTCGTCGTCATTCCAGTTGCCGTCTCCAACAACGAAGATGGGGTTACCCTTCTTGCATGACTCTACCTAACACTTCACCACCATTCATAAAGTTTAAATAATCAAAACTGGTATGAATTCGAGGATTCTTAATTCTTCAATATCCACTTCGATAATTATCTAATTTCATACGTTTTCAACTTAATTTAATCATTTTATGGTTCTTATCTTTATGTACAAACAATTTATGTGCCATTTTATAGAGAAGGGATTACAATCAATGACAAACAAAGCTTTAGTAAACAACATGCATTGAGTTGCTTTCATGATTTTGCTTTGTTTATTTTTATAAACAATCTTTGATTTTTGTTGTCATTGATGCGTTAATTGATGATTTCAATGCTTGAAAGTAGGGTTCTTTAGGTTTCCAAAGCTTACACTCGAAATTGCACATGAGGTGTTTGTGTTTATGCCCCCAAAGAGTTTTGCAAGAAACCTTTTCCATTTTCTTCTCTTATTCGAATGGTGCATCAGACTCCATCTACCAAACAATTCTTTTGTGGCTTGGATAAAGTGCAGGTTGGTTGTTATAATAACATATACTCTATCATAAGGCGTGTTTATGTTTTTTCTGTCACATTACTCCGATCTTTATCCAGGTTAGTATGTTTATGCATTTGTTCACCAATTCATTTAATTGGAGTACAGGACTATAGGTATATAGAGGAATAACTAAAAAGTAAGTTCTTATGCTTGAGATATTGCTTAGCGAAAGGTATCACCATTGGCATTGTTTATGAAATTGGTTCATATTTGGTTTTCTATAGCTTATGTTGTTTTTGTTGTCGGAGCATTTTGTGATTGGATGTTAGTTTTTATATTTTCTTGATTCATATTTTTTCCCCGTCACAGCGCTCGGTTCCTACAACCTCAGTAACTAGTGCTATACCCGGCCGTTTTGCTAATATATAACATGCATGTATATATGTGCTAGTTTTGTTAATACATATAAAGTATTTGTGTAAATTTGTCGTACCTAAAAAAATATTTAAAAGATGAGAAAAAGATCATTAAGCTTAAAATAAGTTGCCAAACGTGAAAAAGATTTATGTTTACATATGACAGAACGATACATAATAAACATAAAACCAATAAGTTATTTATCCAAATACATAAAAATAAACTAACGTAACATCATATATTTTACTTTGTCTGCCTCCAACATCCTTGGCTCAATCCCGGTTAATTCCTTTCCAATCAAAATGTTCACTGAAAAAAATGGTAAATGCAATTGTAATGAATTATCTTATGGCATTGAAAATGTATACAACATAAAAAAATCAAATTCTAACTTACTTGAATCATGAATAAGTTTAACCCGAGATGCAAATATTATTGATTTATCTCTAATTGTGATGGCAAACCTAACCGGACGTATATTAGTATCATACACAATCAACCTAATAAGACCACCCCTGTTAATAAGTAAAGTATAATTAATACATTAAAAAATATTATAATAGAATATATAAAACTACCAACCATAGAACAAAAAAATTTGTAACTTATAAACATTACAAAACATACAACACGAGTATTAACTTACTTCCCATCTTTTAGAAATAACTCACAACCACCAACGTACGTAGTCGACCTCCTCTAGTAATTTTGCCAACAACATCTATAAAAATATTATTCATAATAAGACATGCAATATAAAACTATTATGTTATTTATATAGGACTATTAGTATAATCACCGAACGTATACATACCATTCATCATTTTGCGTGTAGTATGAGGAGGAACCAATAGGTAAATAGGAAAGTTGTTATCCGGCACTGCCTCAAGATTTGTTTCGTTGCTAATCACTATCTCTCACTCATTGCGGACAAAACTATAACCTTTATATCTCGGATGCTGGTCGAAAATTGGTTGCACTTGAAAATGGCGCAAAAGAAAAACTTTTCGAACCAAATCTCTGCTTTCGTATGAAGGAATCAAGTCACGGTGGACGAATGCTGCCATTTTGTTTCTCTAAAATATAAAGTGATGTTTAGTAAATACATTAGAAATGGTAATAAGTATGATAACATAGAAACCTAGATAGTTAAATAATTTACCTTCTTATCGAGTAAAAATAAATAAATCATATTTTTTTTCATTCTTCCAAACGAATTTCATGAAAACCTTTCTGAGACGACCCTCCATTTTCCTACAAGTTCATTCCATTTGCAAAATATACGATTTTATTTCAATGTATATGGTAATATTATTACAACTCATTATCATAGCTTTATAATTCATTACTAATGGATTTTACGTATATTAAAGTACTGTTTATAATAATTAGATTTTATCTTATACTTCTTGTCATAATGTTATCGGGCTTTATTTTTGTTTTTATTATTTTTGTAAAACTGCATTGTGTTTTTTTATATTATTTGAAAAAACAACTATTATTATAGACGGATAATGTTTCAGATTAATATATAAAATAATTAGACTATGTTTCACTTAAGTAAACAGTGTACGTGTATAGTCACTTTTAGATATATTATGATGTCGTTACCTTACATGATATTAATAGATGAATGATTACAAAGAATAGAATGAGTACGTATAAAGTAAAATGTGTTCATGTGTTTCAATAATCACATTAGGAATGATGAGACCATTCGAGTACTGAGTTGTTAAATAAATAATTTGAACCATAATAACTCTAAAGCATTTTATAAGTGTTTTACGATATTGTCAATAATAAAACACGTATAAATATCATAAACCGAACACTTCAAACACAATTGTAACAAATAAATAACCAAGTAGCGTAGGAAACTCTAATAAACACAAAAGTATGAAAATAAATGTCACTGTGCATATTTGGTCTCACGGCGAACCATTTCCACTCATACATATTCCATATCTGTCATATGATTGTCATCAGCTACCTCAGTCACAGTCTTATCTTCGTGCAAACTATTAGACACAATCTCACTTTTGTTGGTAGCACATGTATAAGGAGCCCCATTTTCATCGGTCGTTATAATCTTGTTAGCAATAATTTGATCTTCCACACTATCAACCTTGGTACCGGAGATCTCTTCGCATGTCTCATTAATAGTTTGCACATCCATACTTATAGCACTTCTTAGAGAACCCTTGAATTCACTTGTTTTACTGGTTGAGATTGTTCCTTTGGATGTTGAAATAAGTTGAAGTTCATCCGCCATTTTTTCCTTTTCCTCACATGTGTAGATATCACCTGCAAAAGGAGCACTAATCGAGTTTGTGGCAGATGCAGGGTCCACATTCAACTAAGGTTTTATGACATCAACCTCAACGCTAGTGCTTTCTTCACATTTCTCATTTATTGTCTATGCATCTATGACTGTAGCACTTGTACCATGACCTATATATTCACCAAATACAACAGATAATGCTGTTTCGGATCTTGGGCCCCGTTGAATTCCATCCATCGTCCTGTGCTCTTCCTCACTGACATGTGGTGGAGATGGGTTGTCAATAATTTCATCCTCGTTTTCGGTAGAAGAAGCAACGCAACATTATTTGCCATATACTCGAATTTGGATTAATGTATCTATCCAAAGCATCAATCGTGTCACCATAGTACTTAGTAACTGTAAACCTACGAACATATTTAGGTGCTAGATTGAACTTTCCAATCTTGATGCCAAGAACGACACGTCCAGCAAGCAAACTATCGAGAAAGAAATCACGGATCCAATCGGGATCACCACCAACCTGGTAAAAACATGCGTTGTAAGATAACACACATATTAAATTTAATAAGATTAGTGAGAACTAACCAACCTCCGTCATGCTCTTAGAAAGTAGTTTCTCAACCGTATATCTAACAAGCATAATTGCGTCCGAGTTGAAAAGAACACAAGTCATCTCCTCTACATTTTGTTCTCGTATAACTAACTTGTACCTACAGAAAACCCACATCAATACATATCAAGCAAACAATCGCATGTATCAAGTTGTTTGTAACTCACGTTTGATGCGGGTTCGTGACGCGACGCTTACAAAAGTCGTAATGATAACGATTATCATCTAACACCCCTTTCCTAAAACACCTTGTACAATGTATGTACTTCCAATCATTATAAAGATCCACATCAACCAAGGTGGCGTCAATGATGAACTTTGTTCCCTAACAATGATGTTCGTCAATAACATAAATGTTAGCATAAACCGTAACACTCGTGCATACTCTTTTTGTTACATACCTCCGAAACGCCATCAACCAGACGCTTGTAAATGTATGGAATACTTGTGACTCAGAAGTCAGCCGTTGCAGAAGGATCATTCGTAAAACTAACCGGATTAAATGGCCTACGAAAGCATAACTTGAAACAATAAGTAGATACTATAACATTGCAAACAGATGTAGTTATTTTAGCGTACTTAGAAAATAATACCGTTGATTATATGGTTCGGCCTGAGAAACTGGAAGGTTGAGATAGAATTGTGATGACTTCGTTGTCAATAAAACGGGTACCTCTTACGCAATTAAACATACCAATTACTAAATTATAAAAAGTTTCTAAAGATAAACTAATGATATTAGGGCAAAATATCCACAAACACTAACCATTGAAATTTTGAACCCTACAACATGTTAACACCACGACGATGTTTGTATCATTTTTTGATCTAATCACGTCATCTCTCAATTTCAAAGACGCGTCTCCTCATAACGAAAGATCCTGTTTCAAACCTCTATGTTTCCATCAAAAACCAACACCATTTAACATTGAATTGACAAAAGTAGAGATGCGTTACGTAATAGAAACTAAATATTATCTTGCATCACATATCACAATTTTTCGAAGCTGTGGATTGCAACTTTGGACCCGTCATCTAAATAGCCCCACATTTTGTTCTAAATAGCCCCACTCATGAAGAACTCCTATAACGTCTATAAATCACAAAATTCGGAATAAGAAAACTTATACCTACAAGGAAGCATAATTAAAACGTGTTCGACTGTAAGATATTAATCATTTCCGGCACGGGTATGGAGCATGTCGAATGAGACAAAATCAAAAACATACCTTTCAAACATCTGCGGCTGAATAGGTGAATCTTGTACAGATGTCGACGGTGTGAACTTGATAAAGAATGCACGATTTAAAGGTCGATATAGCGTGTTATAGTTAAGCACGGTGAATCTATGTAGCTTGTACACATAACCCTCCTTAATATAGCACTTGAATTTTTTCATAAGATTCGGAGGAACCTTAACATGAATTGATGAATGCTGAATATGAAGAAAACAATTAAACAACTAAACCAGACAAATAAGTCTCATAGATTATCATACATCAATAAATAACATATAAGAATTTACCCGTTCATCGGACAATATCATATCCAGAGAAAGAACACGATTTGTGTTTGGATTATAGGTAGTCCACACACGTGAGACCATGACATGAATATTCCACTTATCGATCATGTTAGCTAGCAAGTCATTAATATAACCATATGGAATGTTCATCTTTCCTAAGTATTAACTACAAAAAATAGAATATTATCGATAAAGAAGTAAGGGTAAAATGCAAAGATTTACACACACATATAATTATATACACACATGTATATTTATACATTTTGTGTGGTTGACAGAGAGGATGTATGTGCATACACAGAGAAGCAAATTTACCCGTACCTAACGATAAATTGTAATAAACCTCCTTATAAACAATATTCCGTGTCAGATTATTAGCACACTTTCCTCCATTGTCAATATAAAATCGAAGTCCATCGTGATAAGTGACGCGAGATGCAACAGCATAAAGTTGACCATGTGTAAATACTAGCTTCGGTAGGTAAGAAGAAACATAGTTAAATGTATGGCCTTGACTTTTGTTGATTGTCATAGCAAAACACACTTTAACTCGAAACTGTCTACGTTTAAATTGAAAGGGCCATGATGTATCAATTGGAGTCATATCAATCCTTTTGATAAATGCCTTTTCACCAACATGACTCCCGGTGATTATAGTTGCCTCAAGAACCAAACGGGTAACCTAAGTTATCAGAAGACGCGTCCCATTACATAGACCTCGTTGCAAGTTGATGTTACGAAGCAATATGACCGGGGCACCAATCTTTAATTCAAGTTTATGGTATGGTATCCCAAAGAATCTCAACGTGTTAAGAAACTCAGGCGGATACATGATTTGTATTTCTTTAAAGTTATCCGTGGTAGCACATATACTATCTGCACTAAGCAACTCATGCGTATCACCTATCATACTACCAAGAACATGGGAATTAATTTGATCAACTGCGTCATTTGTTGGACATAGAATACATCTCTCCTTTAGATAATCAATATCCCTTATTCTATTTAAAATTTCGGGAAACGTGGCTTATTCTATTTGAAATGTCAAGTTCAATGGGGATATGAAACCGCAAATGTGTTGTTCGCCCACCGGGAAGTAAAAGTGAAGCTATGTGTGAGGAGGCAACAGATAACATGATTTTACCATGTGAACGAAACGAAAAGATGATTGTCTTCCATAAGTATGTTTTACCGGGGCCTCCACTGCCATATACGAAGAACAAACCCCCGTTTTGAGCATTCGTTGCCTGCATGATATTATCATACACTGCCATTTGTTGTGGATTTAACCCACCATACAAACTAATAAACCGTGCGTGCTCATCGTTTACATTATATCTTCTCTCTTCAGGAATTAACCTATTCATTCTGCAACGACCTACGTTGATTGTAAGCAACATCCTCCGATAAATACGGAAGACTTTCTCTAACAAAGTTCATGTAATCTGTAACCGTGCAAAATAATAGTATGTTAACAAAAGCTCCCGCAGTTGATTCCCTAGTTGCCATTGGGATGCCTCTTTTATTGCGTGTATCCACTCAACATCATCACCTAACAACATTTAGTAACATCCTCAAATAATACTTCTCACCTATTGAAGGCATGTCAAAGTAAATACGACAGATGGCAAACCCACTCTGATGTGGCCTCCATTGTTTTTCCATTTCGTGCCACGTAAACCTGGTAGGAAACTCCTCATATGTAAGGATCCGACCCTCTGGATATATTTGATTTGCCATCATCCATTCAGTGAACTTAGAAATTGCAGAGGTAATCCGATCGGCCGACACTTCGTATATTCGCATTGTTTCTAAAGTAAACTATGTTCTCAACTTCTTCATGAAAAGGAAGCCTTTCGATAGCGACAGACCGATAATGCATATTAAAGCCAAATAACTTCCAACATGCCTCTATGTTCAGGCATTCCTCGATTTCGTTTTCATGTCGTAGTAGTGATCGAAAGGAGGTTCTCTTGTTCTGACCATCTATTATGACAGTTGCATAATCTGCACCTTTGTTGAGATAACTAAAAGATACTTGATCAGTGATCCCTGGTTACACCATTCAAAATTAATGGCAACCATACTTGACAACTAAATCGAGGTTACGTGGAACAACAAAATGGTTGTTAGGCATGATATCATGCCGTCCAACTTTTGCCCTCCTTCCATTATTCGATCTTCTATAACGGGGCCACCCATGAGACCTAATGAATGTTTCCTCACAGTATTCCTTGGGGTATCCTTTTTTGCACCTATTTTTGTCCTGGTCCATGCATGGACTTGAACGATTAAGATCTCCACATGGTCCGTGCATCATGTGAGTACGGATAGCTTCAAACCCTACAGGGTCATTCTCTTCGGACAGAAGCTCCGCGGATATGACATGGTCAATCCTCTCGGGTGACGAAATCTTATCATCTTCATGTAGAAATATGATAGCATGACAATGTGGCAATCCATGCTTCTGGAACTCAATTGAATACATAACTACACCTCAAAAAATCATTATGAAAAAACAGTATAATCTTAAAAAACTAAAGTATTTAAAAAATATATTACCAGCTTTCACACGTCCAAACTGATTTTTTTTCTTTATATCCTCCATAAGTTTGTCTAGTTTGTTCTTGAACATATGTGTAATGATATCTGGTCTAGCAACATTTTCTGGTTGATCTGGTACACTATTTTGGAAATGACGTTAAAAATCTCAGGCCACCGTGGATTACACGTCATCGTTAAAAAAAGATTCGGAGCTCCTGCCCAATGGCATATAGCCATTGCATCGTGATACTTTTGTATCAAGTGTCTAGGTCCACCGGTGAATGATGAAGGCAAGATTACTCTTTGACCAATAGAGTCATGATTAGTCTCCCCGTTAGCAATGTGATCATGCAAACCATTGTATACTTCTGAACGAATCGTATCTTGGTTTCTTTTGTACCAATCAAGATCATGATCAAGAACGGCAGTATAAGCATCGACAATATACGTGTGAAACAAACGACCAGCATTGTGTAATTGATGTGCGTATAGTGTACGCGTTTTAAATTTATAAATGTGAGTTATTTAGCATGACTACAACACAAATAGGCAAGAGAACCTAATCGTATCGTAGTATAGTAAATAAGTACGGGTGTCGAACACAAGAGGAACGAGTATGATTTTGAATACAACTGTACTAATTAAATATTAAACTAATCAAAGCAGTAAAAGGGGGATTTAGAATCTTAACAATAAAGATTCAAACTTTATACTCCAACTTACCACTAACACTATCAATCACTCAAAATCAAACCAAGAACGAAAAAAGCAAAGATCTTTTTGGATTAAACTTATCAAATTAAAGCCTTCCCTCCCTAGATTCAATTTCAAGGTTTGACAAAATAATGTCTCTGAGGTCTCAACCAATGATTCGTTTCCTTTACTCACATCCTTTGACATTGTATTATTAGGATTTTTACATTCTGAAATCTTCCTAGAGGATGATTCAATAGAAGGAATAATTGATTCTTTTGAGTGGGAACTTTTGCTTCTAACAAATTTATTTGTGAACACATTTTTGCCTTTAACAGTTTTGTGAAAAGTCTGTGGCAAAGTGTTAGCTTTGTCTAAGATATTAAGGTTCTTATTAGAATCAACATAGTTAGCATCCTTAGAGTAATTTTCACCAATAATAGCTTGAACTTGTTTGGGTATATACTCTATGACACACTGAGTGGTCTTTTCTGCAGATACACACCAAGACTTTACTACTTTTTGGAGATCATTAAACTTTTTGGTTGCTTCACTAGTTTCTGTTACTAAGATCTCATTATTGATTAGCTAGTTCCTCATTTAAGATTGTTATTTTCTTAAGTTTCTCATCCTTAAGAATTAAGTTTTTTTTAGTGATTCTACTTCTAGTTTTAGCTTCTTCTCTCTTTGAATAGCAGACTGGAAATCAATACACAAGTAATCAAACATAGCATTCTTCTCATTATCATCATAGTTAATAAATTTTCCAACCTGATACATAGAAGAAGGATCCCAGTTGGTAGTTGAACAAGCTTTTGCAGCCTTTTTCATGTCTTCATCAAAGAAACTACCATCATTGTTGTTGGCCATAATGTAGAACTGAGTAGAGATCACCTCATCTTCATCTGAGGAGAGATCTTCTTCTGCCCAATCTTCTTCTTCAGCAACAAGAACTTGGCCTTGGGCTTTCTTCTTCTACTTCTTGTCAAGGACAGCAACAAGGAGTTTCTTATACTTGGCTTCATAATCAATTTTGCCCTCCTGCTTTTGCACAGATGAAGAACCAGTGTTATATTTGGACTTACAGTCACCTGGCTATGTGGCCAATCTTGCCACACTTATAACACTCTGCTGTGGAGGCATCAAATGTAGATTTGGGCTTGACAAACTTTGATGACCTCTTGTTGAACCTCTTGACACCCTTTCCCTTCTTGAAAGGTTTGAACTTCTTAACCAGCATTGCTACACCTTCAACTAACTCCTCCAAGTTACTCTCCTCACAACCATTCTCTTCATCACTTTCTCTAGCACTCTCCACTTCATCTCCTTCTTCATCAGAACCAGAATCAATAGCTGCAAAGCTTCTCATCTTTGTATCTCTAGATACAAGGGCAGTTGGTGCAACTTTCACGACCTCCTTCATCTCCTTGGATGACAACTTCCTTTGTTTGACTAATTACTCATGGTTTAGTAAGTTACCATAGAGAGCAACCAGAGACATTACCTTTATCTTCTCACTATGTCTTAGAACAGTGACAAAGTGATCCCATGTTTTAGGGAGGGAGTCTAGAAACTTCTTCACCAAAACAAAGTTGCTCTTGGTTATGTCTGTCCTCTTCAAGTCATTAACTAGGCAGTTAAACCTGGTGTATGTCTGTGTAAGACTCTCACCTTTCTGAGCAAAGAAGAATTCATACTCTCTGTTGAGGAGGAGCTTCTTGTTCTCCTTCACCTCTTCAATCCCTTCATATGCAACTGCGAGTGTATCTAACAACTCTTTAGCAGAAGTACAGTTAAGCACTTGATGATAGATCTCATTGGGTAGTGCAGAGACAAGAGCTGATCTAGCCTTAACATCTAGGCTAACCAACCTCTTATCTTCTTCTGTCCACAGATGCATGGGTTTAGTTATGATTCTTTCTGTTGTAGAGGTTTGATCTTCAGATTCTGATGGAATGGATAACACTGATGTTGGAACATAAGGACCATCAGTGACTATTTCAAGCATTTGGATATCAAGGTGGATAAGAAAAGATGTGCTCTACTTTTCCACATGGAGAAATTTTCTGCATCAAACATGGGACATCTTGTTAAAGACCCGGTGTATGAGATATTCATGTTGTTTGCTGATGAGGCCATTTTGAAAGAGATAGAAACAGTTGTAGAGTAAGCAAAACAGATCTAGATATTAATTATCTAACCTGCTCTGATACCTGTTGTTAGTCCCAAATTGAGTACACAACAACAAATGTTTGTAGAAGGGGGGGTTGAATACAAACTTTATCTTTAAAAATTTAAAAGACACACCGATATACTTTTATATAATTCTTATTGATATTGAATCATGAATTACATGTACTAGAAGCGGAAATTCTACGTACAATAAAAGGTGGCAAACTATTTGTCTAACACATAGACAAGCTAACTCTAAAACAACTAATGTATATAGAGTGTTCAACACATGAACAAGTTTGATTCTTCACAATGCTTAAACTCTACGAATTTCTCAACTGATGATATTTTCTTTTCTGTGGAGTAGAGACTTCACTGTGTTGTATATTTTGCATGTCCACCATGCATGAGTATATATAGAGATCTTGGTGTATCCGATTGCATGAAGGTAGGAGACAAAGAGGATGTGGAAATATAATATTTTATTTGTAAAGGCAGTGAGTGAAAAGTAAAGTTACTTTAATCAATAGTTTGATAAAAGTAATTGTACTTTTCTGCAAAAGTGCAACCCACTCACAATATAAAATATTAAAACCCACATCTACTGTCATGTAGAAGTTTCTTTCCCTTTCCATGCTTGTACTTTAATCAACACCATGCTTCTGTTTGATTTGACTTTACCAAGTATGGGATTGCCAGCCATACTTAGTTGTTTGAACAAATCTTCAAGATCTTCGTCTGTTTGAGGTATCATTATCCTTTTCCAGAGGATAAGATTAAACCTTTTTCTCTCATACTTGATCCAAAAAGTGCATATTTACTTAACAACACATGTTCTGCCTTTTACATATGACTTACAATTTGAAAAGATAGTGCAGATTTGACATTTTGCACGACACAGCTAACAGATTGTACTAGGAACTCTGAATTTCACTACTCAGTTCACAAAACATATCCGTTGATCACTTTTTGCTAGGACTCAGTTGATACATATTGCTCAGCTGATCATATAGATGCTCAGTTGATCAATAGTAAACTTAGGAGGACATAAGCTCATGTATTTGTATGATCAGTTGATCAAGAATGCTCAGCTGATCATTCAAATACATCAGTTTATGTGGAGAGATGACTTGTGTAAAAGAAGACTTACTTAGCTGATGCTCTAGGCCTCAGCTGATCAATTTGTTCACTCAGCTGATGGAGTAGCTGAGCAAAGTCCTTGCTCAGCTAATGGTGTAGGCACTCAGCTGATCAACTTTATTCACTCAGCCGATGGTCTTCTTTACTTGTTTTCTTCATCTGATGCTCCTTGGCTGATACTTTGAGTAGGATCTGATGGTGTTCCATGCTTGGCATATTTTTACATAATCTGATTCAAACAACACATTTTTGAATTCTTTCTAAGTCATACTGAATGTAGGGTTTGGTTATCATCAAAATCTATGTTTTAGGATAGGCAGAGTTGATTATTAGGGTGAAGTGATTATCTCCCCAACACCAACTTACCACTAACACTATAAATCACTCAAAAGCAAACCAAGAACGACAAAAGCAAAGATCTTTTTGGATTAAACTTATCAAATTAAATCCTTCTCTCCCTGGATTCGATTTCTACTTTTCACTACATTTAATTTCCAATTAATCGTGCAATGAACATTTGTTTCATCTCATACCAATTTCTATAATGGATAGACTCTTGGTCCAAAGTCTAACCCTATAATCATGCATTTATTCAATTCTATGGTCAAGAAATCATTTAAATGCATAATTGGACGTGTTTAAGTTCGTGTCAAACAAGACTCAACCTTTAACAATTGTTTTAGTTATTAAATTGTTAAATTGACAAATAAAGGTCATTACATGCGAATCATACACATTAAAGTTCCATTCTTGATTATCTAAGCCTAGGGTTTGATCTACCACTAGTCAAGATTAATTATTGATCCTAATTAATCATGATAAAATCAATAAAAACAGTTGGTCCTCTAATTTTTATAAAGTCAGAATATAAATAATCAAAAAACATATTCTTAAACACATATGGATCATTGGTAAGCTTATAAGACAAATTATGAGATAAAAACATGTTCTAATAAATGGAAATCAAACATATTTATGAAGTATCATCTCCTCTAGGGAGGAAAACAAGAAAACTAGTCAATCACAGTCATATCAAGCTTCTGGAAGTAATAAATAAACATTAGAAACAAGGGAAGAATGATAAAACCGTAAAAGCAAAGATTCCTAGCCACTTTAATCTCCAAATTAAGCTCCAATCCTTCAAAATAAGCTCCACTGCTCCTGGAATGTCTTCTGGACGTGATTTGGCAGTATCTGGGTAGAAGAAATTGGGTGGTTAACCCCAAACAGATCTGGAGTCGTGTTTAAATAGATTTCTGAAAACAAGGGCGTCGCGTCGCGACAGGTGAGTTTAACGCGATCCAAAACTCTTTTAAAAATTTGAATTCTGACGTGATCTGACACGTCACGCGCGACCCAGGAAACCATTGAAGATAATTAAGTATCTTTTACTTATTTACGAACAATAACAGACTAAAATAAAACAGATATTGCTTAAAATATATATCTAAATTTTGCGATATCAGTAATGTTTTAGCTTCGCCCACTCTGTCTTGTAGACGAAAACAATAAAATTCCCTCAAACTCATGTACTTTCTTCTAACAGATTGGGAAACATTCAAAGGTATATATAAACGAAATCTATCTTCTCCATAAGGAAAAAGCAACGGATATTGTAAGGCCATAAAACTTGGGTGTAACTCAGTAATACGCTTAATTGAATTACGACGTTGCTCACCACCTCGTGATTCAACAATCACATCACGCGAGTCTGTTGGATTACCATCACCTGAAATAAGTGCGGCCACCTCTGAAGCAGTTGGTAAGTTGTATTGTCTCCTATCCCTCTGACGTGTGCTAATCAATTGAATAGTGACATACTGCATCGAGGAATCCCTAAATTATTCTCTTGCCATCCTAAATGACTGCACTAGCGGGTCATGCTCGTCAAGCATTCTTATCAGATCTTGAACTAACGAACACATAATGGGCGCATCAGCACTATGAGATGTTCTGTTTAACGCGTATAGCCAGTTATCGACCTCATGCTCAGTATCATAAATGTATAACCGGGCAAATCTAGGTCGTCCATCCTCGTGCAATGGTAACAAAGTCCCAATACGGTGATGGTTATGCCCGTTCAAACGAAATGTGTATGGCCCCAAGACCATTGTTTACATCCTTATGTATGTTTCCCCCAGTTGAAGTGAATGAAAACATCGCGCATAAAACCTTCATATTCTTTCTAAATACCTTTGCACGATCTCCACCATTATATTCCATTAATTCTTTTAATAGTTGCGGTGGTTGGAGAAGCAACGGCAACCGAACTTTTCCTTCACCACAACACGTAGAGAATCGTGGATTAGACATGGAAGAACGTCTTATTGTTCGCTCACCATACCAAAACTTTGCTCCGCAACGTGCACATGTGTGATCCGCATTCCCCGAATCTAAGTACTCAGTTAGAAGAAGGGGTCGACCAATTAATGCTTGGTCCATTTTGGCTGACAATGGAGATAAAGGTGCATTTACAGCTGATTGGCCGGTAAGATGGACGGGGGTACCATTATCTCCAACAACTGTTGTTGATGAAAATATGAGTTGAGGTGTTTGATGGGGAGGCTTGAACATTTGATTACCATGTAAAGTCACGCCTGTAACCCAAGCATTACTAAACAAAGAGTGTATAATTTGATCGTAATGGAGGAATAAAGGTATTAATTGGACTCACTTGATAAAGATGAAGAACGATTAAGCGGATTTGAATCATGTGGAACATATAAACGGTTTTCACTAACACGAGGTCTAACATTGCGATTGTTCGGTTGTCGGGGTCTACCCGGACGTCGTAGCAGTTGAACTACAATATCACCATTTGGCAGACGAGTTATACCCGGAGGTCATGATCGCGGAACTTCAATATTTCTTCTAGCGTTATGAAGAATAGAAAGAGGGGGTCGACCTCGATGTCGTACCAGCTGAGCTACAGTATTGTGGTTTGCAACACAAACTTGTGTGACATCATTTATTTGGGTCTGCTAGGAACTGAAAGCTGCTTCGCTTACATAGGGACATCTTGTAGATTGTATTGATGGTGTAGGTTGATGTAAACCATTTAAAGTATTAATATTATGTATGCCCTCCACATGTATGCTTCCCGAGCATGATAATTGAGCAATTCGAGAAACATTAGGCATAGGTAAATGAGTTCTATAGTCATGTAAATCATTGTGTTCATCAAGTGTAGCTCTATTAGGATCACAATTTTCGTTTCGGCTGTGTATCATGATGTTTAGGTACAATCCCTATCAATATTTGTTTAAAGAAAAGATAATAAAGACTTAGTTAACACTCCTACAACATAACACATAATGAATCAACATTTCTGTTATTTGTTATGATAATCAAGCAATTAAATATTTTATTTATAACAATTTGATTCGTTTTTATTTTTTGTTAAGTGTCTTGTAATCATTTGATTGATTTAGAAACATCTTGAATTCTTATAATTTATTATCTTTTACATTCTTATTTTTTGAGTCTTATAATCATTTATATTTTTACAACTGTTTACTATTTGTTATTTTTTAAAATGACCCGTAAATCATACGGGATCTAATATAGTTAGTTAATAAAATATTAAATTACAATTAATTATTATAATATGGTTTATATTATAAGATTATATTATAAAATTGATTATTATAAGGTTACATTGTTATATTATAAATTAATAAAGAATATGATATTAAGACATTTAATAAAATTTTTAAGCTTAATAATCTTCACCAAACCCATATTATAACCAAGCCCATATTTATAAGACCTAAACATTTCTAGTCTTCTACATATTCTCACTTTTATGTAAACCCTAAAATCTTTACATCTTCACTCTTATTTCAAAACCCCATCACTGTATCTCATAAAACCCTAGCCGCCTACGGTACATCGACCTCTCCAGATTCTCTTCAAACCCTCTCCACCGCCACAAATTCAAACAACATCTACTTGTTCATCGCCGGCAACGACTATGGACTAAGCTATTGTATAAAATATAAATATAGCAAGATGATAAACCTTTTTTCTGGTTTTATAGATATTATTCTAAAACATTTAATTTAATTTTAGTTTATATATTGGTATTTTGTAGGTTAGAATTTAATTTACTTAATTTATTTTATAATATATTAATTTAAAAATTTTAGTTATCAAGTCAAGATATACTATAACAAACATCTAATATACTTTATTTAGTTTCAGGTTTTCATTTAGTTATATATAATATTAAATTGTTAATTTTAGCATTTTTTAAAATTAAAAAAAAGATATTTAACGCTTGTTGTATAATATAATATTGAAAATAAAAAATAGAAATAGAAATAAATAAATCTTTTAGGAACAATTTTAGTTTAGTCTAGTTTATGGATAAAGTCATAAAACACAAGAGCAAACTGCATTGAAGTTAAACTAACTCCAACTATATTAATACGGAATAATTGTTTAGTACAATATATTTTTAAAATCTATTAGTGTATGTAACATTTTAATTATAGAGTTGTATTTAATAAAGTTCATGTAAAAACCGCAGAACTAAAATTTTAATATTCAATCACAATGATTCGGTATAAAAGCACATGTGATTTGTAAAAGCATTACATATGAATTACGAAAAATTACAAAAATGTTACTCTGCACAAATTTTTAAAATACAATCTGGATCATTGATGTAATTGATCCAAAGATGAAAATTAGTCCCTTAGGACTATTAATTAATTATAAACTATATTAAACATATTTCTTTATTTATAATCGGTTAGTACTTATTACCTCTTTTTGTTTTTTTTATAAAAGTTTCAAACTAAAAGAAAAACACTATTAGAATTTGTTCAATAAATACGGTTCTCTTTAATGAGTTTAACTAAATAATGCAGGCATCATTTTTAATCCACCGAAGGCCTAGGAAGACTTCTTTAAAACCATCCTCTTTGAAGAAAACCCTAGCCCTTGCTCTCAAAACCCTAGCCGCTCACACTATTTTAATTCCATCCCACCTTCTTACCCATGAGCTTCATCTCCTTCATAGAGCAGCGCACCCACCTACACCTTGCTCTCAAAACCCTAGCCTCCGCTATCTTTGTCGCACCACTATCTTGAGCGGCACACCCAGCTACACCTTCGTTGCCCATCTTGAATACTAATGCCAGATCGTTGCTGTTCCCATCACCAAGAAACGTAGCCCCAATATTTCAATAAACCAGCTCCATCTTCTCCAAAAATCTTGCCCCAAACCTTCAAAGTTTTCATCTCTGCCTATGCCTCCATGGAACACCGAACTCAGCCTCCACCATGTGTCAGATCGTCACCATCCACAACTATTAAAGAGTCAAAAACCGTAGGTAGACTTAAACACACGGCACGATTTTTTTGAGAGAAATCTGTAAGTATCCCTAAATCTATGTCTCTATTCAACATATACTCTATGATTCGTGTTGTTTCCTCATAAATGTAGTGAGATAAGTCTTTATTTATACATATTGCTACATATATCAACAACTCACTGCCTTTTTTGATAGATCCGGGCTTGAAAACTCGTGTACCTAATTCTATTTTGATGCTTGTCGTATTTTGTACCAGATCTATGCTTTAGGAAGTGTATAATCGTATTTTCTTTAAGTTGTGTGGGTCAGAAGATTTGATATCAAGTCATGATTAGTTTTTGCGTGTCTTGATGTGAGTTTAGTGGTAGCGTTCTTAACGTTCATTTTCACTAAAGTTAATCATATGTTTCTAAAGCAAATAAATGTATGTAATACTCTAATTTTTGGTAGAGAATGTGATGGTGATTGGACCTAGCTGTTGTGGTGGGATTAAAGGGCTCATATTCATCCCCCATGATGGAACCACTGCTAGGTATGTTGGTATTTTTTTTAAAAAACAAACATAATAACAAATTAATAAATTATATACAACTCCATGATATACCTATCGTTTGGATAATCCCAAAGATATTATATAGACTGAGTCCCATTTTCTTTTTTATCAATCTATCAACGTTTTCACGTTGCTCTTCCTAGTATATATTATGGGGTTTGTTCATTTCCCTTTTATAAAACTTCATATTGTTTACCAATCTTTGAAATGACCATGTAGATTTAGGTATTCAAATAAAAACCCAAGCTTTCATAAAAGTAATTTTCCTGAAATTTTTGTGGTATTATTTAAAGTATTTATGTGTTGCCATTATTTATTATTGGGGAATGACAAGTTTTATGTTGTTTTAGTTTATGATTGGTGTGTTCTTTAGATCTAGTGTGGTTTTTATTGATGTTTGTAGCAGGTTATATTTAGGTAGATTCATCACTACTAACCATAAATTCGTTTTGTATGTGTAAGTATTTAAACACTCAATAATCAAAGTCCTCTGGCCAAAAACATGCATAATTCTAAAATGCATGGACATTATGGTAATTTTGTGATCAATATATGCATGGACGTACAGTAAGTTGTTCTGAATTTAATCAATATAAAAATAACTGAAGTGTGATTAGTATTTTAGTTTATTACATTTCGGTTCTTAGTTTTACATACATAAGTGAAGTGTAATTTTGTGATCAATATGTGCATGGACAGTAAGCTATTTTGAATTTAATCAATATAAAAATAACTGAAGTGTGATCATTATTTTAGTTTATTACATTTCCGTTCTCAGTTTTACATACATAAGTGAAGTGTAATTTTTTGATCAATATATGCATGGACAGTAAGCTGTTTTGAATTTAATCAATATAATGGAATGCTTTAGGCTTTGTGGGAATCAAAAAGGCAATGGATTATACTATCTCACTGGTTGGTGGCATTTTGATAATTCTTTGTATCATATTTGAGAGATGTGCATACTCTTATTGTGTGTGTAAGAATGGGTAAAATTCTGTCAAATGGGGTACTAATATAAATGGAATTATTGGTTGGTATAATGATAAAGTTTGGGATGGTAATATGCTGAGTTTATGATTGAGATACTTATAAAGTTTGGGATGGTACTTGTGTAAATTTGTTAGTATTAATATTAATCCAGATGCACATAGGCTCTATTGCTAAAAATTACAAAAGTAGTGAATAGAAGTTAGTACCGGAACCAATATTTTTGGTAGAAATTATGACATGTTCTTCATTCGTAAATTTTGTGATAATTTCTTGGGATTTGATTTTCTTTGTTCTTCATTCATAAATTTTGTGATAATTTCTTGGGATTTGATTTTCTTTATTATCAGGTAATGTTTAGCTTTGGTGTAATTTGATGAACACCCAAATTTGGGTAGCTTGTGTGTAGCTATTAACTGCTGAGTTGTTTTGTTGTTATTATTATTATTATTATTCAAAGTTGGAATTTTTGGAACTTTTTCAAAGACTTGACCTAACACTTAAAGTATATTGAACACCGCCCCTTGTCAAGGTTCCATACTTCCATTAAACATACAATGTACTAAAGATAAAAGCAACAAAAACACTATGAATGGTGGCCATGAACCATGCAATACTGAGACTAATCATAACTACCATATGAAGACTTGAAAACACAGTAAAATTGAAAACACAATAAACCTAAAAACTAACATGTGCTTCTTTTGGTGCGATGATTTATGCTATATTCCTAGAAACCGCAGATTTCTATGAAACAGAAAAGTACTAAAAAATTACCTCGCCATTGATAATGGAAATAAACATGATTTATAATTACGTAATAAAGTTACCTTCTTGCTGAAGATTTTTGAGTCTGTAGCAAAGAAGAAAAAAAAGAATCCTAGAATAAAAAGGGGGTTATATAGCACATAGCTGCCCCTTATTTAGTACATACTCTAAAACTGCCCATTACCCCTACATTTCAGCAGGAGTTAAGTTTCCTTCACCTATTCTTATAAAACTTAACGTTTCTGTGATTATGGTTATAAAATTTACTGTAGTTATAAATATATATATATACACATATATATATATTAACTAATAATAATAAAAGTTGCATAATGTTACTAAAAATCAAAACTTTTTAGTAAAACAATATGACTCATGTTCTGAAGAAGCTAAACTAATATAAAATTTATTACCATAACTCTATATATAAGAATATAAATAAAACCGGATTATATTAAAACAAATTATATAAGTATTTGATCTGTTTTTATAAAAACCGATTATATGAATACATAAGTACATATATGTGAGATGTTTTTATAAAAGCATACAGATAATTATAATAATTTTTCGAGTTGTTTGTATAAAACCAGAAATTTTGTGCAAGCAAAAATTAGTGAATAATCAGTCTATAAGGTAAGATTACTTTGGGGAGATAATCACTTCACCCTAATAATCAACTCTGCCTATTCTAAAACGTAGAATTTGATGATAACAAAACCCTACATTCAGTATGACTTAGAAAGTATTCAAACATGTGTTGTTTGAATCAGATTCTGAAAAATATGTTAAGTATGGAACCATCAGCTGAGTATCAGCCTCTACTCAAAATATTAGCCAAGGAACATTAGTTAATAAGTATCAGATGAAGAAAACAAGTGTAGAAGACCATCAACTAAGGAAAATGAACTATCAGCTGAGTAAAGAAATTCGATCAGCTGAGTGATTATACCATCAACAGAGCAAGGACATCAACTGAGTGGACATTGGATAAGCTGAGGCCCAGAGCATGAGCTAAGTAAGTCTTTCTAAACACAAGTCATCTTCCTACATAAACTGATGTATTTAAATGATCAGCTAGGCATTCTTGATCAACTGATCATATCAATACATAAGCTTATGTCTTCTTAAGTAACTATTGATCAACTGAGCATCTATATGATCAGCTGAGCAATATGTATTAACTGAGTCCTAGCAAAAATTGATCAGCTGATCTATCTTCTCAACTGAGTTGTGAAATTTAAAGTTCCTATTACTTTTTGTTAGCTAAGTCCAGCAAAATGTCAAATCTGCTCTATCTTTCATATTGTAAAAAACATATGTAAAAGGCGGAACATGTGTTGTTCTATTATGCCTTAGATCTTTGTTTGTAAAAGTACAAAGCATATTTTGGATCAAGTATGAGACAAAAAGGTTTGATCTTATCCTCTGGCAAAGGAGAAAGATACCTCAAACAGACGAAGATCTCGAAGATTTGTTTCAACAACTAAGTATGGCTGGCAATCCCATACTTGGTAAAGTCAAATCAAGAAGAAGCATGGTTGTTGTTTAAAGTACAATCATGGAAAGAGAAAGACAGTTCTACACGGCAGAAGATGTGGGTTTTAATATTTTTTATTGAGTGGGTTGCACTTTTTCAGAAAAGTACAATTACTTTTATCAAACAGTTGATTAAAGTAACTTTACTTTTCACCCACTACCTTTACAATTAAAATATTATATTTCCACACACTTTTTGTCTCCCTCCTTTATACAACCGGACACGCCAAGACTTCTATAAATATACATGCATGGTGGACATGCAAAATATCTTATCATCCGAAAAAGATCAAGCTTCTACACAACACAAAGAAATCTCATTAGTTGAGAAAAATTCGTAGAGTTTAAGCATTGTGTAGAACCAAACTTGTTCATGTGTTGAAGACTTGATACGCGAATATCAGTCTTAAATTTAAACACTAATCTAACCGTATTTGACTGACACACTAACGGGCAAGCGCACCCGATCGTATAGCGGTAAACCAGGTAAGACCAGGATCGTCTCCACAGGAACAGTTATAGAATATACTATATAGAAACAATTTCAAGAAGTTAAAATCAATTGACAGAGATGTATTCACCAATGATTCACTCCCCCTACGTTCAATTTGTTATAAACATAGATAATATGACAAGTTTCTAAGGACGTATGAACCAACAACCATTAGTCCGACTAATCCGATTACGACTTAACCTTTCCAAAACACACTTAACTCTCGTTGTATGGTGAATTGAACTCAAACTTTTATCTATGGTATTACTGAATAATCTTTACCCTCATTGTCTCAGAAAAGTTATCTATCCTATTGAATGCAAACGTCATTATCTCAGAACAAGCAAACAATAATCCAGAAGAAAATACACATGCAAGTCATTGTCTCTGAGCATGCACAAATTATATCTAACAGATTACTTAGCAAAAGTTAAGATCAAAAACTCAAGGTTCGTGATTAAGCATAAACAAAACCAGATCATATATTAGAAATAAAGATTACAAATCAAAAGCTAGGGTTCGTTCATCACGGTAAATACAAGAGAGGTCTAACTCATAGACAAATTAGAAAACAAAAACAAAGAAAAACAAAAATTGCAAACCATTATAGACTGATGGTAGCAACCCAAGTTAACCCTGCAGAAGTTGTAGCCTCTCCTCTCCATCACTGATTGCCTCTCTAAAAAATATCGCATCCTTCTTTTGTCGTCGACTGCAGCTTTTCGAATTATATATTTTTATCTATGCGCAGCCGCCATTTTTTTATAAGATATATATTTTCCCCCCGTTAATCCCCTAGTTCCTTCTATTATTTGATAAGAAGCCCACATGAATTATTCCTGCCCCATTTACTTTCTCAATTAATTAGAACGTCAGCCGCCATATATGTGAAATATCTTTTACTTTGTAATTCAACCACCATCAACTTTATGTTCTTCCCTTCTTTTCTTGTTCGCTGCCTTTCCCCCAATTTGAGAAGCCCATGTCATATTTTCCTTTTAATTGTGTTGGGCTTCATGACCCATATAATTGTTCATTCATCTTTTTTTTACTTCTGTTTATTGGCCCAATTAAATATCAAAATCATAATATTATTGTAGCCTCTTTTGTGTAATTACCGTAGATTTTTGAATCACCTCGTTTCGAGTTCGTATGAGTGAGATACGACCAAAACATTGAAGATGTATCAACTTTGTTAGCTTTACTCAATTTATCTCTTTTCTTCATCATTTCTCATCAAATTCTCTATTATAATAAATTAAGTAGATAATTAACCTAATTCATCATAATAATTCAATCAAAGAAT
Organism: Dittrichia graveolens; assembly: GCA_038502395.1. NCBI lineage: Eukaryota > Viridiplantae > Streptophyta > Magnoliopsida > Asterales > Asteraceae > Dittrichia > Dittrichia graveolens. The sequence continues at coordinate 70,843,451 of JARJIL010000006.1, forward strand.
AAGATATCAGATATAAATAATATGTATATTTTAGAGGATATCAACACTCTTCAAACATTAGTTGTTTTAGAGTTAGTTTGTCTATGTGTTAGACAAATTGATTGCCACCTTTTACTGTACTTCGAATTTCCGCTTCTAGTACATGTAATTCTTGATTCATAATCAATACGAATTATATAAAAGTATAATGGTGTCTCTTTAATTTTAAAAAGCTAAAGTTTGTATTCAACCCCCCTTTCTACAAACATTTGTTGTTGCGTACTCAATCTGGGACTAATAATTACATACTTAACGCTTGAGCCTAATGTACAAATGTCAGCCCAAAATGAAATATAAGTACATTTAAAGTGTCTGTATACAAACAAATTAATAAATATAATAAGTATATGATCTATTTTTATAAAAACAGATTCTTATATATATATATATATAAGTATCTATCTTGAATATAACAAAAATAGATTATCAGTCTATAAGGTAAGATTACATACTTAAACACTTGAGCCTAATGTACATTTAAACTGTCTATATACAAAAAGATTAATAAATATAATAAGTATATGATCTGTTTTTATAAAAACAAATTATATATATATATATATAAGTATCTATCTTGAATATTACAAAAACATATTATGTTAGTCCCAGATTGAGTACACAACAACAAATTTTTGTAGAAGGGAGAGTTGAATACAAACTTTAGCTTTTAAAAATTCAAGACACACCATTATACTTTTATATAATTCTTATTAATTTTGAATCAAGAATTACATGTACTAGAAGCGGAAATTCTAAGTACAATAAAAGGTGGAAATCAATTTGTTTAACACGTAGAGAAGCTAACTCTAAAACAACTAATGTATAAAGAGTGTTCGATATTTGAACAAGTTTAGTTCTACACAATGCTTAATCTCTACGAATTTATCTCAACTAATGAGATTGCTTTGTGTTGTGTAGAAGCTTCACACTTTGGCATGTTCTTCATGCATGCATATATATAGAAGTCTTGACGTATTCGGTTGCATGAAGGAAGGAGACAAGGAGTATGTGGAAATATAATATTTTAATTATGAAGGTAGTGGGTGAAAAGTAAAGTTACTTTATCAACTGTTTGATAAAAGTAATTGTACTTTTCTGAAAAAGTGCAACCCACTCACAATATAAAATATTAAAACCCACATCTTCTGTCGTGTAGAACTTTCTTTCCCTTTCCATGCTTGTACTTTAGCCAACAGCCATGCTTCTTCTTGATTTGACTTTACCAAGTATGGGATTGCCAACCATACTTAGTTTTTGAAAAAAATCTTCAAGATCTTCGTCTGTTTGAGTTATCTTTCTCCTTTCTAGAGGATAAGATCAAACCTTTTTGTCTCATACTTGATCCAAAAAGTGCTTTTTACTTTTAGAAACAAAGATCTAAGGCATAAAAGAACAACACATGTTCTGCCTTTTACATATGACATTTACAATCTGAAAGATAGAGCAGATTTGACATTTTGCTCGACTCAGCTAACAGAAAGTACTAGGTACTTTAAATTTCACTACTCAGTTGACAAATTATATCAGTTGATCAATTTTTGCTAGGACTGAGTTGATACATATTGCTCAGCTGATCATATGGATGCTCAGTTGATCAATAGTTATCTTATGAGGACATAAGCTCATGTATTGATATGATCAGTTGATCAAGAATGCTCAGCTGATCATTTAAATACATCAGTTTATGTAGAGAGATAACTTGTGTTAGAAAAACTTACTTAGCTGATGCTCTGGGCCTCAGTTTATCCAATGTTCACTCAGCTGATGGTGTAGGCACTCAGCTGATCGAATTCCTTCACTCAGCTGATAGATCACTTTCCTCAGCTGATGGTCTTCTTCACTTGTTTTCTTCATCTGATGCTCCTTAGCTGACATCCCTTGGCTGATACTTTGAGTAGGATCTGATACTCAACTGACCACAGTTCCATACTTAGCATATTTTCCAGAATCTGATCCAAACAACACATATTTGAATTCTTTCTAAGTCATACTGAGTGTAGGGTTTGGTTATCATCAAATTCTATGTTTTAGGATAGGCAGAGTTAATTATTAGGGTGAAGTGATTATCTCCCCAACAATCTCCCCCTATTCGATGATGATAAAACCTTTTTTAGTTTGAAGAATCAGTTTGACTTCGAATACAAAATATTTAAACTTTTAAGTACATTTGGCTACCTAGCTATCTGCTTTTGGTAGCTTTTTTTATTTGAACCTTGTTCTGTTTTTGGTTTCTTTTCTAGTGTTCCATTTTGTTCTGTTTTTGTGAAATCTTTTTCTTTGTTGTACCATTTTGTACTGTTTATGTGGTATCTTTTCATTTTTCCATTTTTATATATTTTGATTTTCTGATTTACATAAATCATCACTTGAAATAACATAATAAAGGAAAGTACAGAAGTAATTACAAAAGATCTAGTATGAACTAGTCTAAACAGAATTTACAATGTATATACAATCAACTAGAGTAATTAACAATTCCTCAAAGATAGATCAGTCTTCAATCCCACCGTTCTTCTTCTTTGACTTCAAAGGCTTTGGCACGAGGATCTGCTTCAGCTAAGACTTCACATTGGGCTTGTACAAGAGCTTCAAATTGATCATTTCTGGTTCTACCTCTTGTAGATATCCTTAGTCCAAAGAGAACATTTTTGCTAGCCTTGGGGATCTCAGAGTGTCTAAAGAACCTCTAAGTGGCTCCTCTGTCCAGAAAGAATAAACCCTCAACAGGCATAGATATAAACTTGAAAAGCTCAGGAGTAATGTTGAGTGGCAAGGCTGCATTGAGACCCTCAAAATCATAAAGATATTCGTGTTGTGGTAGTACCTCTCTTAGCTCACAAGTTTTAAAGGGCTTGGAGTCTTTCTTATGTAGATTATCAACTGTATGCACTATTGGAATATGCCTACTGACACACACGAGTTGGTATCACTGCCGATGAGGCATAGGCCTATAGGGTCACACGCCAAGTATTGATTCCGGCAACACCATTGAACGAGAGAGAGTAAAATACCAAAACTGGGTTTTGGTAGGGCCAGGCACGGCCGTGCCTTGTGAAGGTACGGGCGTGCCTTATGCCAGGTCCGGGCCCATGGCCGGCGTGCCTAGGGCGTACCCATTGGGGCCGGCCCGGGCGTACCTCTTGGAGGTATGGCCGTGCCTAGTGCAAGAGCACGAGCCCAAGTCGGGCGTGACTTGGGTGTGTCCGTGGGCTGGCACGGTCGTGCCTCACTCAGTAACAGCCAATTTAATTAGACTTTTAAGTCTAGATTGAATGTGGTGTCAATGTTACTTAAGTCTAAATTTATAAGGATGTTTTGGCTGGCTTAGTAAGTCAAGAGAACTACTCAAAATGTGTTAGACAAGTTGTTGAATGTGTGTGTAAACATATGAACATGGAATATGAACTTGTAAAATAATGTTAGTTCATATACTCTCTCTTAGTACACTTGGAAGGTTATTAACAAGGAACAATTGATCTTCAAGTTGTTGTAAGTTACCGGTGGAGCTTTTGGCGGCGTCCAAACATAGCTAGCACGTGGGAATCTATTTCACTTGGTGTGGATACCAATAGTGGTACACTATTTTGTGTACAAATATTTCAAGGCAACAAGAAGAAATTCTTTTGTATGGTATAATTTCTTGTCCTTGTTCTTCTTCTTTTAGTTGCATCGCTATTGTCTAGAGTTTGCTCCATTGGGTGGTGTGTTGGTGGCATAAAATATAACTGTTTTATACTCGTTTTTGTTTCCACTGCGTTTTCTAGATGCCACCAAAGCCCAACAGCGGTATCAGAGCCATCTCTAACATAGCTTTGCAGTCTTGGTTTGAAAACCGGAATTTTCTGTCAAAAATGAGTTTTCCGGTGACCGGGCACGGCCGTACCTTATGGGGTACGGGGCGTGCCGGCGGCTGGGGCACGGCCGTACAGGTGGGGTACGGGCAGTGCCGGCAGATTTCTTTTAACCAGATTAAACATGTTTAATCAGTGCACACGGAGGGCACGCCCGTACCCTTCATGGGGTACACCCGTGCCCCGTCTTGTTTTGGCCGGAATTTGGACTTTTGAAACCGTGATATTTGGTGTTCTTAAAATCCGTTTTTTTAATGTTTTGGACCAGTCTTGGATCTGGTCATTCCCCACTATATTTTGATTCCTTGAATTTATATATTTTGTATGGCTTGGCATGAAGTACATAAAAATATATGTATTTAAAGGTGTATATATGAATATGTAATTTTAAAGGTGTATTAAAATTACTAATGCATATGTACAAGGATTGCCTTTTGTGCCTTGGGTGTTTTATTGGCAATCTTAATCAAAATATGTTTGACATGGTTTTGTGGCACACCATGGTTTTGCTTTGGTTGTATTTGGTTGTGGTTCGGTAACTAGATGCCCTTTAGACCTATGTGTTGTGGTGTTTGGTTTATTTGGTTTTGGTGGTTTGCGTGCCGTATTGTTGTAATTTTTATTATTATTATTTGGTGTGACTTGCATTCCGTTTATTTATTCATTTGTACTTGTATTAGTAGCATAGGATTGTGGCTTGCATGCCATTTCCCCTTCTATGTATTTGTAAAATAGTATAGAAGTTGATGTTGTATGTAATACACCAACGGGAATCACAGCGTTGATGTCTCGGCAAAGTGGAGTCCGGATTGCCTTTTGGAGATGCCGGCTTCGGTGGGAGCACACCTAGCTAGGTGCTTTGGATCTTGGATTCCTTAGTTGACCTTGTTTTCCCTGTGTGGCTCGCGGGGAAGACGCATATGATTTGGGCATGTTACCGAACTATTGTGTATGCGTGGTTGTTTTATATATTTATTATTTTGCATGGATGTGTAGGATGTCGCATGCTAGATAATTTTTCCAAAATATATAAAACACAAAGATTTATAAAATTGGTTTATATTTCTTTCCGCGCGTATAGAATTAACAAGATAATATAAATTTGTATTATATTATAAGTGGATAAAAATTGTATTTATCACTTGATTTGTTAATTCGCAAAATGGGTTAGAATTGTTTTAACCGGAAAAACGAAATCCTGTTTTCAAAATGTAAATCACGCGACATCCTAAAGACGACACCACCCGAATCTAGTGAAACTTGGATGATTGTCGAGCTTTAGCACAAGTCATGCCGAGTGGAACTGTGTGGAAGGTGAGTGTGGTAACTCGCAATATTGGTTGTCGAGCTTAGCACGAGCCAATTATTGGCGAGAGTTCCACCGTGTGTCTTGGCGGGCGGTTTACAATTTTTTTTTGTGACACTTAGGTGGCGTCGAGCTCTAGCCGAGTAATTTAAGGGGATCAAGTTAGGATTGGTGCGAGAAGGGATCAAACATGCCAAAAGACATTTTGATTGTCAATGGATCCCGCAAAGATCTAGAAGTTGCAAAGTGTTTGCAATCGGTAAAATGGTTACCGGCCTAAATAACTTTGCTTTGTGATCCGCGGTAAACCCGTCACAAGGTAAAGTGAAATATGGTTTCTAGCCTTGTTCAAATAACTAGTTTTGAAACTATTTGGGTAATTATTTCTACAAGGATTATATCTAAATTCACTAAAACGTGTACTCTAAAATTGTAGATGACAAACGTTAACAACGCAACACCGAATTTATCTCTCCGTTCATTCCTAGAAAAGGAGAAACTCGTAGGTGTGAACTTTGTGGATTGGTATAGGCAATTGCGAATTGTCCTTCGCCATGAATCTAAGTTGCACATCCTCGAGGAACCTCTTCCGAAACCACCTGCTACCAACACAAGTTGGGCCACTAGATACGCTTTTGAAAAGCGTGTCAAAGACGCAAAAGATGTTTCTACGTTCATGTTGTCGACTCTGAGCTGCGAGCTGCGTAAGCAAGTTGGGCATATGAGTGCGTACGACATGATTAATTGGTTGAAGGACTTGTTCCATCATCAGATTAGAGAGGAACACTTTATGTGCGTCAAGGCCCTTGTCGGTTGCCGGATGCATGAAGGTGGGAAGGTTAGTGTTCATGTGCTTCGTATGAAGGCATACATTGAGCAAATGGAAATAATAGGATTTCCCATTGGGAGGGAGCTTGCGGTGAATATGATTGTCCAATCCCTGCCTACGTCTTATGATGAGTTTATCAAAAACTATCAAAAGGACAAAATGGTAGAATCCTTAGACGAGTTGCATGACATGCTTAAGACTTTCGAGTCTAACATGGCCAAACGCAAGTTCGTTCCCACCCGGTTATTTGAGGAACGTAAAACCGAGAAAAAGAATACGACTCCTATGGGAGAAGTTTGCTATTTCTACGGTAAATATGGAGATTGGCGCCGCCTCGCTTGTCCTGAGTGTTCGGAGGAGTGAAAGCTTCCTATGAGGCAAGGGAATAGCTTCTCGTCATCAGGTACATTCATGATTAGCTTCATTGCTTTTCTACTTCTTGGCTAGATTTATTGAAATGTTGTCTATAACACTCACGTTTGTTGCAAAATTGTTTTGTTACAAAGTGTAGGTGTTAAACGGAAGAAGTAGCTGATAAGGCATGGAGAGCTAGAGCTCAAGATTGGGAAACTTGGACGTTGTCTCGATTGAGAGGATTGGTAGTTTTGATCTCGCCATTTCATCTAGCTATTTTATTACTTTATTAAATTAATATTTTGTCTGCCCTGAGTGGCGAGAGAAATATTAAGTCTATTATGCATTGGTTGACGATGTATATTACTTTGTATTTGATATATTTATATATTAGTGGTTTATTTCAAAGGTTATCCATGTCATGGCATTTATAAGTTTTTGTTTAAAAGTAATAAAGTAATCATGAATAATGTGTTTAAATCCAAAAATGGTTTGGATTAGTTATCCAAGTGACAAGATTATTTAGCTATGTAAACAAGACTTACGTCACCAAGTTCCGTGTGGTTTGGAATCTTGGATGCATTTGATAATTGATCAAATGTTGAGTGCGAGAATTGTTTATTAGGCTAAATGACTTGTACATCTTTCATCGGCGTATGTAAGAGTATTGAGATCTTGTTGTAATTAGTTCACACTTGTGTGTTTAATTCGTTCAAGCAAATCCATGGGGATAACTACTTGCACTTCTTTAACTTTACCAGTGGTGGTAGTAGGGATAGGTATATTTGAAACCTTTGAGGTGTTCATTGATTACCTTAACGAGGTTTGTGGACGAGAGTTTAAGTTACTTAAATCTTGTAAAGATGTTGAGTATCTTAATATATGATCTTGTGTCCATCATAAGAATTGTGGGATTTATCTCATAAATTATTTCTCCTAGGACACATTGGCATATGGGTCGCAAAGAGGAGGAACCGAATATTCTTGGATATGTTCGGGTCTTGATGGATCACAAATTCATACCCAATGTGTTGGGATGTTTAAGTATGGCGGGCAATGTTCTATATATAAAATCAACAAAGATGGTTTAGTACGCATCTTAGGAGAAAAGACTAGAAAGAGTGTCTTTGCTTATCTATCTCAAAACCTAGATTATCAAGCCTACGTGTAGACGTGAGGTGGTAGAATCCGTGGACTAAAGATGCTACTCCATTAGGCATGAGATATTTGTTTCACAAAATTTTGAGGACAAGTTTTGTCGCTTAACAGCAAGTGGAAGTCTAATATCTATGGGAGACAGTGGGAGTAAAACCTGATGTTGGCACTAGCATACAATCTGTAACGATTGGAACTCAGCATGACGATGTTGGAGTACCTGGCATAATTCGTTACTCTTCCAATTTCTGATAGGAGTTGTCGTAAGGCCGGATGGATATATGTTTTATATCTACAGGAAGATAACTCATTGGTGAATTAGTTGAATTCATCAACCATCGGAAGTCGTAGTGGGCCTAGTGCCTACTAGAAGGAGAGAGGTAATGAGAATGGGATGCAATTCATGTAGGATGTCCAAGTATTGAACTTGGTTGATCCGATGCCTTGGTGTAAACCTAAGGGTATGCATGAATTGAGATGTAGACAACTTCAAATGCCGAACGGTGGTAAAAATTCTAATATGATTGACCATGAGGACGGTATCATAGAAGAGTTTTTTCCTGGTGGTTATGTTGAAGTCTACTTGGATGACTTATGATATATCACCGCTTTCTCATGGGTATGAAAGTATGGCAGTGAATTGTAAAGACCCTATTCCATTATAGGAGTTTTGAGGAAGTGTTTAAATACTCTCCGAGAGTCTTGTACATCATTAGTATCCTCGTATGGTCTACAAGCCCAAGAAGTCTATTCATGGACTTGAACTTCAAATACCAACTAATGATAAATGTACCGTTATGATTGACCATGAGGATCGTATCATAAGGAAATTTTCCTAGTGGGTATGTTGAAGGTTACTCGGATACATGTGTTTATCACTGCAATGTAAAGATCGTGTTCCTTCATGGGAATTTTGAGGAAGGGTGTTTTAACACTTTTCGAAAGTATTGTACGTTGAAAGTATCCTCGTAGACTCAATAAACATCGCAAGGTTGTAATCTTCACTTTAATGAGAAAATCATAGATTTGATTTTCGAAAAGGGAAGATTAAACTTGGATATATGCCAGAGCTAGTGGGAGCGCTTATGTCCCTCACAATTGCGTATCCGTAACATACTTTTTGTTGAAAATAATATCCTAACTTGGCGGTTCATAAAACCGGGGTTGAGAAATTATTGCTTCATAAGAAGAATTGGAAGATACGAACGTGAACTTTTCGGAGTGACAAAACTAAGAGAGTGATATTGAAACATGATGAACTAGTGTGTTAATTTAATTAGCAACTTGGTTTATCACATGGTTTCTTTTCTCTCAATTTTGAACTACTTGGAAGAACTCTTGGTACATTGTTCTTCAAGTTGATGTTCGGTGGTAACATGGAACTTTGAGTAATGTATTACTCTTGGTGAATTGCTATTGTTGTGTTGTTAAGGGAAATGTTATCAACTAGAATGGTTCTTTAAGCATCATTGACTCTAACTGGGTTATTTTAAAAAAATAAGAGTATGATGGCTTATATATGTGAACCATAGTCTTGGGTTCCTTGGAATAATGAGAGCATGAAGGCATGGACAAAGGACCATGATCTTGCCGACGCACACTTTATAAGTGTTTGGTCGAGAGAAGATATAGTGATTGTTAGAGTATGCATGGATGTCACTTTGTGAATCAACTTACTAAAGCTTTAGTCATGAGCTAGTTATGAGTTTTCATACTAGGCTTGCATACACTTGGTTTACAAGTGGCTTTGGCATGGATTTGTTTAGTTGAATTCGATATATTTTGAGTTGGGAACATTAAAGCCATAATGTGCTTTTATTGTTTCGATTATCAAATCCATCTTAGCATGTTTAACTACTTCCATGAATAAATTTATTCTAAATGCTCCACAGTCGGTCGTTCTTCATTGGAAGGAAGAAGTGAATTAAGATCGAGACAAGTGGTTGGTTAAGTATTCATAGTGGATTGAATACATGTTTTTGCAACACTAGCCTGTACTTGATAGTGATCAAGTAATTGGATGACCCGTACTTGAGTTTACTTCATGGACATGATCACGAGTAAATCAGGATGATAATATTGTTTGTCCTTTTACTGGAGATAAATGGGCTTCTTGAATAATGATATGGTCTTGTTTAGATTGCTTTCTAACGCAGTTCGTAACTGGCTGTTATAAGGAAAGTTTTTAGGCGAGAAGTTATTGTTATGACGGAACGGTGTAGTAAAAGGTATTCGTTCCTCTTTAGAAAGATATCCCTGGGCCCCTCGTTGACTGAACTGATGACATCAAAATGCATGGTCGTGCTCAAGTTGAATTGATAGTGGATCAATTTTGCAACTTGTTTTGTTCGTCATAGTTAGTCTAGATCGAGAAACATAATTGTGGATGTTTTGGGGTTGATGATGTTCCATGACCTGCATTCACAACGGATATCGTGAACGAAGGGATGAATAATCACTTATCTGTAGGACCATTCTTTACAGGTTGGTACTTGTCATGGGCGACATACCCTATGCCGACTTGGGGGCATAGATGCCTTGGTAGAGGTCGCTCTATGTCGGTGTTACCTTTCTTGGGTGTGTCATGTTCAAGTGGGAGTTTGTTGGAATATGCCCACTGACACACACGAGTTGGTATCACTGCCGATGAGGCATAGGCCTATTGGGTCACATGCCAAGTATTGATTCCGGCAACACCGATGAACGAGAGAGAGTAAAATACCAAAACTGGGTTTTGGTAGGGCCAGGCATGGTCGTGCCTTGTGAAGGTACGGGCGTGCCTTATACCAGGTCCAGGCCCAAGGCCGGCGTACCCATTGGGGCCGGCACGGACGTCCCTTTTGGAGGTACGGCTGTGCCTAGTGCAAGAGCACGAGCCCAAGTCGGGCGTGACTTGGGTGTGTCCGTGGGCTGGCACGGGCGTGCCCTGTGAGGCACGGCCGTGCCTCACTCAGTAACAGCCAATGTAATTAGACTTTTAAGTCTAGATTGAATGTGGTGTCAATGTTACTTAAGTCTAAATTTATGAGGACATTTTGGCTGGCTTAGTAAGTCAAGAGAACTACTCAAAATGTGTTAGACAAGTTGTTGAATGTGTGTGTAAACTTATGAACATGGAATATGAACTTGTAACATAATGTTAGTTCATATACTCTCTCTTAGTACACTTGGAAGGTTAGTAACAAGGCACAATTGATCTTCATGTTGTTGTAAGTTACCGGTGGAGCTTTTGGTGGCGTCCAAACATAGCTAGCACGTGGGAATCTATTTCACTTGGTGTGGATACCAATAGTGGTACACTATTTCGTGTACAAATCTTTCAAGACAACAAGGAGAAATTCTTTTGTATGGTATAATTTCTTGTCCTTGTTCTTCTTCTTTTAGTTGCATCGCTATTGTCTAGAGTTTGCTCCATTGGGTGGTGTGTTGGTGGCATAAAATATAATTGTTTTATACTCGTTTTTGTTTCTGCTGTGTTTTCTAGATGCCACCAAAACCCAACATGCACATGCCTATAGTAATCATCTAGAGTGAAGGCCTTTTGTGACACAGCAAGAGCTATCCAATTTTGAATCTTTTGAATAATCTGCACTTTGAGCTTGCTTTTGGATTTGTAGAGAAGGTACAGGATCTCAACCAATTTTTTGATCCCGTAGATGTGACACCTCTCATATGATACAACTTCACAACTGTTAAAGTTGTTTTGCCTTATAGCTTTGAGGTAGGGTTCACCATCACCTTTATGAATGGTGGCTCTTGTGATAGGAGTTAGCTTGGTTCTGTTTCTCAAAATATTTATTCTTTCTCTAAAGCTTTGTATCCTCTGTTGACTTAGATTGTAAGGAGCAGATAGGTCAAGACTAAACAGGGTTTTGATTGCATCCACATGGGATCTTGCTTTGAGCATTTTAGCTTGAGATTTATCCCTTGCCAATTTTGTTTGAACAGCAGCTTGAACTTGTTGTTTTTCTTGCTCTTGTGCATATGCTAGCTCCTTGGCTTCATAGATTTCTTCCACTAGAACACCCAAGGCTTGAACCATTTGGATGTTTCCCCTTTCCTCTTGCTCTTTGAGCTCAAGCTCCTTTTTCCTATGCTCTTCCTCTTCAACTTGCTCACTTGTCATTTTTCTTTTCCCTTTATCTTTAGGAGCAGATGTTGAAGGCTTTTGGACTGATGGAGTTGATTGGACTAGTGGAGTAGATGGTTTGGGGCTTTCTCTTCTTCTTTTGAGGATGTCAGATAGTGGAGTATCATCCTCATCATCAGAATCAAACTCTACATTTATAGGAGGAGAGCAACCCTCAGCAACTTTTGTTTTTGGCTTTGGCATATTTTCCATTCTTTTCATTCTTTTAGGAAACCTTTGCTCCCCCTCAGAAGGTGCTTTTCTTTTGAGAGTAGGAGGAGCTGTTGCTTTAGGTGCTTCCTGGTGCAAGATTTTTGTTGCTGTTTCGGAATAGGCAGCATCTATCTCCTCTGAATCAGGATCATCCTCCCATGTTGAACTTGAGAATTTCTTCCCCTTTTTGGCATCATCAAAAGGAGGAGGGGAGTCACCTATGGTTGGTGTTGGGAATGGGGTAGGGGTGGGTCTAGTGGTTGATGAGTGGGTAGGTGTAAGTTTAGAGAGTTAGAGGAGAGGTCATCCTTGAGATCCCTTAGAGCTTTTCAAAGAGAGAGATGGCTCATTCGGCTTTGTTTAGAGAGGGCTTCAATATCATCAAGGATGCCTTTTAGGAAAGAAGGCATGGGAAGAAGTTGTTCAGGGATAGGGACAGAAATGTTAGGGTTGATTGGTCGTAGGGTTTGAAGTTGTGTTAGAAGGTTTGAGATGGTTTGGTTGAGGGAGGAGATAGTGGATTGAGGTAGGATGGGAGTTTGTGTTTGAGAAGGAAGAAGGGTAGATAAATGGTCTATTTCGGCTAGAATGGGAGAGAAGTCATATGAAGTGTGGAGAGGGGTAGGAGAGGGTGGGGAATGGGTTTTAAGAGACTCTATGTCTTGAGCAAGTCTAGACAGTCAAGTATTGGTTTGGCTTTGGAAAGTTTGGAAGGTTTGGGTAAGATTGTCAACGTTTTGGTGTATGGTTTGGAGAAGGGTAAGGTTTTGTGTTTGTGTAGAGGTAGAGGGTTGAGAAGTGGAAGGGGTTGAGATTGGTTCAAAGAAGTTTGGTAAGGTTTGTGTTCCCTCATTTGAGCCTTGGTGTATAAGCTCAAATTCATTGGGAAAGAATGTTGAGCCCTGTACAAGTGGTTGGTTTGTACCACTAGCATTGACAGGTTGTGCATGTGTAAGAATAGAATCGATTATAGGAGCAAGATAAGTGGAGTGAGTATGGGATGCACTCAATATTAGGGAATCCCTTATTGGATCCACATTCTGTTGGGAGAATGTGAATGGTATAGGCTGACTCAATGGGGGTATAAACACAATGTGACCTTGGAATGAGGTCTGTATTTCAATGAGATCAACCTTTTCGGAGGATGTCTCAGATGTCGGTTTTAGTCCCATTTTTACATATGTATCCTGTTGGGAGGATACATCCACTGGCTCAGGGTTAGAAACATCCAATTGCTCCCCCTCAACATGAGGAATGGTAATTGGAGTTGAGTTTAGAGGTGTGGATGTCACTACCTCAAAGGACTCATGATGAGTAACCTCTGTTGACCTTGTGTATAGGGAGCTACGAGGAGGAGTAGAACTAGTGAACACTGGAGGTTTACCAGAGCTTGGCTATTGAATAGGTGTATGGACTGGAGATGAGGAAGGGCTATAAAAGGTTGGGACTACCATTTGAATATCCTCGGATGTGGAGTCAGTGTTATCCTTACCTTGGGACATAATGTGTCTGCTTCTATCAATGAGCTCAAGGAGTTGCTGAGAAATTTCTTGTTCCTATAGTTCAGCATCATCACCAAGAGGACTCATGACCATTGGACTTAAGGGAGTGAATTCAGACTCACCAAAATTACCAGCATCACCATCACCAGCATTATCATCATCATCATTGTTGCCATTATGACTTTCCTCAGCATCATCATTATCATTACTATCACCACCACTACCATCACCATCTTCATTATTAACATTTTCCTAAGCATCATTATCAATCAATTCTTCCATTTGGGCAGTGATGGGAGGACCTCTGTTTGCCTTAATAAAATGGAATACTTTCTCACTCATGGCAGGGACAGGAATGCTATCAAGATGTTCATTGAGTCCAACATAGTCTTTTTCACCAATCACCATCATTGCAACCATACTCAAAAAGCGAATGTAAGGTACTTGAGCTCTGGAGGATTTCTTGTTGGTGCTCTGAGTTATTTTATCCACAAGGTCAGAGAAGATGATCTGAGCAAAGTCGATGTTTACCCCAAACACTAGGGCATACAACACCAGTAACTCGGTTTAATTTAGGAGATGGTGGCTTCCGGATTTCGGACCAAAACATCTAATGATCACGTTGGCCAGATACTTCCATGGGTGCGAGAGAGCAGAGACTTTGACTTGCCCATGTACGACAGGCTCATTGTAACCGATTGTTTGAAGAACAGTTTGAACTTAGGTTCGAGAGGGAAAGGCATTGTATGGTGGGAAATGAGGAATACCAATAGCTTCCCTCAAGGTTTCAGTGGTGATTTGCAGTTGATAGTTTCCTTGGGCTAGGGTACAATGAATGTTGTTGTTGTCATTTAGGTTGTAAGTGGCGGAGTACCATAATTCGCCAATGATTGTGGGGAATATATAGTGGGGATCAGCAGTAAGGCTTTCAAACAGAGGATGAGCTCGAAGGAACTGCACCATAGGCTCGTATCCTTGGTTTTCGCGTGAGGCGGGTATGGATGTGCACAAAAGAATGTTGTTGGGAGTTATGTTCATGGGTTGGTTAGGAGCAACATTCTCACCGGGGTTGACAGAAGGATCGGGAATATAGGTGGCCATTTGGTAGGGATGATGAACACTGAGAGAAATGGAGAAGTATCGAGAGAGAAAGTTAGGGTAAGGATTTTTGAGAGAGAGGGAATTTTGGAGAATTTGAGCAGAAAGTTGAATGAGAGAGGGAGTGCGGTATTTATGAAGGGTAGTTAACAAAGATGGTTAGATACTGACAAAAATTCTAACGGAAAACATATTAATGAGCTATTAAATGAAATCTGACAGACATAGTAAATAACTAGGGTTAAAAAAACATTAAATGAACACAAAAGATGAAAATTAACTAAGTGTTGAACCATCAGCTGAGCATTGAAATGTATCAGTTGAAAGGCATCAGCTGATGAAAGACTATCGGCTGATAGTGAAAAATTTTGGTTGTATCAGCTGAGAGAAGTACTTAGCTGATCATTTCCTTCTTATCTGAGGGTGATCAGCTGAGTAAATTTGATCAGCTGATAGACATCAGCTGAGCAAAGTTACTTAGTTTACACAGACTCAGTAAGACTTAGAGATTCTTAGATAAGTAACACATGATATTCAACACTTATCAATTAACATAAACAAAACTACCATTATTCTAATCTAGAAATTAAGCATACCTAGTTTGGATATTAGGAAATTGAACCTTGCTTCATCCAATGGTTTTGTGAACAAGTCTGCAAGTTCCAAATCAGTGTTGAGTAGTGTAGAATTACCTTTTTCTTTTGCACATTATCTCTGAGAAAATAATGTCTGATTTCAATATGCTTTGTCTTTGAATGCATGACTGGATTATTTGAGATGGAAATGGCACTTGTATTGTCACACAGAATTGGGGTGTCTTCAAACTTTATATCATAGTCAAATAGTTGATTTTGTAACCACAAAACTTGAGCACAATAACTTCATGCAGCAAAGTATTCTGCCTCTGCAGTGGATGTTGATACTGAATTCTCTTTCTTACTAGACCAACTTATCAATCTTCCTCCTAGAAGTTGACAACCACTTGAATTACTTTTTCTGTCTAATGTACACCCTGCAAAATCAGAATCAGAATATCCAACTAACTCAAAATCTGAGTCTTTGGGGTTCCAAAGACCAAGATTAGGAGTTCCTTCGAGATATCTGAATATTCTTTTAACAGCAGTAAGATGTGATTCCTTTGGATCTATTTGATATCTTACACAGAGACATGTTGAAAACATTATATCTGGTCTACTTGTAGTGAGGTATAAAGGTGACCCAATCATTCCTCTATAAGTTGTAATGTTCACTGATTTGCCATCAGTGTCCTTTCCTAACTTTATAGAAGTAGACATAGGTGTTTTCATTGAGGAACAATTTTCAAAATCAAACTTTGTAAGTAAATCTTTGACATATTTTGTTTGATGAATGAAAATACCATCAACCTCTTGTTTAATTTGCAAACCAAGATAATAGTTTAATTCACCCATCATGCTCATCTGATAGTTATCATACATGAGTTTAGAAAACTTTTTGCATAGTTCCAAATTAGTAGACCCAAATATTATTTCATCTACATATATTTGCACAAGTATCACATCACCTTTGTACTTCCTTATAAACAAAGTGCTATCAATGCATCCTCGTGTAAAATCTTTGTTAATGAGAAAAAGAAGAGAGGGTACATACGCCTCTTCTTTCAGATCTCCATTCAGAAATGCACTCTTCACATCCATTTGGAATACTTTGAAGTTCTTGAAGGCAACATAGGCTAGGAACAATCCGATAGCTTCAAATCTTGCAACAGGGGTAAAGGTTTCATCAAAATCAATACCTTCTTCTTGAAAATACCCTTGTGCCACTAGCCTTGCTTTGTTTCTGATGAATTGCCCATTTTCATCTAGCTTGTTTCTGAACACCTACTTTGTTCCAATGATGGCTTTATCCTTTGGTTTAGGTACCAAAGTCCATACATTATTTCTTTTGAATTCTGCCCGTTCTTCTTGCATGGCAGTCACCTAGTGGGGATCATTGAGAGCTTCATCAACCTTCTTTGGTTCAATCATTGAGACAAATCCAGAGTACAAACAGATGTTGCACGCTTTTGATCTTGTTCTAACTGGATCATCTATATTGCCTATCACCAGATCATGAGGATGATACTTGTGGTCTTTGAAGGCTTTTCGGATTTCTTGGGAATTGGGATTCCTTTGGATCTAGGGAGAAGAAGTTATGTGTTGACTATCAGCAAGAGAAATGAGTTGATTTTAGGTGGCTGATATAACTTCATTGTCACAATCTGTGGGTGTCTCTACTAAAGAGGGAATGTGTGATATAGAATTCGAATCCAATGATGTTGAGTCATTTTCCACATGATTCAGTAGAGGTATATGATTGGATGAGGATGGTTGCACATGGTTAAGAATTTGGATAGGAACAGGTTCATCTATATCATGAGCAGTTGGTGAAGAGGGATCACCTTGCTCTAGAGTGGCTTCTCTAGTTTGCATGAGATCATTGAATTCTTCACCTGAAACATGAGGAACAAGAATCAACAAAGTCATTTTCATTAAAACTTACATTGATGGATTCTTCTATGACTTTGATTATGAGGTTGTATACTCTGTATGCTTTGGAAATCACTGAGTAACCTACAAACACTTCTTCATCAGCTTTTGGGGCAAACTTCTGCAGTTGATCCTTTTGATTGGGGATGAAGCATTGACATCCAAAAATGTGTCGAAAGCTGATGCTTGGCTTCCTTTCCTTGAGTACTTCATATGGATTTTTATTGTGCCTCTTGATAACAAGGGATCTGTTCTGTGTGAAACATGCACAACTTACAGCCTCAGCCCAGAAATTAAAAGGTAACCCACTATCACACAACATGGTTTTGGCAACTTCAATCAATGCTCTATTTCTTCTTTCAGCTACACCATTCTATTGTGGGGTTCTTGGAGTAGAGAAGTTTTGAGATATCCCTTTCTCATCACAGAAAGATTCCAGAGTTTGATTTCTGAATTCAGTTCGATGATCACTTCTAAGACTCCTCACCAGATTGCCATTCAACACTTCCATCTTTTTGATAAAGCATATGATTTCTTCAGCAGCCTCACTCTTTGCTTTAAGAAAGAAAACCCAAGTATATCTTGAGAATTCATCAACTAATACAAGAGCATACTTACTTCCACCAATACTAGCAGTTGCAACAGGACCAAAGAGATCCATGTGCAACATATAGAAAGGTTTTGTAATAGAGAAAACCTGCTTGGATGGAAATGATGTCTTATGCTGCTTTCCCTTCTCACAAGCAGTGCAAGGTTTAGGCTTAAGATAAGTCAGAGAAGGTAATCCTGACACTAGTTCACCCTTGCTCAACTTGTTGATATTTTTAAAATTAAGGTGGGAAAGCCTCTTGTGCCAAAGCCAATTTGTATCCTCATTATTTTTGGAGTACAACCATGTTTCCTTTGAAGGGTCACCAGAGGACATGTTAAGAGTATACACATCCATGGTTCTCTTGTGTAACACCCAGAATTTCATTTATAAGTTAAAACGAGAAAGTGTGTAAAGTGATGAACGAGTTATACATGGATATACGTGATAAGATGAGGCTTTAAACTAGAGGCGCTAAAACCGTCAATTTATAAGTTGATTAAGTGCAGGGGCCATTTATGTAAATAGCTGAAACTTATATATATATATATATATATATATATATATATATATATATATATAAGTCACCAACTTTGACATTAGAAGTCAAAGTTGGCATTTCTTAATCTGCAACTCACGAAAAACATTCACCAACCCCTAGCTTCTTCATTTCCTTGAACAAATCAGTAGAACAAGTAGCATATTCAAGATCCTTGCAAGTATTCAAGTTGAGGTAAGTTTTTAAACCTTTGTTCTTATGGTTTTATGAGTTTAAACACATGATTCCATGGTGGAATCATGTTAGGGATGTTTTGTATTGATTAGATCATGTATATCAGTGTTAGGAGGTGTAGGAAAACACCTCTAGTCAGTTTTATGATGTTATAAGCGGATTTTTGGTGAAATCCGGCAGTTCTTGTTAAGAACAGTCTGTTGGGTCTGTAGCGTACACGGCCCGTGTAGAGGTACACGGCCATGTAGTGTGTATAGACAGTCACAGGGCCATGTAAGGTTACATGGTCGTGTAGTATAAGAGGTACACGGCCCATGTAGCGGTACACGGCCGTGTAGTAGTAAAGGCGGTCATAGGGCCATGTAAGGTTAAATGGTTGTGTAGCATGAGTAGTACATGGCCCGTGTAGAGGTACACGGCCCGTGTAGGATGACTAGACCACACTGGCCATGTTGCCAGCTTAGGTCGTGTAGCATATAAGGGACACGGCCCGTGTAGGCCCTATTTCAGATTTGAATGCCTTATGTATTATTTATTTGTTGTTTATATAGGAAGTGATTGACATATTACCTGTATTATTGATCTGTGGAGTATTGCATATTACAGTCAGAAGGTGAGTCTTCTAGACTTCACTTCATATCTGCAGCATGTATGTTATTATATCAGATTACTGACATGTCATGTTATTCATATGTGTGTATAAGCTTGCTGCTATGTGCAGTAAGTCTCAGAGGTAGGGTGCTTACTGCTACGTCTAGTAAGGCTCAATTATGGTACAGTACTGTGACCTATGATGCTGCCCTGGGTCTAGAACCAAAGGCTAGCTTTGATTGCCAGACATACGTGTATTATCTTCATATGATTTTATACGTGGGTTTATATGATGATTATTCTGGTTTACTCACTAAGCTCTCGTAGCTTATCAGATACTATTTTTAAAATGTTTTGTAGGTTTTATTAAAGGCAAGGGCAAAGCTTCAGTTTGACTACCATTTGATAAACTCTTTGAATGAGGGGTTTATAAGACCCAGTAACTTTTCATGAGGTGTATTTATACTATGTGTATTAATTAGTATGAGCTCAATAAGGTTATCAAGAATATATATTTGTTGTTCAGTATATGTGAAATACTTGATCAGTTATAATGGGGTAAAGTGGTTGTCAAAGCTGACTCAAGATCGAATTTTCTTCAGCCTAAGATCAGAAGGGATGGTATTTCTTAAATTGTGTTCAGAAATGTATAGATATTTTGAAGTGGTTATGATACTTTTGGCCTTGCTATCGCACCAGCAGTGATTATGTAGTAAATGAATAGGGTGTATAGGCCAATGTTAAGTCAGTAATTATGTTCTTCAACAATATACGTATCTATTTCAGGGGTTTAGCAGATCCTGAAAATCATGTTTGAAAAGTTTTAGTGACACAGAGTAGAAAATAGTTATATGTTAAGTTTTCAAGGTGAATTTCAAGATATAAGGAATGCAATTCTTTAGATAATTTATTAGTAGAAATGGGACTGGGATGAATTCTGAAAAATAGAGAAGGTGATGAATTGGGAGCCGCCAAAGAACCCGACAATAATCAACAGTTCTATGGGATTATTTGCAGAAATTATGTGAAGCAACAGTTTGCACTACCTGAATTGATTGAAGAGATTAGAGCATTGTGTGATGACTGGTACAGTGGTTTGGATGGATGCAAAGGGGCAGAGTTATTGTTTGCACTTCTAGACAGTTAAAATCGTATGAGAATGAATACAAAAACTCGCACCTGAGAGTAGTATATGTGGCAAGTTATTTACGTGATATGTGAGGATTATACCTCGATAGTGAGTAGATATGTGGATGTAAGACTATTGTTGGTGTGCTGCAATAGAATTCATAGGTGGTGTAAGACTACCGCTAGTGCGCTACGGTAGCATTCAATATGATATGATGGGATTATGTGTTTATATGTGAAGTGTTGTTTACATGAAATTATAAAAGTTAGAAATAATTGTTGAATGAGAAAGATCTTTAGAGGTGACAGAAACACTGGTCAGAATCAGTGAAAGATCGTGAGTAGAATATTATATTATTCAGGGTAAGGCTAATAATATAGCCAACAGTTTGAACAGGAAATCAGAAATAATACTGGTGTAACTTAATTATCTAAATGATAGTTACAACGCTTATATTCAGATGAAATGGGAACAAATCAGTCAAAAGAGATCAAAAGTGAAAAGTATATTAAATAATGGATGAGAACGACAAAAAATAAATCCGATTAAAGATAGTCGTGATATACTGATTAGATATAACCGTATGTGAGTATCAGGTTATGGAGATGCAGGTCCGACACAGCTAAATGTAGCTCACAAGTTTAGATTTTCTATTCAGTCAGAAGGACCAATTGTATAAAGATCTGAGGGTGGATTATTGGTGACCGGATATGAAACAAGATATAGTCAGATAAGTGGAGAAATACTTATAAATGTGTACGAAAGAAAGCCAAACGTCAGAAATTATATCTGGAAATATAAGTATGAACCTAAATGCCAAATTACCCGAAAACCCTACGAGGTTATAATGTTTTATGAGTGATTGTAGGCAGGTTAAATAAAAGTGTGTATGTGGTTTCCATTAGAGAAACTCATTCTTCAGAACATTTGATAGATGTGTATGTGAAACAGATTGTGTTATGTCATAGCATATCAGTGTTTATTGATTCAGACAATGATACAGATCCACTTCTAGAATTCGGAACAAATTTCATATAAAGTTAAGGATTAAGCTTCATCTCAGTACAGTCAGAATGAAATAAATATACAGATGATGGAAAGCATGTTTTATGACTGTGTTATTAATTCAGAAGAAAACTAGGGTACATATTTGCTTAACAGAGTTTCGTATTACAACAGATACCAGTTCAGCACCGGGATGCCAACGTATGAAATTGTATGATATTACTGCCAAACTTCAGTGTATTGGGTGACGTGGGTCAGAAAGTGTGGGGTAGCACATAAATGATAAAGCGAAAGACAAGACAGATCCAGAAGGTATATAATAGATTGTTTGACGCCCAGAATAGACAGAAGAGTTATACAGATAAACAGAGATTGCCACATCAGTTTTAGCGGGGAGTATGTATCACTGGCAGTAGCACTGTGCAAAAACGTGATCAGTAATTCAGAATTATTGTATAAATGGGGAAAGACTGTTTATAGATTAGAGTTATGAGAAAAATTATCATATATTCATAACACCTTTCGTGTGTTATATCTTGAGAGGTATTTAGCAGTTAAATCTTTAATAATAAAGTAAATGTGTCAAGGACCGGAATAAGGGGGTCAGAATATGTACGAGGGCCTGAACAGAAAAAAATTCTATTTATTCAAAACTCCTCGGCAGTTGATTTCGAGGACGAAATCATTTCAAGTGGGGAAGAATTGTAACACCCAGAATTTCATTTATAAGTTAAAACGAGAAAGTGTGTAAAGTGATGAACGAGTTATATATGGATATACGTGATAAGATTGGGTTTTAAACTAAAGGGGCTAAAACCGTCAATTTATAAGTTGATTAAGTGCAGGGGCCATTTATGTAAATAGTTGAAACTTATATATATATATATATATATATATATATATATATATATATATATATATATATATATATATATATATATATATATATATAAGTCACCAACTTTGACATTAGAAGTCAAAGTTGGCATTTTTTAATCTGCAACTCACGAAAAACATTCACCAGCCCCTAGCTTATTCATTTCCTTGAATAAATCAGTAGAACAAGTAGCATATTCAAGATCCTAGCAAGTATTCAAGTTGAGGTAAGTTTTTAAACCTTTGTTCTTATGGTTTTATGAGTTTAAACACATGATTCCATGGTGGAATCATGTTAGGGATGTTTTGTATTGATTAGATCATGTATATTAGTGTTAGGAGGTGTAGGAAAACACCTCTAGTTGGTTTTATGATGTCATAAGCGGATTTTTGGTGAAATCCGGCAGTTCATGTTAAGAACAGTCTGCTGGGTCTGTAGCGTACATGGCCCGTGTAGAGGTACACGGCCATGTAGTGTGTATAGGAGGTCACAAGGCCATGTAAGGTTACATGGTCGTGTAGTATAAGAGGTACACGGCCCGTGTAGCGGTACACGGCCGTGTAGTAGTAAAGGCGGTCATAGGGCCATGTAAGGTTACATGGTCGTGTAGCATGAGTAGTACATGTCCCGTGTAGAGGTACACGGCCCGTGTAGGATGACTAGACCACACTGGCCATGTTGCCAGCTTAGGTCGTGTAGCATATAAGGGACACGGCCCGTGTAGGGATACACGGCCCGTGTAGGCCCTATTTCAGATCAGAATGCCTTATGTATTATTTATGTATTGTTTATATAGGAAGTGATTGACATAATACTTGTATCATTGTTATGTGGAGTATTGCATATTACAGTCAGAAGGTGAGTCTTCTAGACTTCACTTCATATCTGCAGCTTGTATGCTATTATATCAGATTACTGACATGTCATATTATTCATATGTGTGTATAAGCTTGCTGCTATGTGCAGTAAGTCTCAGAGGTGGAGTGCTTACTGCTACGTCCAGTAAGGCTCAATTATGGTATAGTACTGTGACCTATGATGCTGCCCTGGGTCTAGAACCAGAGGCTAGCTTTAATTGCCAGACATACGTCTTTTATCTTCATATGATTTTATACGTGGGTTTATATGATGTTTAGTCTGGTTTACTCACTAAGCTCTCGTAGCTTATCAGATACTATTTTTAAAATGTTTTGCAGGTTTTATCAAAGGTAAGGGCAAAGCTTCGGTTTGACTACCATTTGATAAACTCTTTGAAAGTAACGCCTGGTTTGTAAACATCAAGTTTTTAGTACCAAAATTATGTCGGTATTTTTGTGCGTATCTATTGATACATCAGTATTTCAAACAAGTATTGCTTCCGCTTTTATTTCAAACTTTCAGATGCGAACACTTATATATGTTTGATCTTAATATTTCAAATTTTGGTTTTTGGGGCGTTACATCTTGGCACTTAATACTGTATTACCTTCCTTATTTATTATGGAGTATCCTGTCTTTGTTAAGTAGACTTCATTATCTCCATCATAAAATTGACTTATGCTTGTGAGATTGTATTTCAGTCCTTTGTGTTGGATTATGCCCACTGACATACACACGAGTTGGTATCATGGCTGATGAAGCAAGGCCCTATTAGGTTGCACGCCAAGTATCGATTCCGGCATCACGGATGGTCTAATGAGAGAGAAAACTAGAAACTGGTTCTCGTGGGCTAAGGCACGCCTGTGCCTCTATAAGGTACGTCTGTGCCCTACGGGCAGGCACGATCCCAAGTCGGGCGTGACTTGGGCATGGCCTGTGGCTAGGTACGCCCGTTCCTCAGGGAGGCACGCCCGTGCCCTATGCCCAATGGACAAGCATGAGCCCAAGTCAGGCGTGACTTGGGCGTAGCCTTTTAGGCTGGTACACCCGTGCCTTATGAGGCACGACCGTGCCCCCTGTAGTAACAGTCTTCTTAAACAGCTTTCAAGGCTGTTTATGAAGGAGATAATGGTGATTTAATTGGTAACTGATGGAGTATCTATGCATGCACGTTTTTATTCTCTTTTGTAGAGTCTATATAATGTGGTGCATGATTCCATTGAGAGCTTACTAGCTTTGAAAGTATAAACAAACACATATTGCACACTTCTCTCTCTCAAGCACAAAAGGTAGTCAAGACTTTGATACTTTGTGTGTTAGTCATCTTGGTGGTGTTTAGATAGGCTTATCTAACACTCTAGCAAGTGGGAAACGATCAAGACTTGGTGTGGACTTCGATAGAGGAGTACACGTTAGTACACACGCTTCCAATCTCCAAATCTACTTGACTAAGGAACGTAGCTTCAAGGGTATGAACCTATTCCTTCTTGTCTTTATTTTGTTCCTTATCCATGTTTAGAGTTTTGGTCCATTTGGTGTGCGTATTCGTGGTCAAATTTTGAAACTCTTTTTTTCTACTCGTTTTGCTTCAGTTGCGATTTTAGACCATGAAAACCCAACAATGGTATCAGAGCCATCTCTAACATGGCTTTGCACTTTTGGAGTTAAACTGGATTTTCTGAGTTTTCTGTCAAAAATGGTTTTCCGGTGACCGGGCACGGTCGTACCTCTAGGGGTATGGGCCGTGCCGGCGACCGGGGCACGGGCGTACCAGTGGGGGTACGGGCCGTGCCGGCAGAATCCGTAAACTGTTTAAACTGTACACTGACAAAAGGGCAAGCACGCCTGTACCCTCTCGGGTACGCCAGTGCCTTCTGGTTTTTCGGTCGGAATTAGTTTTTGAAACAATATGTTTAAATATATTAAAATCTGGGTTTTGGACTACTCTTGATTCTGTGATCCCCACTATATTTTGGTTCCTAATTCTATATGTTTTGTGTGACTTGGCATGAAGTTCACAAAAACATATATTTTTAGGTGTATATTGAATATGCAATTTTAATGGTGTATTAAAATTGCTAATGCATATGTACAAGGATTGTTTGTTGTGCCTTAAGTGCTGTTTTGCAATCTTGATCAAAATATATATATTTGTTGGACATGGTTTTGTGGCACACCATTGTTTTCATTTGGTAGTGTTTGTTGTGCTTGCCCGGTAACTTGATATGCCCATAGCCTTTGTGATGTTTGTGGTTGGTTTTGGTTTTGACCTACGTGCCGTATTGTTGTAATATTTATATTTGGTGCGGCTTGCATGTCGTTTATTTGAATCTTTGTACTCGTAATAGATTATTAGGATTGCGAATTGCATGTCGTTTTCTTATTATTATGTACTCGTACTTGGATTATTTCAAACATGTAAGTATTGCATTAAACCAACCGGGAAACACGATGTTGGCGTCTTGACGAATCAAATCCGGGAGATTCGCCGATGTGGAGATCGTGACAGAGCATTCCTTGGTGTTGTCCTTAGATTGACTATGTTTTCCCCGTTTTGGCTCACGGGGAGAACACTTAGGATTTGGGCATGTTACCGGGTCTTTGTTTCTATTTATGCGTGGTTGTTTTATATTTGAATTCTTTAGGATTTGCATGCTAGAGAATTTTTGAAAATATATAAAACAAAGAGATTTAAAAATGAGTTTATATTTCTTCGCGCATAAGAATTGACAACATTAATATAAAAGGTGTTTATATTAATCGGTGATTAAAAAGGAGTTTTTGTCACTTAAATTGCTAATTCGTCAAAATTCTTAAAATATTATTTTAACCGGAAAACAAAAACCCGTTTTTCAAAAGTAAGTACGCGCCACCCGTAAGACGACACCATCCAAATCTAACAAAACTTGGATGATTGTCGAGCATTAGCACGAGTCATGCCTTGTAGAGTTGTGTGGAAGGTGAGTGTGGCAACCCGCAATATTGGTAGTCGAGATTAAGCACGAACCAATGATTGGGCTAGGGTACTACCGTGTGTCTTGACGGGCGACTTACAAATTCTTTTGTAAAGCTAAAATGATGTCGATCTCTAGCCGAGTCATTTAAGAAATAATAAAAGGATTGGTGCATGAAGGGATCAAACATGCCTTAGACATTTGATGTCAAAAGGATCCCACAAGGATCTAAGAGTTGCAATGGTTGCAATCGGTAAATTATCTACCCGCCTAAATAACTTATTTCGTGATCCGCGTTAAACCCGTCACGAGATAGAGTGAAATACGGTTCTTAGCCTTGTTCAAATAATTGAGTTTTATAACTATTGGGTAATTATTTCTACAAGGATTTGACAACTAAAATTGGTACTCTAATTTTGTAGATGGCATCCAACAACGCTTCTACATCATCATCGAACTCTATTTCCCTAAAATTGTTCCTCGAAAAGGCCAAACTCGATGGCCAAAACTTTATGGATTGGTTCATGCAACTAAGGATAGCCCTTACGTATGAACAAAAGATGTGGGCCATCGAGGAGCCTTTGCCAGAAGCACCTGCGGCTAATGCGACTAGGGCGGTCCGAGACGCATATGATAAGCGTGTCAAGGAAACGAACGAAGTGGCTTGCATTATGCTCTGGTCAATGATTCCTGAGCTTCAAAAGCAAATGGAACATTTAGGGGCATATGTCATGCTTAACCAGCTGAAGGAAATGTTCCAACAGCAGGCTAAGGTAGAGCGCTTCGAGTGCCTAAAGTCCATTTTCGACTGTCATATGCAGGAGGGCGGAAATGTGAGCATTCACGTGCTTAAAATGAAAGCATTGGTTGATCGCTTGGAGAGGTTGGGATTCCCGTTGGGGAGGGAGTTGACGGTGGATGTGATCCTCCGTTCTCTTCCTAGTTCCTTTTTACAATTCGTGTGGAACTATCATGTCCATGGCATGGACAAGTCCCTAATGGAGCTTCACGAAATGTTAAAGACCGTCGAGTCTGACATGTCTAAGAAGCCCTCCTTGTCCAAACCCGTCCTAGCTATCCAAGGAAGCGGAACCAAAAGGAAAGGCGCTCCCCCTACAAGGGAAAGGGCAAGGGGAAGGTTGCAAACCCTAACCCGAGTCCAGCCCCGAAGGGCAAGGGGAAAGCCGTGATGGTTCCACCGGCCGAGGACACTGCGGAAGCCGAGTGCTTCCATTTTAAGGAAAAGGGGCATTGGTGGCGTTCTTGCCCTAAGTATCTTGAGGAGCTCAAGCGGGTAAAACCGAAGGGAGCGGGTAAATCAGGTACGTTTATGATTGAACTCCACAATACCGCTACTTCTAACGGCTGGGTACTTGATACCGGTTGTGGCACTCATATTTGTAATAATGTGCAGGTGCTAAAAAGAAGTAGGGCGCTGGGTGCTGGAGAGCTTGACCTGATCATGGGAAACAAGGATGTGGTTCCCGTAAAGCGGATAGGGAGTGTTGATCACGCCTTTCGTTCAGGACTTGCTATTACCTTATTAAATGTTTGCTTTTCGCCCTGCGTGGCACGAAACATTATTTCCTTTCACGCTTTGTTTGACGATGGTTATGAGTTTAATTTTGATAATGGAATTATTTCTTGTTTAAAAGATGATGTTCATTACTTTAAAGCTTATCCATGTCGTGGGATTTATGAAACAAGTGTGTGTTTGGATGGTAATAAATCAATCATGAACATTAGTTCTAAGTCCAAAGGTGTATTGGACAAGTTGTCTTTGTGGCATAGTCGTCTTGGCCATATAAGCAAGAAACTTATCGCCAAACTCCAAGTGGATGGGATTTTGGAATCGTTTGATCACGGGTCAAGCGAAGTATGTGATTCTTGTTTATTAGGCAAAATGACTAAAGCACCCTTCACCGGCGTTAGTGAAAGGGGCAAAAACTTGTTGTACATTGTTCACACGTATGTGTGTGGTCCGTTCAGGTCTGCTACAAGAAACAACAGTAGGTACTTCGTTACTTTTACTGATGATTTTAGTAGGTATGGTTATTTTTATTTGATTAAGCATAAGTCTGAAACCTTTGAGGTGTTTAAGACATACCAAAATGAAGTGCAGAAGCAATTGGGCAAGCGGATTAAGATTCTCATATCCGATAGGGGTGGTGAGTATCTTAGTACCGAGTTTCTTGATCATCTTAGGGGTTGTGGAATTATTTCACAACTTACTCCACCCAGGACACCACAATTAAATGGGGTCGCCGAGAGGAGGAACTGAACTTTATTGGATATGGTTTGGCCCATGATGAGTCGTACAAAGCTACCCGCAAGTTTTTGTGGTTATGCTTTGGAAACCGCTGCTAGGTTCTTAAACCTTGTACCAACAAAGAAGGTTGTAAGTACACCGTTCGAGATGTGGCATGGAAGGGTTCCTTCGCTAGCCTATCTCAAGGTCTGGGATTGTGAAGCTTACGTGAGACGTGAAGCTCAAGACAAACTTGAACCCAGATCCGAGAAGTGTATTTTCATTGGCTACCCAGCTGGTTCTATGGGATATTTGTTTTACAAACATTCGGAGAACAAGGTGTTTGTTGCTCAAGGGAGGTCTTCCTTGAAAGGGAGCTAATATCTGCAAAAGCCAGTGGGAGGCAAGTCGATCTAGAAGAAATTCTAGATGACACCAATGATCAACCTGATGTTGGCACTAGTACCGCTTCTGAGGTCGGCGTACCGGAAGAAGTGGAACCTCAACCAATGGTGGATGAGGTGCCTGATACACAACCATTAGAGCTCCATAGATCTGGTAGAGTTCGTAATGAGCCGGAAAGATATGGGTTTCTCATATCCGAGGGAGACGAACTATTGGTGGATCATAGTGAACCGACCAACTACCAGGAAGCCGTAGCGGGCCCTGAGTCTGCTAGGTGGAAGGAGGCAATGGACAGTGAGATGCAATCCATGGCGGATAATCAAGTCTGGGACTTGGTTGATCTGGTACCCGGCCACAAGCTAGTAGGGTGCAAATGGGTCTTCAGGAAGAACACTAACATTGATGGAAAAGTAGACACCTTCAAAGCCCGACTGGTAGCAAAGGGTTTCACTCAAACTCATGGTGTAGACTATGATTAAACCTTTTCTCCAGTGGCTATGTTGAAGTCTATTAGGATATTAATGGCTATCGTTGCATATTATGATTAAGAAATATGGTAGATGGATGTCAAGACTGCCTTCCTTAATGGGAAGTTGGCAGAGGAGGTTTACATGGCACAACCTGATGGTTACGTAAACCCCAAATATCCTAATAAAGTCTGCAAGCTTAAGAGGTCCATTTATGGACTTAAGTAAGCATCTCGGAGTTGGAACATTTGCTTTGATGAAAAGGTCAAAGAGTTTGGATTTTCTAAAAGCAAGGATGAACCTTGTTTATATGTATTTTTGCTAGTCTTGTATGTAGATGACATACTACTTATAGGAAGTGACGTGACTATCTTGCAGGAAGTGAAAACCTGGCTTGGGAGTTGCTTCTCTATGAAAGACATGGGAGAAGCAGCATATATTTTGGGGATAAAGATCTATAGAGATAGATCTAAAAGACTCATTGGTTTGAGCCAGAGTACTTACATAGATAAAGTCTTGAAGAGGTTAAAGATGCAAGATTCCAAGAAAGGGAATTTGCCTATGTTGCATGGTATGGCGTTGAGCAAGTCTCAATGTCCTAGTTCTCAAAAGGAACTAGAGGAAATGAGTCTAGTCCCGTATGCTTCGGCAGTGGGATCGATCATGTATGCTATGCTATGTACTCGGCCTGATGTGTCGTATGCCTTGAGCATGACGAGCCGATATCAAGCTAACCCTGGTCAAAGTCATTGGGTTGCGGTTAAAAACATCCTTAAATATCTTCGGAGAACTAAGGAAATGTTTTTAGTGTTCGGTGGATCGGAGGAGCTCAGAGTTACTAGATATTCTGATGCTAGCTTCCAAATGGACAAGGATGATTGCCGGTCTCAATCGGGATTTGTATTCTTGTTAAATGGTGGAGAAATAAGTTGGAGAAGTTCCAAGCAAGATACCGTGGCCGATTCAACCACGGAGTCAAAGTATATTGCTGCAAGCGAGGCTGCTAAGGAAGCCGTCTGGATGAAGAAATTCATTCAAGACCTTGGAGTTGTTCCTAGCATCGCTATCCCTATTGAGATCTTCTGTGACAATGAGGGTGCAGTAGCTCTAGCTAAGGAACCAAGAACGCATCGACGTACAAGACACATCGCTCGGAAATATCATTTTATCCGTGATATTATTGAGAATGGAGACATTGTGGTTAGTAGAGTACTGACTAAGGGGAACTTGGCAGATCCACTCACCAAACCTTTGTCACAAGCTAAGCATGACTCTCATGCAAAGTCTATTGGTATTAGATTTGCTAGTGACTTGGTTTAATTATTTTAGTTGTATTTGTTATTGAGAACATTAAAGCAATAATGTATTTCTTATTGTAATGACTATTAAATGGGGATTTAATATACGCATGGTATGATTACTTTATGAAACATTATTGTGTTCTATCTTTGCATGTTTAATACTTCCATGAATAAACTTCTTTATTCTAAATACTCCACGATCGGTCGTTCTTCATTGGAAGGAAGAAGTGAATTAAGATCGAGGCGAGTGGTTGGTAAAGTTTTCATCTTGGATTGAATACTTGTTTACGCAACACTAGCCTGTACTTAATGGTGATTAAGTAATTGGAGGACTCGTACCTGAGTTTACTTCATGGATATTATCACAAGTAAATCAGGATAATAATATTATTTATCTTTTTACTGGAGATACAAGCGTTGCTTGATTATTAACATGGACTTGTTTAGATTGCTTTCTAACGTAGTTTGTAACTGGCTGTTATAAGAGAAGTTTTCAGGCAAGAACTTGTTATTATGATAGGGCGGTGTAGTCAAAAGTATTTGTTCCTCTTTTGAGAGATATCCTTGGGCCCCTCGTTGACTAAGCTGATGACAGATCAAAATGCTTGGCCGTGCTCAAGTTGAATTGATAATGGATCAATTGTGCAACTTGTGTTGTTAGTCATTATTAGTCTATATCGAGAAACATAATCATGAATGATTTGGGGTTGATCATGTTCCATGACCTGTATTCACATTGGATATCGTGAAGGAAGGGATAAGTAATCACTTATCTGTAAGACCTTTCCTTTTTTGTGAGGTATTTGTTTTGGGAAGACAAACCCTATGCTGACTTGGGGGCATAGATGCCTTGCTAGAGGCCGCTTTATGTCGGTGACGCCTTTCGTGAGTTTGTCATGTGCAAGTGGGAGTCTGTTGTATTATGCCCACTGACATACACACGAGTTGGTATCATGGCAGATGAAGCAAGGGCCTATTGGGTCACACGCAAAGTATCGATTCCGGCATCACGGATGGTCTAATGAGAGAGAAAACTAGAAACTGATTCTGGTGGGCTAAGGCACGCCCGTGCCTCTATAAGGTACGGCCGTGCCCTACGGGCAGGCACGATCCCAAGTCGGGCGTGACTTGGGCGTGGCCTATGGCTAGGTACACCCGTGCCTCGGGGAGGCACGCCCGTGCCCTGTGCCCAATGGACAGGCACAAGCCCAAGTCAGGCGTGACTTGGGCGTGGCCTTTTGGGCTGGTATGCCCGTGCCTTGTGAGGCACGGCCGTGCCCCGTGCAGTAACAGTCTTCTTAAACAGCTTTCAAGGCTGTTTATGAAGGAGATAATGGTGATTTAATTGGTAATTGATGGAGTATCAATGCATGTACGTTTTTATTCTCTTTTGTAGAGTCTATATAATGCGGTGCATGATTTCATTGAGAGCTTACTAGCTTTGAAAGTATATACAAACACATATTGCACACTTCTCTCTCTCAAGCACAAAAGGTAGTTAAGACTTTGATACTTTGTGTGTTAGTCATCTTGGTGGTGTTTAGATAGCCTTATCTAACACTCTAGCAAGTGGGAAACGATCAAGACTTGGTGTGTACTTCGATAGAGGTGTACACGTTAGTATACACGTTAGTACGTAGCTTCAAGGGTATGAACCTATTCTTTCTTGTCTTTATTTTGTTGCTTATCCATGTTTAGAGTTTTGGTCCATTTGGTCGGCATATTGGTGGTCAAATTTTGAAACTCTTTTTTTCTACTCGTTTTGCTTCCGTTGCGATTTTAGACCATGAAAACCCAACACTTTGACATATGATACTTTGGACAGTTTAAGGTTCCCATTATGAAGTTCACCATAGCCTTTTGTTTGCCTATGATTGTTGTCACCAAAAGTCACCCTTGGACCTTTCACTTTCTTATAGTTACTGAGCAAAGCCTTGTTACCTGTCATAGTTCTTGAACATCTACTGTCAAGAAACCATGAACCAACACCCTGCACAGATTGAATGAAAGAAGAGTTAGTGACACAAGTAGGAATCCACTATTTAGTGGATCCCCGTGGAATGCACCTAGCTTTCCACTCCATTTCAGGTTTCTTATGTATGAAAGGAATGACTATGTTATCATTACAAGTCCGTTGTCTTGAATTCCCTTCTAAAGAACATTCAAATACCTTATGCTCTTTCCGTCCACACTTGTAACATTTTTGAGATTTTGTGGCTTTGGAGCATTGAACAATTTGAATGCCTATGAGTTTTCTTATTAGTCCTCTGATAGTTATCAGTTATCATTTGACTAACTTGATCATTCAGCTTATGAAGCTTATCCTGTAAATTTCTTAAGTCTTTCTTTACAGGCACCTTGGATTGATCTTTGGATTTAGAAAGTTTTTAACCAATATTTGGAGTGGCAGAAATGGGAACAATGTGAACATTATTCTTTTTACTCGTAGTTTCTTCTATTGAAAGAGAGTTGATTACTTCTAGTTCAACTGATTGTTTAGAAGATGGTCTATGATTAGCTGACAGGCTATCAGCTGAGCATTTATCATCTACTAACATATTAGTTGATAAAGAAGTATTAGCTAATGATTCTTTAGTTTGTGAAATACTAAGATTTAAGTCATCTGTTTTCAAGGTTTGACAACATAATGTCTCTGTGGTCTCAACTAATGATTCCTTTCCTTTACTCACATCCTTTGACTTTGTGTTCTTAGTATTTTTACATTCTGAAATCTTTCCAGAGGATGATTCAACTGAAGGAATAATTTATTCTTTTAGATGGGTACTTTTGCTTCTAACAAATTTATTTGTGAACACACTTTTGTCTTTAATAGTTTTGTGAAAAGTTTGTGGCAAAATGTCAGCATTTTCTAAGATATTAAGGTTCTTATTAGAATCAACATAGTTAGCAGCCTTAGAGTAATTTCCACCAATAATAGCTTAAACTTGTTTGGCTATTTTCTCCTTGACACGCTGAGTGGCCTTTTTAGCAGATACACACCAAGACTTTACTACTTTTTGGAGGTCATTGAACTTTTTGGTTCCTTCACTAGTTTCTTTTACTAAGATCTCATTAAGTATCTTTTGATTTGATAGTTCATTATTTTAAATTGTTATCTGCTTAAGTTTCTCATCTTTAAGAATTAATTTTTCCTTGAGTGATTCTACTTCTAGTTTTAGCTTCTTCTCTCTTTGAATAGCAAACTGGAAATCAATACACAAGTAATCAAACATAGCATTCTTTTCATTATCATCATAATTAATAAACTCTCCAACCTGATACATTGAAGAAGGATCCTAGTTGGTAGTTGAACAAGCTTTTGCAACCTTTTTCCTATCTTCATCAAAGGAACTACCATCATTGTTGTTGGCCATCATGCAGAATTGAGCAGAGATTACCTCATCTTCATCTGAGGAAAGATCTTCTTCTGTCCAATCTTCTTCTTCAGCTACAAGAACTTGGCCCTCGGCTTTCTTCTTCTTTTTCTTGTCAAGGACAGAAGCCAGGAGTTTCTTATACTTGGCTTCATAATCAATTTTGCCCTCCTGCTTTGGCAGAGATGAAGAACCAGTGTTATTTTTGGACTTATAGTCACTGGCTATGTGGCCAATCTTGCCGCATTTGTAACACTCTGCTATGGAGGCATCAAAAGTAGATTTGGACTTGACAAATTTTGATGGCCTCTTGCTAAACCTCTTGACACCCTTTCCCTTCTTGAAAGGTTTGAACTTCTTAACCAGCATGGCTACTCGTTCACCTAGCTCCTCCAAACTATTCTCCTCACAATTATTCTCCTCATCACTTTCTCCATCACAGTCCTCTTCATCTCCTTCTTCATCAGAACCAGAATCAATAGCTGCAAAGCTTCTCATCTTTGTATCTCTTGATACAAGGGCAATTGGTGCAGCTTTCACAACCTCTTTCATCTCCTTGGATGACAACTTCCTTTGCTTGACTGAATGCTCATGGTTGAGTAACTTACCATAGAGAGCAACCAGAGGCATTCCTTTGATCTTTTCACTATGTCTTAGTACTGTGACAAAGTGATCCCATGTTTTAGGGAGGGAGTCTAGAAACTTGTTCACCAAGACAAGTTGCTCTTGGATATGTCTGCCCTTTTCAAATCATTTACTAGGAAGTTGAACCTGGTGTATGTCTGTGTAAGACTCTCACCTTTCTGAGCAAAGAAGAATCCATACTCTCTGTTGAGGAGGAGCTTCTTGTTCTCCTTCACCTCCTCAGTCCCTTCAAATGCAATTGTGAGTGTATCTAACATCTTTTTAGCAGAAGTAGAGTTAAGCACTTGATGATAGATCTCATTGGGTAGTGCAAAGACAAGAGCTGATCTAGCCTTAACATCTAGGCTAACCAACCTCTTATCTTCATCTGTCCACAGATGCATGGGTTTGGTAATGATTCTTTCTGTTATGGAGGTTTGACCTTCATATTCTGATGGAATGGATAACACTAATGTTGGAACATAAGGACCCTCAGTAACTATTTCAAGCATTTCGATATCAAGGGTGGATCAGAAAATATGTGCTTTACTTTTCCACATGAGGAAATTTTCTACATCAAACATGGGACATCTTGTTAAAGACCCAGTGTTTGAGATGTTCATGTTGTTTGAGGATGAGGCCATTTTGAGAGGGATGAAAGCAGTTGTAGAGTAAGCAAAACAGGTCTAGATATTGATTATCTAACTTGCTCTGATACCAGTTATTAGTCCTAGATTGAGTACGCAACAACAAATGTTTGTAGAAGGGGGGTTGAATACAAACTTTAGCTTTTAAAAATTAAAGACACACCATTCTACTTTTATATAATTCTTATTGATTTTGAATCAAGAATTACATGTACTAGAAGTGGAAATTCTAAGTACAATAAAAGGTGGCAATCAATTTGTCTAACATATAGACAAGCTAACTCTAAAACAACTAATATATAAAGAGTGTTCAATACATGAACAAGTTTGGTTCTACACAATGCTTAATCTCTACGAATTTATCTCAACTAATGAGATTGCTTTGTGTTGTGTAGAAACTTCACACTTTGGCATGTTCTCCATGCATGCATATATATAGAAGTCTTGGCGTATCCGGTTGCATGAAGGAAGGAGACAAGGAGTATGTGGAAATATAATATTTTAAATGTAAAGGTAGTGGGTGAAAAGTAAAGTTACTTTAATCAACTGTTTGATAAAAGTAATTGTACTTTTCTGAAAAAGTGCAACCCACTCACAATATAAATATTAAAACCCACATCTTCTGTCGTGTAGAACTTTCTTTCCCTTTCCATGCTTGTACTTTAAACAACAACCATGTTTTTGTTTGATTTGACTTTACCAAGTATGGGATTGCCAGATATACTTAGTTGTTGAAACAAATCTTCAAGATCTTCGTCTGTTTGAGGTATCTTTCTCCTTTTCCAGAGGATAAGATCAAACCTTTTTGTCACATATTTGATCCAAAAAGTGCTTTTTACTTTTACAAACAAAGATCTAAGCATAAAATAACAACACATGTTCTGCCTTTTACATATGACATTTACAATCTGAAAGATAGAGCAGATTTGACATTTTGCTCGACTCAGCTAATAGAAAGTAATAGGAACTTTAAATTTCACTACTCAGTTGACAAGATATATCAGTTGATCAAATTTTGCTAGGACTCGGTTAATACATATTGCTCAGCTGATCATATGGATGCTCGGTTGATCAATAGTTATCTTAGGAGGACATAAGCTCATGTATTGATATGATCATTTGATCAAGAATGCTCAGCTGATCATTTAAATACATCAGTTTATGTTGAGAGATGACTTGTGTTAGAAAAGACTTACTTAGCTGATGCTCTGGGCCTCATCTTATCCAATGTTCACTCAGCTGATGGTGTTGGCACTCAGCTGATCGAATTCCTTCACTTAGCTGATAGATCACTTTCCTCAGCTTTCTTCACTTGTTTTCTTCATCTGATGCTCTTTAGCTGATATCCCTTGGCTGATACTTTGAGTAGGATCTGATACTCAGCTGATGTTTCCATACTTAGCATATTTTCCAGAATCTGATCCAAACAACACATGTTTGAATTCATTCTAAGTCATACTAAACGTAGGGTTTGGTTATCATCAAATTCTATGTTTTAGGATAGGCAGAGTTAATTATTAGGGTGAAGTGATTATCTCCCCAACAGATTATGTAAATACATAAGTACATATAATGTAGCTTTTTTCATTATATCTAGATTGTATTTTCCTTTATTATAACAGCAAAAACATATATTGGCCTGTTTCATTATATCTAGATTCTGTTTTCTATACTTAAACTAATATTTGATCATTGGTATTCATTTTGAACACTCAAAATCTGAATCGACCAAATTTTTTATATAATTCTGAATATCCTAACCCTAGTTGAATACTTAAAAACAAATTATATAAATATATTAGTGCATATATAGTAACATCGTAAACAAACTTAACGAAATAATATACTAAACAAAGTACCAAACACACATATGTTTTAAAGAAACAAAAACATTGTAAAGCTACTATTTATAGAAAAAGAAACTCCCAAAGACATATGACTACCCTCCCTCATCATCTCCCTCATACCCTTCATCTTCCACTTCATCTTCCTCTTTCTCTTTCTCATCATTCAAGATGTTCACCTTGTTTCGACTGAAAACCGAAACATGGTTTGATCTTTTTCGCTTCATTCGGGGCATACCCGAGTCGCATTCTTCTTCCTCGTCCTCTGATGGTATGTCAATAACTTCATCCCATTTCCAAAATGCAAGGTTTTGAGTTCTTTTTTTAGCCGGAGAACAAATGGACAAAGCATAATGTTTTAATACTTATATGCATGTATTTTAGTTAGAAAATAACAAAAAAATTATATGTACAAACTACCGGTTTGCATTGGCGTTTGTGCTCGTTTTGATAGTGGTCAAACCAAACCTCACTTGACCAGCGGGGATATTCAATCGCCACCTATGGTTTTAAATATCTTTTTAAATACGATTTAATGCACCAAATTTGTAATAAAGTAAATTAATATTTTAGTAAACTTTTTATTACCGCTTGAGTGATGATGGTGGATGGAATGAGACGTGAATCAATAACCGGCTCCTTTTCCTCGGCAGGCTGAGAGTGAGACAATAAATCAAAATAAACATGCATAAACAATAATATTTATCTAGAAAGGTAAATTTTGAATAATGGGGCTAGGTATTTATGCTTTCATATATATATATATATATATATATATATGTTTGTGTGTGTTTGTGTGTGCGTGTGTCGTTATCAGTAACCCATATTCAAAATTTTATGTGTCATTATTAATTTTATAGAAAAATTAGTCTACATTTTCTTTTTAAAAAGTTGTCTAACAACTTCTATACTCGTTTAGGCAATTTCAGTCTACTTTTGTAACACCTTTTAACCCAAAAATGTATGATCTTGTTGGAGGTGGCCGAAAGATTATCAAGAGAGTCCAAGATTTCTTCCATATATTTTTCTAACATGAAAAGAGCTCTTGAAACTGCCGACATAATAGCAAGCAGATGTGGGAGGCTTTCAGGTATTAATTTAATAAATGAGTAATAATTTATGTGTGAAGATGGTCCATCACTAATAGAAGGGTGATAGAAATAAACCAATAAAAATAGAAATTTAGCCTTTAGCAACAAAATTAAGATGGTTTCATAAACTGAAAATAGTAGATGAAATTACAAAATTAGAGAGGGAAACCAAATGGAAATCCCTCTTGTAAGAAGATCCAAACTATATGTGTGTGTGCGCGCGTGTGCGTGTGTCATTATCAGTATCACATATACAAAATTTTATGTGTCATTATCAGTTTTTAGAAATATTAGTCTACATTTTCTTTTTAAAAAGTTGTCTAACATCTTCTATACTCATTTAGGCAACTTAAGTCTACTTTTGTAACATCTTTTAACCCAAATATGCATGATCTTGTTGGAGGTGGCCAAAAGATTATCAAGAGAGTCCAAGATTTCTGCCATATATTTTTCTGACATGGAAAGAGCTCTTGAAACTGCCGACATAATAGCAAGCAGATGTGGGAGGCTTTAGGTATCCATTTAATAGAAGGGTGATAGAAATAAACCAATAACAATGAAAATTTAGCCTTTAGCAACACAATTAAGATGATTTCATAATCTGAAAATAGTAGATAAAATTACAAAATTAGAGAGGGAAACCAAATGGAAATCCCTCTACACACACACGCACGCGCACACACACATATATTTTAGGTATATATAGTTAGAAAATTATATATAGCTGATTGAGGGTAGCATATGTTGTGTTTGAGTCAACAATTGTTGGACTTCAGGAAATTACCGTGGGTTGTTTTTAATGACATATAAACTTGGAATAATATGATATTTTGTGTTAAAAATGGGTATCATGAAAATAGTGAGGGGTTTTTTATATATCCATTAGACCATTACATACTCACTTATCAGGTTGTGTGATTTGTAGGATTTACCAACTTTTAAAGACAAAACAAATTGACTGAAATCAAACTATGAACTTCAATATGATGATTATTGAGGGATGAAATGGAAATTAATTTTGATCATTCACCTGTTTTTTATGCTCACAGGTTGAGGGAGACTGTTTTTCTTCACCATGTTCTCAATTATTTTACTCAGCAAGCATAGCTACAGTTGGGTTTTGTTTTTTCATTTTCGTGATCTTTTGATGCTCACAGGTTGAGGGAGGCTATTTTTCTTCACCAAGTTCCGAATGATTTTCCTCGGCAAGAGTTGGGTTTTTGTTTTTCCATTTTTGTGATCTCTGTAGGCGGTGTGTGTGGTTCTAGTGCTAATATTAGTGTGACATGTAGTTTATAGAGTTGTAAGGGTGGTTACTTTACCCAGTAGTTGTAGCTTTTTAAGAGTTATTATGAACCATAAATAAGCAGTTTTAAGGGTTGATACCCACTAACGTGACACGTAGTAGAAGTTTTTTGGAATTTGAGCACATGTTTTCTGCTTGTCACTTAATCAATTTTATAGCAGGTCACATTTTCTGGCCAGCAATGAGATGACATTTATATGCAGACAGGGGTAGAGTTTTTCTCTGTCAACAATATATATGTATAATTTTTTCTGTTTTTGGAATGATAAATTTAGAATACTTCAAAACGAAATACAATTGTTTTTCTAGAAAATACATATTTCCTGTAGTTCCTTTTAGTTTTCTTCTATTTTGTTTTAATAATATTTTTTGGAATGCTAAATTCAGAATAGCTAAAATTGAGATATAATTTTCTTCTAACAAATACTTTTTTTGATAGTAAATAATGTGAAAAGTTTCTTCTAATCTGTTTCTTTTTTTATAAATAATTTTATGAACAATTTTATGCATTCTGCCTTTTTATGTCGTTATTTTTCAAGCATTATTATTTCGAAACCTATTTCTTTTTTCCTTTTTTCTGTTTTAATAAATTATTTCTATCAATATTTATGTTTTAAAATTCAACTTTTTCTATAACAATAATCAGAATAGTTCTATGAGATTTTTATTTATTAAATCATTTTCAATTGCAAAGATTAATAACACTAAATGGTTATGAAATGACACATTTCAATCCTAAATATTTAAATTATTTCCCAATTTTTTTATAATATGTTTAAATATTAGTTTTTATATTTTGTTTACCCTAAATCCCACTGCAATGCACACATAAAGCCATAAGTCATTACTTCTAATTATTGATATCCTTTCACAACTTTTTAATTTCATTAACATCCTTACAAACTTAAAATTACACCGGTATCCTTACAAAATCTTTAAAATCTCGGAAAGAGAATATGTGGCTATTGGGTATGTAAGCTTGGGAGTAGAACCAACATGAGCGATGCCGTTTCATTCGTTTGGGCACCTTCTTTCTCGGTGGCTCAAAGATGGAAACAAAAACTGTTTATTGACCTAAAGCAAAACAGAGGATTCATCACCATCCTCACTACCACGTTTATTCTTGTACTAGAATCCTTATTTCTCCGAGGCTCAAAAACAAATACAGAGAAATTGATTTCATATTGGGTATGCTAATTTCTTCTTGGATAATAGTCAGATTTATTCATGTCATGTAATTGTTAAAAAAAATCGCATCTTCTAGGGAACGTGTGATCTTTTATTTTTTGACTTCTCCTTCCGAAGATAATCGTGGG
This sequence comes from Dittrichia graveolens, assembly GCA_038502395.1. Taxonomy (NCBI): domain Eukaryota; kingdom Viridiplantae; phylum Streptophyta; class Magnoliopsida; order Asterales; family Asteraceae; genus Dittrichia; species Dittrichia graveolens. The sequence goes on from JARJIL010000006.1 coordinate 70,883,793, forward strand.
TTTATTTATTTAAATGAGAATTATATTGCTTCATTTTTTATCGTGAGTTTTTTTATCATGATCTTTGATTTCGATTTTAGCAAATTAGGCATTCTTTAATTGATTCCATTGCTTCCTTTTTATTCTTTTAATACTGAAATTCAATTTTGAATTGATTTATCTTTAATTGGTTTCATCACCGTCACAATCCTTTTGGTTTATGTTCATCGCAATCAATTTTCAATTTTTAATACTGAGTTATGATTGATGGTAATTTGAATCGATTTTTGTTCATTGCTGTTACCGGCAAGTTAGTTATTATGGATGATTTTTTATTTTAATCGTGGTTAGTGGGTGAGCAATTAACAAACATGTTTTCTAATTCAATTGAGGCTATCTAATTAATTAACAAATGTTAAAAGAGCACACTCATTAGTTACTATGTTTTATAATTTTTAACACTTTGATTTTCTACAAAGCTATCATTGAAGCCATGAAATTAAAAATTCAAATCTATAAACGAGCCATTTGAGACTTGTTTAATCAATGATATTGATTCAAATGGCAATTTGGTTAATAATGTAGATTCTGAAAACTAAAACGATGATATCAATGCACATAGTGATTTGGGGGAGAAAATGGATAATGAAAACAAAAGCGAGAGACAAACTAATGTATGTATGAATCTTTGAGGTAATGAAGATGAAAACGAAGTTGACGATGAAAATATTAAATGAAAGGTTTTTAATATGCTTAATGATGTATAAACCTTTTATAACCAATATGTCGTTGTACACGGGTTCGGTATACGTATTCATTAGGATTATAAAAACAAGACCACAAATGAAGTTTACCGTAAGATGTAACAAACAGGGTTTCAAAAAGTTGATTGGGGATAGTGTTAGCAGGATTCAACAAAATGTAGAACTAATTGTGAAACATCGTTCTCACGGGAAGTTCCACCGCACCGAGACTTGCAAGTCTCTTATGTTGAAACTTAGTCGGCCTGGGTTAAGGCCTTATCAAATTAAAAAAACATGAATGCAATGAAGTCTCCACTTGAACTAGATGTCACTTCAACGCAATGTGTCGATATTTTATCCGAGCAAAGAAAAATCGATTTCAGCAAATTAGGCATTCTTCAATCAATTTCATTGCTATTACATTGTGTAATACCCATTTTCGAATATTCATATTATTAATGTGATTATTATTTAATAAAAGCAATCTTGTCATTTTGGGCTCGCAATGGGCCTTAAATTTCAGCATTAATATTAAAGAGTATTGTTATTGGGCTTGTTGGATCAATTAAGTGTGTTGGTAACTAAAATGGGCAAAGGAAACATGTATATGTATATGTAAATACAACACATTAGGTGTTGTATTTACCCAAATCCTAAACATTTTCAGCCGCCAAGCTTCTTCTTTTTTTAACAGTGAATTTAGTGAGCTGGGTCCACAGTAACATTCATATAGGGCAGTATGCGAGTCCCAAGTCACATACCATGAGAAAGTTATACCCTCAACCATTTTTTAGAAAAAACCCCACCGCCCAGACTCGAACCCAACACCCAAGTTTCGATGGTGTATTGTAACACCGTATTTTTAACCCAAAAATTTTCATTTTGATAATCACTGTGGAAGCGAATTAAACACCAAAGTATTTACAACTAAATACAAGCCACTGTTTACAAAATATCAGTATTACAAAACACGGCTCGTCACAATTAAACTATCAGAGTCCGAGGTGATTACTCCCCAAGCTAACCACTCTCAGCCGAGATGCTAACTTACCAAAACCTGTAAAAGAGTGAGAGGTGGGGGATTAGCACAAAACGAAGTGAATGGAGTAAAACCACAACAGATCTATCAGCAAATAACCGTATGATATCAACAACACATAACAGATAATCGTGCCCCGGGAAGACCGGCGGTTCTGCAGGAACCTACAACCAATGCCGGCCAAAGCAAAGGTTTACCGATAGTTCATTTGCTATTCTCACACAGTATTACCTTAAGTTGCAACAAATGCATCAAACGATCCCAATACTGATTAGCCGATAGCAAACAAACCCAACCCATATGCCCAGCCAAAGCTAACTTCCCAATCATCATGTATACATATCACGTAAGCACAATTAGTTAACAATCAACGGTTAATCAATTATCACATGCACAATCTATCCATGCGTCAAACCAATAACAGTTGCAACCCAAGCCAGTTACAACTAATAACATCTGTAAGTAAACGTCCACTCACCTCAAGCTTTCAGTTTCTCCACTCAGTGATCTTATATTACTTAGCCTTGTTTGTTCCTGAGAACACAACAAACTGAAATCGGTAACGATTCATAAATATATGTCAAACACATAAATTTATATCCTTTTAATCCAACATAAGCATGTATGATTCACATATGTATAAACATATATCACATAGTTAATATGCTAACTTAAACCAAGTAAAACATATAAAAAATAAGTAACTTTCTGAAACAGGGTCCGTCGCGCCGCGACACAATACCTGTCGTGCCGCGACCGTGTCGGATTTCAAATCCGGGAATCATCACTCGGATTTCAGTGGCGGATTTCAAATATATCGGATTTCAGTGTCGGATTTGCCAAGCTTCGGATTTCCAAGGGTCGGTTTTGCAAATGTCGGATTCCTACAATCCGAAACCCATTTTGTCGGATTTCACCCTTGTCGCGCCGCGACCTACAAGTGTAGCGCCGCGACACGCAACTTCACAGGCTGTCTTCTTTGTTTTGTGTCGGATTTCCAGTCAACTCTAACTTCCCAAATCCGATCCAAACCCTCATAATTCATTATGAACACTTCTAAAACTTGTATAAACATCTTATAACATGTATACAACAACAAAAACACATCAAACCCTTTTTAATATGGCAAATCATACAAAAACCCATCAAGCAAGCTTACATATAAACTTCTACAATGGCAACTTCATGTTCTAAGCATAACTTGATAAACTAAACATATCAAAATGATCATAATCATGTTAGGATTGAAACCATACCTTTACTTTGAATTAACACTCAACAAATCTAAACTTCCAACTTTCAAGTTTGTTTGCTCCTTTGCCTTTTCTCTCAAAAACACACATACACACAACAACTATCGGTTTTCAAGTGAGAAGCAATTTCAGATGTTAATCTCAATATAAGCCCACGTATGGCTTTTCTTAAATCTTGTAGCATGAGGTGGCAATAGATATCTCCTAACCACATGCAAATATTGAAACACACAAATATATATATATATATATATATATATATATATATATATATAACCGTACAAGTACATATATATATATATATACTAACATATAATTCATATGTTTTTTTAATTAATAAAGCTAATTAAAACCATATGGTAAATATTAACAAGTAATTATTCATTACTAATCACAAGTTAGCATACCAAAGCCATCATAACTACTACGCCCGATCTTAGGATGTTACATGTATGTATGCAGGTGTGCTGTGTGCGACGAGAGTAGGGAAGGCAAGGGAGATTTCGAAGTTGAAATTCTAGCTCTCGATCAAGTAAACTTAATTCTTCTCAATGCATTCTGATCTTTAGTCATAGGATTCGATGATGATGGATTCGATTAAAGAGGTTACGGGGCGAGTTGCGGACCTTATTAGTAGCCTGGGGTTGCCCGCGCAACCCCTCAAAGTTCTCCGACTAGTGTTAATTTTTTCTAATTTTTTTTCTAATAGGAGTGCTACCTCTAACCAAAATTTTTTGTAACCTATGCTCTTTGAGAACAGGAAAATATATTTGTATGCTATACGGGAAGAATTTTGTGCAATTCCTAATATTTTTTTTCCTGAGTCCACCTCTGTACAGGGCGAAGGTGTTGTTTGAACTCACACCAAGAACCGAGAAACAAAATCTGAAATTTTAGCTTTCAAGCTCACTCGAAATCATCGGTAACCATTAGAGGTACATTATTATTGAAGATGATCTAAAGAAATTTGAAACTAGAGAATAGGTGAAGATGGATGGAAGTTGCAGACTGTCGTATGTGTGTGGGTGTTCATATTTTCGAGACTGTAGAAGATCGGATTTGCCATCTTTGTTGCTGGAATTCTTCAAGGAAATCATGGGGTAATCTCCCCTAATCCTTTAAAAACGTATGTACACTCTTTTGGCTTGAATGGTTTGGTTTTCAAAGGGGTCTGGGGAAAATCTCACTGTTCGAACATGGAGGGAAAACAAGAAACAAATGGGTCTTTTGAGGATTAAATCTTGGTAAACTTCAATTAAATATTGAGGGTTAAATGATTTGATGATAGAAAGTTATATCAAAAAGTTTTGGTCCATTTGATTGAGATTTGAATGGTTTTGATTCTGGAAAATGAACGGCAACGAGGAACACCATCAAAAGTTCATGTTTTTGATATTTTATTTGACAAGCGATGAAATCTCCAAATGGGTTTCATAATGAAGGTCGCAAATCGGAGTTACTGGGCCAAGAACAACCGGAAACAATTAAGTGAAATTGGATTGCATATCATCTATTGGAGGAAAGGGTTTACACAAGATAAAGAATAACAATATATAACTTGGATAATTTCGTGGATCGTGTTCAATACACTTTCTGTAATCTGTAATTCGACCCTTTTGCCTGGGGTGTCACGAATTCAGATATAGGATAATACAAGAAACTATATTTGAATTACAGGCTTTATTCAAATCCAAACACAGAATATCTTTGCTTTGTCTTTCGCTTATCAGAGACTATTTCGTCATAATAATGACTTGTAATCATATTCTTCTCTCGTATATCGTTCGTATACTTTTCGTCCCGTCAGTTTTTCGTATATCGTCCTCAAAACACAATGGCTGAAATGGTCTTTATATACGCCACGAAAATGGCGGTTACCGGCGGTTAAATAACTGCCGGCGGTTACGGGCGGTTACATGGCGGATAAATAACCGTTAGTGGTTGAATAACCGCCACCTAGCAGTTATTTTAGTGGGAAAAGAACCTCCACCAACTGTCACCCCTTAGACCGTCGTATTCCTGATACCAACTTAGCTTATCCGAGTGTGCACTCCGCACCTCCAAACCCGAATTATAACTAAGTCTTTTATGATAACTTAAGTTTGGTTTCTTCTTGTACCAAAGTTCATAGGGGGTTATTTTGTTCCTTTTGTTTAGAACCCTATTCAATAAATAGCAAGCTGTCAACAAGGCTTCTCCCCGAAACCCATCACTTAGTCCTTAATATGATAACATGGAATTAATCATTTCCTTTAATACTCTATTTCTCCTCTCTGATATACCATTTTGTGTGCAATCTTTTGATTAAGTTACTTTGTTGCAACTCTACCACTGTTTTATAAATTTTAAATTTATCTAACACTTCATCTTTAGAGTGTAATAAAAACACATAGCAAAAGCGTGTGCTATCATCTATAAACGTAACAAAGTACTTTTTATTACCTAGATATGGAGTTGCATGTAAATTACATAAGTCACTATGTATAAGCTCAAGCACGACAGTATTTCGTTTTACACCGGTAAACGGTTGTCTAGTAATCTTATTTAACATGCAGGTTTTACACTTATCTATATTTATATCAAAAGCAGGAATCAATCCGTTTTTAGACATTTCTAGCATGCTTTTATAATGTACATGTCCTAAACGAGTATGCCATAAAGAAGAATCATCATATTTCGAACAAGTCATATAAACTGAATCTACAATATTCTTATTTATGTTAAGCATAAACATGCCATTACAATAATACCCAAATCCTACAAATGTACCAAATTTTGATAAGATATACTTATCGTACTCATAGACTTGTTCATAACCACATTTATTTAATACACTACTAGACACCAAGTTCTTCGTAATCTCCAGAACATGTATAACATTTCCAAGATGAAGACTTTTTCAGAACTAAACTGTAAAGACACTGAACCACGACCAATGATGGGAGCTTTATTATGGTCTCCCATATAAAGTACCGATCCATCATTTACTACTTCATAATTCTTGAACCAACGACGATCGTTGCAAACATGACTCGTTGCCCCCGAGTCTATCCACCATGCATATTTATCATCCTACACATAAAATGTTTTAGGAATTAGTGATACATGATGTATATTAGAAGTAGTGCCAGAAATTAGATTCTTACCTTGTAGTTTTGGACCCTGAACATCAGTTCCTTGTCCAGAAGCACTTGCTCCATTGTTGCCTTTTCCAAGACGACAATCACGTTTCAAATGGCCTGGTTTGTTGGAATTCCAACACACCAGGTTTGCCCTTTTATTGAAACCCTTCTTATTGTCATCTTTCTTCCGTTTGTTCCATTTGTGATGTTTCTGGTTCTTGCTATCTGCCATCATGTTAACAGGGCTAGCAACTTCCTTTTCTTTTCCTTTTCCACTTTCTTGAATCCGTAAGGATTCTTCAATCTGAAAGTGGCTACCAAGTTGCACAAGTGACAATACCTCTTTCTTGTGTTTTAACATGTGTTTAAAACCTTTCCATGAGGATGGTAATTTGTCAATAACACTAGACACAACAATGGATTAACCCATTTGCATCTTGTGTTGTTCAAATTGACCCAATATACGAAGAAGTTCGTAATACCGTTCCATTACAGGCCTTGAATCCACCATTTTATAATTATTAAAATTGCTCACTAGGAACTTCTTACTAGAAGCATCCTCGGCCATGTATTTGGATTCCAGGTCATCCCATAAATCTTTTGCTGATTCACAGTTTTGACATATATCAAAGAGGGAGTCAGCCATACCGTTCAGGATGTGTCCACGGCATATGTAATCATCGTTCTCCCATTTGCTGCGACGTCTAGTTTGTTCGATTGTCTCATCCTTTTAGACTTCCGGCGTAGGAGTACTTAAAACTTAGACTACTTTCAGAGTAGTCAAAAAGAAGATGCGAGAAGAAGTGCATCTTCTTCTGCCAACGACGAAAGTCGTTTTCTTCAAATTTCTCCAGTTTGCCAAACTTGGAACTCATGTCCCTCATAGATTCTGCAGCCATTGTTATTCTTCTTTCTTTCCAAATTTACACATTACGAATGTTGGAGGAAAGGATTTATACAAGATAAAGAATAACAATATATAACTTGGATAATTTCGTGGATCATGTTCAATACACTTTCCGTAATCTATAATTTGACCCTTTTGCGGGGTGTCACGAATTCAGATATAGAATAATCCAAGAAAATCGATTTGAATTACAGACTTTATTCAAATTCAAACACATAATATCTTTGCTTTTTCTTTCGTTTATTAGAGACTATTTTGTCGGAATAACGACTTGTAATCGTATTCTTCTTTCGTATATCGTTCGTATACTTTGTGTTCCGTCAATTTTTCATATATCGTCCTCGAAACACAATGGTCGAAATGGCCTTTATATAGGCCACGAAAATGGTGGTTACTAGCAGTTACACGTCGGTTACGGGTGGTTACATGGCGGTTATAGGTGGTTAAATAACCATCGGTGGTTGAATAACCACCACCTAGCGGTTGAATAACCGCCACCTAGCGGTTGAATAATCGCCACCTAGTGGTTATTTTGGTGGAAAAATAATCGCCATCAACCATCACCCCTTAGACCGTCGTATTCCCGATACCAACTTAGCTTATCCGAGTGTGCACTCCGCACATCCAAACCCGAATTATAACTAAGTCTAGAATCGGTTAGTCTCAAGTTAATCGCGATTATATTAAATGGCTTGATGACACTAAAATCACCAACATCATCTTCAAAGCAAATAAAAACTATCGATGATTTCCGTTTACATGGAAAAGTGGTAGAGAGAACACTTTTGGGTCTTTGATTTTATTTATCGGATTGTTTAAAAATTGTCACGTTTTTTTGGACCTTTGATTTAATTGATCGAATGGTTTAAAAACTATAACGTTTTTTGATTATCATCGATGCATACAAAAGTGTTTGTGTATATGCATCAATGCATACAAATCTTTAAATTGTTAATATTATAGAAATAATTTTAATTACAAGTTTACCCATGTTCTCACTATCGTGCATCTTAAAAGTGTTCTCCCTTGAACCTCACCCTATATATATATATATATAGAGAGAGAGAGAGAGAGAATATGGATCAACATAGTCCCCCTCCTTATACATAGTCCCTAAAGTCCCATTTACATCCATTGATTTCGTTAGATTTGAAAAAGGCAGGATCGACATTTAAATTTTGGTTCCATATGGCAGTTACTATTCCCGTAACTATTTTCTAATTCCACGTTCTTTTTCCATCTTCTAGTATGTCAACATTCATAGTATGTTTTCTCCACCACGGTCATTTGATAATTCAACCGTTTATAGTATTTGATTAGCCCTTCATTTTTTTCTGCTATTATTAATGGCTTCTTTCTATTAACAGCGATGATGATGTGTATACAACGGTATTTTTTTGCTGTTTTTTTGTATGCTGTTTGGGATTCATTCACATGAAAATCATTTGCAGTTGATCTTCACTAACATCGTTTGTAATTGTGATGTTATGTATATGACGTATCTTAGCTTTTAGTTAGTTTTCATTTATGCAGAGTTTCGAAAATGATGAAAATCATTTGCAGTTGATCTTCATTAACATCGTTTTGTAATTGTACCAAGACTGAGCCGAGACGCCAGCCGGAAATACCTGTGGTAGCCGCCGGGGGTGGAACCGCGAACCCTCTCGTGGATGACGGATTAGTAGCAACTATAGGGAGGGCCTTGGAACAAATCCTCCCTAACATGTTCGAGCAAATGGCTGAAGAGATGGAAAAGATGGTTACTGAGACAGTAAGAAACGAATTGGCTGCTAAGGAGGCTAATCGTCGTCCTGAGAACTTAGGGGCCAACCAAGGCGGGTGCACCTACCGTGACTTTGCAGCTTGCAACCCGCCTGTATTTGAAGGAAAACCCGACCCAATCTTGAGTACCCGTTGGATAGCCGAGGTTGAATCTGCCTTCTATACTAGCTACTGTCCGGCAGACCGTAGAGTCCTTTTCGCCGTTAACTTGCTGCGAGGAGCAAGAAAGGACTGGTGGTCACTATTGATGTTACAGAAGGGTGAAACGCTGGTTGACTCTACCTGGGAGAGTTTTAAAGAAATGTTCACATAAAAGTTCACACCGCAAATTGAGGTTGAGAAGATCACTAGTGAGTTCCTTACCATGAAACAAACTACTGAAAACGTTACGGAATTGAACGAACAGTTCCTTGCAAGGTCCCGTTTTTGCCCCGAATACGTGGCCAATGAGAAGATGAAAATGTTTAGGTATATGGAGGTGTTAAAGACTGAAATCTGTGAGTTTGTGGATTCTTCAAAATACCAAACTTTAGAGCAGATGATGCGGGCCGCCAGGGCCCGAGAAATCGAACTGGAAAAGCAAGAACAAGAAAGACAGAGCAAGAGGAAGGTTAAACCAGCAGCAGGGTCCAACAAGAAGTTTAAGTTTACGGTGCCCAAACATGGAGGAAGGAAGGAACCGCCTCGGTGCCAGAAATGCGGAAGGAACCATGCAGGGGAGTGTAAGTTGGGATCAACAGGGTGTTTCAAGTGTGGCCAACCAGGCCACCTGAGCCGAGATTACAAGGGGGGAGCAAAGGTCTGCTTTAACTGTTATATGCCCGGCGACCTGAGGTCGGTGTGTCCCCAGCTCAGCAAAGGAGAAGTGAAAGTTGCCGCACCTGCAAGCCTAAGGATTACTTAAGGAGGTCAAGGCAAGAAGACTAAGGCGACTCGGGGAAGGGGGCGAGCCTTCAAGCTAACCGCAGAAGAAGCCAAACTGGAACCCGATGTGGTCGCAGGTATTCACCTCGTAAACTCAGTACCTGCACTTGTTTTATTTGATTCTGGCGCGAGTAGATCATTTGTTTCTTTTACATTTTGAAAAAATCTCAACCAAGCACCTGAAGTACCGTTGGAAGTAGAAATAGCTGATGACAAGGCCTTAAGCGTGTCTACTGTATATAATAATAATGTAATGGAGCTAGAGGGTGAGAAGTTTACTATCGACCTTATACCGATTGCTATGAGGGAATTTCACGTTATCGCGGGGATGGATTGGTTTAGGATTCAGACTCCTAGTGGGGGAGAGATCGTCGTCAAGGGGAGCAACAGCCCCAGAGGAGAGTTAGTATGCAGACCGATGCTCGACAAGTCGGTCATAGTATTTATCGACAACATCTTAGTGTATTCGAGGACACGGAAGGAGCACGAGCAACACCTACGGCAAGTTTTGGAGACGCTAAAGTGGGAGAAGCTCTATGCTAAGTTCTCGAAATGCGAATTTTGGCTACGGGAAGTACAGTTCTTAGGGCATCTCATGAACGAGAATGGTATAAAGGTGGATCCGGCTAAGATTGAGGCAGTCATGAAATGGGAATAGCCTAAGAGTCCGACTGAGATTAGGAGCAGGATTTTTCGAGAATTGCAGTGCCCTTAACTAAGCTGACTAAGAAGAATGCGAGTTTTGTTTGGGGAACTGAACAACAGAAGACGTTTGAGACCATACGTAACCAACTATGCGAAGCACCAGTGTTAACACTACCTGAGGGTATGGAGGATCTTGTGGTTTATTGTGACGCTTCTCACTGTGGTTTGGGGTGCGCGTTAATGCAAAAGGGAAAAGTTATAGCATATGCGTCGCGACAATTGAAACTGCACGAGAGCAACTATCCAACACATGACCTAGAACTCGTGGCGGTAGTTTTTGCATTGAAGATCTGGAGACATTACCTGTACGGAGTAAAGTGTATGATCTACCTAGATCACAAAAGTTTGAAATACTTCGTAGATGAGAAGAACTTGAATATGAGACAACAACAATGGCTAGACCTCGTGAAGGATTACGATTGTGAAATACTCTATCATCCAGGTAAGGCCAATGTGGTGGCAGACGCTTTGAGCAGAAAGGTAGGATGCATGCTGCTTCAAGTAGAGTGTTTGCGGTTGACAGTAAGGTCAGCCCAGGAGGAGGCAATCAAGAATGAGAACCAGAACAGAGAACGGATTAAGGGTCAAGCAACTAAGATCGTGAAGGATAGTCGGGATTTGCTTACTTGGCATGGACGAATCTGGGTACCCAGTATGGGGGACGCAAGATCTATGCTGCTCGATGAGGCTCATAAGTCTAAATTCTCAATTCATCCGAGGGCTACAAAGATGTATCGAGATTTAAAATCTGATTATTGGTGGCTGGGAATGAAGCGCTCTGTAGCAAAGTATGTAGAAGGATGTTTAACATGCCTTTGAGTTAAGGCCGAGTACCAAAGACCCCACGGAAAGGTTCAGCCTTTAGAAATACCAGAGTGAAAGTGGAAGCATATCACAATGCACTTAATAATCAATTTCCCCGAACTCCGAGAAGTTATGACGCGATTTGGGTCATTATTGACCGGTTGAAAAAAAATGCACACTTTATCCTGATCCATGAGACGTACTCGTCAGAAAAGATGGCAGATGTGTTTATGAAAGAGGTGATCTCGAGGCACGGGGTACCAGTGTCAATGGTGTCTGACAGGGATACGAGATTCACGGCTAGATTCTGGAGGAAGTTTCATAGTGATCTGGGCATGAGGTTACACTTTAGTACAGCTTATCATCCGCAGACGGATACAAACCTTAGAGGACATGCTCCGGGCATGTGTGTTGGACTTCGGGGGTAGCTGGGATGTTTACCTTCCATTAGCAGAATTTTCATATAATAATAACTTCCACGCAAGTATAGGGATGCCTCCGTACGAGATGTTGTACGGCAGGCGTTATAGAACCCCTATTTGTTGGGGTGAGGTGGGACAGAGGGAGCTCGGGAGTACCGAAGTGGTATAGAAAACGACAAAGAACATTCACAAAATTCGTGAAAGACTACGTACGGCGTAGTGTAGACAGAAGAGTTACGCGGATAACGTCGCTCGGAACTAGAATTTCAAGTCGGGGACTTCGTACTACTCAAGGTTTCACCTTGGAAGGGAATCATCTGTTATAGGAAGCGAGGGAAGTTAAACCCAAGGTTTATCGGGCCCTTCAAGGTAGTGGCACGAGTGGGGAAGGTAGCATACAAACTTGAACTACTCGAGGAGCTATCAAGGATTCATAACACCTTCCACGTGTCACACTTAAGGAAGTGCCTAGCTGATGAGTCGATGTTCGTACCTATGGAGGATATCGTGGTAGATGACAAGTTGAATTACGTAGAGAAACCGGTGGCGATACTTGAACGAAAGACCAAGACTCTCAGAAACAAGCAGATTGGGATAGGTCAAGGTACAGTGGGAGCACCGCAGAGGGTCGGAATGGACTTGGGAACCCGAAAATGAAATGAGGCTGAATTACCCCGAACTGATCGAGGAATGACTTTGAGGACGAAGTCGTGTTTTAGTGGGGGAGAGTTGTAAGGTCCATTTTTTCAAAATCCTGTATTATCAATTTGTAAACTCACAATTATGATTATTGTTGTAAATTATATATCACGAATTTGAGAAATTATTATATTGCTTCACTTTCAAGAGATAGAGATGTGAAGTGTGTGTATATATTTATTTATATATATATATATATATATATTTATGAGTGGACTTAGGTATTGGGTCTAGTGAACTAGCTCCATTTCTTGATGAACTAAGATTGGCCCAAGAAGGTTTAAAGAATGGGCTTGGCCCAGGATAGAGCATGTATGTAATTGTGGGTTCCATTCATCTTCTTCATTCAACCTTGAGAGAGAAAGTGTGTGTGTACGTGTGTTCATACCCAGAAGAAGGAGGAAGAAAGCAAGGGAAGAGATTTTGAGCCAAACCTATAAGGAATCATCAAGTAACATTTCTAAAACTTGCATCCAATCGTTTGTGAGTAGTTAAGAAAATTCAAAGTTGTTTAAAGAAGGGTTTTAGTTGGGATTTATCCCCTGTTCTTGGGTTTTTGGTGAAACACCATTTGAGAAACAAAAAAAAATGAGATTCTAGGCCTGGAAATCGAGATGTAATCATTTATCTTCAAAAAGGATTTGTTTATTTGCTATTAGGAAGCTTTTGGAACAAAAATGACATGAATTGGTTAAGTTTTATGGGATTTTAGAAATTTAAAATAAAACTGTGTGTCACTGGGTTTTGGCCTGTCAGGGAGATGTCATGCAACTTATACCTCCATGCAACTTATACCTCTATGCGACTTATACTCCATGCGACACTTACTCCATGCGACACTCACTCCATGCGACTTATACCTCTATGCGACTTATACTCCATGCAACACTCACTCCATGTGACTTATATCCCATGCGACTTACACTCATTCCATGTGACACTTGCATCTCATGCGACTTACATATAGCCATGCGACTTTAGGGTTCATGCGACTTTTAACTCGTGTGACATGGAGGCTTGTACTTGGCCTGACTCGGCAACTGTTGTAGTTTTACCGTTAGGATCTGTTAGTCAAAGCAGTGTCGAGAAATACTTCTAGCTTTATTGTGTCGTCACTTAGGTGAGTAACCCTAACTTACTTTGTTCCCGTAATGTGTAATTAGTAAGAATGATGTTTATCGTTGCAAAGTATGTGCTTGAATGTGATAAGTTATTACGTGTTACAGTTGTGAAATGTTAGTAACCAATCGTGCCTTCGTGGTCGGTTGGGAAAGATGTCCTCATCTAAAGGTGGGACCAGTGATGAGTCATAGCGGGCGAGGCCCGGTTTAGCCATCAAACTGGTGGGACCCGAGATGCGGCAGATGGCAAGTCCCTAGTTATGTGTTACAAGATGGCAGGATGTGGTTCCTCCGAAGGGTAAGGGTAGTGGTGATTCACTAAGCTTTGTGCTTACCCCTTCTTGTTATGTTTCAGGTTCTTCGAGATTGGACAAGGGCAAGGCGCCGGCATGATGGCAGCGACCGTAGCGTTTTATGTTTTAACTCAATTGCAAGTCAAACAATTTTATATTTTGTTCGCTTCCGTTGTATCAAACAAATAACATTGGTGATGCTAAATTTGTAACAGTTGATCTTGGTAATGGTTGGCATATATTAAATTTTGTTAAAAAAAACTTGGGACGTTACATATTATATATGTATTTCTTTACTATTTAAACATACTATTTTTAAATATTTATTATTTATCATAGTTTTAAATTTTCACTTTTTCACCGTATTATAATTATTTAATATTTTTTATTAGTTTGTAATATTTATTACTTTTTTAAGCACACATGTGTATCGCATGGTGATTTAATCTACATAAAATAATATTTTTTAAATACCAATATTTTAAGAGAAGTTTGCCTAATTAAGCGAAATAATAATATTCTTACTAAAATAAGCAAAAAACAAAAATTGCCAAAAAAACACCCATGTGAACATTTTTATTAGAATTTATCTACTAGATAAAAACTCTAAAATTTAATACAAGGATGTTATAGTTGGTGATAAAATTGAAATTTTGACAAATCCGGCTCAAATTGTGACAAATTTGGTTGAGTTGGTCGTTGAACAAAGGTATTACGGGGTTGCGTACTTGATTGTTGTGACGGAAACGGCGTCCTGCAACCATCTCAGTTGTGTCCACTATCACCGCAGCGAGAGCAGCATGTAGGCAATACTTGTTCTCCCCTTTACGGTATACGTTTGACAAGTTTTGGTCTGCCCGGCTACCTTTTATTCATTAACGGTGGTTGTACAGGTTTAAGATCAAAAGATAATTCCCAACAATTTTTGTTAGGGACCGGGTTTATACAACGAGTATACATAGCAAGATACGTTTCTTTAGTGAACCCCAATGACGCCTAGTGACTTGCATCGGTAAGCCTTAGGTGACTAGTAACAGCAATTGCGTGACCACAAGGAAATCCGGAAAGTTCCCATTTTCGACAGTCACAACTCATTTGTTCCGTATCAACAATATTGACGTTATTTTTGTGATCAACAATCTGCATCCGGTAGTTTGTAATTCCATTTACCTGCCAGTTAGAGCACTTCCTCATCCTTCGTTGTATCTTATTGTCAGCCCATGTCGTGAGTCAGTGCTGGAGTTTCTCTGTATGAAAATAAAATCAAGTATAATAAAACAAACGTCGCATATAGGATAGTTTAATCGAAATATCTTTACCTGCCGCGTTCCGATGATTATAGAACCAATTCTAAACACTTGACCAGAAGAAATCAATAAGCATGACCACCGGCAGTTTACACGCATGACGAGACAGGGAATTCATGGACTCGGCGCTATTGGAGGTCATGATGTTGTATCGATTACGGGTGAAGCATGATCTCATCAGCTTGCTCTTCTCAATGTTTTCAAGATAAGAAAAAACCTGAGGGGCAGCCCTGCCAATCTTGCCATACCAGTATTGAAATTCGGGCATGGTGTAAGATTTGCATGCCTTCCATAATAAGAAAGCACTCTTTTTGGATTTGGTACGAATCTGGAATAACATTACGTATGGCTAGTTCAATAGACGCGTCCCTGTCAGAAACGAATGTATACATCTTGTATGGGATGCATGATCGTAGTTTTTCAAGAAACCACATCAAGAGTCCCTACTCTCGGTTTTGCCTATCCCATACGCGAGTGGAAGGATCTGGTTATTACCGTCCATTGCAACTGCCAGGAAGTTGGTGGCAAGGTATGTTCCTTTCCGATGGGCCACGTCTACTATAATGAGTGGGCGTAGGTGATTCGAGAAAAATAACTGACACCGATTAAAAAACATTACAAAGAAAAAATTTGAAAACAAAATTATTTATTCCAAACACATGAATTACATATACTAATATATGTAAACATACAACGGTTTACTTATCAAAACGAAACATAAAGCGTTTTTTTCCTTCAATATGATGATTAACATCACTAAACACACTAAGACAATCTTGTGAGAGGGTCTCATCCTGAATCCTTGCATTATTAAGATAGTTTAAATATTCTATCTCATTTGCAATTAAATTTGCCACTCTAGTAGTTAGAGCTTGAAGCTTATCAATCTTACTCATACCTGCACATACGAATATGTTGGTAGCATTTCTTAGCTCTTCATTTCGATATGTTGTTTGTTGAACATCTTCTTTGATAGCATTGCGTATGTCAACGGCGGTCATTGGCTGTGACTCAATTTCTCGTGGTATTTTTTTGCCCTTATCTTGATCCATTTATGAAGCTATAGTTTTTTAAGAAATAGTGTGGTGTTTGTTTCAACATAAGGTATGGAGTAATGTTTATATATATAGCTGAGTTTCTTGTTGCCATTTAGAACAGTGTTCGAGTTATTGTCCGAGTTTGTAAAATGCAACTGTTCGGTTCAGAAGAAAAGTATACTATGAGGAGACAAATTTCACTGAAGCTAAGATTATTAAAACACAAACATGAACATTTGTTAATGCAACTTAGACAGAAAATCTTTCTTTGATATGGATCATTTGGTGGATCTTTGCAAACAGATCGTAACACCTAAAACTAGTGGATAAGTCGTAATCGGACTCAACTTGTGGGAAATTGAGATACTTCACCTCTAAGTCGTTCAAATTCCCGGCTCTACTTTGTAGAGCGGAAATTTTTTCACTTTTTCTTGCACTCACTTCGTAGAACATTTCTACCAGGCGTGACAACTCCGCTTGATGATGTTCCATTTCTTCTATATCTCTTTCAATTTCCTTTCGTATGTCGGAAGCTGTCATTGGTAGTAATTCGGGTAATGTTGCAAATTGTTTACCTTTGTCTTGATCCATTTGTGAAAGAATACTAAGCACAAAAGGTTGAATACACAATAGATGTAATATCTGGCTTTTTATTGTTAGGATTTTGGTGTGACTCGTCATCTTTTATCAGGGAGATTTCCTAATGGGCGGTGTATTTCTGAAAAGGTAAAGGTGATGGTGACCGGTCATCTTTTATCGGCGAGATTCCCTGATAGGCGGTGTATTTCTGAAAAGGTAAAGGTGATGGTGACCGGTCATCTTTTATCGGCGAGATTCCCTGATAGGTGGGTATTTCTGAAAAGTTAAAGGTGATGGTGACCGGTCATCTTTTATCGGGCGAGATTCTCTGATGGGTATGATACATCCAGCATACATCCTTCTTTTAGGGATACATCCTTCTTTTAGGGAATCAGACGTGGTATGATACATTTTAATTTTTTAAACATATATATTATAACATAACATACAGTATACTAATTAACATTTATCTTATTCAAAGGTACTCATTCCCATACGTTTTGGAGAAAACCATTGGTACCTCTTTTCTTTAAACCTGAATGACGGTGGAAAAATAATAATCTACAATAGTGATATTAGAAACTCTGAAAAGGAGGATCTAGATGACGATATTATTATCTTGGCTAGGTCTTTCCTTAAATTATTAGGTTCCATCAAGTACTATTTGTTAACCCACAAGTGGCAACGTTTGAACATAAAGACAGTGGAATTTGCGGATGTGTGTCAACAAAGTCGTACTTCAGGAAATTCTGGTGTATTTCTATGTA
The DNA here is from genome assembly GCA_038502395.1 of Dittrichia graveolens. Taxonomy (NCBI): domain Eukaryota; kingdom Viridiplantae; phylum Streptophyta; class Magnoliopsida; order Asterales; family Asteraceae; genus Dittrichia; species Dittrichia graveolens. The sequence goes on from JARJIL010000006.1 coordinate 70,901,276, forward strand.
TGTTTATACACCAGCTTGTTAGAAACAATACTATAGTTTCTAATCGTAACGAGGACTTGGTCGAGACTGCGCAAAAATTCCAAAATGCTATGGCTAAATGGTTGTATAAGATGCGTACCTCGTAATTTAGTTATATGTATGACGTTTGATTTAAATGTAACTTCGAGTAAAATAAACAACTTGTTTTATTATTAGTATTACGTACAAACTACATCACATCATTATTCAATACTATCGAAGAAAATAGTAGCGATCCGTCTACGAAGATCTGGAATTGCTTCGCGAGCAGCTGCATGGACTACGCTATCTGATAGTGACAACCCCGATATCAGCAACTCTATGAACTAGCACACAAACACACCACAATCCTTGTTGTTTTGTTGTTGTGGTATGTCCGTGGCCGGACCCCATATTAATCCCCAATTCAAGGGTGTTCGGCTTTCGTGCTTATGATACCATCCTCGTTCATCGAGCAGCTCGTAAATATATTTACCAACATATGAAGCAAACTCGTGAACAAATCCCTCCTCATACAATGACATCATGATGTACAAAGAAAACACTAATGTTAGATAATAAACAACACTTATAACATACTTTAAAACATAACCGACCGACATGCAAATAAATACCTGTCATAGTAGATGAGTTCCCATCTAGAGATATTCAGCACGAACAACACCCAATGATATTGCCTAATGTTCACGGGGAAATATATCTATAACAACTCAAAAAAATTAGTATTTTTTTTTGGTAATCCACTAGTGTGTTTAAAAATGCATTTTTAATAATTAGTATCGTATCAATATCGCTAATATCGGGACGTCCATCAATTGCCGCTACCTCTCTTTTTGGTGCTTTTCCCGATTTTAAAGTGGGAAAAAACCAGGAGTTCATGATTGAGAACGTTGAGGTAGGGTTTCTGGTCTTGATAAGGTAGTCGGACCGGCTATTAATTTGTTGTACATTAGTAAATATATTTAGTTGAAAAATAGTTTAGTAACGTCTATAAAAATAATAAGTAAAGTTTATTTGTAAAATTATTTACATCGCTATGCAGCCACCCGTCCGCTCCTTTGTCGACACCCAAAGTTCGAGCCCAGAACCCGATTGCATCGTACTTCACGGTTTATACTAAATTGTACAATGAAATCGGGATTCTGTGACCGGTACCACTGCAACACATCAGCATAAGTAGTTGGCTTCCCTTGTCGCCTTATGTGTAGGGTGAACGTAAGGCCGCAGCAGGTCTTATTTTCCTCTGTTGTCTCCTACGTGCAATGGGAACAGACCCAGATGTCGAAGCCTCCGCTACAAATGCAGTCCCACCGGTCTGAAGAGGCGTTGTTTGTTCTTCATTCATATAACCCTCTTCAAATAGATGGGACCGGGACTGCAAAGACAAAGTGTTAATACAAAACTTATTATAACAGTACGCTTGTAATATATATATATATATATATATATATATATATATATATATATATATATCTTTAGTAAATATGATTTGATTAAGCATACAAATTTTGGCATGTCCAAGATGGCCCCTGATGTCCCAGCCACATCAAACACATTAGACGGGCCTGCCTCTGTGTCGGCAAACTACAAGAGATAACAGTATGCTTGTAATGCACGTATTTATTACAAAACTCATATTTATATATAATATAGTTTGTTTTGCATAAGCATACAAATTCTGGTTCGTAGAAGGCCGCTGATGTCCCCGCTACGTCAAATATATTGGTACTATGTGCCTACGAATGAACATGTTTTTATAAGATTATATTCAAACGTATTGGTGTCTCGAAAATATATACTATAAATTTGTTTTTTAATAAGCATACACGTACAGTATTGGATGGGCCTGCCTCTGTGTTGGTAAACTGTGTCGTCGGCGGGCCGGCCATTGATCCCCCAAACTGCGACTACAAGAGATAACAGTACATTTGTAATACACATAATATAAATAAACTTTAGTTTATTTATAATTAAATCATATATGAACACACCATGTACTGATTTTGTATGGTATTGAGCATGCGCTGTAGCTCCTCCCGTTGTGCATTAGCTGCGCTGAAATCTTACGGTTAATCATTCTACTTCAGCATCAGTTTTGCACTTACGAGACTGCATCTCCTGCATCGGGTCCTTGAGAGCACTTATACGTTCAACAAGGTCCGTAATCACATCGAAAACCTTGTCCCCGCTACCATGAATGGGATCCCGGCATTGAGTGGAGAACGCTGCGGGGAGAAATCATGAAGTGGCGGTGTAGGCACTCTCTCTTCAGCTTGGGCCTGTCCTACAGCAATGCCGTCACCACCTTCAGAAAACGGTAGGCTGGAAACCTGTCTTGAGTCCGGTCAATGGAGGTGGGAGTCATGTTCACCGCGCATAAGCCGGCTTTTGGATAGTCATAAAAAATAGTTAGTGCGTATAAATTTACAACACGTTTTAAAAATAACTAGTAGAAACACCTACATCCGTGCATTGGGCGAAAATAGCCACAACCTCATCAAATTCCATGCGAAAGGGTGCCTTACCCACCGCAAGGCCTCTGGATATCGACCCGTTATATGAGAGAAACCTCCTCATACCGGGGAAGGTCTCGTAAACCCAACACTATAGAAATAAACTATATTAGAAAACAAAACGTAGATATATGTTATTATTATTATATCGTTAACAATGTATTATTATACCTTTAGGACCTATACAAGCCCGTAAAGAGTGTAGACTCCACGGGGATTATTCGCATGACGTTCGACTCTATCCGCATTTAAAGCGTTATAAAGCTGGTGGTACGTGTATGTCCATATAAACGACCCCCAAGGGAAGGTGTTCCATGCGTTCAGGTGCTCCGGTAGATGTATAACGCCTATATGAATGTAACATTGGTCATCGGACCCAATAAACCCACGGTATAGCATGACTAGCAATGCTACCCTCACCGCGTCATCATCCCGTACGTTATTAAACGCGGTTACATTGTCCCAGAGTTTAAGCACGTGGTTCACGTATAACCGGGGTGAATCAAGTCCCGGGAAAACACGCCTTATAAAACCTGTTTCACGGAGATTGTCGATAAAGTTTATGGGCCCGAATCTAAGTCCTGTCAGCAGACAAAACTCTCGGCGCCCGAAAGTTATGTGGTTGCTCGCCACATTGAAAAATAAGGTGTCCCATTCATTAATCCCATTCACTATCTGCCTACACAACAATGCGTGTACGACCATAGGATCGTTTTGTGGCCCCTTGATGTTCAAAAATGGCCCAAAACAAGTCTGGCGAAATATTGTCAAACTATCTACTCTTTCGCTCAGGCGTTGTTTAATTTGCGCGCACACAAGTAACTTGCTTTGACAAGTTAGACTTGCCTTGTAAATTTCCTACAAATAAAATGAGTTTTTAGAGTATTTATTACATATAAAATTCATACAACAATAAAAAATTCTAAATTTTTTAAACTTGTCTATCATTTTAAATAAAATTTTAAAACCTTTAAAATTATTAGATTAACTTGTCTATTAACTCTAAATTATTTTATAAAAGCTTCGTAATTTTTTAAATATATACACTCTTTTAAGTACAGTAAATTTTCTATACCGTCTAACTATATTACTAAAACTTTATTATAAAATAGTTTTTTAAATATATATAAATCTGTCTCTCATGTTTAACTATAAAGATATAACCTTAATCTCTAAATTTTATAAGTATATACATTTATCTATTACATTTAAGTTTATAACTATATTAATTTTTAAATCAATTACGAAAATAACCTAAATCAATTTCTTATAACTTCATACTATTTTAAATATATATATATATATATTTATAAATTTGTCTATCATTTTTAACTTGATTTTTAAAAACTTTATAAATATATTAATTTGTCTATGACATTGAAATAGATTTTTAAAAAATTTATACTTTTATAATTATATTAATTTCTCTATGAGATCGAAATACAATTTTGTTAATAAACTTTATATTATTTTAATTAAATTAAGTTCTCTATGACATCTACATTTATAGTTTTATAAATATATTAATTTCTCTATCTCATCTACCTAGATTTTTTTTTATAAAACTTCATACTTTTATAAATATATTAATTTTTCTATCATGTCTAACTAAACTTGTCTATATTCTTTATCAATTTTCTAAAACATTCATAGTCTATTAAATATATATTTCTCTATATAAATTAGTCATATATTAAATTTACAATTTTCAAGTCATTTAAATATTTAATTATTTACAATATTACAAACATAAATACAAGTTAACAACTTTTTAATTATTTTGAAAATACACAAACACTAAAATTAATTTCATCTAACAATTAATATAAATTTAACAAACGCAATAACACATTTTAAACATACATTTAAAAGTAATAATACACATGGTATTTAAATATATATATATATATATAACATACATTCATAGTCTAAATATATATTTTTCAAGTCTTTCAAATATTTAATTAACAACTTTTTAATTATTGGAGAATAAAGAAATACTAAAACTCATTTCATCTAATAATTTATAAACAATAAATAAACACAATAATACTTTTTTAACAAACATAATATACATGATATTTAAAATAAAACAAAATGTAACATACATTTACATACATATACATAAATATAATTTTTATTTTTTGAAAGAAAAGGTTTACCATTCTTATATAAGGTTTGATAGAGAAATAGAGATGTCGGAAAAGTCCCACGCTGGAAAAGCCGCCGGAAAACTCAACAAAGTGGGTATTTGGTCCGTGGAGGTGTCGCCGGAGTGGTCGCCGGAACAACTCAACAAAACTTACAAGCTTTTGGTCGCTGGAGGATGTCGCCAGAGATGTTGCCGGAAATGGACCTGTTGAAAGAGTTCAGATTTCACTTCAAACTTATCTTACCCTTACGCCTTCTATTTATCCTCTTTTACCCACCTAAGAAATTATAAAACATCTAATCTACTTTAATTTTTACTATTTTTAACCGTAAATACACGCTTTCTCATACGATTTAACAACTCAATTATGATTTGACAACACATATTTTTATTTTTTTTGCTTTTATCGGAGGAATGGAACACTTTTATCGGCTAAATAGAACACTTTTATCGGCTAAATAGAAATTAGACTATTGGACGGGAACATTGTGTCATGGACTTAAAATGGGTATTGGGCCTTGATTTAGATGGTGGCCCAGCAACTCACGGATTGCAATGTGTAAATTGGTGATGATCATTAATTGGTTAGTTAAATATTTAGATTAAATGGACGACAAATTAGGAACATAAGGGTTGAATAGCAAAATAATAAGAATTTGGAATTTGCAAGTGGGTATGAGTATAGAATTGCAAATTGGGCTAAGGCCCAATCAGAAATTATACTTGAGTATAGAACTAGTATTTTATCGTTCGCGCGTTGCTGCGGGTTCTTAGACTTTCAAATCTTATTATTAAAGTTTCTTTCATATTTTGTTTAACCATGACTTGTCATATTTTTAAATGAAAGTTCAAAATTTTGTATTGACTGAATTTTAAGAAAAATTTAAAGTTAAGGAGGAGAGAGAATGTTAAATGGTTTATATAGTCGTGTGTGTATATATATATATATAGAGAGAGAGAGAGACATGATCAAATGAAAACACTTTTTAATATGAGAACTCGGGGAATATTTTATAGCTCTTGTATGATCTTTATTTAATGGATGATATTAAACTTGGTTAATTAAGGTATGTTAAATTTTAATTAAGGTATGTTGAGTTTATAACATTTATTTATCTAATTAAATAATTGATGTACAATTGTTCTCATCATTCTCCACTTAAAATGTGTTATCATCGAATCTTTTCTCTCGCTATATATATATACTCACTTATTACGACTTTATTATAGTTTGTGAAATAGTTATTAAACATCATAAATAAGTATAATTGAAAGTTTGAAGGTTTCGAACCCTCGTGGAGTGTTCCACAAAAAATGCTTATCCACTATACTAAAGACAACTTTAGTTAAACTCTGCACTATAATATATTTATTAAAGAAATGTGTTTTTTCCTTTTAATTGTATGGATATATAATGGGCCATCTAGTTGGATAGTCTCAATCGTAAATCAAGGAATTAATACAATAGAAAATTAGAAGTTAACTCGAATTGAAAGTTAGAATTAACAATTGAGAAGGCTTGGAGTTTAATCTAGAGTATATTGCCGAGAAAGGTAACATAAATATTGATATTTGTCAATAAAGGTAATGTCCAATTTCTTAGGCCAAGAAATAATTCTAAATTTCAATTTCTAACATTAAAGGTAACCGGTTACCGTCATAGCAGGTAACAGATTAAATTGATAATGTGACTAATTTTTACATTACGTAAGTTGATGAAAAAGGTAACATAAATATCAAATTTTGTCAATAAAGGTAATATTCATTTTTCCTAAACTAATAAAGGATGATGGATTCCAATTTGAAACAAAACATCATGTTTGGATCTAGGTCCTTGTTCGTATGTGTGTTTTCTATTTCCTTTATATAATAATAAAATATTTAAAATTAAAACAATATTACATCATTTTCGTATAAGATATTTGAAATGTATTATGTTGGTGCTTTGACATTTGACTACTTGCATTTGGTATTTTGGTACTTTCTTATATTGGCTTTATAATTGTATTAAATGAACGTATATAAAATTTGAAGTTCAGAATTTGAATCAAATTGAAACGAACACCAAATTTGAAGTTCGAATCAAATCAAAATGAGTATTGAATTCAAAAGTTTGAATCGAAAAATATCATATTGGAAGTTCGTATCAAAACAAAAAAAGAATACCAGGAAATTGAAAAAATGCTCGTCGAATACATTTGACCGAAATGGGTCGACCCAAAACATAACTGATAAATAAATGGTCAAAATGAGTTGATACATAATTGACATGAACACGTTAATAAGAACTCGGGGCAAATTGTTAGCGTTAGTCAGCATACCCTTTTTTAGTGCAGATTGAAATTTATCATCCTTTTCTTGACTTAAAAAATTAGACATTACCTTTATTGGCAAATTTGAACAATCTTAACCTGCTAACTAAGCATTCAGCAGGTCATTCAGGTCACCATAACCTTTTTTGTTAGAAATTAAATTTTTGAATCCTTTCTTAGTCTAAAATATTGACATTATTTTTATTGACAAATTTTAAATCTAAATTTAAAAGTCTTATAACAACTAGAGAATGGCCATGGAGTTAAGGTGGGTATTGGTCAAGCCCAACTATAATTAAGGGTTGTTGGATCCCAAGATAAATATAGAGTAATAACTAATATTAGTAAATGGAAATGGAAATCGTATGACTCTTGAGGATATTTAATGATGAAACCCTATTTGGAGGTGATTGTTGATTGACGCGTAACCAAAGATAAATATATTGAACTATTATTGCGTAATTGAACCACTACCACCTGAGTATTCTTATACTTGATGAGACCGATGCTTCGACGTTGGGTATGTATGACCAATTGCTATAAAAACGGGTACGAGAGACCGTTCATATATGACGGGTATGATTAGACCGACTACTTCGATAGCGGGTATGACTTAGAACGGAGAGACCGTCAACCTCGGTAGCTGGTATGACTTATGTGATGTGTGATGATTGTGTGTATGTAATGTGAATATGAATATGTTAAACTGATCGAGTATGTAATTAATGTACTCGCTAAGCTTCACGCTTACTGTTCTAATTCTTAAGGATATGATCGTGGAAAAGCTCCAGCAGGGTAACGGCAGCTCATCTCCCCCAACAAACATTTTCGTAGACCATTTAATTAATTAATTATTATTATTTCATTATTAAACACATTTAGTATTTGTAGTTAACTCTTTCGTTGACCGAATATTTTATGGCATGTAATTCCGGATGCGAAACCTCGTCACGAATATTGATGGAATTAATGTGGATTACTTATTCTGATTTACATTTAAAAAATTGCTTCCTTTTTATTCTTTTGATATTGAAATTCAATTTTGAATTGATTTATGTTCAATTGGTTTCATCACCATCACAATCCTTTTGGTTTATGTTTATCGCTGTTACATTAATTCCTGCTTAATCCCAATGAATTATCAATTTTCAATACTGAGTTCTGATTGATGGTAATTTGAATTGATTTATCTTCGTCTTTGTTACCAGCAAGTTAGTTATTATGGATGATTTTTTTATTTTAATCGTGGTTAGTGGGTGAGCAATTAACAAACATGTTTTCTAATTCAATTGAGGCTATCTAATTAATTAACAAATGTTAAAAGAGCACACTCATTAGTTACTATGTTTTAAAATTTTTAACACTTTGATTTTCTATAGAGCTATGAATTTAAAAACTCAATCTGCCAACGAGGTATTTGAGACTTGTTTAATCGATGATATTGATTCAAATGGCTATTTGGTTAACAATGTGGATCCTGGAAACTAAAACGATGATATCAATGCACATGGTAATTTAGGGGATAAAATGGATAGTGAAAACAAAAGCGATAGACAGACTAATGTATGTATGAATCTTCGAGGATATGAAGATGAAAACGAAGTTGACAATGAAAATATTAAAGGAAAGGTTTTTAATACGCTTAATGATGTATGTATCTTTTATAACCAATATGCCTCTATATACGGGTTCGGTATACGTATTCCTTGGGATTATAAAACAAGACCAAAAATGAAGTTGACTGTAAGCTCTTTGTGTGTAACAAACAGGGTTACAAAAAGTTAAAAGTCGATAGTGTTAGCGGGGATTCAAAGAAATATAGAACCGGTTATGAAACATTGTTCTCACGGGAAGTTCCACTGCACCGAGGCTTGCAAATCTCTTATGTTGAAACTTAGTCGGTCTAGGTTAAGGCCCTCTCAAATTTAAAAAACCATGAATGGAATGAAGTCTCCACTTGAACCAGATGTCACCTCTACCCAATGTGTCGATATTTTATCCGAGCAAAGAAAACACTATAGAGGTAAGGAGTTTTATGAGTTGATAAAACATCTTCAAGAAAAATCTAGATTTGATATTAACAACTATTTTCAAATAGATCTATGTGATGATGGGTCCCCTAGAAATATATTTTGGTCCAACAGAAGATCAAGAGATGCGTATGTAAAATTTGGAGATGTTGTCGTTTTTGAGGTTACATATATGGCAAAAAATTTAAGATGTCATGTAACACCATAAATTTTTTTTATTAAAACATTTCAGTCCACCATTACAAGAAAATCCCTTTGATAAAATATAATCTATAAAAGATTTAGTATCAATCCCAAGATCATATCATTTGGTGAATTACAGAAGTTAAACATAAGTTGGTGTTACTTAGTAAATAAAGCCCTCGGCCAAAGTAATCAACAAAAGATAAGTTCTCCCAAACTTAGGTCTTATAGCATTGCGAATATATGCATAACCCAATCCTAAAGAGCACCTGTGGATAGATAACCAACAATAAAAGTTTTAACCAAAATGGTTAAGTGAATGCAAGGGTTCAACGACTAAAACACTCATAGCCAAGAAAGTAAGAACTTGAAAAATTACAATTAATAATCACAAACCATGGACAACTCTATGTGGGGGTAGTCCACCGAACTCATAGGCCACAGCTGGTAGCTAACCAGGTTGCATAGTTCCCAAAGGGGGAAGCCCACATCAATAACTACATCTAGGGACTTAAACGGATAGCACCTATACGTCTAGTTGCACCCGACGTGTCTATGCTCACCGAGGGTCTTGTTGCCTTGCCATGAAGTAAGTATGTGCAAGTACTCACTTGTATATACTCAAGACCGAGGGTCTTGTTGCCTTTCCATAGGTTCTTAAGTCAAACGTTTCTTTGGGTCAACCTTCAAATCATTAAGAGGAATAATTTGACTGTCACCCGGTTGACAGTTTCTTAAATGACATACATGGAAAGAACTATGTATGCTTTCTAACTCCGGAGGCAAATCAAGGACAAACACTTGCACATTAACTTTTCATATAATTTTGAAGGGTCCAATAAAATGAGGACCTAACTTTCCACGTTTACTAAACCTAATCATCCCTTTCCATGACAATACTTTTAATATAACAAAATATCCAACATCAAAATTAATGCGTCCGCGCGTTTTGTCAGCATACTTCTTCTGACGATCATGAGCACTCTTTAACTTTTCTTATGCTGCACTGACTTTTTCAGTTGTGAATTGAATGATTTCACGCCCGGTAAATTGCTTCTTACCGGGTTCTAGTCAACATGTCGGTGTACGACATTGCCGACCGTAAAGCGCCTCGTATGGTGGCATTCCAATACTAGAATGAAAAGTATTATTAAAAGCAAATTCCACCAATGGTTAGTACGAGTCCCATGATCCTCCATATTCTAACACACACACACACACACACGTAACATGTCTTCCAATGTTTGAATTGTGCTCTCGCTTTGGCCGTCGCTTTGAGGGTGGTAAGTTGTGCTGTGATTGATTCGGGTGCCCAATTCTGTATGCAAACTTTTCCAAAAATTAGATACAAAACGAGAATCTCGATCGGAAACAAGAGAGAGTGGTACACCATGCCTCAACACTATCTCATTAATGTAAAGTTTAGCTAATTTCTTCCATAGGTATCATTTCATGGGTAGCTAGAAAGTGAGCATTTTTAGTGAAGTTTTATGATGAAATCCATTGTAATATGATCCTATTTCCATTCCGGAATTTCTAGTGATTGCAATCTTCCATACGGTCTTTGGTGTTCCGCCTTAACTTGTGCATAGGTCAAAGATTGCGCAACAAGTTTAGCCACATCAACTTTCATACTTGGCCACCAATAAATTAAGGGATTTTAAGTCACGATACATTTTGGTGCATCCCGGATGTATGGAAAGTTTGGATTTGTGAGCTTCTTCAATAAGGGTTTGCCAAAAATTACCAATCGTAGGAACCCAAATACGCCCTTGGAAAGTTTTGAGATTCCGACCATCTTCAACAAGTACTTCTTTGTTTTTCATTATAATTTCATTTTTGAGGTTCTCTTATTTTAAAGCATCAACTTGAGCTCTTTTTAACTCTTTAATTCAATCTGGCATTGCTTCAAGTCTAAACAATTTGGCATGAGAGGGAGTGGTTCTTTCCTTATGGCTCAAAGCATTGGCCATCACGTTGGCCTTGCTAGGATGATACTTAATTTTTCACAATCACAGTCTTTGATTAACTCCATCCAATGCCTTTGTCTCATATTGAGATCTTTTTGATCAAACACATATTGTAGACTCTTGGGATCCATGAATATCACACATTTAGTGCCATACAAGTAAAGTCTCCATAACTTTAAGGCAAAATAATGGCTGCTAATTTGAGGTTGTGTGTGGGATAATTCTTTTCATGTGGCTTAAGTTGACGTGATGCATAAGCAATGACTTTTCCTCGTTTCATTAATACCCAACCTACACTAGAAATTAAGGCGTCACTATAAACTGCAAAGTCTTCTACACCATCAAGTAAGGACAACACCAGAGCTTCACATAATAAGAATTTTAAGTTAAGAAAGGCTTTTTCTTGATTTTCGGAGCAAATGAACTTAACACCCTTACGGGTTAGTTAAGTTAATGGGTTGCCCAGCTTTGAGAAATCACGAATAAATCGTCGATAGTAACCGGCAAGTCCTAGGAAACTCTTGGTTTCAGTGGGGGTTTTCGGTGGTTCCCACTTTAAAACAACATCTATCTTTGATCGGTCAACTTTCACTCCATCTTGACAAATTACATGACCGACAAAGTGCACTTCCTACGGCCAAAACTCACACTTAGAGAATTTGGGGTAAAGGTTATTATGCCTAAAGGTTTCTAAAACTTCATGAAGGTGTTGTTCATGCTCAGCTTCAATCTTAGAATAAATAAGGATGTCATCAATGAATACAATGACATATTTGTGAAGGAATGGTTGGCAAACACGATTCATGAGGTCCATAAATGCCGCCCAAGACGTTGGTTAAACCAAAAGGCATCACTAAGAATTCGTAATGCCCATACCGTGTTCTAAAAGCGGCTTTGGGTATATCCTCTTCATTAACTTTTAATTGGTAATAACCTGATTGAAGTTCATTATGGAGAAGTAGCACGCCCCTAGTAATTGATTGAACAGGTCATCAATGCACGGTAGAGGGTACTTATTCTTGATTGTCCACTTGTTAAGTTCGCGATAATCAATACATATGCAAAGAACCATATTTTTTTTACAAACAAAACCGGAGCACCCTAGGGCGAGGAACTTGGTCTAACAAATGCCTTCGCAAGATGGTCTTGGATTTAAGTAAGCATTTCTCTCATTTCAGATGGTGCTAAACCGTAAGCAGATTTGGGATTTAGAGTAGTATTCGGGACAAGATCAATTTTAAAATCGATTTCTCGGTCCGGTGGTAACCTCGACAAGTCGTTAGGAAAGACATCCGGGTAATCACGCACCACTCTAACATTTTCCAAGACACCCTTTTCCTTATTGGAGCTTATAAGATATGCCAGATATGCATCACAACCTTTAGATAAACACTTTTGTGCTTTCATCATAGTAATAATACTCAAATCTGATTTTGATATTCAACACATGCTACCATGTGAGAACTGTGAGGTGTTGGAATCCTCACCAAATTAGAAGAACAAAAGATTTCAACATGATTTGCACTAAGCCAATCCATACCTACCACTACGTCAAATTTAGCCAAAGATAGTGGTAATAAACGAATAAGAAAGGTCACATTATTGATTTCTAAGGAAGAATCAAGGTACTCGTAATTTACTAATAGTAATTTCCCATCAGTTATTTCTAGCTATTTCTACCTCCACAGGTTTGGGTGATTTAAAAGGATTCATCATAAGCTTAGCACAAAATCGAGAAGACACACAAGAACGGTTGGCTCCCGTATCAAATAAGACACATGCAGGAATGGAGTTTCCAAGAAACATACCCGTGATAACATATTTCGCCTCCTTTGCTTCCTTAGTAGTCATTTGGAAAGCACATCCCTTTGGTTTATGAGGGTTTTCTTTTGTTATTGATGATCCACTACTACCATCTCTGCCCTTCTTGTTTTGAAACCCGACACTCATGTGCCTTGGTTGTTTACAAATATAACACATATTTTCCTTGAATTTACACTCTTCCACCATGTGTCCTTTTGTACCAGAGCAGATACAAGCTTAGGTCTTTGATGAACATTCTCCTACATGGGAGGATCTATAAATTCTGCATCAATAGCCAATTTTGTTTTGCTTCCACCTTTTGCCTTGATGTTGTTTCTTCTTAGGACTTGGTCCACTACAGTCCTCCCCATTACGTTTCTCTCCAAGGATCTTTTTCTCGACTATATCCAAATCTTTCACTTCTTGTACTCTTTTGCTATTTGAATTGCTACATTTATGTTTTTGGCTTGACCAACCGCCATCAGATAACTCAAGGGTAAGGTTTCATTAAACCGGTGTACAACAATTCCATCATCTACAAACAAGCGCTTCAAAAATCTAAGTTTCTTCAAAACTCTCTCTACATGGTCATCAATCCGTAGATCCCCTTTTTTCATTGCAAGAAACTCCCGTTCAATTTTGTTCAAATCACCTTTCGAACAATATTGATGTTTAATTTTAACCACAAAGGTTTCCCATGACAATTCATCAATCATTTCTTGAGGACTTGTAGCATACAAAGTGTCCCACCACTTTAATCCTCTTTTTTTGAGCAACAATACCGCAAAGGACACCTTTTGATCATCCCCACATTTACAAGCATGGAACTTTTGCTCCACCTCTCTTATCCAACTGACAACATCCATGGGATTGCTTGACCCTTCGAACTCAGGGGATTTGCAATCTAGGAAGGTCTTTTAATTGCATTCGCAATCTAGGAAGGTCTTTTAATTGCATTCTTTCTTCCAGGCTGCTCTTGCATCGTCTTCTCAGTTTCTTGCATCCTCTTGGCTTTAAACATTCGGTTCTCCATTTCTAACCGTCAGGGATTCATTTTAGCCAGCATGGGATTTCATCCATCACCATCATTTTGGATGTCGCTCTCTATTACGATCATTAGCCATTCTAATAATGGGTAATTAACGTTAGTCAATAACTAACTTCAAGAATATACCGAACACTAATCTACAAGAAAGAGTCCAAACAAACACAAAGAACTTAAACAAGAAAGGGATCACCGATAGAGATTTATCACATTAAGCAAATAAACCAATCCTCCTAAGACCCCATCCTACTAACTTACATTTTGGCCACCTGGTTTAAGCCTAAGCACACAAGGTATGCTTAGATCCCTTAAACCTAGGTTTTGATAACAACTTGTAGTACCATAATTTTTTTTATTAAAACATTTCAGTCCACCATTACAAGAAATTCCCTTGATAAAATATAATATACAAAAGATTTAGTATAAATCCCAAGATCATATCATTTAGTGAATTACAAAAGTAAAATATAAGTTGTTACTTAGTAAATAAAGCCATCAGCCAAAGTAATCAACAACAGATAAGTTCTCTCCCAAAATCAGGTCTTGAAACATTGCACAGATATGCATAACCTAATCCTAAAGAGCACTTGCGGATAGATAACCAAAAAGAAAAGTGTTAACCAAAATGGTTAAGTGAATGCAAGGGTTCAACGACTAAAACACTAATAGCCAAGAAAGTAAGAACTTGAACAATTACAATTAATAATCACAAACCATTATCAACTCTATGTGGGGGTAGTCCACTGAACGCATATGCCACAGGTTGCATAGAATCCCAATGGGGGAAGCCCACATAAATAACTACATCTAAGGATCTAAAAGGATAACATCTATACATCTAGTTGCACCCTACGTGTGTATGCTCACCCAGGCTCCTGTTACCTTCGCATAGAGTAGGTATGTGCAAATACTCACTTGTATATGCTCAAGCCCACGAAGGTCACTTACAGTAACCATCTTTGACTTGAGTCTAAATTCAACACTATGCATAAGCATAAACATTCAAGGTTCAAGATATATTCGTTATAATAACACTTTATTATTAGCATCATGCTCAATATCATATGAAAGTACCAACTTAATTTATCAAGCAATCCATACATTTGATGACTAACAAAAGTATCAAATATTATTTTGTCATGTATCCGAGTTTTTAGAATTATTGCACTCACCTTGAATTGGATGAGGATCACAACTCCAAATCGCTCTTACTCCAAAGCTTCTTATAGTATCAAGCTCGATTAATTCCTAGATGAAAGATGAAATTATAAACTTAATGATCATAGTATTCGAAATGGTCGTTTGAGGGTTTAGAACACTTAAGATAACACTATGAACCATAATAAACCATCCTAGAACCATAACTAAGACTTAGGAAGCTTAAAAGAAGGTTTAAGGGCTAAATAGGGGCTTCGCGTTCCTAAACAAGTTGCCTCGCGCCGGGAAGAAATCTCTAGAAAAATTCACGGGGTGCCTAGCATTGGCTCGCGCCCACGATCACTTGTAGAAAGCCATTTTCGCAAATTGACTCCACAGCTCAACCATTTCAATCCCAAACTCAAAACACAACACATTGAATCTGTTTCTAAAGTTTTAGGGACATCAAAACAGACTAAAAACAACTATAAATTGCATAAATTTAGTACTCAAACACAAGAAATATAAAACCCTTACTTTGGTCAAACTACCCAAATGAAATCAACCAAAATCAATATCCTAAACAAATATCATCAAAGAGTTACTTATTTAACCTACAATTTCAGTATTGACTCAGAATTTAAAGGTATAATTAAAGTTACTTGAGGTTTATCTTTAAACTTGAAGGATCCTTGAACTCAAACACTTTCCCTAGTGATCTTGAAGCTTAAAGACATAAAATCTTCAATAAAATACACATGCAGCGAAGAATTTGCAACATTCACCGAATTCTCAAGAACTCATCATTACCTTCTCTCCCTACTCTCTCTCACGATATTAACAGGGCTGGAACAACAAATGAGGGTCATTTGACTCTATAGTGGTCAAATGTGTAGAATTTGCACATTTAGTCCCTAAGGATTTAATATACAATTTGGCCCTAAGTGTTGCATAAGTTGTAATTTAAGTTAAAGCATTACATGTGCATATAATAGGGTAAGTAATACTTCACTAATACTAATTTATTTCTATAAGTAACATGACAATTGGAACCTTAACTCACTTTTACAAAAATATTCATAACTAACTATATGAAGGTTATATTTCCAAATTTCGATTACATGATTCTAAAGTTTCATAACGAAGGATGTTACATGTCATTTGCTCCATAATTGGGGTAAGATAAGAAAGAGACTTTTCAATGGTTATTTGAGTATTTCTTAAAGTGCATGTTTAATTAGCATCTGGTTGCAATAATAAAGGATAAGGCAATTGGCAAAGCGATCTCCATTGTTTTTCCACGCACCAGACACCGTTTTTGTGCATGGCATACTAATAAGAATGAGTTGGAACATCTTTGACCTTTTGCAGCATGTTATAGTGATTGCCAAGAAAGTTATAGAAAGTAGAAGAAAATTGATACGATCGTAGAATTTGAAACCCAATGGGAAGTTATACGTGACAAGTATAACCTTGAAAGTAGTAGTTGGATGGTAGACATGTATAACCAACACGAACAATGGGTTAATGCCTTCTTTAAAGATGTTTTTTTAGCCGGGATGACAACTAGTGGTCAAAGTGAGAGTATTAATTCTTATTTAGATAATTATGTTAACTCTAGGACTATGTTGAATGAATTTGTAGTCCAATATGATGAAGTTGTTGATTATCGAAGGGTTGTAGAAGAAGATGAATATTTTCATACTATCGACTCAATGTCTGTACTTTCGTTTGTTCATCCGATCAAAGCAAAAGCAGGTGAGTAGATAGTAAACATTAAGTTTCTAATTTTTTTTCTTTTGTTTCCACAAAAGTTAAAAGACATATACTTTTTGGTTTGAGTTATACACGTAAAGTTTATACTAGGTACATTTTTGAGGTTTTTCAAGAAGAATGGAAAGAAGCAACTAAGAACTTAACTCACAAGACTTTGATCAAGACTGCAGATCTAAATTGTTATTTGATTGGTCAAGTGGATATAGATAAAATATATTGGAGAGTTGTTAAGTTTCACGACGGGAATAAAGTGTATGTTAGATGATCTTGTGCTAAGTTGATAACATATGGGATATTATACAAGCATATCTTATATGTGATGAAGAAAAAACATGCCGAATCCCATCCGGATCACTTTATTTACCGAGATGGACACTTGATGCTAGGTACAAGGTTAGTAATAGTAGTATCAAAATCGAAGGAAAGAATACTGAAAGTGGAGTTAGTGAATTAGCTTTATGGTGTGTTCATGGAAACTGTAGCATCCCAAATTTTGTTTAAACATAATAGTAACAGAGTAAATTGCAGAAGTAACGTGAGTAGATAGAAGTCGAATACAACATACCAAAATTAAAATTCATTAATTCAAGTCGAAACAAGTTTTAGAAACAAATTTAAAATCATTCTTGGTGTGAGCTGTCTACACTGTCCTGGAGCTCCACCGTAGTCCTGTCCTTAAAGAATATAATTTAACTACAGTAATCGTGAAGCTTAGTAAGTAAGTTACCGCAACCTGAGACAGATTAACATGGTCACAATTCATTCACATCATACCCGCTACTATCGTAACCGGTTATACATACCCGATGCCGAAGTATGTGGTAGTAACTACCCATTGCTGACAGCAAAGGGTCATGACTACTGTTAGTCCCAGATTGAGTACACAACAACAAATGTTTTTAGAAGGGGGAGTTGAATACAAACTTTAGCCTTTAAAATTTAAAGACACACTGATATACTTTTATATAATTCTTATTGATATTGAATCAAGAATTACATGCACTAGAAGCGGAAATTCTAAGTACAATAAAAGGTGGCAATCTATTTGTCGAACACATATACAAGCTAACTCTAAAACAACTAATGTATATAGAGTGTTCAACACATGAACAAGTTTGATTCTACACAATGCTTAAACTCTACGAATTTCTCAACTGATGAGATTTTCTTTCTGTGGAGTAGAGACTTCACTGTGTTGTATTTTTGCATGTCCACCATGCATAAGTATATATAGAAATCTTTGGTGAATCCGGTTGCATGAAGGTAGAAGACAAAGAGGATGTGGAAATATAATATTTTAATTGTAAAGGTAGTGGGTGAAAAGTAAAGTTACATTAATCAACTGTTTGATAAAAGTAATTGTACTTTTCTGTAAAAGTGCATCCCATTCACAATATAAAATATTAAAACCCACATCTACTGTCGTGTAGAAGTTTCTTTCCCTTTCCATGCTTGTACTTTAATCAACACCATGCTTGTGTTTGATTTGACTTTACCAAGTATGGGATTGCCAATCATACTTAGTTGTTTGAACAAATCTTCAAGATCTTTGTCTGTTTGAGGTATCATTATCCTTTTCCAGAGGATAAGATCAAACCTTTTTGTCTCATACTTGTTCCAAAAAGTGCATTTTTACTTTTATAAACAAAGATCTAAGGCATAATAGAACGACACATGTTCTGCCTTTTACATATGACTTACAATCTAAAAAGATAGTGCAGATTTGACATTTTGCACGACTCAGATAATAGATTGTACTAGGAACTCTGATATTCACTACTTAGTTGACAAAACATATCAGTTGATCACTTTTTTCTAGGACTTAGTTGATACATATTGCTCAACTGATCATATAGATGCTCAGCTGATCAATAGTAAGCTTAGGAGGGCATAACCTCATGTATTTGTTTGATCAGCTGATCAAGAATGCTCAGCTGATCAAGAATGCTCAGCTGATAATTCAAATACATCAGTTTATGAGGGGAGATGACTTGTGCAAAGGAAGACTTACTTAGCTGATGCTATGTGCCTCAGCTAATCAATAGTTCACACAGCTGATGGAGTAGGCACTCAACTGATCAATTTGTTCACTCAGCTGATGGTTTATTTTCCTCAGCTGATGGTCTTCTTTACTTATTTTCTTCATCTGATGCTCCTTGGCTGATATCCCTTGGCTGATACATTGAGTAGGATCTAATGCTCAGCTGATGGTTCCATACTTAGCATATTTTTACATAAACTGATTCAAATAACACATGTTTGAATTCTTTCTAAGTCATACTGAATGTAGGGTTTGGTTATCATCAAATTCTATGTTTTAGGATAGGCAGAGTTGATTATTAGGATGAAGTGATTATCTCCCTAACAATCTCCCCCTATTTGATGATGACAAAACCTTTTTCTCTTTGAAGAATCAGTTTGACTTCGAATACAAAAGATTTGAACTTTTAAGTACATTTGGATACCTAGCTATCTGTTTTTGGTAGCTCTTTTTATTTTGAACCTTGTTCTGTTTTTGGTTTCTTTTCTAGTGTTCCATTTTGTTCTGTTTTTGTGGAATCCTTTTCTGTGTTGTGCCATTTTGTCATGTTTTTGTGGTATCTTTTCATTTTTCCATTTTTATGTGTTTTTGATTTTCTGATATACATAAACAACACTTGAAATAACAAAATAAAGAAATGTACAGAAGTATTTACAGAGAATAACTACTAACTAACTAGTCTATAATATACAATCAACTAGATATCAACAAATCTTCAGAGTTAGAATAAGTCTTCAATCATCCCACCATGGTTCTTCTTTTACTTCAAAATCTTTGGCATGGGGATCTGCTTCAGCTAAGACTTCATATTGGGCTTGTACAAGGGCTTTAAAATTTTCATTTCCAGTTTTGCCTCTTGTAGATATCCTTAGCCCAAATAGAAACTTCTTACTAGCTTTGAGGATTTCAGACTGTCTAAAGAACCTCCATGTGCCAGCTCTGTCCAGAAAGAATATACCTTCAACAGGCATAACTATAAACTTGTACAACTCAGGGGTGATGTTCAATGGCAGTGATGTGTTGAGACCCTCAAAGTCAGATAAGAATTCATGCTGGGGTAGTACCTCTCTTAGCTCAAATGGTTTAAAGGGCTTGGAGCCTTTCTTGTGAAGATTATCAACTGTTTGCACATGTCTGTAATAGTCATCTGGAGTGAAGGCTCTTTGTGACACAACTAGAGCTATCCAATTCTGAATTTTCTGAATGAATTGAACTTTGAGCTTAGATTTGGATTTGAAGAGAAGGTACAAGATCTCAACTAACTCTTTAAACCCATAGATATGACACCTCTCATAGGATACAACTTCATAGCTGTTGAAGTTGTTTTGCCTTATAGCTTTGAGGTAGGGTTCACCATCACCTTTGTGGACAGTGGCTCTTGTGATTGGAGTTGGTTCTGTTCTGTTTCTTAGAATGTTGATCTTTTCTCTGAAGCTTTGAAGCCTTTGTTGACTTAGATTGTAGGGGGCAGATAGATCAAGGTTGAAGAGGGTTTTGATGGCATCCGCATGAGATCTAGCTTTGAGCAGTTCAGACTGAGATTTCTCCCTTGTTAATTTGTGTTGAGCAGCAGCTTGATTTTGAACTTGTTCTTGTTCTAGCTGATATGCTAGCTCCTTGGCTTGGTAGATCTCTTCAACTGAAACACCCAATGCTTGAGCCATTTGGGCATTTTCCCTTTCTTCTTGCTCTTTAAGTGCAAGCTCCCTTTTCATTTGTTCATCTACTTCAACTTGCTCAGATGTCATTATCTGTTTGTCTTTGTCCTTAGGAGCAGAGGTTGAAGCCTTTTGGACTGATGGGGTTGATTGGACTGGTAGAGCATATGGTTTTGGGCTCTGTCTTCTTCTGAGGATGTCAGAGAGTGGAGTAACATCCTCATCATCAGAATCAGACTCAATGGCTATTAGGGGAGAGCAGCCCTCAGCAACTTTCCTTCTTGGCTTTAGTCTGTTAGCCATTCTTTTTAGTCTCTTTGGAAACCTTTGCTCCCCCTCAGAAGGTGCTTTTCTTTTGAGAGGAGGAGGAGTTGTTGCTTTGGGTGCTTCCTGCTGCAGAATTTTAGTGGTAGTTTCGGTGTATGCAGCATCAGTCTCCTCTAAGTCAAGATCATCCTCCCTGGAAGAACTTGAGAATTTCTCCCCCTTTTTGGCATCATGAAAAGGAGGAGGGGAGTCACCTGCTGTTGGTTTTGGGAAGTGGGAAGAGGCAGGGGTTGAGGAAGGGGTATAAGTTGAGGTAGACGTAAGTTTAGAAAGTTGAAGGGAGAGGTCATCCTTGAGATCTTTAAGGGCTTTCCACAATGAGAGATGACTCATTCTGGATTGTTCAGTTAAGGCTTCAATGTCATCATGGACGCCTTTAAGGTAGGAAGGCAAGGGTAGGAGTTGTTCTGGGATAGGGACAAAAATGTTTGGGTTTATTGGGCGTAGGGTTTGGAGTTGGGATAGTAGGTTGGAGATGGTTTGGTTGAGGGAAGAGATAGTGGATTGAGGAAGGATGGGAGTGGGTGATTGAGATAAGAGAAGGGTAGAGAGATGGTCTATTTTGGTTAGGATGGGGGTAAGATCAATAGGAGAGGCAGTAGATGCAGGGGAGGGTTGGGGTGGGGTCTTGAGGGATCAATGTCTTTTGCAAGTCTAGACAGTTGAGTAGAGGTTTGGGTTTGGAAGGCTTGGACGGTTTGAATGAGGTTATCAAGGTTTTGGTTTATGGTTTGGACAAGCGTAAGGTTTGGTGTTTGGGTAGAAGTAGATGATTGAGAAGTGTAAGGAGTGGAGATAGGTTCAAAGAAATTTGGTAAGGTTTGTGACCCCTCATTTGAGCCTTGGTGGATAAGCTCAAACTCATTGGGAAGGATTGTTGAGTCCTATACAAGTGGTTGGTTTGTACCACTAGCATTTGCAGACTGTGCTTGTGTAAGAATTGAATTGATAAGAGGTGCAAGATAAGTGGACTGAGTGTGGGATGCACTCAATAATAGGGAATCCCTTATTGGATCCACATTCTGTTGTGAGAATGTGAATGGTATAGGCTGACTCAATAGTGAGAGAGACACAGTATGACCTTGGGTTGAGGTCTGTCATTCAATGAGATCAACCGGTTGGGAGGTTGTCTCAGCTAGCGGCTTAGATCCCATTTTTACAGATGTATCCTGTTGTGAGGATACATCCACCGGCTTAAAGGTTGCAACTTCCAATTGCTCCCCCTCAACATGAGGAAGGGTAATTGGAGTTAAGGTCAGAGGTGTGGATTGCACTCCCTCAAAGTGCTCAAAATGAGTCACTTCTGGTGACCTTGTATATATGGGGCTACGAAGTGGAGTAGAACTAGTGACCACATGAGGTTCACTAGAGCTTGGCTGTTGGATTGGTGTATGGACTGGAGAGGAGGATGGGCTATCAAAGGTTGGGACTACCATTTGAATATCCTTCGAGGTGGAATCATAACTGTCCTTACCTTGGGACATGATGTGCCTGCTCCTGTCAATGAGCTCCAGTAGTTGCTCAGAGATTTCTTGTTCTTGGGCATCACCATCACCACCAAGATGACTTAATACCATTGGACTGATAGGAGTAAATTCACCAGCATCACCATCACCAGCATTATCATCATCATTATTAGTGCCAGTGGGACTTTCATCACCATCATTATCATCATCATCATCATTTTCATCATCATCACCAGCATTAGCATTGTCGTTTGAATAGGTAAAGGTGAATGAGAGAGAAAGTGGGATATTTATGAAGGTTAGTTAACAGAGATCATTAGATATTGACAAAAATTCTAACGGAAAACAAACCAATTAGCTATTAAATGAAATCTGACAAATGGAGTAAATAACTAGGGTTAACAAGCATTAAATGAACGTAAAAAGTGAAAATTTACTAAGTGTAGAACCATCAGCTGATCATAGAAATGTATCAACTGAGGGGTATCGGCTGATGAAAAACTATCAGCTGATAGTGAAAATTTGGAGTATCAGCTGAGGAAAGTACTTCGCTGAGCATTTCCTTCTTATCTTAGCGTGATCAGCTGAGTAAGTTTGATCAACTGATAGGTATCAGCTGAGCATAGTTACTCAGTTTACACAAATTAAGTAAGACTTAGATATGCTTAAATAAGTAACTTATGATTTTCAATACTTATAAATTAACACAAACTAAATTACCACTATTCTAAACTAAAAATTAAGCATACCTAGTTTGGATATTAGGAAAACCTTGCTTCATCGAATGGCTTTGTGAATAAATCTTCAAGTTGCAAATCAGTGTTGATGTAGTGCAAAGTTACCTTCTTCTTTTGCACATTATCTTTGAGAAAATGATGTCTGATTTCAATATGCTTTGTCTTTGAATGCATGACTGGATTATTTGAGATGGAGATTGCACTTGTATTGTCACATAGAATTGGGGTGTCTTCAAACTTCACATCATAGTCAAGCAGTTGATTTTGTAACCACAAAATTTGAGCACAACAGCTTCGTGCAACAATGTATTCTGCCTCTGCAGTGGATGTTGACACTGAATTCTGTTTCTTACTAGACCAACTAATCAATCTTCCTCCTAGAAGTTGACAACTACCTGAAGTACTTTTCTGTCTAATGTACACCCTGCAAAATCAGAATCAGAATATCCAACTAACTCAAAATATGAGTCTTTGGGGTACCAAATACCAAGATTAGGAGCTCCTTTGAGATATCTAAATATTCTCTTAACAGCAGCAAGATGTGATTCCTTAGGATCTGCTTGATATCTTGCACAGAGACATGTTGAAAACATTATATCTGGTCTACTTGCAGTGAGGTATAAAAGTGACCCAATCATTCCTCTATAAGTAGTAATGTTCACTGATTTGCCATCAGTGTCCTTTCCTAACTTGATAGAAGTAGACATAGGTTGTTTTACATACACTTCTTCTTTTAGATCTCCATTCAGAAATGCACTCTTTACATCCATTTGGAACACTTTGAAGTTTTTGAAGGCAGCATAGGCTAGGATTAGTCTGATAGCTTCCAATCTTGCAACAGGGGCAAATGTTTCATCAAAATCAATACCTTCTTCTTGACAATACCCCTGTGCCACTAGCCTTGCTTTGTTTCTTATGATTTGCCCATTTTCATCTAGCTTATTTCTAAACACCCACTTCGTTCCAATGATGGATTTATCCTTTGGTTTTTGTACCAAGGTCCATACATTATTTCTTTTGAATTCTGCCAGTTCCACTTGCATGGCAGACACCCTGTGGGGATCATTAAGAGCTTCATTAACCTTCTTTGGTTCAATCATTGAGACAAATCCAGAATACAAGCAGATGTTGCAAGCATTTGATCTTGTTCTAACTGGATCATCTGTGTTGCCTATCACCAAATTATGAGGATGGTGTTTGAGGTCTTTGAAGGCTTTTTGGATTGCTTGGGAATTAGGATTCATTTGGATTTGGAGAGAAGAAGTTATATGTTGGCTATCAGCGGTAGAAATGAGTTCATTTTGAGTGGCTGATATAACTTCATTGTTGCAATCTGTGGGTATCTCTACTGAAGAGGGAATGATTGATATGAAATTTGAATCCAATGATGTTGAGTCATTTTCCACATGATTCAGTAGAGGTATAGGATTGGATGAGGGTGGTTGTACATGGGTAAATATTTGAATAGGAACAGGTTCATCTACATCATGAGCAGCTGGTGGATAGGGATCTACTTGCTCTGGCGGGTCTTCTCCAGTTTGCATAAGATCATCAAATTCTTCACCTGAAACATGATTAGAAGAACAGGAAGCAACAAAGTCGTTTTTATTGAAACTTACATTGATGGATTCCTCTATGACTTTGGTTCTGAGGTTGTATACTCTGTATATGCTTTAGAAATCACTGAGTAACCTACAAACACTCCTTCATCAGCTTTAGGAGCAAACTTTTGCAATTGATCTTTTTGATTGAGTATGAAACATTGACAATGTTGGGGAGATAATCACTTCACCCTAATAATCAACTCTGCCTATCCTAAAACATAGAATTTGATGATAACCAAACCCTACATTCAGTATGACTTAGAAAGAATTCAAACATGTGTTATTTGAATCAGTTTATGTAAAAATATGCTAAGTATGGAACCATCAGCTGAGCATTAGATCCTACTCAATGTATCAGCCAAGGGATATCAGCCAAGGAGCATCAGATGAAGAAAATAAGTAAAGAAGACCATCAGCTGAGGAAAATAAACCATCAGCTGAGTGAACAAATTGATCAGTTGAGTGCCTACTCCATCAGCTGTGTGAACTATTGATCAGCTGAGGCACATAGCATCAGCTAAGTAAGTCTTCCTTTGCACAAGTGATCTCCCCTCATAAACTGATGTATTTGAATTATCAGCTGAGCATTCTTGATCAGCTGAGCATTCTTGATCAGCTGAGCATTCTTGATCAGCTGATCAAACAAATACATGAGGTTATGCCCTCCTAAGCTTACTATTGATCAGCTGAGCATCTATATGATCAGTTGAGCAATATGTATCAACTAAGTCCTAGAAAAAAGTGATCAACTGATATGTTTTGTCAACTGAGTAGTGAATATCAGAGTTCCTAGTACAATCTGTTAGCTGAGTTGTGCAAAATGTCAAATCTACTCTATCTTTTCAAATTGTAAGTCATATGTAAAAGGCAGAACATGTGTTGTTCTATTATGCCTTAGATCTTTGTTTGTAAAAGTAAAAATGCACTTTTTAGATCAAGTATGAGACAAAAAGGTTTTGATCTTATCCTCTGGAAAAGGATAATGTTACCTCAAACAGACGAAGATCTTGAAGATTTGTTCAAACAACTAAGTATGGCTGGCAATCCCATACTTGGTAAAGTCAAATCAAACAGAAGCATGGTGTTGATTAAAGTACAATCATGGAAAGGTAAAGATACTTCTACACGACAGTAGATGTGAGTTTTAATATTTTATATTGTGAATGGGTTGCACTTTTGCAGAAAAGTACAATTACTTTTATCAAACATTTTATTAAAGTAACTTTACTTTTCACCCACTACTTTTACAATTAAAATATTATATTTCCATATCCTCTTTGTCTCTTACCTTCATGCAACCGGATTCACCAAGATTTCTATATATACTCATGCATGGTGGACATGCAACAACAACAACACAGTGAAGTCTCTACTCCACAGAAAGAAAATCTCATCAGTTGAGAAATTCGTAGAGTTTAAGCATTGTGTAGAATCAAACTTGTTCATGTGTTGAACACTCTAAATACATTAGTTGTTTTAGAGTTAGCTTGTCTATGTGTTAGACAAATAGATTGCCACCTTTTATTGTACTTAGAATTTCCGCTTCTAGTACATTTAATTCTTGATTCAATATCAATAAGAATTATATAAAAGTATATCAGTGTGTCTTTAAATTTTTAAAAGCTAAAGTTTGAATTCAACCCCCCCCCTTCTACAAACATTTGTTGTTATGTACTCAATCTGAGACTAACAACTGATATTAGAGCAGGTTAGATAATCAATATCTAGATCTATTTTACTTACACTACAACTGCTTCTACCCCTCTCAATATGGCCTCATCAGCTCTTGTCTCTACACTACCTAATGAAATCTATCATCAAGTGCTTAACTGTTTTTCTGCTAAAGAGATGTTAGATACACTCACAATTGCATATGAAGTGACTGAAGAGGTGAAGGAGAACAAGAAGCTCCTCCTTAACAGAGAGTATGAATTCTTCTTTGCTTAGAAAGGTGAGAGTCTTACACAGACATACACCAGGTTCAACTGCCTAGTTAATGACTTGAAAAGGGCAGACATAACCAAGAGCAACTTTGTTTTGGTGAATAAGTTTCTAGACTCCCTCCCTGAAACATGGGATCACTTTGTCACTGTTCTAAGACATAGTGAGAAGATTAAGGGAATGTCTCTAGTTGCTCTCTATGGTAACTTACTAAACCATGAGCAATTAGTCAAACAAAGGAAGTTGTCATCCAAGGAGATGAAGGAGGTCATGAAAGCTGCACCAACTGCCCTTGTATCAAGAGATACAAAGATGAGAAGCTTTGCAGCTATTGATTATGGTTCTGATGAAGAAGGAGATGAAGAGGAGAGTGCTGGAGAAAGTGATGAGGAGAATGATTGTGAGGAGAGTAATCTGGAGGAGTTGGCTGAAGGTGAAGCAATGCTGGTTAAGAAGTTCAGACCTTTCAAGAAGGGAAAGGGTGTCAAGAGGTTCAACAAGAGGTCATCAAAGTTAGGCAAGCCCGAATCCACATTTGATGCCTCTACAGCAGAGTGTTATAAGTGTGGCAAGATTGGACACATAGCCAGTGACTGTAAGTCCAAATATAACACTGGTTCTTCATCTGTGCAAAAGCAGGAGGGCAAAATTGACTATGAAGCTAAGTATAAGAAACTCCTTGCTGCTGTCCTTGACAAGAAGAAGAAGAAAGCCCAGGGCCAAGTTCTTGTTGCTGAAGAAGAAGATTGAGCAGAAGAAGATCTCTCCTCAGATGAAGATGAGGTGATCTCTACTCAGTTTTGCATGATGGCCAACATCAATGATGGTAGTTCCTTTGATGAAGACATGAAAAAGGCTGCTAAAGCTTGTTCAACTACCAACTGGGATCCTTCTCCTATGTATCAGGTTGGAAAATTTATTAACTATAATGATAGTGAGAAGAATGCTATGTTTGATTACTTGTGTATTGATTTCCAGTCTGCTATTCAAAGAGAGAAGAAGCTAAAACTAGAAGTAGAATCACTAAAGGAAAAGTTAATTCTTAAGGATGAGGAACTTAAGCAGATAACAATCTTAAATGAGGAACTAGCTAATCAAAAGATACTTAATGAGATCTTAGTAATAGAAACTAGTGAAGCAACCCAAAAGTTTAATGACCTCCAAAAAGTAATAAAGTCTTGGTGTGTATCTGCAGAAAAGACCACTCAGTGTGTCAAGGAGCAGATACCCAAACAAGTTCAAGCTATTATTGGTGGAAATTACTCTAAGGCTACTAACTATGTTGATTCTAATAAGAACCTTAATATCTTAGACAAAGCTGACACTTTGCCATAGACTTTTCACAAAACTGTTAAAGGCAAAAGTGTGTTCACAAATAAGTTTGTTAGAAGCAAGAGTTCCCACTCAAAAGAATCAATTATTCCTTCTGTTGAACCATCCTCTAGTAAGATTTCAGAATATAAAAATACTAATAACATAAAGTCAAAGGATGTGAGTAAAGGAAAGGTATCATTAGTTGAAACCACAGAGACATTATGTTGTCAAACCTTGAAAACAGATGACTTAAAACTTAGCATTTCACAAACTGAAGAATCATTAGCTAATACTACTCCATCAACTGATAGGTTAGTAGATGATAAATGCTCAGCTGATAACCTGTCAGCTGATCATAGCTCATCTTCTAAACAATCAGTTGATCTAGAAGTAATCAACTCTCTTTCAATAGAAGAAACTATGAGTAAAAAGAATGATGTTTACATTGTTCCCATTTCTGCCACTCCAAATATTGGTTAAAAACTTTCTAAATCCAAAGATCAATCCAAGGTGCCTGTAAAGAAAGACTTAAGAAATTTACAGGATAAGCTTCATAAGCTGAATGGTCAAGTTAGTCAAATGATGACTGATAAGAAACCTCATAGGCATTCAAACCATGTTGTTCAATGCTCCAAGGCCACAAAATCTCAAAAATGTTATAAATGTGGAAGCAAAGAGCATAAGGCATTTGAATGTTCTTTAGAAGGGAATTCAAGACAGCGTACTTGTAATGATAACATAGTCATTCCTATCATACATAAGAAACCTAAGATGAAGTGGAAAGCTAGGTGCATTCCACAGGGATCCACAAAGTAGTGGATTCCTACTTGTGTCACTAACTCTTCTTTCATTCAAATATGTATCAGGGTGTTGGTTCTTGGTTTCTTGACAGTGGATGTTCAAGAACCATGACAGGTAACAAGGCTTTGCTCAATAATTACAAGAAAGAGAAAGGTCCAAGGGTGACCTTTGGTGACAACAACCCTGGGCAAACAAAAGGCAATGGTGAACTTCATAATGGGAACCTCAAGCTGTCCAAAGTTTCATATGTCAAAGGGCTGAAATATAATCTCATAAGCATAAGTCAATTGTGTGATGGAGATAATGAAGTCCACTTCATAAAGACAGGAGACTCCATAATAAATAAAGAAGGTAATACAGTGTTAAGTGCCAAGAGAAGCAAGGATGTGTATACACTTGACATGTCCTCTTGTGACCCTTCAAAGGAAATATGTTTGTACTCCAAGAATAATGAGGATACAAATTGGCTGTGGCATAAGAGGCTTTCTTACCTTAATTTAAAAAATATCAACAAGTTGAGCAAGGGTGAACTAGTGTCAGGACTACCTTCTCTGACTTATTTTAAGCCTAAACCTTGCACTGCTTGTGAGAAGGGAAAGCAGCATAAGACATCATTTCCATCTAAGCAGGCCTTCTCAATTACAGAACCTTTCTACATGTTACACATGGATCTCTTTGGTCCTGTTGCAACTGCTAGTATTGGTGGAAGTAAGTATGCTCTTGTATTGGTTGATGAATTCTCAAGATACACTTGGGTTTTCTTTCTTAATGCAAAGAGTGAGGCTGAAGAAATTATCTGCTTTATCAAAAAGATGGAAGTGTTGAATGGCAATTGTGTGAGGAGTCTTAGAAGTGATCATGGAACTGAATTCAAAAATCAAACTCTGGAATCTTTCTGTGATGAGAAAGGGATATCTCAAAACTTTTCTGCTCCAAGAACCCCACAACAAAATGGTGCAGCTGAAAGAAGAAATAGAACATTGATTGAAGCTGCCAGAACCATGTTGTGTGAAAGTCGGTTACCATTTAATTTCTGGGCTGAGGCTGTAAGTTGTGCATGTTTCACACAGAACAGGTCCCTTATTATCAAGAGGCACAACAAAACTCCATATGAAGTGCTCAAGGGAAGGAAGCCAAGCATCATCTTTCTACATATCGTTGGTTGTCAATGTTTCATACTCAATCAAAAAGATCAATTGCAGAAGTTTGCTCCTAAAGCTGATGAAGGAGTGTTTGTAGGTTACTCGGTGATTTCTAAAGCATACAGAGTATACAACCTCAGAACCAAACTCATAGAAGAATCCATCAATGTAAGTTTCAATGAAAATAACTTTGTTGCTTCCTGTTCTTCTAATCATGTTTCAGGTGAAGAATTTAATGATCTTATGCAAACTGGAGAAGTTCCTCAAGAGCACGTAGATCCCTCTCCACCAGTTGCTCATGATATAGATGAACCTGTTCCTATCCAAAGTTTTAACCATGTACAACTAGGGGTATAAACGAGTCGAGCTTTTATCGAGTAACTCGAGCTCGGCTCGTTCGAGTCGAACTTTATCGAGCTCGAGTTCGAGTTCGAGCCCAAAAACGAGCTCGAATTATTTAACGAGCCGAGCTCGAGCTTCTAAGAGCTCGGCTCGAGTCCTTATCGAGCTTTTCGAGCCTTGTATAGTATATGTATATTTATATATGTAATATGTATATGTGATGGACTAATATTAAAACATATTAAAAAAAAGTACTTATTGAAACAAATTTACTTTATATACATACTATTTATAATAAGTAGTTACTAAAAAATCATTAATTTTAGATTTTATATATATTTTGAATAATTTTGTTTTTGAATTTAATTTTTTAATTATTTCGAGCTTTTCGAGCCGAGCTCGAGCTAAATGTACCCTTTCGAGCCGAGCTCGAGCTTCAAGTATGAAAGCTCGTCGAGCTATCGAGCCGAGCTCGAGCTTAACATAAAATTTCAAGTCGAGTTCGAGCCCTGTCGAGCTCGAGCTTGATTCGACTCGTTTACACCCCTATGTACAACCATCCTCATCCAATCCTATACCTCTACTGAATCATGTGGAAAATGACTCAACATCATTGGATTCCAATTCCATATCACTCATTCCCTGTTCAGTAGAGATACCCACAGATTGCAATAATGAAGTTATATCAGCCACTCAAAATGAACTCATTTCTACTGCTAATAGCCACCATATAACTTCTTCTCCCAAAATCCAAATGAATCCCAATTCCCAAGCAATCCAAAAAGCCTTCAAAGACCTCAAGCACCATCCTCATAATTTGGTGATAGGCAACATAGATGATCCAGTTAGAACAAGATCAAAAGCTTGCAACATCTTCTTGTATTCTGGATTTGTCTCAATGATTGAACCAAAGAAGGTTGATGAAGCTCTTAATGATCCCCACAGGGTATCTGCCATGCAAGAGGAACTGGCAGAATTCAAAAGAAATAATGTATGGACCTTGGTACCAAAACCAAAGGATAAATCCATCATTGGAACAAAGTGGGTGTTCAGAAATAAGCTAGATGAAAATGGGCAAATCATAAGAAACAAAGCAAGGCTAGTGGCACAGGGGTATTGTCAAGAAGAAGGTATTGATTTTTGATGAAACCTTTGCCCCTGTTGCAAGATTGGAAGCTATCAGACTATTCCTAGCCTATGCTGCCTTCAAAAACTTCAAAGTGTTCCAAATGGATGTGAAGAGTGCATTTCTGAATGGAGATCTGAAAAAGAGGTGTATGTAAAACAACCTCTTGGTTTTGAGGAGTCAAGCTTACTTGATCATGTTTACTTTCTAAACAAAGCTTTATATGGTCTTAAGCAAGCTCCAAGAACCTGGTATGATACCCTCTCTTCTTTTCTCATTAACAAAGGTTTTACAAGAGGATGCATTGATAGCACTTTATTTATTAGGAAGTACAAAGGTGTGTGATACTTGTGCAGATATATGTAGATGATATAATATTTGGATCTACTAATTTGGAACTATGCAAAAAGTTACTCATGTCTGATAATTATCAGATGAGCATGATGGGTGAGTTAAACTATTTTCTTGGTTTGCAAATTAAACAAGAGGTTGATGGTATTTTCATTCATCAAACAAAGTATGTCAAAGATTTACTCAAGAAGTTTGATTTTGAAAACTGTTCTTCAATGAAAACACCTATGTCTACTTCTATCAAGTTAGGAAAGGACACTGATGGCAAATCAGTGAACATTACTACTTATAGAGGAATGATTGGGTCACTTTTATACCTCACTGCAAGTAGACCAGATATAATGTTTTCAACATGTCTCTATGCAAGATATCAAGCAGATCTTAAGGAATCACATCTTGCTTCTGTTAAGAGAATATTCAGATATCTCAAAGGAACTCCTAATCTTGGTCTTTGGTACCCCAAAGACTCAGATTTTGAGTTAGTTGGATTTTCCGATTCTAATTTTGCAGGATGTACATTAGACAGAAAAAGTACTTCAGGTGGTTGTCAACTTCTAGGAGGAAGATTGATTAGTTGGTCTAGTAAGAAATAGAATTCAGTGTCAACATCCACTGCAGAGGCAGAATACATTGCTGTAGGAAGCTGTTGTGCTCAAATTTTGTGGTTACAAAATCAACTACTTGACTATGATATGAAGTTTGAAGACACCTCCATTTTATGTGACAATACAAGTGCAATCGCCATCTCAAATAATCCAATCATGCATTCAAAGACAAAGCATATTGAAATCAGACATCATTTTCTCAGAGATAATGTGCAAAAGATGAAGGTAACTTTGCACTACATCAACACTGATTTACAACTTGCAGATTTATTCACAAAGCCATTAGATGAAGCAAGGTTCAACTTCTTAATATCCAAACTAGGTATGTTTAATTTTTAGTTTAGAATAGTGGTAATTTAGTTTGTGTTAATTTATAAGTGTTGAAAATTATAAGATACTTATCTAAGCATATCTAAGTTTTACTTAATTCGTGTAAACTGAGTAACTATGTTCAGCTGATACCTATAAGCTGATCAAATTTACTCAGTTGATCACTTTAAGATAAGAAAGACATGCTCAGCTAAGTACTTTCCTCAGCTAATACTCCAAATTTTCACTATCAGCTGATACCCCTCAGCTGATGCATTTTCTACACTTAGTAAATTTTCACGTTTTACACTCATTTAATGCTTTTTAACCCTAGTTAATTACTCCGTTTGTCATATTTCATTTAATAGCTAATTAATTTGTTTTCTGTTAGATCTTTTGTCAGTATCTAACGATCTCTGTTAACTAACCTTCATAAATATCCCACTCTCTCTCATTCACCTTTACCTGTTCAAACTTTCTAGATTCCCTCTCTCTCTCTACAAAGAACTACCCTACCTTCTCTCTCGATACTCACTGTTCATCATCCCTACCAAATGGCCACCTATATTCCAGACCCGTCTGTTAACCCTGGTGAGAATGTTGCACCAAATCAACCAATGAATATCACTCTAAACAACATTCTACTCTGCACCACCATCCCTGCCTCGCGAGAAAACCAAGGTTATGAGCCAATGGTTCAGTTTCTTCAAGCTTGTCCCTTGTTTGATAGTCTCACTGCCGATCCACACTACATATACCCTACCATTATCGGTGAGCTATGGTACTCCGCAACCTATAACCTAAACACCAACACCATCCACTACACCCTAGCCCAAGGAAACTACCATCTCCAGATCACCACCAAAACACTTCGCGAAGCCTCTGGTATTCCTCACTTCCCACCTTACACAGCTTTTCCCTCCAGAGCAGAAGTTCAAATAGTTCTGCAAACCATCGGCTACAATGAACCTGTAGTGCATGGTCAAGTAAAAGTCTCTGCTCTTGCTCATCCATGGAAGTATCTGGCCAACGTGGTCATACGTTGCTTCGGTCCAAAATCTGGTAGCCACTATCTCATCAATCAAACCGAGCTTCTTGTGCTCTATGCCCTAGTCTTTGGGATAAATATCGACTTTGCTCAAGTCATATTTTCTGACCTTATTGATAAAATCACTCAGAGCACCAAAAAGAAATCATCAAGGTCTCAGGTGCCCTACATTCGATTATTAAGCCTGATAGCTATGAGGGAGATTGGAGAAGATGATTACGTGGGCTTAATTGAACATCTTGAGCATATTCCTGTCCCTTCCATGGGTGAAAAGATATTCTACTTTCTTAAGGCAAACAGAGGTCCTCCAATCACTGCCCAAATGCAAGAATTAATAGATGATGCAAACGACAACGCTAATGCTCATGATGGTGATGAAAATGATGATGATAATGATGGTGATAATAATGGTGATGATGATGCTGATGAAAACCACACTGGCTCTAATAATGATGATGATGATGCTGGTGACGGTGATGCTGGTGAATTTACTCCTCTCATTCCAATGGTGTTAAGTCCTCTTGGTGATGATGGTGATGCCTAAGAATAAGAAATGTCTAAGCAACTTCTGGAGCTCATTGACAGAAGCAGGCACATCATGTCCCAAGGTAAGGACAGTTCTGATTCCACCTCGGAGGATATTCAAATGGTAGTCCCAACCTTTGATAGCCCATCTTCCTCTCCAGTCCATACACCAATCCAACAGCCAAGCTCTAGTGAACCTCATGTGGTCACTAGTTCTACTCCCATTCGTAGCCCCATATATACAAGGTCACCAGAAGTGACTCATTTTGAGCACTTCGAGGGAGTGCAATCCACACCTCCGACCTCAACTCCAATTACCCTTCCTCATGTTGAGGGGGAGCAATTGGATGTTACAACCTTTCAGCCAGTGGATGTATCCTCACAACAGGATACATCTGTAAAAATGGGATCTAAGCCGATAGCTGAGACAACCTCCCAACAGGTTGATCTCATTGAAAGACAGACCTCAACCCAAGGTCATACTCTGTCTCTCCCACCATTGAGTTAGCCTATGCCATTCACATTCTCCCAACAGAATGTGGATCTAATAAGGGATTCCTTGTGATTGAGTGCATCCCACACTCAGTCCACTTATCTTGCACCCCTTATCAATTCTATTCTTACACAAGCACAACCTGCCAATGCTAATGGTACAAATCAACCACTTGCACAGGGCTCAACACTCCTTCATAATGAATTTGAGCTTATACACCAAGGCTCAAATGAGGGGACACAAACCTTATCTAATTTCTTTGAACCTATCTCCACCTCTTCCACCTCTAAACCATCTACTTCTACCCAAACACCAAACCTTACCCTTATCCAAACCATAAACCAAAACCTTGATCACCTCACCCAAACCTTCCAAGCCTTCCAAACTCAAACCTTTACTCAACTGTCTAGACTTGCAAAAGACATTGAGCTTCTCAAAACCCCACCCCAACCCTCCCCTGCACCCATTGATCTTACCCTCTCCTAACCAAAATAGACCATCTCTCTACCCTTCTCCCATCTCAATCACCCAATCCCATCCTTCCTCAATCCACTATCTCTTCCCTCAACCACACCATCTCCAACCTCCTATCCCAACTTCAAACCCTACGCCCAATTAACCCACACATTTCTGTCCCTATCCCAGACCAACTCTTACCCATGCCTTCCTATCTTAAAGGCATCCTTGATGATATTGAAACCTTAACAGAACAATCCAGAATGAGTCATCTCTCATTATGGA
Organism: Dittrichia graveolens; assembly: GCA_038502395.1. NCBI lineage: Eukaryota > Viridiplantae > Streptophyta > Magnoliopsida > Asterales > Asteraceae > Dittrichia > Dittrichia graveolens. The sequence continues at coordinate 70,936,786 of JARJIL010000006.1, forward strand.
AAGCCCTTAAAGACCTCAAGGATGACCTCTCCCTTCAGCTTTCTAAACTTACCTCTACCCCTTCCTCCACCCATACACCTACCCCTACCCCTACCCCATCCCCAAAGCCAACTGCAGGTGACTCCCCTCCTCCTTTTGATGATGCCAAAAAGGGGGAGAAATTCTCAAGTTCTTCAAGGGAGGATGATACACCTACCCCTGCCCCTACCCAAAGCAACAGCTCCTCCTACTCTCAAAAGAAAAGCACCTTCTGAGGGGGAGCAAAGGTTTCCAAAACATTTGAAAAGAATGGCAAATAGGCCAAAGCTTAGAAGAAAAGTTGCTGAGGGTTGCTCTCCTCCAATTCCTATAGAGTCTGATTCTGATGATGAGGTTGATACTCCACTATCTGACATCCTTGAGAAGAAGAAGAAGACAGAGCCCAAAACCATCTGCTCTGCCAGTCCAATCAACTCCAACAGTCCAAAAGGCTTCAACCTCTGCTCCCAAAGATAAAGGCAAACAGAAAATGACATCTGAGCAAGTTGAAGCAGATGATCAAATGAAAAGGGAGCTTGCTCTTAAAGAGCAAGAAGAAAGGGAAAATGCCCAAATGGCTCAAGCATTGGGTGTTTTAATTGAAGAGATCTACCAAGCCAAGAAGCTAGCATATCAGCAAGAACAAGAACAAGTTCAAAATCAAGCTGCTGCTCAACACAAATTGGCAAAGGAGAAATCTCAGTCTGAACTGCTCAAAGCTAGATCTCTTGCGGATGCTATCAAAACCCTCTTCAACCTTGACCTATCTGCTCCCATCAATCTAAGTCAACAAAGGCTTCAAAGCTTCAGAGAAAGGATTAACATTCTTAGAAACAGAACAGAAACTCCAATAACAAGAGCCACTGTCCACAAAGGTGATGGTGAACCCTACCTCAAAGCTATAAGGCAAAATAACTTCAACAGCTGTGAAGTTGTATCCTATGAGAGGTGTCATATCTATGGATTCACAGAGTTATTTGAGATCCTGTACCTTCTCTTCAAATCCAAATCTAAGCTCAAAGTTCAATTCATTCAGAAAATTCAGAATTGGATAGCTCTAGCTGTGTCACAAAGAGCCTTCACTCCAGATGACTATTACAAACATGTGCACACAGTTGATAATCTTCACAAGAAAGGCTCCAAGCCCTTTAAACCATTTGAGCTAAAAGAGGTACTACCCCAGCATGAATTCTTATCTGACTTTGAGGGTCTCAACACATCTTTTCCATTAAACATCACCCCTGAGCTGTACAAGTTTATAGTTATGCCTGTTGAAGGTATATTCTTTCTAGATAGAGCTGGCACTTGGAGGTTCTTTAGACAGTCTGAAATCCTCAAAGCTAACAAGAAGTTTCTATTTGGGCTAAAGATATCTAAAAGAGGCAGAACTGGAAATGAAAATTTTGAAGCCCTTGTACAAGCCCAATGTGAAGTCTTACCTGAAGCAGATTCCCATACCAAAGTTTTGAAGTAAAAGAAGAACCATGGTAGGATGATTGAAGACTGATTCTAACTCTAAAGACTTGTTGATATCTAGTTGATTGTATATTATAGACTAGTTAGTTAGTAGTTAATCTATGTAAACACTTCTGTACATTTCTTTATTCTGTTATATCAATTGATGTTTATGTATATCAGAAAATCAAAAACATATAAAAATGGAAAAATGAAAAGATACCACAAAAACAGAACAAAATGGTACAACACAGAAAAAGATTCCACAAAAACAGAACAAAATGGAACACTAGAAAAGAAACAAAAAACAGAACAAGGTTCAAAATAAAAAGAGCTACCAAAAACAGATAGCTAGGTAGCCAAATGTACTTAAAAGTTCAAATCTTTTGTATTCAAAGTCAAACTGATTCTTCAAAAAGAAAAAGGTTTTGTCATCATCAAATAGAGGGAGATTGTTGGGGAGATAATCACTTCACCCTAATAATCAACTCTGTCTATCCTAAAACATAGAATTTGATGATAACCAAACCCTACATTCAGTATGACTTAGAAAGAATTCAAACATGTGTTGTTTGAATCAGTTTATGTAAAAATATGCAAAGTATGGAACCGTCAGCTGAGCATCAGATCCTACTCAATGTATCAGCCAAGGGATATCAGCCAAGGAGCATCAAATGAAGAAAACAAGTAAAGAAGACCATCAGCTAAGGAAAACAAACCATCAGCTGAGTGCCTACTCCATCAGCTGAGTGAACAAATGGATCAGCTGAGGCCCAGAGCATCAGCTAAGTAAGTCTTCCTTTACACAAGTTATCTCTCCTCATAAACTGATGTATTTGAATGATCAACTGAGCATTCTTGATCAAATGATCATACAAATACATGAGGTTATGCCCTCCTAAGCTTACTATTGATCGGCTGAGCAATATGTATCAACTGAGTCCTAGCAAAAAGTGATCAACTGATATATTTTGTCAACTGAGTAGTGAATATCAGAGTTCCTAGTACAATCTGTCAGCTGAGTCGTGCAAAATGTCAAATCAACTCTATCTTTTCAGATTGTAAGTCATATGTAAAAGGCAGAACATGTGTTGTTATATTATTCCTTAGATCTTTGTTTGTAAATGTAAAAAAACACTTTTTGGATCAAGTATGAGACAAAAAGGTTTTGATCTTATCCTCAGGAAAAGGATAATGATACCTATAACAGACGAAGATCTTGAAGATTTGTTCAAACAACTAAGTATCGCTGGCAATCCCATACTTGGTAAAGTCAAATCAAACAAAAGCATGGTGTTGATTAAAGTACAATCATGGAAAGGGAAAGATACTTCTACATGACAGTAGATGTGGGTTTTAATATTTTATATTGTGAATGAGTTGCACATTTGCAGAAAAGTACAATTACTTTTATCAAACATTTGATTAAAGTACCTTTACTTTTCACCCACTACGTTTACAATTAAAATATTATATTTCCACATCCTCTTTGTCTCTTACCTTCATGCAACCGGATTCACCAAGATTTCTATATATACTCATGCATGGTGGACATGCAACAACAACAACACAGTGAAGTCTCTACTCCACAGAAAGAAAATCTCATCAGTTGAGAAATTCGTAGAGTTTAAGCATTGTGTAGAATCAAACTTGTTCATGTGTTGAACACTCTATATACATTAGTTGTTTTAGAGTTAGCTTGTCTATATGTTAGACAAATAGATTGCCACCCTTTATTGTACTTAGAATTTCCGCTTCTAGTGCATGTAATTCTTGATTCAATATAAATAAGAATTATATAAAAGTATATCAGTATGTCTTTAAATTTGTAAAAGCTAAAGTTTGTATCTATAACACCTTTATTGTTCTTAAAATTTCCGCTTCTGGTATCAGAGCAGGTTAGATAATCAATATCTAGATACAAACTTTAGCTTTTAAAATTTAAAGACACACTGATATACTTTTATATAATTCTTATTGATATTGAATCAAGAATTACATGCACTAGAAGCAGAAATTCTAAGTACAATAAAGGGGCGTGGCGGCCGTCGAACAATCGTTAGGGTAGCCTGCTTCACGACCCGTGGAGCATCCTTCACGGTCGTGAATCCCCGAATCAAAACACCTTTGATTCTTTGACATTCTCCTTCCACATTAAGCTGTCGGCATCAATCCTTGGCGTGTGACCCAATAGGCCCGCGCTTCTTTAGTAGTGATACCGGCATACGTGTGTCAATGGGCAGATTCCAACAAACTCCCACTTGCACATGACACACCGTACCCATATGCATCACAGACAGGGAGCGGCCTCTAGCAAGACATCCCTATCCCCAAATCAACGCGAGGTATGTCATCCCTGACAAGTACCTAATCACAATCCAAACGGGTTTGAAAGGTCCTGCAGATAAGTGATCATTCATCCTATTGTTCGCGATATCCGGGTGAACACGAGACATGGTACAAAGTCATTCTCCGATCGTTCACGATTATATTTTTCGATCAAGATTGGTGGTGACCAAAATATGCAAGTTTGCAACTGATAAACTATCATTGCATGCATGAGCACGGCCGTGCATTTTGGTGTCAGCGCCCAATCATCGAGGGAGCCCAGGGATATCTCTCTAAGCAGAGGAACAAATTCCTTCGACTACATTGCCCCATTACATCGGTAATACCTTCCCCAAAAGCTACCTTTATAACAACCAGTTACGGACTGCGTTTGAAAGCAATCAGAACAAGGCTGACCAATGTCGTGGAAACACATGTATCTCTGGTCTAAGGATGAAATGATATTATCATCATGAGTTACTCTTGACATGTACCATGAAGTAAACTCAGGTGTGGGTCGTCCAATCACTTGAAACTCTTTTCAAGTATAGGTAAAGTATTGCGTCTCTCGTATCCAATCCCCATTGAATACACGACCAACGCTTTTCCCTCAGTCTTCGTTCAAACTTCCTTCCTATAAAGAGTGACTGACTGTGGACATTTAGAATGCAAAAAACATTCAGGGAAGTGGTAAACATGCTAAGATGGAACACAATAAAGGCAACTGAGAGTAGCCGCTACACGCATATTAACAAATCCCCATTTGATAATCGACACTAGCAGAAGCACAATGTTGCTTAACGTTCCCATAATCAACATATCAAAATTTCAACTAAAACAAACTCAAGCCAAGTCTTTGCAAGCATTAGTATGTCAATCATCACTATCTTGCAACTACGGCTTTAGCAAACGGATCCGCCACCATGCTATCCGTGTGTATTCGTAAGATGACCATATCTCTACCTCAACCAATCACTCAAAAGTGTCCGTTGGTGAGATAACAGTCTTTTGTCAAGCTATCGCACCTTCATTGATTCATCAGAACTCAATTAGATCAAGGATGCTTGAGATAAAGGTTATCTTGCACAAGCCATCGTACTCTCATTGTCCCATAAGATCCCAATAGAGCCAGCGATACTTTGAGAATCATACTTATTAACAACACCATATTTAGTAGGATCACGAACCCCGATAAAGATCGGCAGTTATCTTAAGAAGTATATAACCAAGCATTTGAATAACAACTTATTCTATGTTTCTTCTTACTACAAATCAACAAGAACATATTTCAATATTTCTTTAACTCCTTTCATAGGTTTTGTATATCCTATAATAGTTTTGGATGCATAATTCTTGATCTAAGCTTTTCCAAGCAAGATCAGGACATTATCTCCAATACGTTGTATGTGCTAGACATATTTAGAATAGGATTACAAAATGCTCCCACTAGCTCTGGCATTCATCCATGTTTTATCATTGCCTTTTGAAAACTCAAACAAATGATTTTCATATTAAAGCAAAGACTCTAACATTTAGATGGCAACATAAGTCCATAAGTGGACTACTTAGGGTTTGTATATTTCATTAGGATACTTATTGATAGTGAAAGACCCTCGAAAATGTTGTGAGCATTTCCTCAGAAATTCCTATTAAGGAATGTAGTCTTCACTTCTATCCAATATAGCCTAAAAGGCACTTATAAAATAAGTATTCGTGTGGACTTCAACATAACCACCGGGAGAATGTTTCTAGATGATACCTTCCTCATGGTCAATCATCGTGAAACCATTCCTACGAGTCGGTATTTGAAGTAGTCTACAAAATTATCCATGTTTGGTCTATTTCCTCAAATAACCAATCACACCTCGCGGGTTCACACCCAGGTGTAGGATCAACCAAGTCGAAACCTTGGATATCCGTCATGGATAGCATCTCATCTTATCATTTCCTCCTTTCTCCTAGTGGACTCCAAGCCCACTACGCTTTCCGGTAGTTGACGCATTCATCATGAATCATCATTAAGTTGTCTTCCTCAGATATAACGAGTTATATCTTTCTGGTCTTATGACAACTTCTACCAAGAGGTAACGATTTTATGCCAGGTTCTCCAGCATTGCCATGCTGAGTTTCAATCATTTCTGATTGGGTGCTAGTGTGAACATCAGGTTCTTCCATTCAAGGTATACTTTACTCTCACTAGCATCCATGGATATTAATTTCTTAAGAGACTCTACCTTTGAGCAACTTACAAGTTCTCACAAGGTTTGTCAAGACAAATATCCCATGGTCTTAGTGGAGTACCTAATGGAGTACATACCTCTAGATCCTGGGTTCCTCCACCTCACGTCTAAACGTAGGCTAGACAATCTAGACTTTGGAATAGACAAATATGGATCCTCCTTTTCATCATATCCTCTAAGGCGTTTACATGACCATCTTTGTTGTTCATAAAATTTAGAACTCATGCCCACCATTTGGAGAATGACCCAAAACAATTTTGGACATAAAAGTGTAACCTATCACTTGTCGGACCATATCAAAATGTCCGGTTTCTCCTTTAGACGACCACATGTAACAATGTGTCTTAAGAGAAATGAATTGTGAGACAATCCCATAATTCTTATGATAGTCACATAAAATATAAAACTAAGGTACTCAGAATCTTAACTAGATCCGAGTATCATATTTGCATTGCCCTCTCTATCATGTACCTCGTTATGGTGAGTTTTGAACACCTCTAATGTTTCAAAAACTAGTCCATTAAAATAGACATACCATCCCTTCTACCATCACCGGTAAAGGTAACAAGGTATCTAAAGTTACTCCTTAATGTTTGCTTGAACGGTCAACACACACTAAAAGTGTGAACGAAATCCAACAAGCTTTCAATCCTTTCACATACTCAATTGAAGGATGTTTAAGTCATTTAACCTAATAAACAAGATATGAATTCAACATTTGACCCATGGTCAAAGGGTTCCAAGTTCCTAAACCTCACGGATCTTGGTGAAGCAAGTCTTGTTTATATAGCTAAATCGACTTCTACATAAGGATAACTTATCAGTACATTTATGATCGTTCTATTACTCCTTAAGCAAAAGCTTACTTTAAATGCCACGACATGGATAAACTTTGAAATAAATCACCACTAATTTCAAAAGTCAAAGTAATATCCATCATCAACAAAGGCGTTTAGATATAATGTTTCTAGCCATACATGACATAAACATACATCCAATAAAGTAATAGAATAGCTGGAAGGAAAGGCAAGATACAAACTTCCAATCCTCTCAATAGGGACAACAACTATATTTCCCTTTTCGAATTCCAACTCTCCATGCCTCATCCGCCTACTTCTCTTTTAACACCTTCACTTTGTAACAAACAAATTTGTGACAAACGTGAGTGTTATTGCTAGCATTTAAAACCTAGCCTTTAGAAGTAGAAGAGCAATGGAGTTTGATCATGAATGTTCCTGAAGTCAAGGAGCTAATTTCTCTTACTCATAAGTGATTTTAGCTCTTTCAGGCTCATAGGGCAAGCGTGGTGGCGCCAATTTTCCAATCTTTCCGCAGAAGTAGCAAATTACCCCTTGTGGAGTCATATCTTGAGGCACAATCTCATTGCCCTCTGACTTCACATATATGGTAGGTTTGGTAAAACCAAACTTTCCACTTGAGGTCAATTTCTTCTTCTCGGTTTCTTGTTCCTTTATAATGTTAGGGGGAGTTGGTGAGGCGAGCCATACTTTGGCCATGCAAGACTTAGCAGTCCACAACATGCCATAATGCTTTATCAAGGACTTCTCCATATTGTGCATGTGATAGTTCACAATGAACCATTTACATCACTTGGACAGGGACTTTGGAGAATATACATTCACCACAAGCTACCTCCCTATGGAGAATCCATGCCTCTCCTTTAGGTCCACATACGCCTTCATCTCAAGGATATGGACACTAATATTCCCGCCTTCATATATCCTTCAACCGATCAAGGCCATGATGCACTTTTACATGCATTTAGAGGTCTAGGTCGCGTTGGTAGCATTTTGGCTCTAGAAGGGATTTCTCTAAAATGTGCAACTTTGACTCATGGTGGAGGACAAGCCTCAACAACCAATCCTAGTCCACGAAGTCCACACTAATGAGTATCTCCTTCTTTAGGAACGAACGGAGTTTTATGTTGAAACGGTATCGTTAACGTTTGCCAATTAAAGATATAAGAATACATGTTTTAGTTTGTTTTGATACAATCCTCGTTACGATAATTACCCATTTAGTTTTAAGAAAACCAATTATCTTAACAAGGGCTAAGAACCTTATTTCACTTCACTACATGACGGGTTTGCCGCGGATCAATTCATGAAGTTATTTAGGCCGGTAAACGCTTTACCAATTGTAATCCGAGATTACAACTCTTAGACACTTGCGGGATCCATCAACACTCATAGCGTCGGTTTGGCATGTTTGATCCCTTCTCACGCCAATTCCTCGTTAAGCCGCTTTGGAAACTCGGTATAGGCACGACAATTACCAAGGAGTATTAAGTTGGAATTGTAAATCGTCCGTCAAGATACACGGTGACACCCTTGACAATCATTGGCTCGTGCTTAGCTCGACAACCAATAATTTCAAGTCGCCACACTCACCTTCCACACAGATCCACATGGAACAACTCGTGCTTAGCTCGACAATCATCCCATGCATCACTAGATTCGGGTGGTGTCATCTTACGGGTGGCGTGTGATTTACATTTGAGAAAAACGGGACTTTTGTCTTTCCGGTTTTAAAAAACCTCTTTTCAAGTTGATTAACAAACAAGTGACAAAACGCATTTTTCACTTTAATATAAACCAATTTATATTTATTTGTTAATCGTGAGCGTGCGGGGTTTGTTAAACAATTTAACAACTCTTGTGATTTTATTATTTTGAAAAGTTTTCTAGCATGCGAAGATCCTAAACAACCACGCAAGAAAATAACAAAATAAATCACAACCACGCACAAAGCAAATATCCGGTAACACGCCCTAAACCCTATGCGCCCTCCCCGTGAGCCAAATGGAGAGAGCAAGGCCAAACTAAGGACACAACCAAAAGGCCTCGCCGGATGTGCTCCCACTGAATCCGTTATCTCCAAATGATCCACCGGATCCAATATAGCCGAGACGTCTCCTCCACGACTCTCGATGGTTGTCTTCGGTCTTCTTTTCACAATTACAAACAATTTGAAAAGAAACGGCATGCAAGCCGCGATTGTTATTCTAAGCTACTTACAACAAGTACAAAGGAAAGCAATGGCATGCAAGCCATAATAAATTTACAAATTTACAAACCGAATTAAATATTATTACAAACCATTGTGACTAAAAGTTACCAAATGAATGAATACATAAATAAACAACCAAACAACCAACACATAGGTCTTACGGGCAAGGCGTTACCGGACACAACAACAACCACAAACAAAACATGGTGTGCCACAACAAAACCATGCAAAATGTATCTCAATTAATATTTTTCAAACAAGCAAGCACTCAAGGCACAAAAAGGAACAATCCTTGTACATATGCATTAGTATCCCAAACACTTTGAGAACACATATTCATATATACACAATATAAGTATATGCATGTGTGCATTTTATGCCAAAACCACCCAATACATATAAATATATGAATCAAGACACATAAACGGGGCTTTTCAAATGTCCAAACAAAAGGACAGATTCTGGAAAAATAGAATCGAAAGGTGCTAAAACCGAAAATTTATTTCTTTTATAAACAAGGATAAAAACACTGTTCACGAGACCTTCACGGCCTAGAAGCCTTCACGAGCCCTCACGGCCCGTGAAGCCCATGAGCTCCACGACTCTGACACAGTCAAAACCTTTCACGAACGACACCCCATGAAGCCACTTGTGTAGGCTTCACGACCCGTGAAGCCAAAAGCTCCACGGCCTGTGAAGCTCTTCTGGACAGAATATCTAATTTCGGTTTTCAAGCCATCAAAGTGCAATTTCTTTGTAGAAATGGCTCTGATACCACTGTTGGAACTCGTGGTGGGCACAAACGCAACGGAAGCAAACAAGAAAGTAGCATGCAAGACAAAAAGAAAGCACACACAAAGCCCACAACTAGTTCCAATTGTGGAACACACTACAAAGCAAATTGCAACAACAAGAACAAGAAGGAGAAGAAAGTACCTCCTTACCATGGCTGGAAATCGAGCTCTGCATGTGGGTTGGGATGAAGATGAAGAAACAAATGGCGTCTTCTCCATTGCAAGTCCACACCAAGTATGCTTAATCCCATTGTACTAGCAATCCATAGATGAACGTCCACCATGACTCCATCATCTAGAACAGCCTTTGTAGAGCTCCTATTGCACCATGGAACACTCACCATCACACTCAAGAATACCTCACTTAGTGTATGTGTATCTTTTCCTTTAGAGCCAAGAGAGAACTAGTGTCTAGAGAGAGTTCTTCATGTGTTCTATCTTGTTCATCTGCCCTAACCAGCCTCAAGACCCTCTTTTGGCCGGCCATAAAGCAAGCCAAGTAATTGGACCATCAAATGGTCCAATAAAACACAAATGTCATTACAGCTACCCTCTTCACGACCCCTCACGGGCTCTCACGGGACGTGAAGCCTAAGTGCGCCACGAGGGGACTTAGAACTCCACGAGCCGTGCCGCCCGGTCGAGACTCGTGAGGGCATCTCCTTCACGACCCCTCACGACCTCGTCACGGGCCGTGAAGCCCAAAGGCATCACGACGCATGGTGGTCGTCGAACAATCGTTAGGGTAGCCTGCTTCACGACCCGTGGAGCATCCTTCATGGTCGTGAAGCCCCGAATCAAAACACTTTTGATTCTTTGACATTCTCCTTCCACATTAAGCTGTCGGGATCAATCCTTGGCGTGTGACCCAATAGGCCCGCGCTTCATTAGTAGTGATACCGGCATACGTGTGTCAATGGGCAGATTCCAACACTAGGAACTCTGATATTCACTACTCAGTTGACAAAACATATCAGTTGATCACTTTTTGCTAGGACTCAGTTGATACATATTGCTCAGCTAATCATATAGATGCTCAGCTGATCAATAGTAAGCTTAGGAGGGCATAACCTCATGTATTTGTTTGATCAGTTGATCAAGAATGCTCAGCTAATCATTCAAATACATCAGTTTATGAGGGAAGATGACTTGTGCAAAGGAAGACTTACTTAGCTAATGCTCTGTGCCTCAGCTGATCAATAGTTCACATAGCTGATGGAGTAGGCACTCAACTGATCAATTTGTTCACTCAGCTGATGGTTTATTTTCCTCAGCTGATGGTCTTCTTTACATGTTTTCTTCATGTGATGCTCCTTGGCTGATATCCCTTGGCTGATACATTGAGTAGGATCTGATGGTCAGCTGATGGTTCCATACTTAGCATATTTTTACATAAACTGATTCAAACAACACATGTTTGAATTCTTTCTAAGTTACTGAATGTAGGGTTTGGTTATCATCAAATTCTATGTTTTAGGATAGGCAGAGTTGATTATTAGGGTGAAGTGATTATCTCCCCAACAACTACCCGCTGCCGAAACAGACGGTCATAACTATCCGCTGCTGAAATAGACGGTCATAACTACCCGCTGCCGGAGCATACGGTCATAACTAACTGCCACCGAAGCAAACGGTCATAGCTACCCGACACAAGTGCCGGCCGTCACACACTCACATATAATACCGGTTCGGTATGCAAGTAAGAATACTCACTTGCTCGTTGTTTTAGTAATAGTAGCAGGTTTCACAGGTTGAATAGTTAACGAGTTTAAACGCGAGGAACTACAATACATACATATCAATAAATTAATTCTGGGTACGAATCTCTAACCCGCATCGTATAAATCTTAACCCGTGAACAGGTCTAGTGCTTGGGCAGACCTCCCTAGTTCGGGCCTCCAACTCAAGTCGCACACTACACATCACGCGAGTCGGATCCAAGCTACAATGTCACACCACTACTTAGGCTGGACCAAGGCCCAAGTCGCACATCAATACTAAGTCGGACCATACACATGCACCCAAGCCACAAATCCCCCAAGTCGAACCATTACATATATATAAGTCGGACGTGTAGTCCAAGTCACACAACAATAAACAAGTCGGACCCCTTTAGAAGTTGACCGAGCCAAGTCGCAAAATGCATCCTAGGTCAGATAGGTCAAAGTCGCATGCAGGGACATTTCTAATTCGGACCTGGCAAGTCACACCATGCGTAGTCACATAGGTCGGACCAGTCTCAAAGTCAGACCGGTATCAAAGTCGGATCAACCTATCCGACTTCGACCCCTAAGTCGGACGAACCACATACACATCCTATAGTCTTGGTCGGATGTGTACTCAGTCCACAAACACCATTTTCAAAAATCAAAACCTTATAAAACTTAACCAAAATGATTTGTTTGGGTTGCAAAACATTTCTACATTCCTCTACACCAACCCTTATCATTTTCTCACATTTTTATTAAGGATTAACCCCCCCAAACACCATCTCTTTCTCTTGGTTCATACTACCTCTCCAAAACCCCTTTTTCAGACGTAAACCTTATGACAATCATACTAAAATCCATACAAAATTGCATCTAAATGATCACTGAGTGATAGTAAACATTACTAAATGTTTCTTTTGGAAATTCCTTGCAGTTAGAAATGCAAAAGATGAAGATTCTCGTTCCGATGTTCTTGTTCTTGACACCTAACACACACACAACACAACTTGCTCTCTGCTTCTTTTTCAATGTAAAAGTAAATGAACTAAGGCAAAGCCCTAATTCTTATATACATATTCTTAAAAGGCCAAGCCCAATCTTCAACAACAATAGTAATTAATAAGAAATGTTCCTTAAGCCCACTTCAATAAACTAAGCCCAACTCAAACTCATTTTTATAACTTGAATAAAATGCATGGAAAATAATACTAACATCGGTAACGAATATTCTTTTATTTATTATTTTTTTCTAGATTTTATCTAGATATTACAAAAACTACACTAAAGCAATTGAACATGCAAAATACTCTCCATCTAAGGTAAATAGATTAAATGATTTTCTAGTGAAGTTCATAAAAGAGCAAACGACTCATAAAAAAGCAACAGTGGATGAGAATACGTATAAAGATTCTCGTGTGGGAACTTCTGAAGTAGATGTGACATCACAAATATCTGTCCGGGATCCTCTTGTTCCTACTACTACTAAAGCACGTCCAAAGGTGCAAAAAAAAATCAAATCTTCCTTAGAAATTAAGAAAAAGAAGGCATGTTCTTATTGTATGGGATTAGATTATTATATCACATGTTTTCCAAAAAAAGAAGGCTGAAGATGCGTCATAGGAAAATGAATGATATTTTTGCCATTGAAATGAGTTAAAAATTCAATTGATTTGTTAGAAAGTTAGAGGATTTATATTATACTATTGCTTCAATTTATTATCAACATTATTTATTTATCAAATTAGTTTATTCATATTCTATTTATAGTTATAAAGCTACAGGAATTTTATTAAATGGGTCATACATGGCGGAAATCTAGCTAATTAAAACTAAGGGGGCGTTTGGTTGGATGGAATTCATAGGATTCTGTGGGAATTGGAATCCAATTCCTAGGAAATCCCATGTCTTGGATTTCTAAATGGAATTCAGATTCCTTCATCTAAGGGAATTCAGATTCCTTCCAAGATTGGATGGAATTCAGATTCCTTCATGTGAGGGATTTCAGATTCCTTTTTGTATCTCATCCTCGTCACTCTCCCCATCGGTGACACCCAAAGACTGGCGACGGCGACCGGTGAGTGACGAGTGGCTACCGGTGGTTTCGATTAGGGCTTAGACTCTCGACAGTGGCTTCATTTTCTTCGTCCCGACGACCCGCGATTAGGGCTTCGTTCTCCCGACGGTGGCTCCGCCGCAAACTTCCTCCATCACGGCCTCCAGATCCTCCGCCGCAACCTTCCTCCGTCACCGCCTCTAGAGCCTCCGACGCAGCCTTCCTCCATCGCCGCCTCCAGACCCTCTGCCGCAATATCTTATTCATCAGTCGCAGTCTCCGGATTTCACCGTTCCGTGGCCGCCTTCCTTCACCTTCCGCCTCAGCCTCAGATAAACAAAATTTTAATATTTTTATAATTTATATAATATATTTTTACATAAAAGTTATAAAAAACTAATAATAAGTAAAAAACAAAAAGGGCAGTTCTGTCATTTTATATTACTAAAATCAAATTCCAATTTCATTTCTTGCCAACCAAACAGATTACAGATTCAAATTCCAATTCCTGATAGATTCCAATTCCTTCACAGATTCCAATTCTTTCAGAAATATTTTGCGAACCAAACGTCACCTAAATGATTCAAATAGGCTAAACATATAGTCAATTAAAGTAAAAGTTATCAAACGGGTCAAATTGAACTAAAATCGGTCAAACAAGTAAAAAATATAATGAATTTAATTTAAATTCATGAAACGGGCTATAAAAGTGTGAATTAAAGTTAAGTGATTCAAACGGACTAAAAATGTAGTCAATTAAAGTTAACCCGGTCAAACAAGTTAAATGTATAGTGAATTGAAGTTAAATTGGTTAAACAGGAGGTGAAAGTGTGATTAAAGCGAAACGGTTAAAACGGGCTACAATATAGTCAATTAAGGTTAAATTGGTCAAACGGGTTAAATTAAAGTAGAACTGGTCAAATGAGCTAAGTTAACACTCAATCAGAATGACCATGCTTTTTAAAATAGATTCACGTCATTACAATATACACACCAATATAAACGAAATGGATCATTAACAATCTAAATTTTATCAAGGAATTTTACCGGAGTACAGAATAGAATAACTATCCCTTCTCATCGTGAAAATTACAAGTAATTTAACCTAAATTATCATGAACAATACTTTAGCCTAATTAAATCACAAACTTTAGCTCAAACAACTTCCTTTTCTATAAGTATATTGCAGGTTTGCTATTATGTTGGACTTTGTGTTTGGCATGCTTGAATTCCTTGCATGTGATCAACTTTTCTTCTTTTTTTTGCGCAAACACATCCAACCGACATAAGTTAACAAAATAATCGAGTTACTAATAAAACATCTAGAAAAGTAAACATGTTATCAAAGAGCACACAGTTGTAAAGTTTACCAATTTGCTACTTTCAAGGAAACCATTTACTAAACACCGAATGGGCATTAACTTCAACCCAGTACCATGGATAATACTAATTAAGTACCATGAATAACATCAATTAGATTCAGAGTCAAATTGGCATCATTTAACCTACACGGCATTTGGCATCACATTGCTTTAAATTATAGTGCTATATGTTTAGTTTGATCCGAATGTCTAATGAGATTAAAAGTTTTGTATGCAACATTTACAAATCACCTGCTAGGATCACCTTTAAAGTGCTAACAATTTATATAAAATTTTATACTAGTGACACATTTTGAGCAATAGATGACTTCGCATGGGAGAAAAGACGTACTAGTTCCAAGAAACAAGTAAACGGTCAACACACCTATAAGTAAATAGCAAAGAAATAGTAGCATTTCTTAGTGACAGTTGCTTCAAACCATATTCATAAATTAAGCTGCAGAACTCATTATCAGGTTTAGCTCAAATTATTCTCTAAATATACTAAAATATGTGTTTTATTCTAACCTTACCAAGTCATCTTGCATAGCACTGCAAATGTAACGCCGTGGTTTCGAGAATTCACATCTTATTTTTTTTAAACTTCACTGCGGAAATATTAACTATCATCATTTAATGTTAACGGACAAAACCATTATCAAAAATATCATCATTAAAACCACTACGTTACCGCATAATCAAACCATCTTTAAATAAGTTAAACAATCGATTAAATGTCAACCACAAGTAGGTAATAAATGGCGAATGAAACATCAACAAGCATCACTACCCCGCAGTGCCCACTCTCACAATGCCACACACTTCTATCCTACCTGCACGAGTACGAGACACATTTGAACAAACAAGTGTTAGCTTACTCCTCGTGAGTCACCAATAGGTTAACTAAATCATTCTATAAAATCCATCATAAAATATGTTTAGGTAATTAAAAGGCCAACTCGTAACTTCTGCATATCATCATAACCCCCACATGGTCAAGCTTCATGTTTTAACATTTTTAGAGTATAAGGAGTGGTCACATAGGACCACACCTATCACACTGTCACGTCAACTTTTTTTCTTCTACCATTTAATTAACCACTTAGCTACGTAGTGGTCACTTCTCATCATATCAAATTATGGGAGCCACATATTACCCAATTACCCAATCAAAATTAAATAAAAAAAAAGTTAAAAAGCTAAGTGGCCCACATATCCTCACCACACATCCATCCACATGTGGTGAATACCACACCTCCCTTCATACCATACTTTAACGGAATGATACCACACCCACCCCCCAGTGGTCACCCCACCACACCTACTCACCACCCTCCACTCCTTATACTCTAATATACATCATTTTACATCTTTATCATCTTTAATCTTTTACGTCTTGTATTTCATCACGACACATTATCAACATAATAAAGCATCGTTTTCATCTCTAAACATCGTATCCATCGTTCTTAGTTGGAGTCTTTCATCATACTTCGCTATCATCACTACCCCAAACACCATATGCGTGCCCAAAAACCGCTAGGGTCCTAAGGTCCGTCTTCACCGGCACCACGTGCGTGCTTGGCGACTGCAAAGTCCCATAGTCTGTCTACACTAGCATCGGTTCACTATGTGTGCCTAGCATGTGAGGTACTAAGCGGGGTGCGGCTCCCACCCGTACTTAAACCCCCGTGGTCTGTCCGCTATAGCTACTCTGTCAAAAGTCATTTGGATGAAAGTACAACCGTTGCCCCCCATCACTAGGCCCTCCTTCCACCAACGTGGTGTTATGCGTGTTGACCTCATCATCGTTGGTATGTGTTTCCAAGGTTGTCTAGAAAACCTGACAACTAATCATTGTTGTGCTAGCAAATCCTAGAAGGCACACTTTTTCTACTAGGCATCGTCTCTATATCTTAGGAGTATGTCTACCCCTGCTCACAAGTCATCATAACATCATATTATATTCATCATTAATTAATTACATCATAAGCATCATTAAAGTTCATCACATAACATCATTTAATAATTAATTAAACACATCGCAATTCATTTTAAAATATTTTTCACACACAAACATTTTTTATAATGTCATCTTAAATCGTTAAGTCTTTCGAAAATGATTTTATCTTCGTACTCGGGTTTAGAAAATACTGAACTCACCTCAGGTCCAAATAACTCCTAGTCATTGAAAAGTCTTCGCGTAGTCAATCGGACTCACCCGTCACCCTATAACCAAGTTCCACCGGTAAATCATCAAAATAAAAGTCCAAGAATCACACATGTACGAATCGCAAATCAACAATCACGAAACACCTTGATTTGCGATTCCCCAATTGCAAATCTCAATCACAAGACAGGAATCACAAAATTTCCCAATTTGCGACTTACCAATCACAAAGCCCCATTTTGCGATTCACCAATGGCAAAACTCCCTAATTTGCTATTCATGGGTCACAAAACACCAAAGTCTCAATCTACGGAATCACAAATCACCCTAATTTGCAATTTTGGGAATCATAAATTACTTAGAATCGCAAATCAATCACCAATCGCAAATCTTACTTAAGAAGAATGAATCGCAAATCACACCACTAACACAAATCACAAATCACTATTCCCTTAGAGCCAATAAAAAATTAGAAAGAATAACAAATTACCAATCGTATATTACTGGCAATCACAAATCAAGATTTGCAATCCACATGCATGAATCACAAATCACCAAACTACAACTCTATAAATCTTTAATTTTCAAACTCCTTCATAGCTTTGTTAAAATTCATGATTCTTGTGTTAAAATCATTCTAAACACATTACTATCACCACCCAATCATCAATTAAGCATTAAATCATCTCTAATCACCCACAATTCTAAGTTTCATACTCGGTTTTCAAGAACATTCAAGAAGTCAATGTGTGTGTATATATATATATATATATATATATAGAGAGAGAGAGAGAGAGAGAGAAAAGTTCAAACGAGAACTGCGAGAACCAATCTTAGCTGTCCAATTCCCCCTACTTCAATTGGATTACCCACCCATGAATTCCTTACATTCATCCTGCCACACTCGTACAAAAAACAGTTCACGTTTGAACCCCCTATATATATATATATTCAAACTATAATTCCTCGATCCACATAGTTACAATTCAAATTTCTTGCATCATATTAATACTACTCGTCTTTCTAACCCAATCCTATCGTAAACTATGTGTTTAAACATCTTATGATCATCCAATATTGAAGTTTGGCTCTCGGTTCTAGAACACCACAAAAATAGTCCAAATCGACACTTTAATCCCAATTTCCAGCCCCCAAACAAGAGAATTACATTTAGCAAGGATGTAGAACTTACTTGTAGATGAAGAATCACGAAAATTCTTCAAGAATGCTCCTAATCGACCTCTTGCTCGGCTCTCTCTTTCTCTTTCTCGGCGGTCCTCTCTCTCTCTCACCCAAGAACACACTCCAAAATTGATATATGATCTACAAGGTAATTTCCAATGTTACCTATTTCACTAATATTCCCTTCCTTAGTTTGACTCTTACCATAACTATCTTTTATTTAATTTCAATTCAAATCCCGAGGGTTTTATCCTTTACAAATTTGCCACAAGATTATTTTATTAATTCTAATAAAAGGTAACCACCAATGGTAATAATACTAAATCGATTAAATATAAAAGCTTAAACTTCAAACATCATATAACTAACATCGTAAATGTTCTCCATTAAATACGACTAACCAATAAATGCTCAAACGTGAGGTCGTTACAACACATGACACATTAATAAGCTAATCTTCAACACATAATATAAAGTGGATTAGAAAAAGATTATTGACTTTGCAGACCAAATTCCTAATATAAGAACACTAATTTCTTATGTCAATTATATATATAACAAAGCTAAATAAACAAACAGCTCATTCAACCATTTACTAGAACATATGGTGTGCATCCCATACATACTTATCATCTGACTCATGTAATCGTCAAATTAAGCCCTTTAATCTTCATTATATGGATTTAGGAGGTTAAAATGATGAGTTTATGGAGGGATTCGAAAAAACCGTTCAATGTTTCTAGAATAGGGTATGATGATTTGAGCTGTAATCAAACCATTCTGTTTCTAAAAATGATGGCTCCTTGTTTCTTACTTGCCATAGTTCAAATTCTCGAGAATAATGGAGAGAATTTGATCGATGTGGTGTGCAATGCTTGTCTGTCATTTCTTCTTTTTTCCGTCCATCGATGAAAATTGATTACTCTGTTTTGTTTCAAGTCAATAATGGAGAGATTTGAGCCACCGAGAAAGAAGGTGACCAAATGAATGAAAGGACGCCGTTTATGTTGGTTCTACACCCAAGTTTACATACCCAATAGCCATATATTTTCTATCCACATATTAATATACTAGCATGAAAACTGTATAATACGCCGGTAACGAATAATTTCTACTTGTTAACATGTTTGTTTTCAAAATGAGAGAGTATGGTATTCATGTAATACAGTGAAAGCGAATAATTTTTATTTGCTGACATATCTATTTTCTTTATCTTTTTCTATTTCTTTTACTTTTCTATTCTCCATAATTGAAAAGAAAGATTATGAAAAATACTTTTTAATAATTAAGTTAATTTGTATTAGTTTGACTTTTAAAAAAATTGTATTGACTTTGATTTTCTTAAATATGTAAAGTTTAGTTATTAAAATGAAATATAAGAATCTTATTAAATATATCTAATAGTAACTCAATTTAGTTTATATAAGGGGTAATTTAGTAATTTCAAACAGATTCAAAATCTCTGTTTGTAGATGGTGAAGAGAATTCGAAATTCCCAGAGAGAACCAAACGTAAACGTATCTTAGTGTGTGTATATATATATATATATATATATATATATATAGGGGAGGGTTCAAACGAGAACTATTATTCGTACGAGAACCAATCTTGGCCGTTCATTTTGGATAATGGAATTCATGGATGAAGAGCGTTGGGGGAATGAGTGTGGCAGGGTGCATGTAAGGAATTCATGGGTGCGCAATCCAATTGAAGAAGGTGGAATTGGATGGGTAAGATTCGTTCTCACGGTTCTCGTACTAAAAACAGTTCTCGTTTGAACTTTTGCTTGCCTATATATATATATATATATATTCAGAATTCTAAAGGTAGTTTATTAGGAAGTTACAGCCAAAATCTGAAATTTTGAGTGCCATTTTGGTCATCCATAGAACAAATCTTTGTTTGTAGATGGTGAAGAGAATTCGAAATTCCGAGAGAGAACAAAACGTAAACGTATCTAGTATATATATTCAAAATTCTAAGGTAGTTTATTCCGAAGTTACAACCAAAAACTTATTTTTCGGTGATCCGAATTAATGTAATTAATTTTCAGGGTGCAAACCCTTTGATCCCGGCCATTTTGGTCATACGTAGAACAAATTCATTTTATACATGTGTTCACTTTGCATCTCCTAACTTATATAAAAATGAATTGAAACTCCATTAATCATGTGTAAATTTCATTACACTGAAATGACTATGTGACACTAAAATCACCAACCAACATAAAGTCAAAAAATCAGATATGGGAAATGCTATGGGTAGAAAAGTAAGAGATCATGTAATTTAATTTTTTAACATACGTTTCAAATATCTAAAATTTTTAATTATGATAATATTAAGATTTGGATACAAGAGTTTTAAGGTTTTGAGAGGATATAAATGTAATTATAGATTTTATAATGATATTGATATAATTAAAAGGTTTTAGAAGGATATCGATGAAATTAAACAAATTATTTAAACTAGTAAATGCGACAACTTGCACGTAAGACTTTAAATAACTAAGAACATATCACATGTGTAATACTAGATTAAATGCCTGTGTGATACACAAGTTATTTGAAGAAATGATAAATATTAACCATTAATATAAAAATGATATCAAACAATTATAAAACACGAAAGAAATGCAGAGACACAACGTCAATGCTCATACCAGCGGTGAAAGAGTCGATGCGAGGAAGAGCACGGACGTGACCGGTTATCATGATGCAACGAGACGTGATTATATTTCTTGTAGAAGCTATTGATCATTATTGTTACAATTAGCGTCTATTATGTTAAGTATTTATTGATTATAATTAAAAAGAATTTAAATGACTATAAAATATTATAAAATGATAAAAACTAAGAATTTAGTTAAATGTTATACTTTGAAATATTATAACCTGTATATAAAAATTTTGTATAAAGTTTTATAACTTATTAAAAATTAAATATGTAACATAACATTTTAATATAGTAAGTCAATATATTAAAATAATTGACTTATTGTATTTAAATTCAAAATACATTTCCACTCGTTTGACCTTTAAAACTCAAAATTGATTTTATAATTTTAAATAAATAAATAGTAAAGATTATATAATTAAAATTGATTTATAAATTAAAAACTAGTATTACACTGTAAATTTGATCTAGACTAGCCTTTTATTTATATTAAAAGATTCAGATTTAGTTTTCCTAAAATAATAACAATCAATTCAATTACTATGCATCCCGTGTAAAGTTGTAAACTTTTAACCTAGTCTATTACTATATATATTCCTAGCAATTCCATAGAATATTATTCAAGATAAAGAGGCTAAAATGAGAATTCACACCACAAATCCTTGTAATGACCCCGACGGACCCTTGCTTATTCTTGTGAAAACCATGAAAAAATGCTTAAATTGTCAATTTTCAACTGAGAAAATAATTAGAACGAAAGACCATTGTGAAGATAATACAAACTTGATTCATTTAGTAACACTATTATAACAAAAGAAACACATTATTCGAAATTTA
This sequence comes from Dittrichia graveolens, assembly GCA_038502395.1. NCBI lineage: Eukaryota > Viridiplantae > Streptophyta > Magnoliopsida > Asterales > Asteraceae > Dittrichia > Dittrichia graveolens. Next base: position 70,958,636 of record JARJIL010000006.1, read on the forward strand.
CCGCCACATTACTGGTTTTTGAATATGAGAAACTATAAGAGAGCATCATTAATCAACAATTTTTAAGGGGGAAGATAAATTGCACCCCATCGCCTACACGTTTGAGGGGACATGTGAATTTATGCGTGTATGATCGTAATATGATATATCTTGAGAATTTCAATTATGAGACATGTGAAGAGCCATGGGGTACAATAAACAATTTTTTAAGGTAAATCTTCATCAAGAGGAGGTGCCATCTGTATGTGGATATATTCCAAACAGTCTAATTTAGTCGTATCATCCTTACACTTGAAATAGAACGCAGTGTACGCCATAAACTGATACATGCTCACCAACCCAATCAAAAGAGTTTGATGAACCCCAACAACAATTGGCATCATAGGTGATAGTTTCGATCCAACTATCATAACAACGAGCAACGAGAGAAGGCATAAAAACGTCAGAAAAAACCCGTATACCCTTTTTCCCTTCACAAGTTCTCTAGCTTTCCCAAGTACTGAAAGCCCATAACTATCCTCAACCACCGAAACAACTACGGCTAAACTCCAAACAACAGATAGATAAATATAGAATGTGATGAAAAGAATAGCCAGGATGATCAAGACTACGATCAGGATCGCGAGCGTGTCAAAGAGTATAAGTGATGGAACCAAGAAAGGCAAAAAGAAGAGACTTGTGTAACCTTGTGCAAGAAGTTGTACATAAAATGAAGTAACAAATGGTCTAGTCCATATTTTTGATACCTTTAACATAACTTCTTTGAGAGAAAAACTATCACCATTATAGTAGCTTGATGCAATTATTATGACCGCAGTTTGGGCAAAAAGTGAAACGAAGAAGAATAAAACTGCATACGCAGCTCCGATTGCTAAAAAGATGCCAATATCTTCACGAATAGCGACCAAGAGTTGGGTGTACTCCGGTGTACCAGGCTGTGAAGAGATCAAGGAGAAAATATCGAGGACCAAATCGTAGATGTAGGGACTTGTTGAGGAAGTGAATAATATGAAAGATATCGAGTAAATGATAAGGTAGATGATGGCTATAATGGCCATAAGCTTACCATTTTGAGAAAGGATTTTCAGTGGTTCTTTCAGGAGTTCTATTGCGAACTCAAATGTTTACTTGGTGATTTGGTAATGATCGAACTAGTGATAACAAATGCTGTTGATTTATAAAAGAATTTATAGAAATTTCTTGCCAAACAAGTCGGTGACAACTCATGAAGACCATTTGACTTTCACTCTGGATCTAACCCAATTACAAGTTGCATTGATAAGTACACGCTCATGCTAATCCAAGATATTTGAATAAAGAGTTGGTTAATAGCAACCCCTTAATTAATTAACTTCAATTCTTTTAAATTGTTTAATTGTTTCCCATTTTTTAAATTGTTACTTCTTTTTAAATTGTTTAATTGTTTAATCGCAACCACTTTTAACACTATACTATGTGTATATGGTTCTTATCCTACTAATTTTTATCATAATTACTTAACTCTTAGACATAGAGGTGATTTTATTGATCTAATTCTTTTTTTTCATTGAATAGGGCGTGATAGGAAATTAGAGTTAAAAAAAAAAAAGCGTATTGCATATTACCAAAGTGTATAATTTCATGGAGTGAAAAAGAGTAAATGAAATCTAGCTTCCAATGCCTTTGTTCCTGCATAGTTTGGAAAAAGAATTTAAAAGAAAGATATATAAAAGGTCATGTAGATTAGAAGATGTAACACCCCAAAATTTTAAATTTTAAATGAAAGCTTTAAACAAAAGCTATTTGGCTAAAAAAGAGAATTTGATAAGTTGATGGAAGCAAACAAGTATAAAAAGTAATACAGCCATAACTTATGACAAAAATAGTTTTCAACAAGCTTAATGTTGACGGAAGCAAATAAAACATTTCATTTAAACCCTCAGGTTTGTGTAAAATAAATATGCGCGCATTTAAATCAAAAGTAACTTCCGTTAATTAATTAATACCACACACAACATATCAAACAGAAATGCCTATAGATATATAATCATGGTATTAATCACATAATCAAACTCAGCACTTAACAAACTCAATAGGGAAAGGCACGCCCGTACCCCCTAGAGGCACGCCCGTGGGTCTAGGCCCGGAAACCGGGCCAACAAACATAGGCGTACTGGGCCGAACACGCACGTACCCTACCTAGGTACGCCCGGACCTCAAGAACAAAGGCGGTCACGGCCCCGAGGCACGACCGTACCCCACAAAGCCACGCCCGTGCCTTTCTACTTTAAGCACGAGTTCGCCAACTGTCTTGCTGTGCTACTGGGGTGTTTTCCTACACCCTAAACATCTTCTAAACAACAAACAACAAACATAACATCACAAACATAGCATCACTATGTATAAACACTTTGAGAAATGGCACAAATGGTCTCTCTACTTTTCTAGTTCCAAAATAACAACTTTAACCCCTCAAGTTTCTAAACACCTCCTAATCTTAACTAGGCAATACCAATACACATCACTTGATAAAGTTGCTAATTTAGGAAATTTCTTAACCTTAGGTGTTACAAAAGATTTCCTTTCGCAATTCAAATGGGTTCCTATATCAGGATCTTTTTATTTACTGTAAATTCACACGTACACTAATTCTACATGTTTTGTTTAAATAAAACGGTATAGTAAGGGTAATAATTGTGCCATGTTTGAGTTGGTGTGTCACGGGTTCGCGGGTTAACGTGTCAAAATCACTTGACCCTAATTAGACTCATGTATTTATTCGTGTTAGAATGTAAACACTAACTCGTATATGTAAGACCCATGTAATGCATTTAATTATACAAGTTAGTGTTTCGGAGGGTCATTTGTAGGTTGGTGGGTTATTAAAGGTTTGATGGTTACAAACAAGTTAACGTGTTGCAAGGTCAGTACCAAAAAATCATAATTTTCAATATCAGGATCTTTTTTGTTTAAATTTTCGCGAACTAAAATTATATATGAAGAATGTGGATTGTGGGAGTCTAGATAATAATATGTTAGGATTTAATATTGCATAGAAATAGAAGTTAACATTATGAGTAACGTTTGTATTAAATACAAATATTAGGGGCTTAATATGTAAAATATTCCAAAGAGTATAAATAGTATTTCACTAGTTGTAATTAGTACGGTTGCACATTTAATGAAAGATCTATGTGTTTTAGTGTGTGTTCATCATATTCTCTCTAGATCTACTATAGAACCGTGTGAATATATGGAAGCTTGAATCACTTTAGAGACAAAAAATTGGTATTTCACATGAAGGGGAGATAAATTTCAGTGTTGATAAATCCATGCATATAGAGGAAGAGAGAAAATTATCCATTCAGTTGAAATTGTGTTGATCAAGAAAAATAAGATTTATGTATTGAGGGGAGTAAAAGAAAAGCTAAATTTGAGAGATTAATGTATATCAAGTTAAAGGGGAGTAACGAAAAGAATTACCGTGTAAAATTAACAAAAAAGAGATAAAATATCAAGAGCTACATTCTAAAGGAAGAATTTTTTATCCTTAAAAGCAAAGCTTATATGAATTCAAATAAGCTCAAGATCGAAAGAAGATGCTAAAGACTGTAGAGATGCCGAAAACCACTACATGATAACCCGTTCATATAACCAAAGGCTTTTCACCTTAGGTTACTTATTTGAGATAGAAGACAGAAGAAAAAGGATGTTCCTCTTAGCTATCAAGATAAAGTTCTTATCAAGACTTTGAAATGCAGAATATTCTCAAAATTGAAGAATCTATATTTCAAGATGGGGAGAGTAGACTCTAAAGACATTAAGTTAAAGACTAAAGATTTAACTTTTTCTACCAATATTTTCATTTCCAACTTTTGTTTTTTTACCAATTTTTTAACTTCTAACTTTTTTTTATCTTTAGTTTTTTTTTCGTTTTTACCAAATTTTTTTACAAAACACCATTTTATATAAATTATAAAGCTATTTTAATATATTTTTTATGCTTTTCACATGAACTATACAACTTTTTCGAACATCAAATTCTAAGATCTTAAATTAAAAATACAAATCATACATACAATGTTTGTTACAAATAAAAAAAATCACATTTACAAATAAAAAACTCCAACAATAGTTTGTTACAAATAAAAGAGAGAAAACATCACAATTAGCTTGAACAAGTAAACAAATCCCCTACCTAAAACATCACAATTGTCTGCACCAAAGGGATTACGACCGTAATGTATAGATTAGGGCCGTAATCTTTGGATCTAGATGGAATGCTAGAGATCTAGATCTAACACGTCATGGGCTTCGGAAAAGTTGAATTATTCTATAGGATTACAACCTGTTAGGATTATTACGGTTGTAATCCTTGATGACGGCTGTTATCTTGATTTTGGCACTTTTCTTCGGTTTTTCTTCTATTTTGCTTCATTCCATCTTAGATCAGTCATTTCGCACCTGTTTAGTGAATACTAACGATTTTTCATCATTATGAGTACAATTTACTATTAATTGGTGTCAAATCGTGTGTGAATTTGATGTAAAAACATGTATAATTACTCATATATCACCGAGCCTTCAAAGCCTTCACATGTTGTGTCACCCCAATAGCAAAATAGTGTAACAACAAGATAGACAAACTAATTAAGCTATGATTCATGGATCAAAAACACACTAATTAACAATAGACAAACTAAGCTGTAATTCATTGATAAAAAATAAACTAATTAACAATACTAGAGAAACTAAGCTATGATTCATTGATCAAAAACAAACTAATTAACAATAATAGAGAGAAACTAATAAACAATAATTAACAAACTGATTCATGGATCAAGATCAAAGTAATCACTTACATGGACCGAGAGCGATGAATTGCGGTTTAGGGTTGCTGGCGGTAGGTGGTGGCGGAAATTCAACAGTCGATAGATCTGCTTTCAGTCGCCGTCGCGCATAGTGTCTTCGGTCGTGAGGTTCGCGCAGGGTGTGGTGGTTCGCGCAAGAAATTGGAAAATGATACCAAACAATGAGTTTGAAGATTTTGGTCAGTTGCAACACCTTCAATACATCATATTAGGTGTATATGGTGTGTTGCAAGTGTTGGAATTGGTCTACACCAAGTTTTGACCATTATGCGCACGTCTTTGTCTATTTAATTGTGATTTTTATATGAATTAACTGGATAGGAGTTTTTGATGTTAGAAAGCTTCCACAAGTGTCAAATGGTCTTATGAAACACTAGAATTTTACTAAAATTGATTTGGAGTTGATTTGGGCAAAAATGACCTTGCTGTGCACAAAACAGCAAGTTGTTTGTGCACAGCACAGGCCTCGCGGCACGACAAGAGGGGTGTCGCGGCACGACCCCCCTGCACACAGCCTATTGTGCTGTTTTGTGCCATGTGTTCACGTGTTTTTGCTTGGGCTACTATAGTTAGTTAATAAATGGTTAAATAACATCATTAGGGTATTGTTTCAAGTATCCTAGATGTTCCTTGTGTGTTCAAATGATTGATGCGTAAGTCTTGGTATTATAGGTCGAGTTGACAACCCGTAAGTGCCAAAGCAAGATCTTTGCTTATTCTAGCCTATCAGGTGAGTGTCGAATGACATAACAATTAATATACCTATAACATATATTAACAATGATCACGGAATTGTATACCATGATTTGTACAGGCACTTGTTTAAGTGTAGGATTGCATGATGATACTAGAAATTACCATGTTGACACAATGTAGTATGCACTTGATTAGGTGTATGCTATGATGATAATTGAATATGTGCGCGCATTGATTGATGATTCGATTGAATCAGATTATCTGTTTGTAAGGACAAAGCTGTCCTACATTTAGAACAAAGCTGTTCTACCAAAGGGACAAAGCTATCCCCTGTGGGTTTAGCTCAGGGCTTTACTCAGAAGAACCGTTTGGTTCTGAAACGCAACGGTGGACGCTTAACAGCTCCCCCACCGGCGCGGTTGATGTGTCTGGTACCCCAGCTTGGTGCATTGAGCCGGGTTAGCTTCCCTGCAAGATATGCTACCTCCTGACTATGCCAGCTCATCGCGAGATGCTGGATAGAACTATCTGAGCATGATTGATGATATGTGATGTACTTATATTGATTGCATGCTATTTGGTACTCACTAGCTATTATAGCTAACAGATGCTACACTCCACATGTGCAGGTAATCCTCAGTGAGCTCGGGAGTCCGCGGGTAGTTTATATGCTTTGGGAGGAACACTGCTTTTATGTTTAAACTTTGTTGAATCATGTTTATGTTTGTTTAAGATAATGGTCAGCCGGTTATGTATTCCGTAACACCAACTGTTGTTTGTGGCATCATTTTGACTGTTTATATAGTTTGCCACGTGTTTTTACTTCCGTTGCATTTCTAAATTATAAGACAGGTTTGATTGTTCTATTTACAGTCAAACCCACGCAGTTTGAAATCTTCAATTGTATTTTAAAAAGAAAAATTTGGTTCTCAAAAATACGGTGTTACTGTAAACTTGAATTGCTTACCTAATCTCTATGATCGGATTACATTGGATTGTTTTTCTGTATGTGTAAAATCAATAAACATGTTAAGAGCAATAACATGATTCCCGTCAAAGTAGAAATGTTTGATCTTTATGCATCTCGACTCACCAAAGTTAAAGATTATGCTTCATCTCTTAAGCTTCAAACTACTAACAACGATTAGCATTGTTCCAAACTTCATTATGTAGAAGGAGACATGATCTCACATGGAAGGAAGAAAAAGCATATGTCATTCAACAGTTACTTGTTTACCGGATGTTAGGTTAAAACTCGATATGGGAAATGCTATGGGTAGAAAAGTAAGAGATCATGTAATTAAATTTTTTAACATACGTTTCAAATATCTAAAATTTTTAATTATGATAATATTAAGATTTGGATACAAGAGTTTTATGGTTTTGGGAGGATATAGATGTAATTATAGATTTTATAATGGTATTGATATAATTAAAAGGTTTTAGAAGGATATCGATGAAATTATACCAATTATTTAAACTAGTAAATGCGACAACTTGCAGGTAAGACTTTAAATAACTAAGAACATATCACATGTGTAATACTAGATTAAATGCCTATGTGATACACACGTTATTTGAAGAAATGATAAATATTAACCATTAATATAAAAATGATATCAAACAATTATAAAACACGAAAGAAATGCAGAAAGACAACGTCAATGCTCATACCAGCGGTGAAAGAGTCGATGCGAGGAAGAGCACGGACGTGACCGGTTATCATGATGCAACGAGACGTGATTATATTTCTTGTAGAAGCTATTGATCATTATTGTTACAATTAGCGTCTATTATGTTAAGTATTTATTGATTATAATTAAAAAGAATTTAAATGACTATAAAATATTATAAAATGATAAAAACTAAGAATTTAGTTAAATGTGATACTTTGAAATATTATAACGTGTATATAAAAATTTTGTATAAAGTTTTATAACTTATTAAAAATTAAATGTCATATAACATTTTAATATAGTAAGTCAATATATTAAAATAATTGACTTATTGTATTTAAATTCAAAATACATTTCCACTCGTTTGACATTTAAAACTCAAAATTGATTTTATAATTCTAAATAAATAAATAGTAAAGATTATATAATTAAAATTGATTTACAAACTAAAAACTAGTATTACACTGTAAATTTGATATAGACTAGCCTTTTATTTATATTAAAAGATTCAGATTTAGTTTTCCTAAGATAATAACAATCAATTCAATTACTATGCATCCCGTGTGAAGTTGTAAACTTTTAACCTAGTCTATTACTATATATATTCCTAGAAATTCCATAGAATATTATTCAAGATAAAGAGGCTAAAATGAGAATTCACACCACAAATCCTTGTAATGACCCCGACGGAGCCTTGCTTATTCTTGTGAAAACCATGAAAAAATGCTTAAATTGTCAATTTTCAACTGAGAAAATAATTAGAACGAAAGACCATTGTGAAGATAATACAAACTTGATTCATTTAGTAACACTATTATAACAAAAGAAACACATTATTGGAAATTTACCGCCACATTACTGGTTTTTGAATATGAGAAACTTTAAGAGAGGATCATTAATCAACGTTTTTTAAGGGGGAAGATAAATTGCACCCCATCGCCTACACATTTGAGGGGACATGTGAAGTTATGCGTGTATGATCGTAATATGATATATCTTGAGAATTTTAGTTATGAGACATGTGAAGAGCCATGGGGTACAATAAACAATTTTTTAAGGTAAATCTTCATCAAGAGGAGGTGCCATCTGTATGTGGATATATTCCGAACCGCCTAATTTAGTCGTATCATCCTTACACTTGAAATAGTACGCAGTGTACGCCATAAACTGATACATGCTCACCAACCCAATCAAAAGAGTTTGAAGAACCCCAACAACAATCGGCATCATAGGTGATAGTTTTGATCCAACTATCATAACAACGAGCAACAAGAGAAGGCATAAAAACGTCAGAAAAAACCCGTATACCCTTTTTCCCTTCACAAGTTCTCTAGCTTTCCCAAGTACTGAAAGCCCATAACTATCCTCAACCACCGAAACAACTACGGCTAAACTCCAAACAATAGATAGATAAATATAGAATGTGATGAAAAGAATAGCCACAATGATCAAGACTACGATCAGGAGACCTAGTGGTGATGCTAAGATCTGGTATGTATAGTGTGTTGGTAATAATATGAAGGCCTATATTGTTACAGATACACGGTACGCGTTAGAGCTTAGCAGAATCATGAGGAATCTTGTGAATCTGGTGAGGGGTTACTTGAATGTTATGAAGTGTATGTAGCTAGGGTGGCCTTCGTGCACGTAGGGCTGCTGATAGATAAGCTAAGTGTGCAGAAGTAATGTGTGCGATAGGAAGTTATATGCGGTAACGCCTACCTAACTCACAGTGCGTTATCTATACTTGAGAATGGTTAACACAATAAGGATTACAAACCCACCGATGGGGGGTCCCACCAATGTGCTCCGGGCTGGGGAGGTTGCAAGTTAGACGGCCGAGACTGATCCAAGACGCCAGCCGGAAATACCCGTGGTATCCGCCGGGGGTGGAACCGTGGATCCGCCCGTGGATGATGGGTTAGTAGCAACGATAGAATGGGCCTTGGAAAAAATCCTGTTGGGGTTTGTTCGGTTTTTCAAAATATATTTTAGCAACGGAAACATGAAAAACAATTTTAAACTTTTTAAAACTCCCCACCAATGATCCATATGCAAGCCTTAAGAAACAAAACCAACCATAGGGTGTTTAGAACTACAACCTTTGTAGCGTGAGTAAACCGTTGGTGAAGTGGTTGATCTATGAGAAGCCAAGAGAAGACTTCCTCCAAGGTATCCACAAATCAATGAGTCCAACACCTCCAAGATGCTAGTCTCTCCAACCCTTGATATTCAAGAATGCAAGCAACAACCTTTGTTCTTCTTCTTGAACTAGATGTATGTATTTTGAGTATGTGTTTATGGATCACCTTTGCTAACTTGAAGAACACCAATACTAGAGAGTAAGGATGTTTTTTCAAGTATAAAACACTTAGAACAATTCTAAGAACACAAAGAAAGGTGATAGCATGCAAGTATGTTACAAAAGGGACCATGCATGTAATTATAAAAGTCAAGAAGCAAAGCAAGAGAGGGAGGACCCCCTCCCTTGAATTATGGACGAAAATTAGAGGGGGGAGGGTCCCCTCTTGCCTCTTGCTTCCTTACTTGTCCCATACATGCATGTCTTGGTTAAGTCTTATGCAAGAATACACCATATGGCCCCTTTCTTGCTTATTGTGAGAATTTCTAGCTATTAATCTTTTAAATATATAAAAGATATACTAGATATGTCATACTATGTATAAAATACATCTACATGTATTTTATATACATACTTGATTGTTACTAGTAACTCTTTACTTGTAACAAGGATATACATACATTTATATAATTGTTACTAGTAACAATGTACTTGTAACAAATATATATTTATACATATATATATATATTCATACATATATATAAAATCATATGTTTATATTTATGTATTTGATATGCATTACCTTATATCAAAATATAAGAGTGATATTATTATTTCACATAAATAATAATATGCAACAATGCATATATACTTATATATATATATATATAATGAGTTGGAAACATATTTAAATCATATTCAAATATGTAATTGGTGTCCATTGATTGTAAATGTGTGACCCTATGGGTTTATTTATTATTAGTAATATCGTATTAATTTGTGTCTTGTGCACATAGAACCAACAATCTCCCACTTGCACAAGTTACAACTTAAGCCGATATAGACAATAGTAAGAACGTCTAGCAACATTCCATTGCCCCTAATAATAAATAAAGTGTGTTGATCAACACTTTCACCAATGAAATTAACTCACTAGCTACAAATCGTTGTTATAGGTAAGTCATCAATTATCCCTTTGTTTTAACATCTCGTTGAACATGAGACATGGATCGTCATCAATTCTCATATAATGTTCAACTTGTTTTAGGGCCCAGAGATACTATACTCCCAATTAAATGAGAGAAACAAATTCCATCTTGACCACATACGTCTCTTATAAGACTCATATCATACCTAATAATGGCCTTTATAACTACCTGGTTAAAGATAGCGTTTAACCACATTAAAGCATGATACTCCTCATACTCGAGTCCCAATATGTGTCTCAGGTCTAAGGATACAAAGATACCACCTTTTTCTCAAGATTTACTTATGACACTAATCCATGAAGCGATCTTAAGAGCGGGTCATGTCCAATGTTCGTTCCCTAACAAACATTAGTGAATTTGGCTGCAAACCCTTTTGCCTACTTTCATCACGAATGAAAGTCAACCAACCGATTCACAATAGTCTTAATTCATAACTATTCCCATAGTTATAACCGACTATGGACGTTTTAGAATAAAGAATTATTCATGGATTTAAACATGCTAATAAAGAACAGAATAAATATTAATGAAGTGATCATATCCCATATATCATTCAGATAAAATAGATATTGTCATAATGTTCCAAAATATCCAAATACTAAATTACAATTCAAATCCAATCCCTTGCAAAGCGAAGACCTATCGCCCTAGTATGAGACTCATGCTTAGTCTAGGCAAGAGGTTTCGTAAAAGGATCTGCAAGATTCTGATCTGTATGAACTCTGCGAATACACACATCTCCTCTATCCACTATATCCCGTATGTAGTGGAAACGCCTGAGGATGTGTTTGGTGTTGTGCTGTGATGTGATCTAGGTTCTTTTGCCTGGGCAATAGCACCTTCATTATCACAAAATATCTCTATGGGGTCTTGAATGCTTGTTACTACCCCAAGGTCAGCAATGAACTTCTTCATCCATGCAGCTTCTTGTCCAGCCTCAGAAGCAGCAATGTATTCAGATTCTGTAGTGGATTGTGCAACTACACTTTGCTTAGAACTTTTCCAAGCAACCGCGCCTCCATTCATAACGAAGACATAGCCCGATTGTGATCGAGAATCATCTCGATCCGTTTGGAAACTAGCATCTGTGTAACACTTTACACAAAGATCTTCTTCCAAACCCCCATAGATCAAGAACATGTCTTTGGTTCTTCTCAAGTATTTTAAAATGTTCTTGACTGCCATCCAATGGCTATCTCCTGGGTTTTGCTGGTATCTGCTCGTCATGCTCAAAGCATACGAGACATTTGGCCTAGTGCATAACATGGCATACATGATGGATCCAATTGCAGAAGCATATGGGATCTCACTCATTCTATCTATATCTTCTCTTGTGCTAGGGCTTTGAGCTTTATTCAAAACCGTGCCTTGTGCCATTGGCAAGAATCCTCTCTTAGAATTCTCCATCTTGAATCGTTTCAAGATCTTGTCAATATATGCACTTTGACTTAGGCCAATAAGACGCCTAGATCTATCCCTATAGATCTTTATTCCAAGAATGTAGGCGGCTTCTCCCAAGTCTTTCATTGAGAAACACTTCCCAAGCCAAGACTTGATGTCTTGCAAGGTCGGGATGTCGTTTCCAATGAGTAGTATGTCATCAACATACAAGACAAGGAATGCTACTGCGCTACCACTAGTTTTCTTGTAAACACACGGTTCATCTTCTGATTTGATAAAGCCAAACTCTTTGATTTTCTCATCAAATCGAAGATTCCAACTTCGAGATGCTTGCTTTAGTCCATAAATGGATATTTTAAGCTTGCACACCTTGTTAGGATACTTAGGATCTACAAAACCTTTGGGATGAACCATATAGACATCTTCACTTAAGTGTCCATTTAGAAAAGCCGTTTTGACATCCATTTGCCATATCTCATAGTCATAATATGCAGCTATGGCAATAAGTATTCTAATAGATTTAATCATGGCTACCGGAGAGAAAGTTTCATCATAGTCAATACCATGAGTTTGAGTGAAACCTTTCGCCACTAGCCTTGCCTTAAATGTGTGTACATTTCCATCGATGTCTGTCTTCTTCTTGAAGACCCACTTGCTCCCTACAGTCTTACTATTGGGAGGAAGATCAACCAAGTCCCATACTTGATTTTCATACATGGACTGCATCTCAGTGTTCATGGCATCAAGCCATTTATCGGATTCCGGATTCGATATAGCCTCTTGGTAGTTAGTAGGCTCAAAAGAGTCTACCAAGAAAATCTCATCATTGGACACGAGAAATCCGTATCTCTCGGGTTCTTGACGAGGTCTACCAGATCTACGAACACTTTGTGTTTCAGTAGGTTCTGGAACAACCAATTGTTCAGGTTCAACAACCGTTTGTTGAGTGCTAGTGCCAACCTAACTTGTATTTTGTGGTTCTTGAATTTCTTCAAGGTCTACATTTCTCCCACTTGCCTCTTTCGAAAGAAACTCCTTTTCTAAGAAAGTGGCATGCCTAGAAACAAACACTTTGTTCTCATCTGGGTTGTAGAAATAATATCCTAATGAATCTTTAGGATATGCCACAAAATTACATTTGATAGATCTAGGATCGAGTTTGCTTGAAGCTTCTTGTCGTACATGAGCCTCACAATCCCAGACTTTCAAGTAAGATAAGTTTGGAACCTTTCCATACCACATCTCATATGGTGTCTTATCTACCTTCTTGGTTGGAACCATATTCAATATGCGCGCATCAGTTAATAAAGCATAACTCCAAAAGGACGAGGGTAGAGTACTTCGGCTCATCATAGACCGAACCATATCTAGTAGAGTTCGGTTCCTCCTTTCAGATACACCATTATGTTGTGGTGTTCTAGGAGGAGTAAGTTGTGAGATAATCCCACAATTACTAAGATGATCCATAAACTCTTGGCTTAAGTACTCGCCACCTCGATCGGAACGATGGGCCTTGATTGTTTTGTTGAGTTGATTTTGTACTTCGTTTTGAAACAACTTGAACATTTCAAATGTTTCATGTTTATGTTTCATCAAATAAACATAACCAAATCTACTATAATCATCGGTGAATGTAACGAAGTATCTATCACCATCCCTAGACATTGATCTAAAAGGACCGTATACATCCGTATGTATGATTCCTAATAGATCTTTGGCTCTTTCACTTGAACCGGAGAAAGGAGCCTTAGTCATCTTCCCATATAAACATGATTCGCAAACTTCAAATGAGCTAGAATCGTTTGATTTTAAAATTCCATCCTTTTGAAGTTTTGCAATGCGTTTCTTGTTTATATGACCAAGTCGACAATGCCATAGGTATGTTTGACTTAAGTCATGCTTAGGTCGTTTGGTGCTAGTGGTATATATAGAATTATCATCAAGAGATCTTTTATGATTAACTTCATATATTCCATTAAGAGGGCGAGCCTCAAAATACAAAATGTCATTTTTGAAAGCACGAATGCCATCATCAACGAAACCAAAAGTGAATCCAGATTCTCTTAACCGAGCTACTGAAATAATATTCCTAGTTAAACTAGGTACATAACAACAATTTTTTAATATTAAGTACAGGACATTTGGTAATAATAATTCAAAAGTTCCAAGGGCTTCAACAGCAACATTTGCTCCATTGCTCACGTGGAGATCCAAATCGCCTGGCTTCAGCAGCTTACTTTTTCTCAACCCCTGCACATTGTTACAAATGTGAGTTCCACAACCGGTATCAAATACCCAGGAATTAATAGAAAAAGTATACATTTCAATCATATATATACCTGAAGTGCTAGCCTCGCCAGCCTTCTTCTTTTTCAACTCCGCAAGGTAGGTTGGACAATTGCACCTCCAATGTCCTACCACCCCGCATTCAAAGCACGGGTCATTCTTGGGAACCTTTCCCGCCGTCTTGGGTGTAGGAGCCTTGGCAACCTGCTTGCCTTTGTCCTTTCCCTTTTGATTTGTTTTTCTTTTTCTTCTTGATTTCCCTTCTTGAATCATCAAGACCTGAGGTGTTTTGCTTGGAATCTTGCTCTCAGCAGTTTTAAGCATCCCATGCAACTCTGAGACAGATTTCTCCCAATTGTTCATGTTGTAATTCATGACGAATTGATCATAAGCTTTGGTCAACGAGTTAAGGATCATATCCTGTGCAAACTCGTTGGTTATGGGAGATCCAAGCCTAGCAAGCTGGTCAATGTATCCTTTCATCTTTAGCACATAGTCGCTAACGGCTTTGGCCGCAGTCATGGAAGGCTCGAGTGACCTCAAAGCGTTCTTGCTTCGCTTGCTTTTGGAGCATTTCCTTAAGCTGGCGAAGCATCTCATATGCTCCATGCTCCTCAAGGTTCTTTTGAAGATCTGGAGACATGGTAGCAAGCATGAGGCATGCAACTTCGACCGAGTCGTCGGAATGCTTCACCCAAGCATCTCTAACGGCTTTGGCCGCAGTCAATGGAGGTTCCTCAGGGACGGGATCCTCAAGTACGTACAATTTCTTTTCATGCTTAAGAACGATTCTCAAGTTACGATACCAGTCTAAGAAATTTGTACCATTGAGTTTTTCTTTCTCTAAGATTGAACGAAGAGATAAGTTGTTAACGGGCGTAGTTGAGTTAGGTGCCATCTACAAAATTAACAAAGTTCGATTTAGTATTTTCGATATTTAATCCTTTAATAATTGATACCCTTTAGAATTATAAAATTCTTTAATTTTTAAAGGCTAGGATCCAAGTTGAACTTAACCTTGAATGTTTGGCTAATGCTCTCTCCATCAAGTTAAAACAACAAGGTAGGTAACGTTTACCAATTACATCTCGTATGTAATTCCTAGATCTTTATGGGACCCTAGACAACGATTGTCAATTTTGGCATGTTTGATCCCATCTATGCCTCGGGCTTCCTTACGTTTGGCTAATGCTCTCTCCGTAATAACATTCCGATTAAGTCGTCCTATTTCAAGACGGTGAATTTCCGGCCCAAGACGTTCATGGAATTCGCGGAAAAACACCTCGGTTGTTACAAAAACAATCCACGCGTTTGGCTAATGCTCTCTCCACGTGAGTGTCGTTGCAACAAGCGAGTGTCTTAAAATGGGATGACATAGACTTACGTTTTGAAAAAGGGCTTTTACTGTTTTGTATATTTATTAAATAAAACAAAACGAGTCGTGTGACTAGTATTGCATGCATACAATAATAAGTCCACGTTTTGATAAAATCATATTATATATATATATATTGGTCTTGAGTATTCTTAAAATCCATATTTTACGAACTCTCAACGCGTTCAATTTTAAACTAGTATTAATATCCTATATTAACGTGTGTAGTTTCGAGCTCGCGAATACGACCAATTTTAGTTTGTAATAAAACCATTTTATTATTAAGCTTGAATGGAGTTTGGTTGAGTTTTAAAATCTCTATTTTATAAAACTCATATATATATATATTGACATAATGAATTTTAATCTTTACAAAACTCTTTTTATATAAAATTCATTTTACATCTTATGTTATGTCAACTTAAAATACCAAACTCCCATTGTGTGATTTATATTATGTCAAAAATATTATCTAGCATGAAAAAATCCTATTTTCAACCATGCATAATAATATAAACATAAACACACACAAATAACATGTATAAGTGCATAACCAAGCCATTTATCCTAAGTGGTATTTTTGTGAGCTATACAAAAATACCAAGTCATAACTAAGGACCAAAAATTCCTCTTGTGATGAACTTGAAGCTCCCACTTGCCAAAACAACTCCTTGTAGTGCAAATGACTCCAAGCCTTCATGGTTGACTCCACCACACTTGAAAACTCCAACTTGGTCATTTCTCCATCTTGTTACATTTTTATAAAAGTAAACTAGTCTAAACTATTCTACTACTTACAAAATACAACAAGATGAAACAAAACTAAAATTATTATTACATACCAAATGAAAGAATAATTTTACAACCAAATCGAATTTCCAACACATCACAAAAGGTCTATGGCTTGTATGCACAACATACACTCAAACAAAACATATATATCAACACTTGATATTTAGGCAACTTTTACAACCAAACATGCATGTGGTTTGGTTGTTTCCCAAAATAAATATATAAACATATATAAGTTGCCAACAAGAAAATCCAGAACTTTTCTAACAAAAGAAAAGTTGTCCATTTTCTTAAATAATACATACTCAAAATAAAGTTTCTTAAAACTATACATAAGTGGCTCTGATACCACTATTGGGGTTTGTTCGGTTTTTCAAAATATATTTTAGCAAACGGAAGCATGCACAACAATTTTAAACTTTTTAAACCTCCCCACCAATGATCCATATGCAAGCCTTAAGAAACAAAACCAACCATAAGGTGCTTAGAACTACAACCTTTGTAGTGTGAGTAAACCGTTGGTGAAGTGGTTGATCTATGAGAAGCCAAGAGAAGACTTCCTCCAAGGTAACCACAAATCAATGAGTTCAACACCTCCAAGATGCTAGTCTCTCCAACCCTTGATATTCAAGAATGCAAGCAACAACCTTTGTTCTTCTTCTTGAACTAGATGTATGTATTTTGAGTATGTGTTTATGGATCACCTTTGCTAACTTGAAGAACACCAATATTAGAGAGTAAGGATGTTTTTTCAAGTATAAAACACTTAGAACAATTCTAAGAACACAAAGAAAGGTGATAGCATGCAAGTATGTTACAAAAGGGACCATGCATGTAATTATAAAAGTCAAGAAGCAAAGCAAGAGAGGGAGGACCCCCTCCCTTGCATTATGGGCGAAAATTAGAGGGGGGAGGGTCCCCTCTTGCCTCTTGCTTCCTTACTTGTCCCATACATGTATGTCTTGGTTAAGTCTTATGCAAGAATACACCATATGGCCCCTTTCTTGCTCATTGTGAGAATTTCTAGCTATTAATCTTTTAAATATATAAAAGATATACTAGATATGTCATACTATGTATAAAATACATCTACATGTATTTTATATACATACTTGATTGTTACTAGTAACTCTTTACTTGTAACAAGGATATACATACATTTATATAATTGTTACTAGTAACAATTTACTTGTAACAAATATATATTTATACATATATATATATATATATTCATACATATATATAAAATCATATGTTTATATTTATGTATTTGATATGCATTACCTTATATCAATATATAATAGTGATATTATTATTTCACATAAATAATAATATGCAACAATGCATATATACTTATATATATATATATATATATAATGAGTTGGAAACATATTTAAATCATATTCAAATATGTAATTGGTGTCCATTGATTGTAAATGTGTGACCTAATGGGTTTATTTATTATGAGTAATATCGTATTAATTTGTGTCTTGTGCACATAGAACCAACAAATCCTCCCTAACATGATCGAGCAGATGGCTGAGGAGATGGAAAAGACGGTCATTAAAATAGTAAGAACAGAGCTGGCTGCTAAGGAAGCTATCCGCCGCCCCGAGAATTTGGGGGCCAACCAAGGCGGGTGCACCTACTGTGACTTTGCAGCTTGCAACCCGCCTGTATTTGAAGGAAAACCTGACCCAGTTCTGAGTACCAGTTGGATAGTCGAGGTTGAATCTGCCTTCTGTACTAGCTATTGTCCGGCAGACCGTAAGGTCCTCTTTGCCGTTAACTTGCTGCGTGGAGCAGCAAAGGACTGGTGGTCGCTATTGATGTTTCAGAAGGTTGAAGCGCTGGTTGACGCTACCTGGGAGAGTTTTAAGGAAAAGTTCACACCGCAAATTGAGGTAGAGAATATCACTAGTGAGTTCCTTGCCATGAAGCAAACTACTGAAACCATTACGGAATTGAACGAACTGTTCCTTGCAAGGTCCCGTTTTTGCCCTGAATACGTAGCCAATGACAAAATCAAGATGTTCAGGTACATGGGGGTGTTGAAGACGGAAATCCGTGGATTCTTCGAAGTACCAAACTCTAGAGTAGATGATGGGGGATGCCAGGGCCCGGGAGATTGAGTTTGAAAAGCAAGAGGTTGAGAGGCAGAGCAAGAGGAAGATTGAGCCAGCAGCGGGGTCTAACAAGAAGTTTAGGTTTACGGTGCCTAAGCCTGGAGGGAAGAAGGAACCGCCCCGGTGTCAGAAATGTGGAAGAAACTATGCTGGGGAGTGCAAGCTGGGATTGACAGGGTGTTTTAAATGTGGCCAACTGGGCCACTTGAGCCGAGATTGCAAAGGGGGAGCAAAAGTCTGTTTTAATTGTTATACGCTCGGCCATTTGAGGTCGGAATGTCCCTAGTTGATCAAAGGAGAAATGAAAGCTGCCGCACCTGCAACCCTAAGGATTACCGAAGGAGGTCAAGGCAGGAGGAGTGAGGCGACTCGGGGGAGGGGGCGAGCCTTCCAGCTAACCGCAGAAGAAGCCAAAGTGGAACCCGATGTGGTTGCAGGTACTCATCTCGTAAACTCAGTACCCGCACTTGTTTTATTTGATTCTGGCGCAAGTAGGTCGTTCGTTTCTTTTACGTTTTGCAAAAATCTCAATCAAGCACCGGTGAAACTAGAGGTACCTTTGGAAGTAGAAATAGCCGATGACAAGGCTTTAAGTGTGTCGACAGTGTATAGAAATAATGTGATAGAACTAGAGGGCGAGAGGTTTACGATCGACCTTATACTGATTGCTATGAGGGAATTTCATGTCGTCGTGGGGATGGATTGGCTAGGTCGTCATCAAGCTAACATTGAATGTGATCGGAGGAGAGTTAGGATCCAAACCCATAGTGGGGGAGAATTTGTCATCACGGGGGAACAACGGAAGGAGGAAACGGCATTCTGCATGATAACCAAAGCAAGAAAGTACCTTCATCACGGATGCATCGCCTTTCTAGCCTATGTAATCGATAGTAAAAAGGAGAAGAGCACGTTAGAAGTGTCAGATGTGCCAGTGGTTAGAGAATTTCCAGAAGTATTTCCGAAATATCTGCCCGGGATACCACCTGACCGTCAGGTCGAATTCAGGATCGACCTAGTACCAGGAGCCGCACCGATAGCCAAGACATCCTACCGATTAGCTCCACCCAAGATGAAGGAACTCATGAGCCAGCTCCAGGAACTTTTAGATAAGGGGTTCATCAGAACGAGTAGTTCGCCCTGGGTTGCGCCTATACTCTTCGTCAAGAAGAAGGACGGGTCTTTCAGAATGTGCATCGACTACCGCGAACTGAATAAGGTCACCATAAAGAACAGATACCCGCTACCGTGAATCGACAACTTATTCGATCAACTTCAGGGAGCTACATGGTTTCCGAAGATCGACCTTCGTTCCGGTTACCATTGGTTGAAGGTACAAGAAGAAGATATTGCTAAGACGGCGTTCAGAAACGGTATGGCCATAACGAGTTCGTGGTTATGCCGTTCGTATTAACCAACACTCCAGCAGCGTTTATGGATCTTATGAACAGGGTATGCAGACCAATGCTCGACAAGTCGGTCATTGTGTTTATCGACGACATCTTAGTGTATTCGAGGACAAGGAAGGAGCACGAGCAACACCTACGACAAGTTTTGGAAACGCTAAAGCGGGAGAAGCTCTACGCTAAGTTTTCGAAATGCAAATTTTTGTTACGAGATGTACAGTTCTTAGGGCATCTCGTGAACGAGAACGACATAAAGGTGGATCCGGCTAAGATTGAGGTAGTCATGAAATGGGAACAACCTAAGAGTCCGACTGAGATTAGAAGCTTTTTAGGCTTAGCAGGGTACTACCGGAGATTTATGCAAGATTTTTCAAGAATTGCAGTGCCCTTGACTAAGCTGACCAAGAAGAATGCGAGTTTTGTTTGGGGAATTGAGCAACAAAAGGGGTTTGAGACCCTACGTAACAAACTATGCGAAGCGCCAGTGTTAACACTACCTGGGGAGATGGAAGATCTTGTGGTTTTTTGTGACGCTTCTCATTGTGGCTTGGGGTGCGTGTTAATGCAAAGGGGAAAAGTTATAGCATATGCGTCACAACGCATGACCTAGAGCTCGCGGTGGTAGTTTTCGCACTGAAGATCTGGAGACATTACCTGTATGGAGTAAAGTGTACGATCTACACAGATCACAAGAGTTTGAAATACTTCGTAGATCAGAAAAACTTGAATATGAGACAATGATGGTGGCTAGACCTCGTGAAGGATTATGACTGTGAAATACTCTATCATTCCGGTAAGGCCAAAGTGGTGGTGGACGCCTTGAGTAGAAAAGCAGGTTGTATGCTACTCCGAGTAAAATGTTTGCGGTGACCACTTTCTTATTTGAACAGAGAACGGATTAGGGGTCAAGTAACTAAGCTCGTAAAGGATGGTCGAGATTAGCTTACTCGACATGGACGGATTTGGGTACCCAGTATGGGGGATGCAATGCTCACGCTGCTCGACGAGGCTCATAAGTCTAAATTTTCAATTCATCCGGGGGCTACGAAGATGTACCGAGATTTAAAGTCTGATTATTGGTGGCCGGGGATGAAGCACTCTGTAGCAAAGTATGTGGAAGGATGTTTAACATGCCTTCGAGTCAAGGCCGAGCACCAAAGACCCCACGGAAAAGTTCAGCCTTTAGAGATACCAGAGTGGAAATGGGAGCATATCACAATGGATTTAATAACGAAGTTGCCCCGAACCCCGAGAGGTTATGACGCTATATGGGTCATTGTTGACCGGTTGACGAAAAGTGCACACTTCATCCCGATCCGTGAGACGTACTCGTCAAAAAAGATGGCAGATGTGTTTATGAAAGAGGTGATCTCAAGGCACAGGGTGCGAGTGTCAGTGGTGTCTGACAGGGATACAAGATTCACGGCTAGATTTTGGGGGAAGTTTCATAGTGATCTGGGCACGAGGTTGCACTTTAGTACTGCTTACCATCCACAGATGGATGGACAGAGTGAGCGGACGATACAGACCTTAGAGGACATGCTGCGAGCATGAGTGCTAGATTTCGGGGGCAGCTAGGATATTTACCTTCCATTAGCAGAATTCTCGTATAATAATAGCTTCCACGCCAGTATAGGGATGCCTCCGTATGAGATGTTGTACGGCAGGCGTTGTAGAACCCCTATTTTTTGGGGTGGAGGTGGGGCAGAGGGAGCTCGGGAGTACAGAAGTGGTGCAGAAGACGACAGAGAGCATTCAGAAAATTCGAGAAAGACTGCGTGCGGCGCAGAGTAGACAGAAGAGTTACGCGGATAAGCGTCGCTCGGAACTAGAATTTCAAGTCGGGGACTTCGTACTACTCAAGGTTTCGCCTTGGAAGGGAGGCATCCGCTTCAGGAAGCGAGGGAAGTTGAGCCCAAGGTTTATCGGGCCCTTCAAGGTAGTGGCACGAGTGGGGAAGGTTGCGTACAGACTTGAACTACCCGAGGAACTATCAAGGATTCATAACACCTTCCACGTGTCACACTTGAGGAAGTGCCTAGCTGACGAGTCAACGTTCGTACCTATGGAGGATGTTGTGGTAGATGACAAGCTGAATTATATAGAGAAACCAGTGGCAATACTAGAACGAAAGATTAAAACTCTTAGAAACAAGCAGATTGGGTTAGTCAAGGTACAGTAGGAGCACCGCAGAGGGTCGGAATGGACTTGGGAACCCGAAAGCGAAATGAGGCTGAATTACCCCGAACTGTTCGAGTAATGACTTCGAGGACGAAGTCATATTTTAGTGCGAGAGAGTTGTAATATCCATTTTCGGAATATTGTATTATTATGATGTAAATTCGCAATTTACGACTATTGGCGTAATATATATATATATATATATATATATATATATATAAATATATGAATAACACGAGTTATTATTATTATTAGTATTATTGTGTTGCTTCAATTTCAAGAGATAGAGTTGGGAAGTTCATATATGTATAAGTATACTTGGGTTTAGTGGGTTAGTCCCATTCTATTGATTTAACTAAGTTGGCCCAAGAAGGTTCAAAGAATGGGCTTGGCCCAGGATAGAATATGTATATAATGGGGTTTAGGGCACAGCCTCCAAGGGATGTTATTGTTTCATTCATTCTTCTTCATTCAACCTTGAGAGAGAGAGAGAGAGAGAAAGTGAGTTCCACCAAGAAGAAGGAGGAAGAAAGCAAGGCAAGGATTTGAAGCCAAACCATCAAGGAATCATCAGGTAATGGTTCTAAAACTTGTATTCTATCTTTTGTGAGTAGCTAAGCAAATTCTAGATGTTTATAGAAAGGTTTTAGTTGAGATTCATTCACTGTTCTTGGGTTTTTGGTGAAACACCATTTGAGAAACAAAAATGAGATTCTAGGCCTGGAAATCGAGATAGAAACCATTTATCTTCAAAAGGAATTGTTTATTTGCTACTAGGAAGCTTTTGGAACAAAAATGGCATGAATTGGTTAAGTTTTGAAGGATTTCAGAAATTTAAAATAAGACTGAAACTGGGTTTTTGGCCAGATAGTTTCATGCGACACTTATATTAGTTTCATGCGACTTATTGATTCATGTGACACTTGCTCATGCGACTTATTGTGATTCCATGTGACTTATTGTGATTCGTGCGATTTATGTTCATGCGACACTTGCACCATGCGACTTATGTTCATGCGACACTTGCACCATGTGACTTTTAGAGTCCATGCGACGGTCGGTCCATGCGATCTTCATAGCTCATGCGACTTTCAGCAATGCATAAACACTTCATGCGACTTTTGACACACTCATGCGACCTACTTGTTATTCCATGCGACTTTTACATATTTCATGACACTAGGCCTGAAATCCGATAGTTCAAATCCGAAAGTCATGAAATCCGACAGTTGAAATCCGAAAGTCATGAAATCCGACAGTTGAAATCCGGAAGTTTTGAAATCCGACATTTTTACCTCGTGTGACGCGTCGGCTTGTTGGACGTGACGCGTCTGCGGTTTTTGTGGATTTTGATGTTTGCATTCCTTATTGTTACATGCGTATGTCAACCTATGTTTATGCCCATCCGACTTGTAGGAGTTGTGTTAGTAAGCCAAGGTTAATGTCGGTATTGACTCGTGGGACTTGGAGGATTGTACTTGACCCGACTTAGCAACTGTGTTGTAGGTTTACCGTCAGGATCTGTTAGTCAAAGCAGTGTCAAGAAGTATTTCTGACTTACCGTGTCGTCACTCAGGTGAGTTACCCTAACTTACTTTATTTCCCACAGTGTGTAAGTGATATGTATGATGTTTATCGTTGCGCAGTATATGCTTGAACGTGATAAGTCATTATGTGTTATCATTGTGAGATGTTAGTAACCAACCGTGCCTTCGTGGTCGGTCGGGGCAGACGACTTCATCTAAAGGTAGGACATGTGATGAGTCATAGCGGGCAAGGCCCGGTTTAGGCATTAAACGGGTGGGACCCCAGATGCGGCAGAGGGCGAGTCCTTAGTTATGTGTTACTGGATGGCAGGATGTGATTCCTGCGAAGGGTAAGGGTAGTGGTGATTCACTAAGCTTTGTGCTTACCCCAATCTGTTATGTTTCAGGTCCCTCGAGAATGGACAAGGGCAAGGCTTCAGCATGATGACGGCGACCGCAGCGTTTTATGTTTTAAATCAATACCAGTCAAACAATTTTATATCTCTATTCGCTCCCGTTGTAACAAACAATTAACAATGATGTGGCTACATTTGTAATATTTACTTTTGGTAATGGCTGGCATATATTAAATTATTATGTTCAAAGAAAAATTTGGGACGTTACACTCAGATTTGACATTGTCAAACTGAGTTCTTGAATCTTCATGTCTTCAGGTCTTCGTACTAAAAACCTATCTCAGGTTAGAAGTCACCAAGTTATCTAGTACTTACATAGAAAACTCTATATTTATTTGTACGCTTAGTCAGTCTATAACAGACTTACATAATTCCTAACACTTAACCTATCCTCTATACATAGCCATGGTTTGTCTCATCAAATCTGTCATTTCTAAGCATGGGACTAACAATATCCCCTTATTTGATGATGACAAAACATTGAATCAAAATAAGCATGGGTTAAATATGTTGAACAACTCTGGAACTGACCAAAGTCAGTTCTGAAATAAGTATTAAACTGATCTGTACTTATTCATCATGTCTTGAACTTACTAGATTTGTTATGTTACAAATCTATTATAAGACTTGTATTCGAAGTATTAAACTGACAAACACTTAGATTCTGAACCTATCCGAATTCAGTTTTGAACTTACAAAACTTAAAGGGCCGAACTTATCAGTTTATAGTTGAACATATCAAATAATTAAACAGTTAAACATATCAAACTTGGATTTTCATTAACGAACATATCATTTACATGTTCATTTTGATCGTAATTATCATCTTATGCACACTTAGTGCTTACAAGATATAGATCAGCTAATTCTAACTTTAAAATCAGCAAAGTTTTCACATTTAATCTGATCTTCAGGATCTCCAGCTTCCATCCACATATCCGAACATTTTAGTTCCCAGATTACTGCTTCTTTAATAGCACTGTTAAGTGTTTCCTCACCTTCTGGAAACTCTTTCATTTCAGTTCTTCAAGATCTGATTTCTCTGTTCAGTTGATATTTGAATAATAAGTTCTGAACTGAGTCATCACATAGAATTCTCAAATACAAATTCAGCTCTATGTTTGCCAAATGAAGGTCTGCTGCCTTCAAAAATCACTTGTTACCTTCCACATCAAGATACAAGAATCCTTCCAAAGGTCTATCTATGTAAGTATTTTCTCTGAATTCAACTCCCTCTGGAACTTGTAAACTGATGTCTCTTTTAGCTTGCTGACTTGCAGCTTTGCTTCTGTTTAGGAAGGTATCTATCTAATCAGAAGGAATCTCACCCAATTAATCGATTTTTATGAAGAGTGTCTTAAGCACATCAACTATCTCTTGTCTAATCTGACTCTTTTTCATCTTTTTGATAGTTGTGGCTACAATCTTCAATTCTGAAAAAGCCAAATTGTACAGACGTCTCATATCTAAACCAATCTCATTTTTGTTGTCTAGTACAAAGTTGATTATCACCAATTCTCCCTTTGTGCTCAGTATAATAGATTCAATATTGAGATCAAAGTGTGTTCTCTTATAGCAATGCCTTAGTCAACATCTGAGTAGGGAATTGGAGCAGCTCTTGGTCCATGATAGTCAGCTTCAGCTTTAGCTCTGACAGCCTCAGCTTTAGCTTGTTCTCTCTGCAGCTCAGCCTGTTTTTGTTGTTCTTTTAGTTCCTCCACTAACATACCCAGTTCCTTTGCCATCTCTTGTAACATTTGTTCAGCTAACATGTTACTCGCCTTCTATGCTGCATAAGCTTCATCACTCGAGTCAGAGTCATATTGAATAACTTCGGATTAACCTTGTTGCTCTAGCCCAGGTTTGGTAATGATGACTTTCCTCCTCTTAGCTGGAGACTTCATGCTTATTCTTTTCTTCCTTTTCCCAGTCTCTACAACCTTGCCTTTCCCTTTATTAGCTTGTGAAGCTACAACAGACTCAGCTTCAATTTTCTTTATCAATTAAGCTTGAGGGATTCCTGCAGGCTCACCTTGAGAAGTTTCAACACGTGGAATTTGTTGTGGAGCTGATTGAACTGGTGGAGCTATAATTGTTTGGACTGCTGGAGCCTCTTGATCTTTTGCAACTATCCCTTGGTCTTGTAACTTTTGTAGAGGGGGTTGTTCTACAGTACGCATGAACTGATCATGAGCTTCTTCTTCGATATTTACTTCCTCTGTGTGCTCCCCCTCAACCTCATCATCCTTTTTCTTTGATTCTTCCTCCCCATTTTTGTCATCATCAATAGGGGAAGGTCTCAGATTAAGCACTACGCTCTCCAACTCTGCCACAGACTTGGATAGATCATTTAATTTGCCCAGCAGCTTGGCTTTATCTTTCGTTCTTTTCTTGTATAGAATGTCAAACTATTTTTTTAGATATGGCAATATGGTTTGGGCGTCAGTGGCTTCAGTGTCATCAAAAGAGGCGAATTTGGGCTCTTCTGTCCTTTTTTTGAGCTCAAAGCCCTCCTGGCCAGTGAAGGAATGAATGTCCACTGTAGGAGAGACCTTTGAGTATTCCCCCTAAGGTTGGTGCTGACCTCTGGAATCAAGGGGGCCGGATTGTGGACCATGTAATCCTTCCTGGTGTCTGGGAGGATCATTGGCAGGTCATGCAAGAGGGTGTGAGAAAAGAAGTGATGGAGAAGGACCAAAATCGTGTAATTTGGTGGTAGTGTGGGCTGGGCTGAGTGGTGAAGAGGGGGGTAGATGACCCTGGGGATTGGTCAGATGTTCAAACGTTCATGGGTCTGTGAAGGCACATAAATAGGCTCTCCCATGGCTCGAGTAGGTATGGGCAGATTAGACACCATTTCTGGTATATGTTTAATGGGTGAAGTGAGCCTTGAGGCTGGCACCTTAAGAGAAGAAGGTGTCTCCCCCTCAGCTCCTGCCGGTGGAGGTGTTAGTGTGACATCAGCTCCAGGGTCCGTTTGATGTATAGGACCACCTTTGGCAGTTTTTCGTGTATAGGTGTGGGATATTAGCTTGGTAGTAGTGGGCAGACCAAGGTTGGTTTCAGATTGGAGAATAGATGGAGATGTTTGCAATAGGGAAGAGGGGTTAGACTGAGTTGGGCTTGACTTAGTCTTATCTCCCTGTTTAGGTGGTGGAGAAGTAAAAGAGAGAGAAGGAGATAAGGGATGAGAAGTTATACCTGCTGCACCTAGTAGTGGAGACTCAGAGCTATGAAATAGACTTCTTTGCTCAGAGCTGGAATTGGTGGAGGAAATCCTTTATGCACGAGGTCTGAGCTGAGTCCTTGGTTGTTCAGCTTGAAAGGACTCAGCCTCATAAGCAACTGCTTCACCTTCTTCCTCCCCAGCTTCTTCATCCTCCTTAGCCTCACTTGACTCAGGAGTCGGAAGGTGTGCAAAGGCCCGCATTTGAGCACCCATTTCTGGATGCCCAAGGAAGATGTCATCCTTGAACATTCTTGAGCTGAGGGCATGGGTTGGAGTAGTTTCCTATCTTCTTGTATATAGGGCTCTAAGCCTGTCCTCGAACACCATCGATAGAAAGCGGATGATGGGCACATTTGCATCTCTCACCGTTTTGGTGACTTGTGATCTGAGCACCTCAAAGATCAGCTTCGCATAATCTAGTTGTCTTCCATAATACATATTGTACAACAACTGCATCTCAAAGTCATTGACATTATCAAGACCACCAACCTTGTACCCTAGTGAACGTACCACTGTAGATACCATGAAACCCCAACCGGTTTGGAAGACTGACTTATTGATTACTCCGGTTACTTGTGGATGACCCAAGAGTGGTAGCACACCCCTAGATGTTTCCCTAGAGACAGGTTCATCGTAATGTGGGACTACAGGTAATCGTAATACTTTACATAGGGCATTTGCATCAACCACCATCCCCTATTGTCCACTTAGGACAGTTCCCTGAATAACCCTGTGATCAACTTCATAGCGACAGGTATAACAAAATTCTGTCAACAATTAAGGAACTAGAACGTTAGGACCATCAAGAAAAGCATGTGATAGGGGTCCTTTGCGAATATAGGAGACCCACTCCTCATATCCGTGACCTTGTTTGGATTGTGGAATTTCGATGCACGCAAGTACATTGTTTTGTTTGTACACCAGAAGTACATTGTTCTTGAATGTACCTCCTCGGATCATCTGATCAGTTAGATTAAGAACGTATCCCTCCATTGGTATTGAACTAATCGTGTGAAATTTGCACTTAGCAGTTTTTGGGTTTCGTACTGAGCGATGTATGCTGCACAAAGCAAGATTAGGGTTTAGAGAATAGAGAGGGAGGTATAAGATTTGGAAGTAAAGACGAAATCCGGTGAAGAGTCTTTCTATTTATACCTTTTCATTGTGAGAGAAAAGTTACCGTTATTAAATTGTAATAAATATAGCCGTTACTGTAAAAATGATTTGTTACAACCACTCTATTTAATGTAAATTACCGAATTAATACTGTTACATTGATCTTATTTTACCAAGATTAATGAAATTACTTTTAAGAACATATCTTAAGAAAATATTTTATAAACGACTTACGTTTATTTAGAAAGAACATACCTTAAAAAATTTGAACTTACTATAATGTTGGACTTACCATAAATTTGGACTTACCATATATGAGGACTGACCTAGATATGTCGGACTGACCACACTTGTGAAACTGATTACTCAGCATAGACTGAGTACTCAGCTTAGACTGAGCACTCAGCTCTAAGTTAGTAAATCAGCTCAGAATTTGACACTTAGTCAAAATTTAGCACTTAACTGATATTGAACAGAGACAAAAGAATAATGATACATACCAATTCAAGGGTTGAGCATACCCAGCTTGCTAAGTAGAGTTGTGAATCTTGTGCCATCAATTGGTTTAGTGAAAATATCTACAAGCTGATATTTAGTTTCAATGAAGACTAATTCTACGTTGCCCTTTTCTACTATGTCTCTGATGAAGTGATGTCTTATCTCAATGTGTTTTGTTCTTGAGTGGAAAACTGGATTATGTGTAATGGCAATTGCACTTTGGTTGTCATAGTATATGGGAGTCTTTGAATAATGCAAATCAAAGTCCCTGAGCTGATGTTGCATCCACAGTATTTGAGCACAACAGCTCCCTACTGCAACATACTCAGCTTTAACAGTTGACATCCTCCAGTAGTACTCTTTCTGTCTAGACCCACAACCTGCAAAGTTTGAGTCTGAGTACCTTATCAACTCAAATTCTGATCCTTTGGGATACCACAAACCTAAATTAGGTGTTCCCTTCAGATATTTGAGTATTCTTTTGACAGCTTGCAAGTGTGATTCCTTTAGATGAGCCTGATATCTTGCATAGACACATGTAGCAAACATTATATCAGGTCTGCTTGCTGTCAAATAGAGTAATGAACCTATCATTCCTCTATAAGCAGTCTGACATACAGACTTCCCATCAATGTCCTTATTCAGTAAGACATTGTGTAACATTGGGGACTTTGTAGGATGGCTTGATTCTAGTCCATATTTTTTAATCAGATCAAAGACATACTTGCTCTGATTAATAAATATATTATCTTTCTTATTAATTTAAGTCCCAAAAAGTAAGTCATCTCACCCATCATGCTCATTCTATATTGATTAGACATTATCTTAGAAAACCAATCACATAGACTTTGGTTAGATGAACCAAAGATAATGTCATCTACATAGATTTGAACCAGAATGAGATGTCCTCTGCTTTTTCTTATAAATAAAGTTTTATCAATGCTTCCTCTAATAAAATTGTTTGAAAGCAGGTAGGTGGATAGTGTATCATACCAGGCTCTTGGTGCTTGCTTGAGTCCATAAAGAGCCTTGTCCAACTTATAGACATAATCTGGATGTTTAGGATCAACAAAACAAAGAGGTTGTTTCACATAGACCTCCTCCTGTAGCTATCCATTTAGGAATGCACTTTTAACATCCATTTGATACACTTTAAAGTTCTTGAAGGCTGCATAGGCTAGGAACAATCTTATAGCTTCAATTCTTGCAACTGGAGCGAAGGTCTCATCATAATCAATAACTTCTTCTTGTCTATACCCCTGAGCCATTGGCCTTGCCTTATTTCTGATCACTACTCCATCCTTGTCCATTTTATTTCTATAGACCCACTTAGTGCCTATAACAGTTTTTCCTTTAGGGGTAGGGACAAGGGTCCAGACCTTGTTTCTTTGAAATTCAGTCAGCTCCTCTTACATAGCTTCAATCCAATCCTCATCCTTCAGTGCATCTTCAGTCTTCTTTGGTCCATCTGAGATAGAAAACTAGAATAGGAAACATAGTTTGCAGTGGCCTTTGATCTAGTTAACACACCATCTTCATTGTTACCAATAACATCATCAAGAGGATGATTTTTTAACACTTTGAAGGTTGTAGTGGGAGACTGAGGTTCTGAGTCTGGATTTGAGTAGTGTCTTTTAGGTTGAATAGGACTGACTTCTTCAGTCTGAGTTGGGATTGAGATATCACTCAGATCCTCAATTTGATTTATACTTGAAGATTCACATAGATTCTCACGCTGATGATCAGATTCACAATCCTATATGTGTGATCATCTTCAATGTTGATGGCTTCTTTATATATCACTGTCTTGTCTGATTTGCCACCATCATCATCATCAGAATCATCCATAACATACATGGGATTTGATGTGAGATCTTCTATGCTCTTTTCAAGCTTACTCAGACTAACCGAGTCAGCTTGAGCTTTGTCAGTTTCATCAATACTTGTCTCATCAAATGTGACATGTACTGACTCTTCAATCACCTTTCTTTTAAGATTATAAATTCTGTAGGATTTGGAAATTGAAGAGTATCCAACAAATATACCTTGATCAACTTTAGATTCCAACTTATGGAGCTGATCTCTTTGGTTTAGCACATAGCATGTTGAACCAAAGATATGGAAATAACCAATGTTAGGTTTTTTTTCCATGATACATCTCATAAAGTGTTTTACCATGTCTTTTAACTATTATAGATCTGTTCTGTGTATAAAAGGCTGTACTTACAGCTTCTGCCCATAAGCTTAGCTTGAGCTTTGCTTCACATAATATGGTTCTGGCAGCTTCAATTAAAGTTCTATTTCTCCTTTCAGCAACTCCATTTTGTTGTGGAGTTCTTACAAATGAGAAAATTTGGATAATTCCCTTTTCTTCACAAAAGCCTTTCAGGGTTGAGTTTCTAAACTTAGTCCCATGATCACTCCTGAGCTGCTTGATGTACTTACCTTTCTGCAACTCTTCTTGTTTTATGAAACTGATTAACTCATTTGCTGCTTCTCTTTTGGCTTTTAAGAAGATCACCCAAGTAAATCTTGTGAACTCATCAACAAGAACTAAGGTATACTTTTTGCCACTTAGGATTGGGGTGCTTATAGGTCCAAATAGGTCCATATGCAACATATGCAATGGTTTTGTAATTGAAAAACTCTGTTTGGACTTGAAGGATCCTTTATGATGTTTTCCATCTCACAAGCTCAGCAAAGTTTGTCTTTGGAAAATTTGATCTTTGGCAGACCATAGACTAACTCTTTGCTAGACAATTTATTGATATATTTGAAATTCATGTGTGACAATCTCTTATGCCACAACCAACTCAGCTTGGGAGTTGAGTCAGAGTACAAGTAGGTTTCTGTTGAAGGGTCTACTGAGCTGAGATCTAACAGATAGATATCTCTTTCTCTTTTTGCCATTAATATTGGTTTTCCCTTCTTATCATAAATGGTCCCTGCATGTTTTATGAAGGTGACTTCATAATCCTCATCACACAATTGACTGATACTTACCAGATTGTGTTTAAGGCCTTCAACATATGCGACCTTTTGAATGTGACTGTTCCAACTATTATCTTTCCGTAGCCTTTAGTCCTTCCTTGAGAATTGTCCCCAAATGTTACCTTGGGTCCTTCAATGTTTTGGAATTCACTTAGAATCCCTTTGCTTCCTGTCATGTGCCTTGAGCATCACTATCTAAGTACCACTTGTAAGAGCCCTGCACATGATTAACTAAACATATTAGTTTCTTTTAGGAACCAACTTTTTGGTGGGTTCTGAGGATGAGCACTTAGCTGATCCTTTAGAGGCTAACTGATCAGCTTGAGCATGTTTTGAGTCTTTCTTAGACTGATTATCATCTATTTTCTCAGGCCTCAGATTGAAACTTACACAATCCTTGGCTTCATGACCACTATCACCACACTTATAGCATTTTCTTCTGAAAATAGGTGTTTGGGTGATTTATTTGAGTTTTCCAACATTAAATTTGGATTCAGTTTTAGGGTCATAAGATGTGGATAACTTTTCAATCTTCTTAGACAGTTTTTCTATTTGATTTTCTCTGACTTTGGACTTACTTTTATCAGATTTATGGTTATCCTTATTTGGTGAAGTCTGACTTATAGACATCTTCCTGTTGTTAGAAGTCCTCTCAGAACTGACTTGAGAGTTATGTCTATTTTAGTTAGTATGAGTTATCCTATCAAAGACAGTTGTCCTAACAGGATTGTAATCCAATCTTTTGAAAACTGACTTACAGTTCCTTTTGGATTTAGAGCACTCAGCTTGATGGCTTGCATTAATAACATGGGGGCTTTGGGTTGGTCTCACAAACTTATTGGTTTTGACCTGCTTACCATCCTTATTTCTTAAAAATGTTTTTGGTAGAATATAATCTCTCTCTAGTACTGCTTTTACCTGATTTGGTATCTGCTGGTTGATACATCTCTCTTAGCTCTACACTCAGCAGTTATGTGTCCAATCTTTTGACAGTTGTATCACTTAGCCTTTTTAGGATCAAAAGCAGACCTACCACTTTTGCTCGTGTCAAATTTACCCCTTCCTCTTCTGAACTTTCTAAAATTTCTTGCAAGCATAGACATTTATTCAGTAAGAGCATCCATCTCTTCATCATTTGAGTTTGAATTAAGACTTACTTCCTCAGACTCAGACTTAGAGTCAGTCTTAGCTTGAGACTTTCTAGATCCTTTCTTCTTCTTTTCTGCAACCAATGCAGATCTAGCACTATTGACAGATTCTTTCAATTGTTGCTGGGCCACTTTCTTCTGTTCCATGATCTGTTGATGATTTAGAAGAAAACCATAGATAGATCTGAGATCATATTTATCTAAGGTTCCTCCAGCATGAAGAGCAATGGTAATCTCATTGAATTGTTCTGGTAACACATCCAAGAACTTGAGCACCAACTCAGTTTCATCTTTCTTGACACCTACCAGTTGGTATATGCCCGCTGACACGAACGAGTTAATGGTACTACCGATGAGGTATAGGCTTATTGGGTCACACACCAAGTATTAATTCCGGCAACACTATCAAGCAAAAGAGAGGGAAAAGCCAAAAAGGGTTTTGGAAGGATGGTACACGGGCCGTGTCTAGTCCAATAGACACGGGGCGTTTTGACCAAATTCAAGGTCGTGTAGTTTGGGCCAACACGGGCCGTGTAGCTGAACACGGGCCGTGTCTAGCCTATTAGACACGAGCCATCTTAGCCCATTTGGGGCCATGTACTTTGGGCCTACACGGCCGTGTTGATGAACACGGGCCGTGTACATTCGCTGTAACAACATAATTAACAGCCTTAAACACTATGTTTAATGGTTTTTATGTCATTAACTTTGGTAGACAAAGAGGCTACGTGTTCCTCTGCTCAAGAACAGACTTTTGGTTGTTCTTGGAGTTAGTTCATGCACAAGAATATTCTCTCTTTGTTCATCTTCATGTTGGTGTTCATTTTGGTGCACAAGAGAGCAAGAAACACACTAGATTGTTGCTTTGGTGTTTACATCAACTAACTAGCATTTGGGAAGCAAAGGAGCTTGGGGTGGACTATATTAGAGGAGTCCTTGTTTGGATTCTTGAAGCTTGACAAGGAGAAGATCATTGTGCTTGCATTGCGGTACAATTCTATCTATCTTGTTTATATATTTAGTTGCAAGTTCATTGTTAGATTTTGGTCCATGGAGTATTCTTTGTCTTGGCTTTGATTTTTGTTATATATATTGCTTCCGTTGCTACTTGATTATGTCAAACGAATACCTTTAGTGGTATCGGAGCCATATCTAACATGGATTTGTACTATTGAGTCTAGAAAAACCATAAAAGTATTTTATTTGATTAGAAAATTGTTTTCTTAAAATTGTTTTTCATGAGGACTCGTGTTGGGCTAAAATTGGTATATTTGTAGTCTACATAATATGTTAGTTTTTATATTTCTATATTTGTTGTAACTTGGCATGAAGGGTACACAAATATATACTTATAAATGTATATATGAATATGTGTCTCAAAAATGGTTTGGTACACTAATGCATATGTACAAGGATTGTCATTTTGGTGCCTTTGATGTTTTGACAATCTTAACTAAAATGTAGATATATGTTTGTATCGGTAACATGATGTGTTGTGGTGGTTGATTGATTTGGTTTTTTGTGGCCTGCGTGCTGTATTGTTGTAATAATATTTATTTATTTATTTGCTTGGTGCGGCTTGCACGCCGCTTCGTTAATTCCATGTATTTGTATAAATAGTATAAGAATACGAACTGCTTGTCGTTTAAATATATTCTATGTATTTGTAAATAGTATAGAATTAGAACCGGAGAAGTCAACGGGAGTCATGGTGATGACGTCTTGGCGAGAGGGAATCAACACGCTATTGGAGGTGTTGGATTCAATGGGAGCTCACCCAACAAGACATTACCTTGTCCTTAGGTTTTGACCTTGTTTTCCCCATTGTGGCTTACGGGGAAAACGCATAGGATTTTTGGGCGTGTTACCGAATTATATATATGTTTGCGTGGTTGTTGTAACATCCGCAAACCCGGGCTAGTTGATTACCGGGTTAGCGGTGAGTTTGTATTTGTGTTATTTGAATTTAATTGGCTAAGAGGATATTTAGAATTAATTGAATCAATTCATGAAGTAAATTAAAATATATATTTTAATGTGTACCGAAAGTTGAAATGAAAAAGGAAATAAATATATATATATATATGTATATTGGAAATAAAAAGAAAAGGAAATGAATATATGTGTATATATGTATGTATGCTAGTATGCATGTATGTGTTTAATTGTGGATAAGAGAGTGTACACCTCATGCTTGGAGAGTTGGGCTTTGGGTGTACGTGTACGTTAATATGCAATTTTAAGAAGTCACCAACTCACAAATTTGAAAGTGAAAGGTGTGTGTGTGTTTCTCTGGACAAGAAGAACAAGAAAAAGAAGAAACTTGAATTGTGAAGTTGGAGGATTTGTGCTTGATAAATTAAAGTGAAGGTTAGATTATGTTTATATCATGCTATTGTGTAACTAGATATGTATTTTGTTGTGTTTAATGGGTTTAAGCATGAAAACCATTAATGTTCATATGAAGCTTTTAGAAGCTTAACTTGGCATGTGGGTTTTATATATATTGATGATTTAGATGGATTGGATTTGATTATGATGATTAGAAACATGAAGTATAATGTTTAAACAAGTTTTTATGATGAATTATGTAAGTTTGAAATTCTGGTTATGGCTACTTGGGGTTTTGAGTCGGCAAACAAGGAAGAAGAAAGTGGTTGAAAACTGTGCCAGACGGGCTCGCGGCGCGACGTGTGACTTCGAGTTCGAAGGAGTTGTTCGAAGGTAGTGGACTTTGCATTCAAATAGGACCGTTCGAAGCCTTGTCGGGAAGCGACGCGGCACATTTGAAATTCGAATTCGAAAACGCGCTCGAAGTGACTTTGCATTCGAAGAAGTTCTGTTCAAAGGCTTGTCGCGGCGTGACACTCGGTTGGTCGCGGCGCGACCTCCAATTTTCAGGATAAAGTGTTTTGTTTATTGATTGTTTTGATGTGCGATTGCTCGGGGTTATTTGTTAATTATTTATATGATATTTATGAACATTTGAGATAGAAATATATATGAATATATATTTATGAATTAAGATTGATTCCGGTTTGTTGTGTTCTTAGGAACTACGAAGACTCAGTGATATTAGACAACTGAGCAAACGGAATCGAGGACTGAGGTGAGTGGAAGTCTACTCACGAGTGGTGATGGTGGTAACATTTTTGATGGCACGATATGAGTTATTCGTTTGCTATTATAGACTGTTTAGTCTGAGTTGCCTGGATAGATTGTTTGGTCTGAATTGCCATGATATGCCATGATAGACTGTCTAGTCTGATAAGTGTTGATGACTGTGTTGATTGTTATTCGTTGGTAGTTGATTGTTGCTTGTCAATTGAGATGTTTCGGATTGTTGCGTGGCCAGTGTACATGGTTAATGATATGTGCATGTGGCGAGACCTGTACGTATGGTTAACGATATGCGTACATGGTTAGGGGTCAGCTATCGTATGTGTTGGGCTGGGTTATCTGCTATTGGTTGCACAGTTCTTGATCTTCTATGCGTTTGTTGCATGAGAAGGGGTTTAACTGTACCAAGTAGCAAATAGCTATTGGTAACCCTTTGCTTTGGCCTGCATCGGTTGCAGGTTTTGCAGAACCGCCGTTCCTCTAGAGGTTGGATTGGTTTGTGATGAGAATTTGATCTGTTTGAGATCTGTATGTTTGATCGGATGGTGATTGTTTGTGCTTGTTGATTGTGGATGCTTGTTTGTAGCTTCCATTCACTTAGCTTTGTGCTAATTCCCCTCGGTTGATTGCTTTTTGCAGGTTTGGCTGTTTAGCCTTGTTGGAGGGGAAGGGAAATTTGACCAATGCTCTGATATTATGTTTTGAGAAGAGACGAGCCGTGTTTTATAAATATTTTGTAACACAATGTGATGTAATGATTATGAATAGTACCTTGTACTCTGTGAGTATTTGTTTTAATGAAATCTGAAAACGCTTCCGCAGTGGGTTTAAAAAAAATGGCTTGAGATTTTACGGTATTACAGTTGTATTTTATTTTTTGAGCATGACTTAGGACTCGCATGCTAGACAATTTTTCTTTAAAAATTAAATAAAATACAACGTTTGTTAAAATGGTTAATAATCTCGCGCGAATAGAATTGACAAAGAATATATAAAGATGGTATTATATTTAAAAGTGCTTAAAATCGTTTTGACACTTACTTTGTTAATTCACAAAAAGGTTTTTATAAACTTGAAACAAAATCCCGTTTTTCAAAATGTAAATCACGCACCATCCGTAAGATGACACCACCCGAATCTAACGAAGCAAGGATGATTGTCGAGCTAAGCACGAGTCGTTCCTTGTGTAGTTGTGTGGAAGGTGAGTGAGGTAACTCGCATGATTGGCTGTCGAGCTAAGCACGAGCCAATTAATGGTTGAGAGTGCCACTCGTGTGTCTTGTCGGACGATTTACAATTTTAGTATATAATTCTTGCTTAGTTGTCGAGCTCAGCACGAGCTAAACGAAAATTATATATTAAGATTGGTGTAAGGAAGGGATCAAGCATACCAACCGACATAATGGATGTCAATGGATCCC
The DNA here is from genome assembly GCA_038502395.1 of Dittrichia graveolens. Lineage (NCBI taxonomy): Eukaryota > Viridiplantae > Streptophyta > Magnoliopsida > Asterales > Asteraceae > Dittrichia > Dittrichia graveolens. The sequence continues at coordinate 70,996,178 of JARJIL010000006.1, forward strand.
GCAAGTGTCTAAGAGTTGTAATAGAGATTACAATTGGTAAAATGGTTGCCGGCCTAAATAGCTTCGCCACGTGATCCGCGGTAAACCCGTCACGTTGTAAGGTGAAATAAGGTTCTTAGCCCTTGTTACAAATAATTGTTTTGTTTAAAACTATGGGTATTTATTTTAACAAGGATTTCCAAACTAACTAAAACTACTTAGCTATTTTAGATGGCGTCTTCAAGCAACACCAACACCACCAACCATTTTTCACTAAGAGTTTTTCTTGAAAAGGAGAAACTCAACGGTAACAACTTCTTGGATTGGTTTAGGCAACTAAAACTTGTCTTACGCCAAGAAGGGAAGATCGTTACCATAGAGGAGGCCCTACCCTAGGGTCCTGCTGCCAATGCTACTCGGGCTATTCGAGACGCTTATGAGAAGCGTGTCAAGGATACCGAGGATATTACTTGCCTCATCTTGAGTACTATGATCCCCGAGCATCAAAAGCAAATGGATCATTTAAGTGCTTTTGACTTGATCGCTCAGCTTAAGGAAATGTTCCAGTAGCAAGCGACACAAGAGAGGTTTGAGTGTCTTAAGACGGTTCTTGGTAGCAAGATGTCCGATGGCGGGAATGTGAGTGCTCACATGTTGCGCATGAAAGCAAACGTGGAGCGCATGGAACGGCTTGGATTTACCATAGGGAGGAAGCTAGCCGTGGATTTGATCCTATGGTCCTTGCCCACCGCGTATGATCAATTCATCATGAGCTATCATATGCATAGTATGGATAAATCCATCATGGAGCTACATGGTATGCTCAAGACAACGGAGTCTAGCATGACCAAAAACAAGCCCGCCGTTCCAAATCCAGTTCTTGCTATAAGGGAAGGGCGAATCCAAAAGAAGAAAAAGTCCGATTATACCCTTAAGGGTAAGGGGAAGGGGAAGGTTGGGGCTTTCAAGCCTAGCCCCGCTTCGGAGGGTAGAGGCAAGGGGAAGATGGTTCCCCAAGCCAAAATTCCGAATGAAGCGGAATGCTTCTTCTGTGGGAAAAAGGGCCATTGGTACCGTAATTGCCCGGGGTACCCAGAAGGTCTTAAGAAGCTCAAGGGGTTAAGCATCGGAGGAACTTCTGATTCAAGTACATACATGATTGAACTCCATCATACTTCTACATCTAGTAGTTGGGTATTAGATACCGGCTGTAGCACTCACGTTTGTAATATTGTGAAGGTGCTAAAGACAAGTAGAAGGATGGGGAATGGAGAGCTTGACTTGATAATGGGAAACAAGGAGATTGTCCCTATCAAGGCTCGAGGAGAAGTCGAATTATCATTTAATTCTGGTTTTCTATTTTATTGTTGAACGTATGCTACTCGCCGTTTGTGGCGAGGAATATTATTTCGTTTCATGCTCTACACGACAATGGTTTTGATTTTACATTTGAAAATGGAATTATCGTATGTTTTAAAATTAATATTTGTTATTTTAATGTTTATCCTTGTCGTGGTATTTATAAAATAGATGCATACGTTAGTAATAATCGTTCAATCATGAATATTGATTCAACGTCTAAAGATGGTTTAGACAAATTGTCTCTGTGGCATGGTCGACTTGGCCATATAAACAAGACTCGTATCGGCAAGCTCCAAGCGGATGGGATCTTGGAATCTTTTGACCATTAGTCAAATGAAGTATGCGAATCTTGTTTATTAGGCAAGATGACTAAATCACCCTTTTCCGGCGTGAATGGGAGGGGAAAAGACTTATTGGACATCATACATTCCGATGTGTGTAGACCGTTTAAGCACATCAGAAGAGACAATTCTAGATACTTCGTTACCTTTATAGATGATTATAGTAGGTATGGGTATGTCTACTTGATTAGACAAAAGTCCGAGACCTTTGGGGTTTTTAAGACTTTCCAAAACGAAGTAGAGAATCAATTGGGCAAAAAGATTAAGATACTTAGATCCGATAGGGGTGGTGAGTATCTTATTCAAGAGTTCCGTGATCATCTCAAGGTTTGTGGAATTATCTCCCAACTTACACCTCCTAGGACACCACAATTAAATGGTGTCGCCGAGAGGAGGAACCAAACATTATTAGATATGATTCGGTCTATGATGAGTCACACCCAAGTGCCTATAAGCCTTTGGGGTTATGCTCTTGAAATGGCAACAAGAATCCTTAATCTCGTTCCAACGAAGAAGGTCGAGAAAACACCTTTCGAGATTCTTGTCAGCTAGTGAAGCTGACTCCCCTTTCTTAGCTCTACACTCAGCAGTTGTGTGTCCTATCTTTTGACAGTTGTATCACTTAGCCTTTTTAGGATCAAAAGCAGACCTACCACTTTTGCTCGTGTCAAATTTACCCCTTCCTCTTCTTAACTTTCTAAAATTTCTCGCAAGCATAGACATTTGTTCAGTAAGAGCATCCTTCTCTTCATCATTTGAGTCTGAATTAAGACTTACTTCCTCAGACTCAGATTTAGAGTCCGTCTTAGCTTGAGACTTTCTAGATCCTTTCTTCTTCTTTTCTACAACCAATGCAGATCTAGCACTATTGACAGATTCTTTCAATTGTTGTTGGGCCACTTTCTTCTATTCCATGATGTGTTGATGATTTAGAAGAAAACCATAGATAGATCTGAGATCATATTTATCTAAGGTTCCTCCAGCATGAAGAGCAATGGTAATCACATTGAATTGTTCTGGTAACACATCCAAGAACTTGAGCACTAACTCAGATTCATCTTTCTTGACACCTACCTGTTGGTATATGCCCGCTGACACGAATGAGTTAATGGTACTACCGATGTGGTATAGGCCTATTGGGTCACACACCAAGTATTGATTCCGGCAACACTATCAAGCAAAAGAGAGGGAAAAGCCAAAATGGGTTTTGGAATGATGGTACACGGGCCGTGTCTAGTCCAACAGACACGGGGCGTTTTGACCAAATTCAAGGTCGTGTAGTTTGGGCCGACACGGGCCGTGTAGCTGAACACGGGCCGTGTCTAGCCTATTAGACACGAGCCATCTTAGCCCATTTGGGGCCATGTACTTTGGGCCTACACGGCCGTGTTGATGAACACGGGCCGTGCACATTCGCTGTAACAACATAATTAACCGCCTTAAACACTATGTTTAATGGTTTTTATGTCATTAACTTTGGTAGACAAAGAGGCTACGTTTTCCTCTGCTCAAGAACAGACTTTTGGTTGTTCTTGGAGTTACTTCATGCACAAGAATATTCTCTCTTTGTTCATCTTCTTCTTGGTGTTCATTTTGGTGCACAAGAGAGCAAGAAACACACTAGATTGTTGCTTTGGTGTTTACATCAACTAACTAACATTTGGGAAGCAAAGGAGCTTGGGGTAGACTACATTAGAGGAGTCCTTGTTTGGATTCTTGAAGCTTGACAAGGAGAAGATCATTGTGCTTGCATTGTGGTACAATTCTATCTATCTTGTTTGTATATATAGTTGCAAGTTCATTGTTAGATTTTGGTCCATGGAGTATTCTTTGTCTTGGCTTTGATTTTTGTTATATATATTGCTTCCGTTGCTACTTGATTATGTCAAACGAATACCTTCAGTGGTATCAGGGCCATATCTAACATGGATTTGCACTATTGAGTCTAGAAAAACCATAAAAGTATTTTATTTGATTAGAAAATTGTTTTCTTAAAATGGTTTTTCATGAGGACTCGTGTTGGGCTAAAATTGGTATATTTGTAGTCTACATAATATGTTAGTTTTTATATTTATATATTTGTTGTAACTTGGCATGAAGTGTACACAAATATATACTTATAAATGTATATATGAATATGTGTCTCAAAAATGGTTTGGTACACTAATGCATATGTACAAGTATTGTCATTTTGGTGCCTTTGATGTTTTGACAATCTTAACTAAAATATAGATATATGTTTGTATCATGGTTTTGTGTGGCACACCATCTTTTCTATTTTGTTGCGTTTGGTTAGATTCGGTAACATGATATGCCCTTAGACCTATGTGTTGTGGTGGTTGATTGATTTGGTTTTTTGTGGCCTTCGTGCTGTATTGTTGTAATAATATTTCTTTATTTATTTGTTTGGTGCAGCTTGCACGCCGCTTCGTTAATTCCATGTATTTGTATAAATAGTATAAGAATACGACCGGCGTGTCGTTTAAATATATTCTATGTATTTGTAAATAGTATAGAATTAGAACCGGAGAAGTCAACGGGAGTCATGGTGATGACGTCTTGGCGAGAAGGAATCAACACGCTATTGGAGGTGTTGGATTCAGTGGGAGCTCACCCAACAAGACATTACCTTGTCCTTAGGTTTTGGCCTTGTTTTCCCCGTTGTGGCTTACGGGGAAAACGCATAGGATTTTTGGGCGTGTTACCGAATTATATATATGTTTGCATGGTTGTTGTAACATCCGCAAACCCGGGCTAGTTGATTAGCGGGTTAGCGGTGAGTTTGTATTTGTGTTATTTGAATTTAATTGACTAAGAGGATATTTAGAATTAATTGAATTAATTCATGAAGTAAATTAAAATATATATTTTAATGTGTACCGAAAGTTGAAATGAAAAAGGAAATAAATATATATATATATGTATATATATATGTATACTGGAAATAAAAAGAAAAGGAAATGAATATATGTGTATATATGTATGTATGCTAGTATGCATGTATGTGTTTAATTGTGGATAAGAGAGTGTACACCTCATGCTTGGAGAGTTGGGCTTTGGGTGTACGTGTATGTTAATATGCAATTTTAAGAAGTCACCAACTCACAAATTTGAAAGTGAAAAGTGTGTGTGTGTTTCTCTCGACAAGAAGAACAAGAAAAAGAAGAAACTTGAATTGTGAAGTTGGAGGATTTGTGCTTGATAAATTAAAGTGAAGGTTAGATTATGTTTATATCATGCTATTGTTTAACTAGATATGTATTTTGTTGTGTTTAATGGGTTTAAGCATGAAACAGCATTAATGTTCATATGAAGCTTTTAGAAGCTTAACTTGGTACGTGGGTTTTATATATATTGATGATTTAGATAGATTGGATTTGATTATGATGATTAGAAACATGAAGTATAATGTTTAAACAAGTTTTTATGATGAATTATGTAAGTTTGAAATTCTTGTTATGGCTACTTGGGGTTTTAAGTCGGCAAACAAGGAAGAAGAAAGTGGTTGAAAACTGTGCCAGACGCGCTCACGGCGCAACACCCTTAGGGTCGCGGCGCGACGTGTGACTTCGAGTTCGAAGGTAAAAGACTTCGCATTCGAAATAGGACCGTTCGAAGCCTTGTCGCGACGCGACGCGTTTGAAGTTTGAATTCGAAAACGCGCTCGAAGTGACTTCGCATTCGAGGATGTTCTGTTTGAAGGCTTGTCGCGGTGCGACCTCCAATTTTTCAGGATAAAGTGTTTTGTTTATTGATTGTTTTGATGTGCGATTGCTCGGGGTTATTTGTTAATTATTTATACGATATTTATGAACATTTGAGATAGAAATATATATATGAATATATATTTATGAATTAAGATTGATTCCGGTTTGTTGTGTTCTCAGGAACTACGAAGACTCGGTGATATTAGACAACTGAGCAAACGGAATCGAGGACTGAGGTGAGTGGAAGTGTACTCACGAGTGGTGATGGTGGTAACATTTTTGATTGCACGATATGAGTTATTCGTTTGCTATTATAGATTGTTTAGTCCGAGTTGCCTGGATAGATTGTTTTGTCTGAATTGCCATGATATGCCATGATAGACTGTCTAGTCTGATAAGTGCTGATAGACTGTGTTGATTGTTATTCGTTGGTAGTTGATTGTTGCTTGTCAATTGAGATGTTTCGGATTGTTGCATGGCCAGTGTACATGGTTAATGATATGTGCACGTGGCGAGATCTGTACGTATGGCTAACGATATGCGTACATGGTTAGGGGTCAGCTATCGTATGTGTTGGGCTGGGTTATCTGCTATTGGTTGCACAGTTCTTGATCTTCTATGCATTTGTTGCATCAGAAAGGGTTTAATTGTACCAAGTAGCAAATAGCTATTGGTAACCCTTTGCTTTGGCCCGCATCGGTTGCAGGTTTTGCAGAACCGCTGTTCCTCTAGAGGTTGGATTGGTTTGTGATGAGAATTTGATCTGTTTCAGATCTGTATGTTTGATCAGATGGTGATTGTTTGTGCTTGTTGATTATGGATGCTTGTTTGTAGCTTCCATTCACTTAGCTTTGTGCTAATTCCCCTCGGTTGATTGCTATTTGAAGGTTTGGCTGTTTAGCCTTGTTGGAGGGGAAGGGAAATTTGACCAACGCTCTGATATTATGTTTTGAGAAGAGACGAGCCGTGTTTTATAAATATTTTGTAACACAATGTGATGTAATGATTATGAATAGTACCTTGTACTCTGTGAGTATTTGTTTAATGAAATCTGAAAACGCTTCCGCAGCGGGTTTAAAAAAATGGCTTGAGAATTTACGGTGTTACAGTTGTATTTTATTTTCTGTGCATGAATTAGGACTCGCATGCTAGACAATTTTTCTTTAAAAATTAAATAAAATACAACGTTTGTTAAAATGGTTAATAATTTCGCGCGAATAGAATTGACAAAGAAAATATAAAGATGGTATTATATTTAAAAGTGCTTAAAATCGTTTTGACACTTACTTTGTTTATTCACAAAAAGATTTTTATAAACCGGAAACAAAATCCCGTTTTTCAAAAGGTAAATCACGCACCATCCGTAAGATGACACCACCCGAATCTAACGAAGCAAGGATGATTGTCGAGCTAAGCACGAGTCGTTCCTTGTGTAGTTGTGTGGAAGGTGAGTGAGGTAACTCGCATGATTGGTTGTCGAGCTAAGCAAGAGCCAATTAATGGTCGAGAGTGCCACCCGTGTGTCTTGTCGGACGATTTACAATTTTAGTATATAATTCTTGCTTAGTTGTCGAGCTCAGCACGAGCTAAACGAAAATTATATATTAAGATTGGTGTAAGGAAGGGATCAAGCATGACAACCGACATAATGGATGTCAATGGATCCCGCAAGTGTCAAAGAGTTGTAATAGAGATTACAATTGGTAAAATGGTTGCCGGTCTAAATAGCTTCGCCACGTGATCCGCGGTAAACCCGTCACGTTATAAGGTGAAATAAGGTTCTTAGCCCTTGTTACAAATAATTGTTTTGTTTAAAACTATGGGTATTTATTTTAACAAGGATTTCCAAACTAACTAAAACTATTTAGCTATTTTAGATGGCGTCTTCAAGCAACACCAACACCACCAACCATTTTTCGCTAAGAGTTTTTCTTGAAAAGGAGAAACTCAACGGTAACTACTTCTTGGATTGGTTTAGGAAACTCAAACTTGTCTTACGCCAAGAAGGGAAGATCGTTACCATAGAGGAGGCCCTACCCTAGGCTCCTGCTGCCAATGCCACTCGGGCTATTCGAGACGCTTATGAGAAGTGTGTTAAGGATACCGAGGATATTACTTGCCTCATCTTGAGTACTATGATCCCCGAGAATCAAAAGCAAATGGATCATTTAAGTTCTTTTGACTTGATCGCTCAGCTTAAGGAAATGTTTTAGCAGCAAGCGAGACAAAAGAGGTTTGAGTGTCTTAAGACGGTTCTTGGTAGCAAGATGTCCGATGGCGGGAATGTGAGTGCTCACATGTTGCGCATGAAAGCAAACGTGGAGCGCATGGAACGTCTTGGATTTACCATAGGGAGGAAGCTAGCCGTGGATTTGATCCTATGGTCCTTGCCCACCGCGTATGATTAGTTCGTCATGAGTTATCATATGCATAGTATGGATAAATCCATCATGGAGCTACATGGTATGCTCAAGACAACGGAGTGTAGCATGACCAAAAACAAGCACGCCGTTCCAAATCCCGTTCTTGCTATAAGGGAAGGGCGAATCCAGAAGAAGAAAAAGTCCGCTTATACCCTTAAGGGTAAGGGGAAGGGGAAGGTTGGGGCTTTCAAGCCTAGCCCCGCTTCGGAGGGTAGAGGCAAGGGGAAGATGGTTCCCCAAGCCAAAACTCCGAATGAAGCGGAATGCTTCTTCTGTGGGAAAAAGGGCCATTGGCGCCGTAACTGCCCGGGGTACCCAGAAGGTCTTAAGAAGCTTAAGGGGTTAAGCATCGGAGGAACTTCTGATTCAAGTACATACATGATTGAACTCCATTATACTTCTACATCTAGTAGTTGGGTATTAGACACCAGCTGTAGCACTCACGTTTGTAATATTGTGAAGGTGCTAAAGACAAGTAGAAGGATGGGGAATGGAGAGCTTGACTTGATAATGGGAAACAAGGAGATTGTCCCTGTCAAGGCTCGAGGAGAAGTCGAATTATCATTTAATTCTGGTTTTTCTATTTTATTGTTGAACGTATGCTACTCGCCGCTTGTGGCGAGGAATATTATTTCGTTTCATGCTCTACACGACAATGGTTTTGATTTTACATTTGAAAATGGAATTATCGTATGTTTTAAAAATAATATTTGTTATTTTAAAGTTTATCCTTGTCGTGGTATTTATAAAATAGATGCATACGTTAGTAATAATCGTTCAATCATGAATATTGATTCACCGTCTAAAGATGGTTTAGACAAATTGTCTTTGTGGCATGGTCGACTTGGCCATATAAACAAGACTCGTATCGGCAAGCTCCAAGCGGATGGGATCTTGGAATCTTTTGACCATTAGTCAAATGAAGTATGCGAATCTTGTTTATTAGGCAAGATGACTAAAGCACCCTTTTCCGGCGTGAATGAGAGGGGAAAAGACTTATTGGACATCATACATTCCGATGTGTGTAGACCGTTTAAGCACATCACAAGAGACAATTCTAGATACTTCGTTACCTTTATAGATGATTATAGTAGGTATGGGTATGTCTACTTGGTTAGACAAAAGTCCGAGACCTTTGGGGTTTTTAAGACTTTCCAAAACGAAGTAGAGAATCAATTGGGCAAAAAGATTAAGATACTTAGATCCGATAGGGGTGGTGAGTATCTTATTCAAGAGTTCCTTGATCATCTCAAGGTTTGTGGAATTATCTCCCAACTTACACCTCCTAGGATGCCACAATTAAATGGTGTCGCCGAGAGGAGGAACCGAACATTATTAGATATGATTCGGTCTATGATGAGTCACACCCAAGTCCCGATAAACCTTTGGGGTTATGCTCTTGAAACGGCAACAAGAATCCTTAATCTCGTTCCAACAAAGAAGGTCGAGAAAACACCTTTCGAGACGTGGCATGGGAAACCTCCCGTTCTTGCCTATCTAAAGGTTTGGGTTGTCAAGCCTACGTGCGACGTGAGGTAGATGACAAGTTAGAGCCCCGATCCGAAAAGTGTGATTTCATCGGATATCCAGCTGCGGGTATTGGATACGTGTTCTATAAACCTTCCGAGAACAAAGTACTTGTTGCTCGGAGGGCGGTCTTTTTAGAAAGGGAATTGATATCCAATCAGCAAGGCGGGAACAAGATTGATCTTGAAGAAGTTCAAGGGTTAACGGATGAAAGGCCTGACATTGGCACTAGCCAACAACCTAGTCAGGTTGAGTCTGAGCATGACAATGCGGAGACTAACGTACATCCATTACGTCCCCGTAGATCCGGTAGAGCTCGCCATGAGCCAGAGAGATATGGGTTTCTCATATATAAGGGCGACGAGTTATTGGTGGATCTTAATGAGCCCACCGGCAGAGGGCCACAAGTCTGCTAAGTGGAAGGAGGCGGTGGATTACGAGATGAAATCCATGGAGGATAACCAGGTTTGGGAACTAGGTTGATCCTATGCCCGGTTGTAAGCCAATAGGGTGTAAATGGGTCTTCAAGAAGAAGACTGACATGGATGGAAAAGTTAGCACATTCAAAGCCCGACTGTTGGCTAAAGGTTTCACCCAGACACACGGTGTCGATTATGATGAAACTTTCTCCCCAGTGGCCATGTTGAAATCTATTAGGATACTTTTCGCAATCGCCGCATTTCATGATTACGAAATATGGAAAATGGATGTCAAAACCGCCTTCCTTAATGGGAAGCTCTCCGAAGAGGTGTATATGACGCAGCCTGAGGGTTTGGTACATCCAAAGCATCCTAATAGAGTGTGTAAAGTAAAGAAGTCCATTTATGGACTTAAACAAGCATCTCGTAGTTGGAATCTATGCTTTCACGAGAAAATCAAAGAGTTTGGTTTTTCGAAAAGCGTAGACAAGCCATGCGTGTACATTAGGGCTAGTGGGAGTGCCGTTGTTTTCTTAGTCTTATATGTGGATGATATCCTACTCATTGGGAAAGATATTCCAACCTTGCAAAGTGTTAAAACTTGGCTTGGAAAATGCTTCTCAATGAAAGACTTAGGAGAAGCGGCATATATTCTGGGTATCAAGATCTATAGAAACAGATCTAGAAAACTTCTTGGGTTGAGTCAAAGTACATACATTGACAAAGTCTTGAAGCGGTTCAAGATGGAGGATTCCAAGAAGGGAAATCTTCCTATGTCACATGGGGTGATATTGAGTAAGACTCAATGTCCTAGTTCTCGAGAGGAACTAGAAGTAATGAATCGAGTAACCATATGCTTCGGCCATGGGCTCGATCATGTACTCCATGTTATGTACTCGTCCTGATGTGTCATGCGTTTTGAGCTTGACTAGTAGATATTAGGGAAACCCGGGGCAAGCCCATTGGGTTGCGGTAAAGAACATTCTTAAGTATCTTAGGAGGACTAAAGAAATGTTCTTGATCTTTGGTGGTGAGGAAGAGATCAAAGTAAAGGGTTACTCTGATGCTAGCTTCCAAACTGATAGGGATGACTGCCGATCACAATCGGGGTTTGTGTTCCTATTGAATGGTGGAGCTATTACTTAGAGAAGTTCAAAGCAAGACACAGTAGCTCATTCTACAACAGAGTCAGAATACATTGCGGCAAGTGAAGCTGCTAAAGAAGCTATGTGGATAAGGAAGTTCATCCGAGACCTTGGAGTGGTTCCAAGCATATCCGACCCTATTGAGATCTTTTGTGACAATGAGGGTGCGGTAGCCTTAGCGAAGGAACCAAGAGCTCACAAGAGAACGAGGCACATTCCTCGGAAGTACCACTTGATCAGAGAGTTGATTGAAAGTGGTGAAGTCGCTATTAGTAGAGTAACATCGGAAGGCAATTTGTCCGATCCGTTTACTAAACCGTTGTCACAAGCTTCTCATGATTCTCACACTATGGCAATAGGTGTTAGATTTGCTCATGAGTTGGTTTAGATTGAGTTTTAATTTATGTTTTGACCATTATGTATTTGGGAACTTTAAACAGTAATTTTACTAATGTTTATTTCGATTTATATAGTAGAGATCTATATATACGCGTGTTACGGCTACTTACATTTAGTCTTTATTGTGTTCTACTATCTTTGCATGTTTATTCTCTTCCCAAGATTGTTTTACAATCTTTAAATCTCCACAATCGGTCATACTTTGTGGGAAGGAAGTATGAATTAAGATTGAGGTAAAGAATTTGTTTTGATAAACGTGATTCTTGCCTATACTTGAAAGGGGTTTCAAGTGATTGGAGGACCCACACTCGAGTTTACTTCATGGTTTTAGTGATAAGTAACTCGGAATGATAATGACATTTCATCCTTAAACTAGAGATACATGTTATCCCAAAGCATAGGTCTGCTTTGCTTTGATCGTTTTCTAATGCGGTCCGTGACCGGTCGTTATAAGGGAGATGATTGGGTGGAGTATTACCTATGTGGCGGGACTATGTAGTCGAAAGAAATTTGTTCCTCTATGTATAGAGAAGATATCCATGTGCCCCTCGATGATTGAGTGCTGACGTTCATATGCATGGCCGTGCTCAAGTTATATTGATGATGGATCAATGTTAACTTGGTTCGTTGGTCACCACTAATCTAGAATTGAGAAACATAATCGTGAACGATCTGAAAGTTGACTATATTCCATGCCTTGTGTTCACATTGGATATCGCGAACAAAGGGATGTACATGTTCATTTATCTTTAGGACAATCATTATATGATCGGGATCTTGTCAAAAGTGGCATACCCTATACTAACTTGGGAGCATAGATGTCTTGCTAGAGGCCGCTCTATGTTTGTGTTGTTTTTCGTAGTCGTGTCATGTACAAGTGGGAGTCTGCTGGTATATGCCCGTTGACACCAACGAGTTAATGGCACTACCGATGAGGTATAGGCCTATTGGGTCACACACCAAGTATTGATTCCGGCAACACGATCAAGCAAAAGAGAGGGAAAAAGCCAAAATCGGTTTTGGCAGGATGGTACACGGGCCGTGTAAATGAACACGGGCCGTGTCCAGTCCAACAGACACGGGGCGTTTTGGCCCAATTCGGGGTCGTGGACTTTGGGCCTACACGGACATGTTGATGAACACGGGCCGTGTACGTTCGCTGTAACAGCAGAATTAACAGCCTTAAACACTATGTTTAATGGTGTTTACGTCATTAACTTTGGTAGACAAAGAGGCTACGTTTTCCTCCGCTCAAGAACAGACTTTTGGTTGTTCTTGGATTTAGTTCATGCACATGAATATTCTCTCTTTGTTCATCTTCTTCTTGGTGTTCATTTTGGTGCACAAGAGAGCAAGAAACACACTAGATTGTTGCTTTGGTGCTTACATCAACTAACTAGCATTTGGGAATCAAAGGAGCTTGGGGTGGACTACATTAGAGGAGTCCTTGTTTGGATTCTTGAAGCTTGACAAGGAGAAGATCATGGTTATATATTGTTTATATATTTAGTTGCAAGTTCATGGTTAGATTTTGGTCCATGGAAGTATTCTTTGGCTTGGCTTTGATTTTTGTTATATATATTGCTTCCATTTCTACTTGATTATGTCAAACGAATACCTTCACTACCAAGATCAGATCATTGATCAAGCATTGAAACCTGGTAAACAGATCAGCCAAAGTTTCATCCTTCTTAACAAAGAAGGTCTCATAAGAACGACTCAGATTTGTCTTCTTATCTTGCTTGACTAGGTCAATGCCTTCATAAGTGACACTAAGAGTATCCCACATCTCTTTTGCAGTTTGGCACCTAGCCACGGTATGAAAGAGAAGATTTTTCAACGCATTTGCTATGATGCTCTGTGCCTTGTCATCAAGATTGAACTGTTTGCGATCTTCAGTCCAAGATGCTTCAGGCTTGGGAGTTTCTCAAGAGGGAACAAATTTGTCAGTTGCGGTAATGTGGATCATGGGAACGATTGGGCCATCTTGAATCACGATACTCTTCCTGTAATCCACAGACTTTAGAAACAGCATGGCTCTGAAGTTCCACATAGGATAGTCAGTACCATCAAATATAGGACACCCTTTTGCCACCATTGTTGGAATATGATTTGATTGCTTGTTAGCAGACATCTTGGCCTCTTGACAGCGGATCTTGTGTTGGAATATGCCCACTGACACACACGCGTTGGTATCACTGTCGATGAGGCACAGGCCTATTGGGTCACACGCCAAGTATTGATTCCGGCAACACCTTTGAACAAGAGAGAGAAAAATACCAAAATGGGCTTCGGTTGGGCCGGGCACGGCCGTGCCTTGTGAAGGTACGGGCGTGCCATATGCCGGGTACGGGCCTAAGGCTGGCGTGCCTAGGGCGTACCCATTGGGGCCGGCACGGGCGTGCCTCATGAAGGTACGGCCATGCCTAGTGCGAAAGCACGAGCCCAAGTCGGACGTGATTTGGGTGTGCCCGTAGGCTGGCACGGGCATGCCCTGTGAGGTACGGTCGTGCCTCATGCTGAAACAACCTATTAAACTAGCCTTTTAAGACTAGATTATGGAGTATTCATGAATATCGATGGCCATTACTCCTAGATCGGTTACAACCGTTTTAGGCTTCAATGTGGAGTCTATATAAGTTCAAATGAGCTTATGGAACATGGTTGGTTACTACTAGTTGCTACTAGTTGTTTTTGATACATGAACTTGTAACTTATTTGTTAGTTCATGCTCTCTCTCAAAGCAAACACACTTGAACATTAGTAACACGGTACTATTGATATTCAAGTTGTTGTAAGTTATTGGTGGAGCTTTTGGCGGCGTCCAAACATAGCTAGCACATGGGGATCATCAACACTTGGTGTGGATACCAATAGTGGTACACTATTTTGTGTACAAAGCTTCCAAGGCAACAAGGAGATATTAACTTGTATGGTATAATTTCTTGTCCTTGTTCTTCTTCTTTTAGTTGCATTGCTATTATCTAGAGTTTGCTCCATTGGGTGGTGTGTTGGTGGCATAAAATGAAATTGTTTTATACTCGTTTTTGTTTCCGCTGCATTTTCTAGATGCCACCAAAACCAAACAGTGGTATCAGAGTCATCTCTAACATGGCTTTGCACTGAGACCGGAATTTTGAGTTTTCGGTCAAAATCTGATTTTCCGGTGACCGGGCACGGCCGTACCTCTTGGGGTATGGGGCATGCCGGCGGCCGGGGCACGGCCGTACCAGTGGGGGTACGGGCCGTGCCGGCAGAATATTCGTATGCTTAAAACTGTTTAAACTGTACACTGACAAAAGGGAAGGCACGCCCGTACCCTTTGGGGTACGCCCGTGCCTTGTGGTTTTTGGTCAGAATTTTGTTCTTGAAACAGTATGCTTAAAATTGTTTAAATTGTACATTGACAAAAGGGCAAGCACGCCCGTACCCTTTGGAGTACGCCCGTGCCTTGCGGTTGTTGGTCAGAATTTTGTTCTTGAAACAGTGTTTTTAAATTATATTTAAATTCCAGATTTGTTGGTTGGGCTAGTCTTGGATCTAGTTTTTCCCCACTATATTTTGATTCCTTGAATTTATATATTTTGTATGGCTTGGCATGAAGTGCATAAAAATATATATATTTAAAGGTGTATATATGAATATGTAATTTTAAAGGTGTATTAAATTTACTAATGCATATGTACAAGGATTGCCTTTTGTGCCTTGGGTGTTTTGTTGGCAATCTTAATCAAAATATGTTTGACATGGTTTTGTGGCACACCATGGTTTTGTTTTGGTTGTGTTTGGATGTGGTTCGGTAACTAGATGCCCTTTAGACCTATGTGTTGTGGTGTTTGGTTTTTTGGTTTTGGTGGCCTGCGTGCCGTATTGTTGTAATTTTTATTATTATTATTTGGTGCGGCTTGCATGCCATTTATTTATTCCTTTGTACTTGTATCAGTAGCATAGGATTGTGGCTTGCATGCCATTTCTTCTTCTATGTATTTGTAAAATAGTATAGAAGTTGATTTTGTATGTAATAAACCAGCGGGAATCATGGCGTTGATGTCTCGGCAACGTGGAGTCCGGATTGCTTTTCGAGATGCCGGCTTCAGTGGGAGCACACTCGACTGGGTACTTTGGATCTTGGATTCCTTAGTTGACCTTGTTTTCCCTGTGTGGCTCGCGGGGAAAACGCATAGGATTTGGGCATGTTACCAAACTATTGTGTATTCCTGGTTGTTTTATATATTTATTATTTTGCATGGATGTGTAGGATATCGCATGCTAGATAATTTTTCCAAAATATATAAAACACAAAGATTTATAAAATTGGTTTATATTTCTTTCCGCGCGTATAGAATTAACAAGATAATATAAATTTGTATTATATTACAAGTGGATAAAAATTGTATTTATCACTTGCTTTGTTAATTCGCAAAATGGGTTAAAATTGTTTTAACCGGAAAAACGAAATCCTGTTTTAAAATGTAAATCACGCGCCATACGTAAGATGGTAGCACCCGAATCTAGTGAAACTTGGATGATTGTCGAGCTTTAGCACGAGTCATGCCGAGTGGAACTGTGTGGAAGGTGAGTGTGGTAACTCGCAATATTGGTTGTCGAGCTTAGCACGAGCCAATTATTGGCGAGAGTTCCACCGTGTGTCTTGACGGGCGGTTTACAATTCTTTTTGTGACACTTAGGTGGCGTCGAGCTCTAGCCGAGTCATTTAAGGGGATCAAGTTAGAATTGGTGCAAGAAGGGATCAAACATGCCAAAAGACATTTTGATTGTCAATGGATCGCGCAAGGATCTAGAAGTATGGAAAGTGTTTGCAATCGGTAAAATGGTTACCGGCCTAAATAGCTTTGCTTTGTGATCCGCGGTAAACCCGTCATAAGGTAAAGTGAAATATGGTTTCTAGCCTTGTTTAAATAATTGGTTATGAAAACTATTTGGGTAATTATTTATACAAGGATTATATCAAATTCACTTAACGTGTACTCTAAAATTGTAGATGACAAACGTTAACAACGCAACACCGAATTTATCTCTCCGTTCGTTCCTAGAAAAAGAGAAACTCATAGGTGTAAACTTTGTGGATTGGTATAGGCAATTGCGAATTGTCCTTCGCCATGAATCTAAGTTGTACATCCTCGAGGAACCTCTTCCGAAACCACCTGCTACCAACACAAGTTGGACCACTAGATATGCCTTTGAAAAGCGTGTCGAGGACGCAAAAGATGTTTCTTCTTTCATGTTATCGACTATAAGCTGCGAAAGAAGCTCGGGCATATGAGTGCGTACGACATGATTAATCGGTTGAAGGACTTGTTCCAACATCAGATTAGAGAGGAACACTTTATGTGTGTCAAGGCCCTTGTCGGTTGCCGGAGGCAGGTAGGTGGGAAGGTTAGTGTTCATGTGCTTCGTATGAAGGCATACATTGACCAAATGGAAATACTAGGATTTCCCATTGGGAGGGAGCTTGCGGTGAATATGATTCTCCAATCCCTACCCACATCTTATGATGAGTTTATCAAAAGCTATCAAAAGGACACAATGGTAGAATCCTTAGACGAGTTGCATGGCATGCTTAAGATTTTCGAGTCTAACATGGCCAAACGCAAGTTCGTTCCCACCCGGTTATTTGAGGAACGTAAAACCGAGAAAAAGAATACAACTCCTAAGGGAGAAGTTTGCTATTTCTGCGGTAGATATGGAGATTGGCGCCGCCACGCTTTTCCTGAGTGTTCGGAGGAGTTAAAGCTTCCTCTGAGGCAAGGGAATAGCTCCTCATCATCAGGTACATTCGTGGTTAACTCTATTGCTTTTCTATTTCTTAGCTAGACTTATTGAAATGCTGGCTATAACACTTACGTTTGTTGCAAAATTGTTTTGTTACAAAGTGTAGGTGTTAAACGGAAGAAGTAGCTGATAAGGCATGGAGAGCTAGAGCTCAAGATTGGGAAACTTGGACGTTGTCTCGATTGAGAGGATTGGGAGTTTTGATCTCGCCATTTCATCTAGCTATTTTATTATTTTATTAGATTAATATATTATCTGCCCTGCATGGCGAGAAAAATATTAAGTTTATTATGCATTGGTTGACGATGGATATTACTTTGTATTTGATATATAAATTGGTGGTTTATTTCAAAGTTTATCCATGTCATGTCATTTACAAGCTTTTGCTTAAAAGTAATAAAGTAATCATGAATAATGTGTTTAAATCCAAAATTGGTTTGGATTAGTTATCCAAGTGACAAGATTATTTAGCTATGTAAACAAGACTTGCTTCACCAAGTTCCGTGTGGTTTGGAATCTTGGATGCATTTGATAATTTATCAAATGTTGAGTGCGAGAATTGTTTATTAGGCTAAATGACTTGTACATCTTTCATCGGCGTATGTAAGAGGATTGAGAGCTTGTTGTAATTGGTTCACACTTGTGTGTTTAATTCGTTCAAGAAAATCCATGGGGATAACTACATGCACTTCGTTACCTTTACCCGTAGTGGTAGTAGGGATAGGTATACTTGAAACTTTTGAGGTGTTCATTGATTACCTTAACGAGGTTTGTGGACAAAAGGTTAAGTTACTTAAATCTTGTAAAGATGTTGAGTATCTTAATATATGAATTTTGTGATCATCATAAGAATTATGGGATTTATCTCATAAATTTTTTCTCCTAGGACACATTGGTATATGAGTCGCGTAGAAGAGGAACCGAATATTCGGGTCTTGATGGATCGCAAATTTATACCCAATGTGTTGGGATGCTTAAGTATGGCAGGCAACGTTCTATATATAAAAACAACAAAGATGGTTTAGTACGCATCTTAGGAGAAAAGACTAGAAAGAGTGTCTTTGCTTGTCTATCTCAAAACCTAGATTATCCAGCCTACGTGTAGACGTGAGGTGGTAGAATCCGGGGACAAAAGATGCTACTCCATTAGGCATGAGATATTTGTTTCATGAACTTTTGAGGACAAGTTTTGTCGCTCAATAGCAAGTGGAAGTCTAATATCTTTGGGAGCCAGTGGGAGTAAAACCTGATGTTGGCACTAGCATACAATATGTAATGATTGGAACTCAGCATGGCGATGCTGGAGTACCTGGCATAATTTGTTACTCTTCTTATTTCTGATAGGAGTTGTCGTAAGGCCGGATAGATATATGTTTTATATCTAGAGGAATATAACTCGATGATGGATTAGTTGAATTCATCAACTATTGGAAGTCGTAGTGGGCCTAGTGTCTACTAGGAGGAGAGAGGTAATGAGAATGAGATAAAATCCATATTCAAGTATTGGACTTGGTTGATCCGATGCCTTGGCGTAAACCTAAGGATATGCATGGATTGAGATGTAGACAACTTCAGATGCTGACCGGTGGTAAAAATTCTAATATGATTGACCATGAGGACGGTATCATAAAAGAAATTTTTCCTGATGGTTATGTTGAAGCCTACTTGGATGACTTATGGTGTATCACTACCTTTTCTTGATTATGAAGGTATGATAGTGAAATGAAGAGACTCTATTCCTTTATAGGAATTTTGAGGAAGTGTTTTAATACTCTCCGAGAGTCTTGTACATTATTAGTATCCTCATAAGGTCTACGAGCCCAATAAGTCTATTCATGGACTTGAACTTCAAATGCCGACTAATGATAAATTTTCCGTTATGATTGACCATGAGGATGGTATCATAAGGAAATTGTCCTAGTGGTTATGTTGAAGGTTACTCGGATACATGTGTTTATCACTACAATGTAAAGATCGTATTCCTTCATGGGAATTTAGAGGAAGAGTGTTTCAACACTTTCCGAAGGTCTTGTACATTGAAAGTATCCTCGTAGACTCAATAAACATCGCAAGGTTGTAATCTTCACTTTAATGAGAAAATCATAGATTTGAGTTTTCGAAAAGGGAAGATTAAACTTGGATGTATGCCAGAGGTAGTGGGAGCGCTTGTGGTCCTTAAATTGTGTATCCATAATATACTTCTTATTGAAGATAATATACTAACTTGGCGGTTCATAAAACCGGAGTTGAGGAATTGTTGCTTCATAAGAATAATTGGAAGATACGAACGTGAACTTTTCGGAGTGACAAAACCAAGAGAGTTTCATTGAAACACGATGGACTAGTGTGTTAATTTAATTAGCAACTTGGTTTATCACATGGTTTCTTTTCTCTCATTTTGACATACTTGGAAGAACTCTTGGTACATTGTTCTTCAAGTTGATGTTCGGTGGTAACAAGGAACTTTGAGTAGTGTATTATTCTTGGTGAATTGTTATTGTTGTGTTGTTAAGTGGAATGTTATCTACTAGAATGGTTCTTTCAGCATCATTGACTTTAATTGGGTTCTCTTGAGAAAATAAGAGTATGATGGCTTATATATGTGAACCATAGTCTTGTGCATTGTGAATCTGTTGGATTCTTTCGAACAATGAGAGCACGAAGGCTTGGACAAAGGACCATGATCTTGTCGGCACACACTTTATAAGTGTTTGGTCGAGAGAAGATATGGTAATTGTTAGAGTACGCATGGATGTCACTTTGTGAATCCGCTCACTAAGCTTTAGTCGTGAGCTAGTGATGAATTTACATACTAGGCTTACATACACTTGGTTTACAAGTGGCTTTGGCTTGGGTTTGTTTATTTGAATTTGATATATTTTGAGTTGGGAACATTAAAGCAATAATCTGCTTTGATTGTATCGATTATCAAATGGAGATTTGATAATGCGCGCGGAGCGGGTACTTTCGTTGGCCTTTATTGTGTTCCATCTTAGCATGTTTAACCACTTCCTTGAATAAATTTATTTATTCTAAATGCTCCACGATCGGTCGTTCTTCATTGGAAGGAAGAAGTGAATTAAGATCGAGGCAAGTGTTTGGTTAAGTATTCATAGTGGATTGAATACATGTTTTCGCAACACTAGCCTATACTTGATAGTGATCAAGTAATTGGAGGACCCGCACCTGAGTTTACTTCATGGACATGATCACGAGTAAATCAGGATGATAATATTGTTTGTCCTTTTACTGGAGATACATGGGCTTCTTGAATAGTGATATGGTCTCGTTTAGATTGCTTTCTAACGCAGTTCGTGACTGGTTGTTATAAGGAAAGTTTTCATGCAAGAACTTATTATTATGACGGAACGATGTAGTCAAAGGTATTCGTTCGTCTTTAGAGAGATATCCCTGGCCCCTCGTTGATTGAACTGATGACATCAAAATGCATGGCCTTGCTCAAGTTGAATTGATAGCGGATCAATTTTGCAACTTGTTTTGTTCGTCATAGTTAGTCTAGATCGAGAAACATAATCGTGGATGTTTTGGGGTTGGTGATGTTCCATGACCTGCATTCACAACGGATATCGTGAACGAAGGGATGAATAATCACTTGTCTGTAGGACCATTCTTTACAGGTTGGTACTTGTCATGGGCGACATACCCTATGCCGACTTGGGGGCATAAATGCCTTGCTAGAGGCCGCTCTATGTCGGTGTTACCTTTCGTCGGTGTTACCTTTCGTGGGTGTGTCATGTTCAAGTGGGAGTTTGTTGGAATATGCCCACTGACACACACAAGTTGGTATCACTGCCGATGAGGCACACGCCTATTGGGTCACACGCCAAGTACTGATTCCGACAACACCTTTGAACAAGAGAGAGAAAAATACCAAAATGGGCTTTGGTTGAGCCGGGCACGGCCGTGCCTTGTGAAGGTACGGGCGTGCCCTATGCCGGGTATGGGCCCAAGGCCGGCGTGCCTAGGGCGTACCCATTGGGGCCGGCACGGGCGTGCCTCATGAAGGTACGGCCGTGCCTAGTGCGAAAGCACGAGCCCAAGTCGGGCGTGACTTGGTTGTGCCCGTGGGCTGGCACGGCCGTGCCTCATGCTGAAACAGCCTATTAAACTAGCCTTTTAAGACTAGATTAATGGAGTATTCATGACTATTGATGGCCATTACTCCTAGATCGGTTACAAACGTTTTAGGCTTCAATGTGGAGTCTATATAAGTTCAAATGAGCTTATGGAACATGGTTGGTTACTACTAGTTGCTACTAGTTGCTTTTGATACATGAACTTGTAACTTATTTGTTAGTTCATGCTCTCTCTCAAAGCAAACACACTTGAACATTAGTAACACGGTACTATTGATATTCAAGTTGTTGTAAGTTATTGGTGGAGCTTTTGACGGCGTCCAAACATAGCTAGCACATGGGGATCATCAACACTTGGTGTGGATACCAATAGTGGTACACTATTTTGTGTACAAACCTTCCAAGGCAACAAAAAGATATTAACTTGTATGGTATAATTTCTTGTCCTTGTTCTTCTTCTTTTAGTTGCATTGCTATTGTCTAGAGTTTGCTCCATTGGGTGGTGTGTTGGTGGCATAAAATGAAATTGTTTTATACTCGTTTTTGTTTCCGCTGCATTTTCTAGATGCCACCAAAACCCAACATCTTGATCTTCAACTTATGAAGAAAACTGCTCTGATGCCAGTTGTTGGTCCCAAAGAGGATAAACAAGCAACCGATACAGTGTAGAAGAGGAGGATGAATACACTTTATTAGCAATTTGACAATTCAATTCAAACAATGTATTAACAAGAACAAATTGATGATCAAACTTCATGTTAAACTGATTAACAAGAACACCGGAAAACTCTCTTGAACTTTGAACACACAAAGTTATCGCAACACACGCGTATATCAAGTATGACAAACACACGTACATTTTGCAACTTATGAAGAACTCTCTCATAAAACATATAAGAGGATTTATACTTATACTTGATTTATCTACGAACAAATCGTGGTTTAAATATAGAACTTATCTTTTCTTTAAAAACGTAACAAACTCCTTAGTTAGAACTTATCTAACTAATTTCGTTTGAGATTTCTATCCAACTAATAGATAGTTTAAATTAGGATTAGATATCCTAATTTAAATGTCGTAGATATTGAGAGTTTATAATAGAATTTAAAACTTATTTAAATTCTTGAACTTACTTGTGGCGCTGTGCTGACTTACTCATATTTGACATTGTCAAACTGAGTTCTTGAATCTTCATCTCTTCAGGTGTTCGTACTAAAAACCTATCTCAGCTTAGAAGTTAGAAGTCACTGAGTTATCTAATGCTTAGATTGAAAACTCTATATCCGTTTGTATGCCGACTACTCAGCTTAAGCTGACTAGTCAGTCTACAACAAACTTACATAATTCCTAACACTTAACCTATCATCTATACATAGTTATGGTTTGTCTCATCAAATCTGACATTTCTAAGCATGGGATTAAGGGGGTGTTTGGTTCAAGTATTGTTTTTGAAGGGATTGGGATTTCAAATGGGATTGGTATTTGGTGGGATTTGCATTTAGTGGGATTTAAAATTACATCTTGTCTTTGGTTTATATTTCTTAGGTGAGATTTCCACCACCACTAAACTCCATCAATAGCCAAAGACGGTGGACGATTTAAAAAACACCTTAGCTCCTAAAACTTGAGGTTTGACCTCGCCGACAAGCTACACCTTACGTTTTTTAGAACCTTGGTCATATTAGATGATAATATTAAATATTTGTCTAATTTTGATTAATATTAGGTTATATATTTGATAGTAGTTTTTTTATTTGGTCTATCTTCATATTTGATATCACCATCTCTTTTATCATCCATTTAATGTTAACAAAATCAAGACTTCACTTTTTAGTCCTTGCATGATTTTATTTGACTAATTGTATTAATACATTTTTCATATAATTTATCTCTAATAACTTGATATTAAATAATATAAAAATGTTGTATTACTAAATGTCAATGTGTATATTTAGAGACTACAATTAGAAGAAAAAAAATGCTAGAAGAGTATGTTTGTGTATAATAATTTTTTAATTAACATTAAGCACTCGATAAAATTATATATAGGAACTAATCGTATAGTAATTTAATATTTTTGTTATCAATCAAGGGGAGATAATGTTTAAACATACACGTTTTAAGGTTGTTCATACATATTTTTGGATTATTTGGCTATATTGAAATAAGATTTTATTTTCTAATATAGTCCAAGATGCTACATGTTAGGAAATAAACATGTGGAGCGGATTTGTAACCCAATTTCTAAGACATCACTACTAGAAAAAATGAAATTTCTGATGAAATTTAGCGACGGATTGGTGACGGATCTACGATGGATTTGAGTTATTAGATATTAAAGGCAATTACTCGCTAATCCCTTGTTAATTTGCGACGGATACCGAATCCGTCTCAAATGCATCACAAATTAGCTTGGAAAAAGTATCATCTCTAATCCGTTGCTAATCAGCTACCATTTGTAACAGATTTGCGAAGGATTTGAGTTAAGGCATTCCCTCGCTATTCCCTCGCTAATTTGCGATGGATTTGCGAGATGTTGCGACGGATTCGAGTTATTAAGTATCAATGGCATTCCGTCGCTATTACCTCGCAAATTAGTGTCGTATTTGCGACGGAACATTTGAATTTGGTCGCTATTCCATCGCTATTCCTATGCCTGGGTTACAATGAAATTCAAATACAAGATAATTCTACAAGGATCAACTTTGAAATCTAACTAGGCACAAATTCAAATCTCTGCTTGTCGTTGGTGAAGAGAATTCGAACAAGAGAATTCGAAATTCTCAGAGAGAACCAAACGTAAACGTATCTTTATATATATATATATATATATATATATATATATATATATTTATATATATATATATTCAGAATTCTAAGGTAATTTATTCGGAGGTTACAGCCAAAAACTGATTTTTGGGTGCCAAAAACTTACTTGGGTGCCAAAATTAAGCTAATTAATTTCCAGGCAACCCCTTTGACCCCGGCGTTTTTGGTCATACATAGAACAAATTCATTTTATATAAGTGTGCAGTGTGCATCTCCTTACTTATATAAAAATGAATTCAAACTCCATTAATCATGTGTAAATTTAATTACACTGAAATGACTATGTGATACTAAAATCACCAACCAACATAAAGTCAAAAAATCAGATTTCTTGGATTTATTTTAGACAAGGTCATCTTGAATTGCTTACGTAATCACTATGATCGGATTACACTGGATTTTTTGAGTATGTGAAAAATCAATAAACATGTTAATAGCAATAACATGATTCCCATCAAAGTAGAAATGTTTGATCTTTGTGCATCCCGACTCACCAAAGTTAAAGATTATGCTCAATCTCTTAAGCTTCAAACTACTAACAACGGTTAGCTTTGTTCCAAACTTCATTATATAGATAGAGACATGATCTCACATGGAACGAAGAAAAGGCATATGTCATTAAAACTCAATAAGGGAAATGCTATGGGTAGAAAAGTAAGAGATCATGTAATTTAATTTTTTAACATATGTTTCAAATATCTAAAATTTTTATTTATGATAATATTAAGATTTAGAAGAAAAATATGCTAGAAGAGTATATTTGTGTATAATAATTTCTTAATTAACATTAAGCACTCGTTAAAATTAAATATAAGAAACTAATCCTATAGTAATTTAATATTTCTGTTATCAATCAAGGGGTGATAATGTTTAAACATACACGTTTTAAGGTTGTTAAGGAAATAAACATGTCTAGCGGATTTGCAACCCAAGCCCTAAGACATCACAACTAGAAAAACTGAAATTTCCAACGAAATTTAGAGACAGATGAAAACCGTCGGTAATTAGCGACGGATTTGAGTTATTAGATATTATAGGCAATTCCTTGCTAATCAACGACGGATTTCTCACAGATTTGCTACGGATTCGAGTTATTAAGTATCAATGGCATTCCGTCGCTAATTTATATGTAGATGACACAACCTGAAGGTTTTGTACATCCTAAGTATCCTAACAAGGTATGTAGGCTTAAGAAGTCCATTTATGGACTTAAGCAAGCCTCTCGTAGTTGGAATCTTTGTTTTGATGAAAAGATCAAGGAATTTGGATTTTTGAAAAACGAAGATGAACCATGCGTGTATGTTAGGGCTAGTGGGAGCTCAATAGTTTTCCTAGTTTTATATGTAGATGATATTCTACTCATAGGAAATCATATCCCAACCTTGCGTAGTGTCAAGGATTGGCTTGGGAATTGCTTTTCTATGAAAGACTTGGGAAATGCGGGATGCATTCTCGGAATTAAGATCTATAGGGATAGGTCTAGAAGGCTTATAGGTTTAAGCCAAAGTGCATATGTGGATAAAGTCGTTAAACGATTTAAGATGGAGGATTCTAAGAAAGGGAATCTCCCCATGATGCATGGATTGGCATTAAGCAAGGCTCAATGCCCCAACTCCCAAAAGGAGTTGAACATAATGAAGCGAGTCCCATACGCTTCGGCTGTGGGATCGATCATGTATGCCATGTTATGCACACGCCCCGATGTCTCATGTGCCTTGAGCATGACTAGTAGATATCAGGCGAATCCGGGAGAGGCTCACTGGAGGGCTGTGAAGAACATTCTAAAGTACCTTAGGCGTACAATGGAAATGTTCTTGGTATACGGTGGCGAGGAAGAGCTTAGAGTAAAGGGTTACTCTAATGCTAGCTTCCAAACCAATAGGGACGACTGCCGATCTCAATCGGGGTTCGTGTTCCTATTGAATGGTGGTGCAGTAAGATGGAGGAGCTCAAAGCAAGACACAGTTGCTGATTCAACAACCGAGTCAGAATATATTGCAGCAAGTGAAGCTGCTAAAGAAGCTGTGTGGATGAAGAAATTCTCCATCTTGAATCATTTCAAGATCTTGTCAATATATGCACTTTGACTTAGGCCAATAAGACGCCTAGATCTATCCCTATAGATCTTTATTCCAAGAATGTAGGCGGCTTCTCCCAAGTCTTTCATTGAGAAACACTTCCCAAGCCAAGACTTGATGTCTTGCAAGGTCGGGATGTCGTTTCCAATGAGTAGTATGTCATCAACATACAAGACAAGGAATGCTACTGCGCTACCACTAGTTTTCTTGTAAACACACGGTTCATCTTCTGATTTGATAAAGCCAAACTCTTTGATTTTCTCATCAAATCGAAGATTCCAACTTCGAGATGCTTGCTTTAGTCCATAAATGGATATTTTAAGCTTGCACACCTTGTTAGGATACTTAGGATCTACAAAACCTTTGGGATGAACCATATAGACATCTTCACTTAAGTGTCCATTTAGAAAAGCCGTTTTGACATCCATTTGCCATATCTCATAGTCATAATATGCAGCTATGGCAATAAGTATTCTAATAGATTTAATCATGGCTACCGGAGAGAAAGTTTCATCATAGTCAATACCATGAGTTTGAGTGAAACCTTTCGCCACTAGCCTTGCCTTAAATGTGTGTACATTTCCATCGATGTCTGTCTTCTTCTTGAAGACCCACTTGCTCCCTACAGTCTTACTATTGGGAGGAAGATCAACCAAGTCCCATACTTGATTTTCATACATGGACTGCATCTCAGTGTTCATGGCATCAAGCCATTTATCGGATTCCGGATTCGATATAGCCTCTTGGTAGTTAGTAGGCTCAAAAGAGTCTACTAAGAAAATCTCATCATTGGACACGAGAAATCCGTATCTCTCGGGTTCTTGACGAGGTCTACCAGATCTACGAACACTTTGTGTTTCAGTAGGTTCTGGAACAACCAATTGTTCAGGTTCAACAACCGTTTGTTGAGTGCTAGTGCCAACCTAACTTGTATTTTGTGGTTCTTGAATTTCTTCAAGGTCTACATTTCTCCCACTTGCCTCTTTCGAAAGAAACTCCTTTTCTAAGAAAGTGGCATGCCTAGAAACAAACACTTTGTTCTCATCTGGGTTGTAGAAATAATATCCTAATGAATCTTTAGGATATGCCACAAAATTACATTTGATAGATCTAGGATCGAGTTTGCTTGAAGCTTCTTGTCGTACATGAGCCTCACAATCCCAGACTTTCAAGTAAGATAAGTTTGGAACCTTTCCATACCACATCTCATATGGTGTCTTATCTACCTTCTTGGTTGGAACCATATTCAATATGCGCGCATCAGTTAATAAAGCATAACTCCAAAAGGACGAGGGTAGAGTACTTCGGCTCATCATAGACCGAACCATATCTAGTAGAGTTCGGTTCCTCCTTTCAGATACACCATTATGTTGTGGTGTTCTAGGAGGAGTAAGTTGTGAGATAATCCCACAATTACTAAGATGATCCATAAACTCTTGGCTTAAGTACTCGCCACCTCGATCGGAACGAAGGGCCTTGATTGTTTTGTTGAGTTGATTTTGTACTTCGTTTTGAAACAACTTGAACATTTCAAATGTTTCATGTTTATGTTTCATCAAATAAACATAACCAAATCTACTATAATCATCGGTGAATGTAACGAAGTATCTATCACCATCCCTAGACATTGATCTAAAAGGACCGTATACATCCGTATGTATGATTCCTAATAGATCTTTGGCTCTTTCACTTGAACCGGAGAAAGGAGCCTTAGTCATCTTCCCATATAAACATGATTCGCAAACTTCAAATGAGCTAGAATCGTTTGATTTTAAAATTCCATCCTTTTGAAGTTTTGCAATGCGTTTCTTGTTTATATGACCAAGTCGACAATGCCATAGGTATGTTTGACTTAAGTCATGCTTAGGTCGTTTGGTGCTAGTGGTATATATAGAATTATCATCAAGAGATCTTTTATGATTAACTTCATATATTCCATTAAGAGGGCGAGCCTCAAAATACAAAATGTCATTTTTGAAAGCACGAATGCCATCATCAACGAAACCAAAAGTGAATCCAGATTCTCTTAACCGAGCTACTGAAATAATATTCCTAGTTAAACTAGGTACATAACAACAATTTTTTAATATTAAGTACAGGACATTTGGTAATAATAATTCAAAAGTTCCAAGGGCTTCAACAGCAACATTTGCTCCATTGCTCACGTGGAGATCCAAATCGCCTGGCTTCAGCAGCTTACTTTTTCTCAACCCCTGCACATTGTTACAAATGTGAGTTCCACAACCGGTATCAAATACCCAGGAATTAATAGAAAAAGTATACATTTCAATCATATATATACCTGAAGTGCTAGCCTCGCCAGCCTTCTTCTTTTTCAACTCCGCAAGGTAGGTTGGACAATTGCACCTCCAATGTCCTACCACCCCGCATTCAAAGCACGGGTCATTCTTGGGAACCTTTCCCGCCGTCTTGGGTGTAGGAGCCTTGGCAACCTGCTTGCCTTTGTCCTTTCCCTTTTGATTTGTTTTTCTTTTTCTTCTTGATTTTCCCTTCTTGAATCATCAAGACCTGAGGTGTTTTGCTTGGAATCTTGCTCTCAGCAGTTTTAAGCATCCCATGCAACTCTGTGACAGATTTCTCCCAATTGTTCATGTTGTAATTCATGACGAATTGATCATAAGCTTTGGTCAACGAGTTAAGGATCATATCCTGTGCAAACTCGTTGGTTATGGGAGATCCAAGCCTAGCAAGCTGGTCAATGTATCCTTTCATCTTTAGCACATAGTCGCTAACGGATTGACCTTCCTCCATCTTGCATGCATGGAAGGCTCGAGTGACCTCAAAGCGTTCTTGCTTCGCTTGCTTTTGGAGCATTTCCTTAAGCTGGCGAAGCATCTCATATGCTCCATGCTCCTCAAGGTTCTTTTGAAGATCTGGAGACATGGTAGCAAGAATGAGGCATGCAACTTCGACCGAGTCGTCGGAATGCTTCACCCAAGCATCTCTAACGGCTTTGGCCGCAGTCAATGGAGGTTCCTCAGGGACGGGATCCTCAAGTACGTACAATTTCTTTTCATGCTTAAGAACGATTCTCAAGTTACGATACCAGTCTAAGAAATTTGTACCATTGAGTTTTTCTTTCTCTAAGATTGAACGAAGAGATAAGTTGTTAACGGGCGTAGTTGAGTTAGGTGCCATCTACAAAATTAACAAAGTTCGATTTAGTATTTTCGATATTTAATCCTTTAATAATTGATACCCTTTAGAATTATAAAATTCTTTAATTTTTAAAGGCTAGGATCCAAGTTGAACTTAACCTTGAATGTTTGGCTAATGCTCTCTCCATCAAGTTAAAACAACAAGGTAGGTAACGTTTACCAATTACATCTCGTATGTAATTCCTAGATCTTTATGGGATCCTAGACAACGATTGTCAATTTTGGCATGTTTGATCCCATCTATGCCTCGGGCTTCCTTACGTTTGGCTAATGCTCTCTCCGTAATAACATTCCGATTAAGTCGTCCTATTTCAAGACGGTGAATTTCCGGCCCAAGACGTTCATGGAATTCGCGGAAAAACACCTCGGTTGTTACAAAAACAATCCACGCGTTTGGCTAATGCTCTCTCCACGTGAGTGTCGTTGCAACAAGCGAGTGTCTTAAAATGGGATGACATAGACTTACGTTTTGAAAAAGGGCTTTTACTGTTTTGTATATTTATTAAATAAAACAAAACGAGTCGTGTGACTAGTATTGCATGCATACAATAATAAGTCCACGTTTTGATAAAATCATATTATATATATATATATATTGGTCTTGAGTATTCTTAAAATCCATATTTTACGAACTCTCAACGCGTTCAATTTTAAACTAGTATTAATATCCTATATTAACGTGTGTAGTTTCGAGCTCGCGAATACGACCAATTTTAGTTTGTAATAAAACCATTTTATTATTAAGCTTGAATGGAGTTTGGTTGAGTTTTAAAATCTCTATTTTATAAAACTCATATATATATATATATATATATATTGACATAATGAATTTTAATCTTTACAAAACTCTTTTTATATAAAATTCATTTTACATCTTATGTTATGTCAACTTAAAATACCAAACTCCCATTGTGTGATTTATATTATGTCAAAAATATTATCTAGCATGAAAAAATCCTATTTTCAACCATGCATGATAATATAAACATAAACACACACAAATAACATGTATAAGTGCATAACCAAGCCATTTATCCTAAGTGGTATTTTTGTGAGCTATACAAAAATACCAAGTCATAACTAAGGACCAAAAATTCCTCTTGTGATGAACTTGAAGCTCCCACTTGCCAAAACAACTCCTTGTAGTGCAAATGACTCCAAGCCTTCATGGTTGACTCCACCACACTTGAAAACTCCAACTTGGTCATTTCTCCATCTTGTTACATTTTTATAAAAGTAAACTAGTCTAAACTATTCTACTACTTACAAAATACAACAAGATGAAACAAAACTAAAATTATTATTACATACCAAATGAAAGAATAATTTTACAACCAAATCGAATTTCCAACACATCACAAAAGGTCTATGGCTTGTATGCACAACATACACTCAAACAAAACATATATATCAACACTTGATATTTAGGCAACTTTTACAACCAAACATGCATGTGGTTTGGTTGTTTCCCAAAATAAATATATAAACATATATAAGTTGCCAACAAGAAAATCCAGAACTTTTCTAACAAAAGAAAAGTTGTCCATTTTCTTAAATAATACATACTCAAAATAAAGTTTCTTAAAACTATACATAAGTGGCTCTGATACCACTATTGGGGTTTGTTCGGTTTTTCAAAATATATTTTAGCAAACGGAAGCATGCACAACAATTTTAAACTTTTTAAACCTCCCCACCAATGATCCATATGCAAGCCTTAAGAAACAAAACCAACCATAAGGTGCTTAGAACTACAACCTTTGTAGTGTGAGTAAACCGTTGGTGAAGTGGTTGATCTATGAGAAGCCAAGAGAAGACTTCCTCCAAGGTAACCACAAATCAATGAGTTCAACAGCTCCAAGATGCTAGTCTCTCCAACCCTTGATATTCAAGAATGCAAGCAACAACCTTTGTTCTTCTTCTTGAACTAGATGTATGTATTTTGAGTATGTGTTTATGGATCACCTTTGCTAACTTGAAGAACACCAATACTAGAGAGTAAGGATGTTTTTTCAAGTATAAAACACTTAGAACAATTCTAAGAACACAAAGAAAGGTGATAGCATGCAAGTATGTTACAAAAGGGACCATGCATGTAATTATAAAAGTCAAGAAGCAAAGCAAGAGAGGGAGGACCCCCTCCCTTGCATTATGGGCGAAAATTAGAGGGGGGAGGGTCCCCTCTTGCCTCTTGCTTCCTTACTTGTCCCATACATGTATGTCTTGGTTAAGTCTTATGCAAGAATACACCATATGGCCCCTTTCTTGCTCATTGTGAGAATTTCTAGCTATTAATCTTTTAAATATATAAAAGATATACTAGATATGTCATACTATGTATAAAATACATCTACATGTATTTTATATACATACTTGATTGTTACTAGTAACTCTTTACTTGTAACAAGGATATACATACATTTATATAATTGTTACTAGTAACAATTTACTTGTAACAAATATATATTTATACATATATATATATATATATATATATTCATACATATATATAAAATCATATGTTTATATTTATGTATTTGATATGCATTACCTTATATCAATATATAATAGTGATATTATTATTTCACATAAATAATAATATGCAACAATGCATATATACTTATATATATATATATATATATATATATATATAATGAGTTGGAAACATATTTAAATCATATTCAAATATGTAATTGGTGTCCATTGATTGTAAATGTGTGACCTAATGGGTTTATTTATTATGAGTAATATCGTATTAATTTGTGTCTTGTGCACATAGAACCAACAAATCCTCCCTAACATGATCGAGCAGATGGCTGAGGAGATGGAAAAGACGGTCATTAAAATAGTAAGAACAGAGCTGGCTGCTAAGGAAGCTATCCGCCGCCCCGAGAATTTGGGGGCCAACCAAGGCGGGTGCACCTACTGTGACTTTGCAGCTTGCAACCCGCCTGTATTTGAAGGAAAACCTGACCCAGTTCTGAGTACCAGTTGGATAGTCGAGGTTGAATCTGCCTTCTGTACTAGCTATTGTCTGGCAGACCGTAAGGTCCTCTTTGCCGTTAACTTGCTGCGTGGAGCAGCAAAGGATTGGTGGTCGCTATTGATGTTTCAGAAGGTTGAAGCGCTGGTTGACGCTACCTGGGAGAGTTTTAAGGAAAAGTTCACACCGCAAATTGAGGTAGAGAATATCACTAGTGAGTTCCTTGCCATGAAGCAAACTACTGAAACCATTACGGAATTGAACGAACTGTTCCTTGCAAGGTCCCGTTTTTGCCCTGAATACGTAGCCAATGACAAAATCAAGATGTTCAGGTACATGGGGGTGTTGAAGACGGAAATCCGTGGATTCTTCGAAGTACCAAACTCTAGAGTAGATGATGGGGGCTGCCAGGGCCCGGGAGATTGAGTTTGAAAAGCAAGAGGTTGAGAGGCAGAGCAAGAGGAAGATTGAGCCAGCAGCGGGGTCTAACAAGAAGTTTAGGTTTACGGTGCCTAAGCCTGGAGGGAAGAAGGAACCGCCCCGGTGTCAGAAATGTGGAAGAAACTATGCTGGGGAGTGCAAGCTGGGATTGACAGGGTGTTTTAAATGTGGCCAACTGGGCCACTTGAGCCGAGATTGCAAAGGGGGAGCAAAAGTCTGTTTTAATTGTTATACGCTCGGCCATTTGAGGTCGGAATGTCCCTAGTTGATCAAAGGAGAAATGAAAGCTGCCGCACCTGCAACCCTAAGGATTACCGAAGGAGGTCAAGGCAGGAGGAGTGAGGCGACTCGGGGGAGGGGGCGAGCCTTCCAGCTAACCGCAGAAGAAGCCAAAGTGGAACCCGATGTGGTTGCAGGTACTCATCTCGTAAACTCAGTACCCGCACTTGTTTTATTTGATTCTGGCGCAAGTAGGTCGTTCGTTTCTTTTACGTTTTGCAAAAATCTCAATCAAGCACCGGTGAAACTAGAGGTACCTTTGGAAGTAGAAATAGCCGATGACAAGGCTTTAAGTGTGTCGACAGTGTATAGAAATAATGTGATAGAACTAGAGGGCGAGAAGTTTACGATCGACCTTATACTGATTGCTATGAGGGAATTTCATGTCGTCGTGGGGATGGATTGGCTAGGTCGTCATCAAGCTAACATTGAATGTGATCGGAGGAGAGTTAGGATCCAAACCCATAGTGGGGGAGAAATTGTCATCACGGGGGAACAACGGAAGGAGGAAACGGCATTCTGCATGATAACCAAAGCAAGGAAGTACCTTCATCACGGATGCATCGCCTTCCTAGCCTATGTAATCGATAGTAAAAAGGAGAAGAGCACGTTAGAAGTGTCAGATGTGCCAGTGGTTAGAGAATTTCCAGAAGTATTTCCGAAATATCTGCCCGGGATACCACCTGACCGTCAGGTCGAATTCAGGATCGACCTAGTACCAGGAGCCGCACCGATAGCCAAGACATCCTACCGATTAGCTCCACCCAAGATGAAGGAACTCATGAGCCAGCTCCAGGAACTTTTAGATAAGGGGTTCATCAGAACGAGTAGTTCGCCCTGGGTTGCGCCTATACTCTTCGTCAAGAAGAAGGACGGGTCTTTCAGAATGTGCATCGACTACCGCGAACTGAATAAGGTCACCATAAAGAACAGATACCCGCTACCGTGAATCGACAACTTATTCGATCAACTTCAGGGAGCTACATGGTTTCCGAAGATCGACCTTCGTTCCGGTTACCATCGGTTGAAGGTACAAGAAGAAGATATTGCTAAGACGGCGTTCAGAACACGGTATGGCCATAACGAGTTCGTGGTTATGCCGTTCGTATTAACCAACACTCCAGCAGCGTTTATGGATCTTATGAACAGGGTATGCAGACCAATGCTCGACAAGTCGGTCATTGTGTTTATCGACGACATCTTAGTGTATTCGAGGACAAGGAAGGAGCACGAGCAACACCTACGACAAGTTTTGGAAACGCTAAAGCGGGAGAAGCTCTACGCTAAGTTTTCGAAATGCAAATTTTTGTTACGAGATGTACAGTTCTTAGGGCATCTCGTGAACGAGAACGACATAAAGGTGGATCCGGCTAAGATTGAGGTAGTCATGAAATGGGAACAACCTAAGAGTCCGACTGAGATTAGAAGCTTTTTAGGCTTAGCAGGGTACTACCGGAGATTTATGCAAGATTTTTCAAGAATTGCAGTGCCCTTGACTAAGCTGACCAAGAAGAATGCGAGTTTTGTTTGGGGAATTGAGCAACAAAAGGGGTTTGAGACCCTACGTAACAAACTATGCGAAGCGCCAGTGTTAACACTACCTGGGGAGATGGAAGATCTTGTGGTTTTTTGTGACGCTTCTCATTGTGGCTTGGGGTGCGTGTTAATGCAAAGGGGAAAAGTTATAGCATATGCGTCACAACGCATGACCTAGAGCTCGCGGTGGTAGTTTTCGCACTGAAGATCTGGAGACATTACCTGTATGGAGTAAAGTGTACGATCTACACAGATCACAAGAGTTTGAAATACTTCGTAGATCAGAAAAACTTGAATATGAGACAATGATGGTGGCTAGACCTCGTGAAGGATTATGACTGTGAAATACTCTATCATTCCGGTAAGGCCAAAGTGGTGGTGGACGCCTTGAGTAGAAAAGCAGGTTGTATGCTACTCCGAGTAAAATGTTTGCGGTGACCACTTTCTTATTTGAACAGAGAACGGATTAGGGGTCAAGTAACTAAGCTCGTAAAGGATGGTCGAGATTAGCTTACTCGACATGGACGGATTTGGGTACCCAGTATGGGGGATGCAATGCTCACGCTGCTCGACGAGGCTCATAAGTCTAAATTTTCAATTCATCCGGGGGCTACGAAGATGTACCGAGATTTAAAGTCTGATTATTGGTGGCCGGGGATGAAGCACTCTGTAGCAAAGTATGTGGAAGGATGTTTAACATGCCTTCGAGTCAAGGCCGAGCACCAAAGACCCCACGGAAAAGTTCAGCCTTTAGAGATACCAGAGTGGAAATGGGAGCATATCACAATGGATTTAATAACGAAGTTGCCCCGAACCCCGAGAGGTTATGACGCTATATGGGTCATTGTTGACCGGTTGACGAAAAGTGCACACTTCATCCCGATCCGTGAGACGTACTCGTCAAAAAAGATGGCAGATGTGTTTATGAAAGAGGTGATCTCAAGGCACAGGGTGCGAGTGTCAGTGGTGTCTGACAGGGATACAAGATTCACGGCTAGATTTTGGGGGAAGTTTCATAGTGATCTGGGCACGAGGTTGCACTTTAGTACTGCTTACCATCCACAGATGGATGGACAAAGTGAGCGGACGATACAGACCTTAGAGGACATGCTGCGAGCATGAGTGCTAGATTTCGGGGGCAGCTGGGATATTTACCTTCCATTAGCAGAATTCTCGTATAATAATAGCTTCCACGCCAGTATAGGGATGCCTCCGTATGAGATGTTGTACGGCAGGCGTTGTAGAACCCCTATTTTTTTGGGTGGAGGTGGGGCAGAGGGAGCTCGGGAGTACAGAAGTGGTGCAGAAGACGACAGAGAGCATTCAGAAAATTCGAGAAAGACTGCGTGCGGCGCAGAGTAGACAGAAGAGTTACGCGGATAAGCGTCGCTCGGAACTAGAATTTCAAGTCGGGGACTTCGTACTACTCAAGGTTTCGCCTTGGAAGGGAGGCATCCGCTTCAGGAAGCGAGGGAAGTTGAGCCCAAGGTTTATCGGGCCCTTCAAGGTAGTGGCACGAGTGGGGAAGGTTGCGTACAGACTTGAACTACCCGAGGAACTATCAAGGATTCATAACACCTTCCACATGTCACACTTGAGGAAGTGCCTAGCTGACGAGTCAACGTTCGTACCTATGGAGGATGTTGTGGTAGATGACAAGCTGAATTATATAGAGAAACCAGTGGCAATACTAGAACGAAAGATTAAAACTCTTAGAAACAAGCAGATTGGGTTAGTCAAGGTACAGTAGGAGCACCGCAGAGGGTCGGAATGGACTTGGGAACCCGAAAGCGAAATGAGGCTGAATTACCCCGAACTGTTCGAGTAATGACTTCGAGGACGAAGTCATATTTTAGTGCGAGAGAGTTGTAATATCCATTTTCGGAATATTGTATTATTATGATGTAAATTCGCAATTTACGACTATTGGCGTAATATATATATATATATATATAAATATATGAATAACACGAGTTATTATTATTATTAGTATTATTGTGTTGCTTCAATTTCAAGAGATAGAGTTGGGAAGTTCATATATGTATAAGTATACTTGGGTTTAGTGGGTTAGTCCCATTCTATTGATTTAACTAAGTTGGCCCAAGAAGGTTCAAAGAATGGGCTTGGCCCAGGATAGAATATGTATATAATGGGGTTTAGGGCACAGCCTCCAAGGGATGTTATTGTTTCATTCATTCTTCTTCATTCAACCTTGAGAGAGAGAGAGAGAGAGAGAGAGAAAGTGAGTTCCACCAAGAAGAAGGAGGAAGAAAGCAAGGTAAGGATTTGAAGCCAAACCATCAAGGAATCATCAGGTAATGGTTCTAAAACTTGTATTCTATCTTTTGTGAGTAGCTAAGCAAATTCTAGATGTTTATAGAAAGGTTTTAGTTGAGATTCATTCACTGTTCTTGGGTTTTTGGTGAAACACCATTTGAGAAACAAAAATGAGATTCTAGGCCTGGAAATCGAGATAGAAACCATTTATCTTCAAAAGGAATTGTTTATTTGCTACTAGGAAGCTTTTGGAACAAAAATGGCATGAATTGGTTAAGTTTTGAAGGATTTCAGAAATTTAAAATAAGACTGAAACTGGGTTTTTGGCCAGATAGTTTCATGCGACACTTATATTAGTTTCATGCGACTTATTGATTCATGTGACACTTGCTCATGCGACTTATTGTGATTCCATGTGACTTATTGTGATTCGTGCGATTTATGTTCATGCGACACTTGCACCATGCGACTTATGTTCATGCGACACTTGCACCATGTGACTTTTAGAGTCCATGCGACGGTCGGTCCATGCGATCTTCATAGCTCATGCGACTTTCAGCAATGCATAAACACTTCATGCGACTTTTGACACACTCATGCGACCTACTTGTTATTCCATGCGACTTTTACATATTTCATGACACTAGGCCTGAAATCCGATAGTTCAAATCCGAAAGTCATGAAATCCGACAGTTGAAATCCGAAAGTCATGAAATCCGACAGTTGAAATCCGGAAGTTTTGAAATCCGACATTTTTACCTCGTGTGACGCGTCGGCTTGTTGGACGTGACGCGTCTGCGGTTTTTGTGGATTTTGATGTTTGCATTCCTTATTGTTACATGCGTATGTCAACCTATGTTTATGCCCATCCGACTTGTAGGAGTTGTGTTAGTAAGCCAAGGTTAATGTCGGTATTGACTCGTGGGACTTGGAGGATTGTACTTGACCCGACTTAGCAACTGTGTTGTAGGTTTACCGTCAGGATCTGTTAGTCAAAGCAGTGTCAAGAAGTATTTCTGACTTACCGTGTCGTCACTCAGGTGAGTTACCCTAACTTACTTTATTTCCCACAGTGTGTAAGTGATATGTATGATGTTTATCGTTGCGCAGTATATGCTTGAACGTGATAAGTCATTATGTGTTATCATTGTGAGATGTTAGTAACCAACCGTGCCTTCGTGGTCGGTCGGGGCAGACGACTTCATCTAAAGGTAGGACATGTGATGAGTCATAGCGGGCAAGGCCCGGTTTAGGCATTAAACGGGTGGGACCCCAGATGCGGCAGAGGGCGAGTCCTTAGTTATGTGTTACTGGATGGCAGGATGTGATTCCTGCGAAGGGTAAGGGTAGTGGTGATTCACTAAGCTTTGTGCTTACCCCAATCTGTTATGTTTCAGGTCCCTCGAGAATGGACAAGGGCAAGGCTTCAGCATGATGACGGCGACCGCAGCGTTTTATGTTTTAAATCAATACCAGTCAAACAATTTTATATCTCTATTCGCTCCCGTTGTAACAAACAATTAACAATGATGTGGCTACATTTGTAATATTTACTTTTGGTAATGGCTGGCATATATTAAATTATTATGTTCAAAGAAAAATTTGGGACGTTACACTCAGATTTGACATTGTCAAACTGAGTTCTTGAATCTTCATGTCTTCAGGTCTTCGTACTAAAAACCTATCTCAGGTTAGAAGTCACCGAGTTATCTAGTACTTACATAGAAAACTCTATATTTATTTGTACGCTTAGTCAGTCTATAACAGACTTACATAATTCCTAACACTTAACCTATCCTCTATACATAGCCATGGTTTGTCTCATCAAATCTGTCATTTCTAAGCATGGGACTAACAATCTCCCCTTATTTGATGATGACAAAACATTGAATCAAAATAAGCATGGGTTAAAAGAATTATGTTGAACAACTCTGGAACTGACCAAAGTCAGTTCTGAAATAAGTATTAAACTGATCTGTACTTATTCATCATGTCTTGAACTTACTAGATTTGTTATGTTACAAATCTATTATAAGACTTGTATTTGAAGTATTAAACTGACAAACACTTAGATTCTGAACCTATCCGAATTCAGTTTTGAACTTACAAAACTTAAAGGGCCGAACTTATCAGTTTATAGTTGAACATATCAAATAATTAAACAGTTAAACATATCAAACTTGGATTTTCATTAACGAACATATCATTTACATGTTCATTTTGATCGTAATTATCATCTTATGCACACTTAGTGCTTACAAGATATAGATCAGCTAATTCTAACTTTAAAATCAGCAAAGTTTTCACATTTAATCTGATCTTCAGGATCTCCAGCTTCCATCCACATATCCGAACATTTTAGTTCCCAGATTACTGCTTCTTTAATAGCACTGTTAAGTGTTTCCTCACCTTCTGGAAACTCTTTCATTTCAGTTCTTCAAGATCTGATTTCTCTGTTCAGTTGATATTTGAATAATAAGTTCTGAACTGAGTCATCACATAGAATTCTCAAATACAAATTCAGCTCTATGTTTGCCAAATGAAGGTCTGCTGCCTTCAAAAATCACTTGTTACCTTCCACATCAAGATACAAGAATCCTTCCAAAGGTCTATCTATGTAAGTATTTTCTCTGAATTCAACTCCCTCTGGAACTTGTAAACTGATGTCTCTTTTAGCTTGCTGACTTGCAGCTTTGCTTCTGTTTAGGAAGGTATCTATCTAATCAGAAGGAATCTCACCCAATTAATCGATTTTTATGAAGAGTGTCTTAAGCACATCAACTATCTCTTGTCTAATCTGACTCTTTTTCATCTTTTTGATAGTTGTGGCTACAATCTTCAATTCTGAAAAAGCCAAATTGTACAGACGTCTCATATCTAAACCAATCTCATTTTTGTTGTCTAGTACAAAGTTGATTATCACCAATTCTCCCTTTGTGCTCAGTATAATAGATTCAATCTTGAGATCAAAGTGTGTTCTCTTATAGCAATGCCTTAGTCAATATCTGAGTAGGGAATTGGAGCAGCTCTTGGTCCATGATAGTCAGCTTCAGCTTTAGCTCTGACAGCCTCAGCTTTAGCTTGTTCTCTCTGCAGCTCAGCCTGTTTTTGTTGTTCTTTTAGTTCCTCCACTAACATACCCAGTTCCTTTGCCATCTCTTGTAACATTTGTTCAGCTAACATGTTACTCGCCTTCTATGCTGCATAAGCTTCATCACTCGAGTCAGAGTCATATTGAATAACTTCGGATTAACCTTGTTGCTCTAGCCCAGGTTTGGTAATGATGACTTTCCTCCTCTTAGCTGGAGACTTCATGCTTATTCTTTTCTTCCTTTTCCCAGTCTCTACAACCTTGCCTTTCCCTTTATTAGCTTATGAAGCTACAACAGACTCAGCTTCAATTTTCTTTATCAATTAAGCTTGAGGGATTCCTGCAGGCTCACCTTGAGAAGTTTCAACACGTGGAATTTGTTGTGGAGCTGATTGAACTGGTGGAGCTATAATTGTTTGGACTGCTGGAGCCTCTTGATCTTTTGCAACTATCCCTTGGTCTTGTAACTTTTGTAGAGGGGGTTGTTCTACAGTACGCATGAACTGATCATGAGCTTCTTCTTCGATATTTACTTCCTCTGTGTGCTCCCCCTCAACCTCATCATCCTTTTTCTTTGATTCTTCCTCCCCATTTTTGTCATCATCAATAGGGGAAGGTCTCAGATTAAGCACTACGCTCTCCAACTCTGCCACAGACTTGGATAGATCATTTAATTTGCCCAGCAGCTTGGCTTTATCTTTCGTTCTTTTCTTGTATAGAATGTCAAACTATTTTTTTAGATATGGCAATATGGTTTGGGCGTCAGTGGCTTCAGTGTCATCAAAAGAGGCGAATTTGGGCTCTTCTGTCCTTTTTTTGAGCTCAAAGCCCTCCTGGCCAGTGGAGGAATGAATGTCCACTGTAGGAGAGACCTTTGAGTATTCCCCCTAAGGTTGGTGCTGACCTCTGGAATCAAGGGGGCCGGATTGTGGACCATGTAATCCTTCCTGGTGTCTGGGAGGATCATTGGCAGGTCATGCAAGAGGGTGTGAGAAAAGAAGTGATGGAGAAGGACCAAAATCGTGTAATTTGGTGGTAGTGTGGGCTGGGCTGAGTGGTGAAGAGGGGGGTAGATGACCCTGGGGATTGGTCAGATGTTCAAACGTTCATGGGTCTGTGAAGGCACATAAATAGGCTCTCCCATGGCTCGAGTAGGTATGGGCAGATTAGACACCATTTCTGGTATATGTTTAATGGGTGAAGTGAGCCTTGAGGCTGGCACCTTAAGAGAAGAAGGTGTCTCCCCCTCAGCTCCTGCCGGTAGAGGTGTTAGTGTGACATCAGCTCCAGGGTCCGTTTGATGTATAGGACCACCTTTGGCAGTTTTTCGTGTATAGGTGTGGGATATTAGCTTGGTAGTAGTGGGCAGACCAAGGTTGGTTTCAGATTGGAGAATAGATGGAGATGTTTGCAATAGGGAAGAGGGGTTAGACTGAGTTGGGCTTGACTTAGTCTTATCTCCCTGTTTAGGTGGTGGAGAAGTAAAAGAGAGAGAAGGAGATAAGGGATGAGAAGTTATACCTGCTGCACCTAGTAGTGGAGACTCAGAGCTATGAAATAGACTTCTTTGCTCAGAGCTGGAATTGGTGGAGGAAATCCTTTATGCACGAGGTCTGAGCTGAGTCCTTGGTTGTTCAGCTTGAAAGGACTCAGCCTCATAAGCAACTGCTTCACCTTCTTCCTCCCCAGCTTCTTCATCCTCCTTAGCCTCACTTGACTCAGGAGTCGGAAGGTGTGCAAAGGCCCGCATTTGAGCACCCATTTCTGGATGCCCAAGGAAGATGTCATCCTTGAACATTCTTGAGCTGAGGGCATGGGTTGGAGTAGTTTCCTATCTTCTTGTATATAGGGCTCTAAGCCTGTCCTCGAACACCATCGATAGAAAGCGGATGATGGGCACATTTGCATCTCTCACCGTTTTGGTGACTTGTGATCTGAGCACCTCAAAGATCAGCTTCGCATAATCTAGTTGTCTTCCATAATACATATTGTACAACAACTGCATCTCAAAGTCATTGACATTATCAAGACCACCAACCTTGTACCCTAGTGAACGTACCACTGTAGATACCATGAAACCCCAACCGGTTTGGAAGACTGACTTATTGATTACTCCGGTTACTTGTGGATGACCCAAGAGTGGTAGCACACCCCTAGATGTTTCCCTAGAGACAGGTTCATCGTAATGTGGGACTACAGGTAATCGTAATACTTTACATAGGGCATTTGCATCAACCACCATCCCCTATTGTCCACTTAGGACAGTTCCCTGAATAACCCTGTGATCAACTTCATAGCGACAGGTATAACAAAATTCTGTCAACAATTAAGGAACTAGAACGTTAGGACCATCAAGAAAAGCATGTGATAGGGGTCCTTTGCGAATATAGGAGACCCACTCCTCATATCCGTGACCTTGTTTGGATTGTGGAATTTCGATGCACGCAAGTACATTGTTTTGTTTGTACACCAGAAGTACATTGTTCTTGAATGTACCTCCTCGGATCATCTGATCAGTCAGATTAAGAACGTATCCCTCCATTGGTATTGAACTAATCGTGTGAAATTTGCACTTAGCAGTTTTTGGGTTTCGTACTGAGCGATGTATGCTGCACAAAGCAAGATTAGGGTTTAGAGAATAGAGAGGGAGGTATAAGATTTGGAAGTAAAGACGAAATCCGGTGAAGAGTCTTTCTATTTATACCTTTTCATTGTGAGAGAAAAGTTACCGTTATTAAATTGTAATAAATATAGCCGTTACTGTAAAAATGATTTGTTACAACCACTCTATTTAATGTAAATTACCGAATTAATACTGTTACATTGATCTTATTTTACCAAGATTAATGAAATTACTTTTAAGAACATATCTTAAGAAAATATTTTATAAACGACTTACGTTTATTTAGAAAGAACATACCTTAAAAAATTTGAACTTACTATAATGTTGGACTTACCATAAATTTGGACTTACCATATATGAGGACTGACCTAGATATGTCGGACTGACCACACTTGTGAAACTGATTACTCAGCATAGACTGAGTACTCAGCTTAGACTGAGCACTCAGCTCTAAGTTAGTAAATCAGCTCAGAATTTGACACTTAGTCAAAATTTAGCACTTAACTGATATTGAACAGAGACAAAAGAATAATGATACATACCAATTCAAGGGTTGAGCATACCCAGCTTGCTAAGTAGAGTTGTGAATCTTGTGCCATCAATTGGTTTAGTGAAAATATCTACAAGCTGATATTTAGTTTCAATGAAGACTAATTCTACGTTGCCCTTTTCTACTATGTCTCTGATGAAGTGATGTCTTATCTCAATGTGTTTTGTTCTTGAGTGGAAAACTAGATTATGTGTAATGGCAATTGCACTTTGGTTGTCATAGTATATGGGAGTCTTTGAATAATGCAAATCAAAGTCCCTGAGCTGATGTTGCATCCACAGTATTTGAGCACAACAGCTCCCTACTGCAACATACTCAGCTTTAACAGTTGACATCCTCCAGTAGTACTCTTTCTGTCTAGACCCACAACCTGCAAAGTTTGAGTCTAAGTACCTTATCAACTCAAATTCTGATCCTTTGGGATACCACAAACCTAAATTAGGTGTTCCCTTCAGATATTTGAGTATTCTTTTGACAGCTTGCAAGTGTGATTCCTTTAGATGAGCCTGATATCTTGCATAGACACATGTAGCAAACATTATATCAGGTCTGCTTGCTGTCAAATAGAGTAATGAACCTATCATTCCTCTATAAGCAGTCTGACATACAGACTTCCCATCAATGTCCTTATTCAGTAAGACATTGTGTAACATTGGGGACTTTGTAGGATGGCTTGATTCTAGTCCATATTTTTTAATCAGATCAAAGACATACTTGCTCTGATTAATAAATATATTATCTTTCTTATTAATTTAAGTCCCAAAAAGTAAGTCATCTCACCCATCATGCTCATTCTGTATTGATTAGACATTATCTTAGAAAACCAATCACATAGACTTTGGTTAGATGAACCAAAGATAATGTCATCTACATAGATTTGAACCAGAATGAGATGTCCTCTGCTTTTTCTTATAAATAAAGTTTTATCAATGCTTCCTCTAATAAAATTGTTTGAAAGCAGGTAGGTGGATAGTGTATCATACCAGGCTCTTGGTGCTTGCTTGAGTCCATAAAGAGCCTTGTCCAACTTATAGACATAATCTGGATGTTTAGGATCAACAAAACAAAGAGGTTGTTTCACATAGACCTCCTCCTGTAGCTATCCATTTAGGAATGCACTTTTAACATCCATTTGATACACTTTAAAGTTCTTGAAGGCTGCATAGGCTAGGAACAATCTTATAGCTTCAATTCTTGCAACTGGAGCGAAGGTCTCATCATAATCAATAACTTCTTCTTGTCTATACCCCTGAGCCATTGGCCTTGCCTTATTTCTGATCACTACTCCATCCTTGTCCATTTTATTTCTATAGACCCACTTAGTGCCTATAACAGTTTTTCCTTTAGGGGTAGGGACAAGGGTCCAGACCTTGTTTCTTTGAAATTCAGTCAGCTCCTCTTACATAGCTTCAATCCAATCCTCATCCTTCAGTGCATCTTCAGTCTTCTTTGGTCCATCTGAGATAGAAAACTAGAATAGGAAACATAGTTTGCAGTGGCCTTTGATCTAGTTAACACACCATCTTCATTGTTACCAATAACATCATCAAGAGGAT
Source organism: Dittrichia graveolens (assembly GCA_038502395.1). Classification (NCBI taxonomy): domain Eukaryota; kingdom Viridiplantae; phylum Streptophyta; class Magnoliopsida; order Asterales; family Asteraceae; genus Dittrichia; species Dittrichia graveolens. The sequence continues at coordinate 71,040,793 of JARJIL010000006.1, forward strand.
GATTTTTTAACACTTTGAAGGTTGTAGTGGGAGACTGAGGTTCTGAGTCTGGATTTGAGTAGTGTCTTTTAGGTTGAATAGGACTGACTTCTTCAGTCTGAGTTGGGATTGAGATATCACTCAGATCCTCAATTTGATTTATACTTGAAGATTCACATAGATTCTCACGCTGATGATCAGATTCACAATCCTATATGTGTGATCATCTTCAATGTTGATGGCTTCTTTATATATCACTGTCTTGTCTGATTTGCCACCATCATCATCATCAGAATCATCCATAACATACATGGGATTTGATGTGAGATCTTCTATGCTCTTTTCAAGCTCACTCAGACTAACCGAGTCAGCTTGAGCTTTGTCAGTTTCATCAATACTTGTCTCATCAAATGTGACATGTACTGACTCTTCAATCACCTTTCTTTTAAGATTATAAATTCTGTAGGATTTGGAAATTGAAGAGTATCCAACAAATATACCTTGATCAACTTTAGATTCCAACTTATGGAGCTGATCTCTTTGGTTTAGCACATAGCATGTTGAACCAAAGATATGGAAATAACCAATGTTAGGTTTTTTTTCCATGATACATCTCATAAAGTGTTTTACCATGTCTTTTAACTATTATAGATCTGTTCTGTGTATAAAAGGCTGTACTTACAGCTTCTGCCCATAAGCTTAGCTTGAGCTTTGCTTCACATAATATGGTTCTGGCAGCTTCAATTAAAGTTCTATTTCTCCTTTCAGCAACTCCATTTTGTTGTGGAGTTCTTACAAATGAGAAAATTTGGATAATTCCCTTTTCTTCACAAAAGCCTTTCAGGGTTGAGTTTCTAAACTTAGTCCCATGATCACTCCTGAGCTGCTTGATGTACTTACCTTTCTGCAACTCTTCTTGTTTTATGAAACTGATTAACTCATTTGCTGCTTCTCTTTTGGCTTTTAAGAAGATCACCCAAGTAAATCTTGTGAACTCATCAACAAGAACTAAGGTATACTTTTTGCCACTTAGGATTGGGGTGCTTATAGGTCCAAATAGGTCCATATGCAACATATGCAATGGTTTTGTAATTGAAAAACTCTGTTTGGACTTGAAGGATCCTTTATGATGTTTTCCATCTCACAAGCTCAGCAAAGTTTGTCTTTGGAAAATTTGATCTTTGGCAGACCATAGACTAACTCTTTGCTAGACAATTTATTGATATATTTGAAATTCATGTGTGACAATCTCTTATGCCACAACCAACTCAGCTTGGGAGTTGAGTCAGAGTACAAGTAGGTTTCTGTTGAAGGGTCTACTGAGCTGAGATCTAACAGATAGATATCTCTTTCTCTTTTTGCCATTAATATTGGTTTTCCCTTTTATCATAAATGGTCCCTGCATGTTTTATGAAGGTGACTTCATAATCCTCATCACACAATTGACTGATACTTATCAGATTGTGTTTAAGGCCTTCAACATATGCGACCTTTTGAATGTGACTGTTCCAATTATTATCTTTCCGTAGCCTTTAGTCCTTCCTTGAGAATTGTCCCCAAATGTTACCTTGGGTCCTTCAATGTTTTGGAATTCACTTAGAATCCCTTTGCTTCCTGTCATGTGCCTTGAGCATCCACTATCTAAGTACCACTTGTAAGAGCCCTGCACATGATTAACTAAACATATTAGTTTCTTTTAGGAACCAACTTTTTGGTGGGTTCTGAGGATGAGCACTTAGCTGATCCTTTAGAGGCTAACTGATCAGCTTGAGCATGTTTTGAGTCTTTCTTAGACTGATTATCATCTATTTTCTCAGGCCTCAGATTGAAACTTACACAATCCTTGGCTTCATGACCACTATCACCACACTTATAGCATTTTCTTCTGAAAATAGGTGTTTGGGTGATTTATTTGAGTTTTCCAACATTAAATTTGGATTCAGTTTTAGGGTCATAAGATGTGGATAACTTTTCAATCTTCTTAGACAGTTTTTCTATTTGATTTTCTCTGACTTTGGACTTACTTTTATCAGATTTATGGTTATCCTTATTTGGTGAAGTCTGACTTATAGACATCTTCCTGTTGTTAGAAGTCCTCTCAGAACTGACTTAAGAGTTATGTCTATTTTAGTTAGTATGAGTTATCCTATCAAAGACAGTTGTCCTAACAGGATTGTAATCCAATCTTTTGAAAACTGACTTACAGTTCCTTTTGGATTTAGAGCACTCAGCTTGATGGCTTGCATTAATAACAAGGGGGCTTTGGGTTGGTCTCACAAACTTATTGGTTTTGACCTGCTTACCATCCTTATTTCTTAAAAATGTTTTTGGTAGAATATAATCTCTCTCTAGTACTGCTTTTACCTGATTTGGTATCTGCTGGTTGATACATCTCTCTTAGCTCTACACTCAGCAGTTATGTGTCCAATCTTTTGACAGTTGTATCACTTAGCCTTTTTAGGATCAAAAGCAGACCTACCACTTTTGCTCGTGTCAAATTTACCCCTTCCTCTTCTGAACTTTCTAAAATTTCTTGCAAGCATAGACATTTATTCAGTAAGAGCATCCATCTCTTCATCATTTGAGTTTGAATTAAGACTTACTTCCTCAGACTCAGACTTAGAGTCAGTCTTAGCTTGAGACTTTCTAGATCCTTTCTTCTTCTTTTCTGCAACCAATGCAGATCTAGCACTATTGACAGATTCTTTCAATTGTTGCTGGGCCACTTTCTTCTGTTCCATGATCTGTTGATGATTTAGAAGAAAACCATAGATAGATCTGAGATCATATTTATCTAAGGTTCCTCCAGCATGAAGAGCAATGGTAATCTCATTGAATTGTTCTGGTAACACATCCAAGAACTTGAGCACCAACTCAGTTTCATCTTTCTTGACACCTACCAGTTGGTATATGCCCGCTGACACGAACGAGTTAATGGTACTACCGATGAGGTATAGGCTTATTGGGTCACACACCAAGTATTAATTCCGGCAACACTATCAAGCAAAAGAGAGGGAAAAGCCAAAAAGGGTTTTGGAAGGATGGTACACGGGCCGTGTCTAGTCCAATAGACACGGGGCGTTTTGACCAAATTCAAGGTCGTGTAGTTTGGGCCGACACGGGCCGTGTAGCTGAACACGGGCCGTGTCTAGCCTATTAGACACGAGCCATCTTAGCCCATTTGGGGCCATGTACTTTGGGCCTACACGGCCGTGTTGATGAACACGGGCCGTGTACATTCGCTGTAACAACATAATTAACAGCCTTAAACACTATGTTTAATGGTTTTTATGTCATTAACTTTGGTAGACAAAGAGGCTACGTGTTCCTCTGCTCAAGAACAGACTTTTGGTTGTTCTTGGAGTTAGTTCATGCACAAGAATATTCTCTCTTTGTTCATCTTCATGTTGGTGTTCATTTTGGTGCACAAGAGAGCAAGAAACACACTAGATTGTTGCTTTGGTGTTTACATCAACTAACTAGCATTTGGGAAGCAAAGGAGCTTGGGGTGGACTATATTAGAGGAGTCCTTGTTTGGATTCTTGAAGCTTGACAAGGAGAAGATCATTGTGCTTGCATTGCGGTACAATTCTATCTATCTTGTTTATATATTTAGTTGCAAGTTCATTGTTAGATTTTGGTCCATGGAGTATTCTTTGTCTTGGCTTTGATTTTTGTTATATATATTGCTTCCGTTGCTACTTGATTATGTCAAACGAATACCTTTAGTGGTATCGGAGCCATATCTAACATGGATTTGTACTATTGAGTCTAGAAAAACCATAAAAGTATTTTATTTGATTAGAAAATTGTTTTCTTAAAATTGTTTTTCATGAGGACTCGTGTTGGGCTAAAATTGGTATATTTGTAGTCTACATAATATGTTAGTTTTTATATTTCTATATTTGTTGTAACTTGGCATGAAGGGTACACAAATATATACTTATAAATGTATATATGAATATGTGTCTCAAAAATGGTTTGGTACACTAATGCATATGTACAAGGATTGTCATTTTGGTGCCTTTGATGTTTTGACAATCTTAACTAAAATATAGATATATGTTTGTATCGGTAACATGATGTGTTGTGGTGGTTGATTGATTTGGTTTTTTGTGGCCTGCGTGCTGTATTGTTGTAATAATATTTATTTATTTATTTGCTTGGTGCGGCTTGCACGCCGCTTCGTTAATTCCATGTATTTGTATAAATAGTATAAGAATACGAACTGCTTGTCGTTTAAATATATTCTATGTATTTGTAAATAGTATAGAATTAGAACCGGAGAAGTCAACGGGAGTCATGGTGATGACGTCTTGGCGAGAAGGAATCAACACGCTATTGGAGGTGTTGGATTCAATGGGAGCTCACCCAACAAGACATTACCTTGTCCTTAGGTTTTGACCTTGTTTTCCCCGTTGTGGCTTACGGGGAAAACGCATAGGATTTTTGGGCGTGTTACCGAATTATATATATGTTTGCGTGGTTGTTGTAACATCCGCAAACCCGGGCTAGTTGATTACCGGGTTAGCGGTGAGTTTGTATTTGTGTTATTTGAATTTAATTGGCTAAGAGGATATTTAGAATTAATTGAATTAATTCATGAAGTAAATTAAAATATATATTTTAATGTGTACCGAAAGTTGAAATGAAAAAGGAAATAAATATATATATATATATGTATACTGGAAATAAAAAGAAAAGGAAATGAATATATGTGTATATATGTATGTATGCTAGTATGCATGTATGTGTTTAATTGTGGATAAGAGAGTGTACACCTCATGCTTGGAGAGTTGGGCTTTGGGTGTACGTGTACGTTAATATGCAATTTTAAGAAGTCACCAACTCACAAATTTGAAAGTGAAAGGTGTGTGTGTGTTTCTCTGGACAAGAAGAACAAGAAAAAGAAGAAACTTGAATTGTGAAGTTGGAGGATTTGTGCTTGATAAATTAAAGTGAAGGTTAGATTATGTTTATATCATGCTATTGTGTAACTAGATATGTATTTTGTTGTGTTTAATGGGTTTAAGCATGAAAACCATTAATGTTCATATGAAGCTTTTAGAAGCTTAACTTGGCATGTGGGTTTTATATATATTGATGATTTAGATGGATTGGATTTGATTATGATGATTAGAAACATGAAGTATAATGTTTAAACAAGTTTTTATGATGAATTATGTAAGTTTGAAATTCTGGTTATGGCTACTTGGGCTTTTGAGTCGGCAAACAAGGAAGAAGAAAGTGGTTGAAAACTGTGCCAGACGGGCTCGCGGCGCGACGTGTGACTTCGAGTTCGAAGGAGTTGTTCGAAGGTAGTGGACTTTGCATTCAAATAGGACCGTTCGAAGCCTTGTCGGGAAGCGACGCGGCACATTTGAAGTTCGAATTCGAAAACGCGCTCGAAGTGACTTTGCATTCGAAGAAGTTCTGTTCAAAGGCTTGTCGCGGCGTGACACTCGGTTGGTCGCGGCGCGACCTCGAATTTTCAGGATAAAGTGTTTTGTTTATTGATTGTTTTGATGTGCGATTGCTCGGGGTTATTTGTTAATTATTTATATGATATTTATGAACATTTGAGATAGAAATATATATGAATATATATTTATGAATTAAGATTGATTCCGGTTTGTTGTGTTCTTAGGAACTACGAAGACTCAGTGATATTAGACAACTGAGCAAACGGAATCGAGGACTGAGGTGAGTGGAAGTCTACTCACGAGTGGTGATGGTGGTAACATTTTTGATGGCACGATATGAGTTACTCGTTTGCTATTATAGACTGTTTAGTCTGAGTTGCCTGGATAGATTGTTTGGTCTGAATTGCCATGATATGCCATGATAGACTGTCTAGTCTGATAAGTGTTGATGACTGTGTTGATTGTTATTCGTTGGTAGTTGATTGTTGCTTGTCAATTGAGATGTTTCGGATTGTTGCGTGGCCAGTGTACATGGTTAATGATATGTGCATGTGGCGAGACCTGTACGTATGGTTAACGATATGCGTACATGGTTAGGGGTCAGCTATCGTATGTGTTGGGCTGGGTTATCTGCTATTGGTTGCACAGTTCTTGATCTTCTATGCGTTTGTTGCATGAGAAGGGGTTTAACTGTACCAAGTAGCAAATAGCTATTGGTAACCCTTTGCTTTGGCCCGCATCGGTTGCAGGTTTTGCAGAACCGCCGTTCCTCTAGAGGTTGGATTGGTTTGTGATGAGAATTTGATCTGTTTGAGATCTGTATGTTTGATCGGATGGTGATTGTTTGTGCTTGTTGATTGTGGATGCTTGTTTGTAGCTTCCATTCACTTAGCTTTGTGCTAATTCCCCTCGGTTGATTGCTTTTTGCAGGTTTGGCTGTTTAGCCTTGTTGGAGGGGAAGGGAAATTTGACCAATGCTCTGATATTATGTTTTGAGAAGAGACGAGCCGTGTTTTATAAATATTTTGTAACACAATGTGATGTAATGATTATGAATAGTACCTTGTACTCTGTGAGTATTTGTTTTAATGAAATCTGAAAACGCTTCCGCAGTGGGTTTAAAAAAAATGGCTTGAGATTTTACGGTATTACAGTTGTATTTTATTTTTTGAGCATGACTTAGGACTCGCATGCTAGACAATTTTTCTTTAAAAATTAAATAAAATACAACGTTTGTTAAAATGGTTAATAATCTCGCGCGAATAGAATTGACAAAGAATATATAAAGATGGTATTATATTTAAAAGTGCTTAAAATCGTTTTGACACTTACTTTGTTAATTCACAAAAAGGTTTTTATAAACTTGAAACAAAATCCCGTTTTTCAAAATGTAAATCACGCACCATCCGTAAGATGACACCACCCGAATCTAACGAAGCAAGGATGATTGTCGAGCTAAGCACGAGTCGTTCCTTGTGTAGTTGTGTGGAAGGTGAGTGAGGTAACTCGCATGATTAGCTGTCGAGCTAAGCACGAGCCAATTAATGGTTGAGAGTGCCACTCGTGTGTCTTGTCGGACGATTTACAATTTTAGTATATAATTCTTGCTTAGTTATCGAGCTCAGCACGAGCTAAACGAAAATTATATATTAAGATTGGTGTAAGGAAGGGATCAAGCATACCAACCGACATAATGGATGTCAATGGATCCCGCAAGTGTCTAAGAGTTGTAATAGAGATTACAATTGGTAAAATGGTTGCCGGCCTAAATAGCTTCGCCACGTGATCCGCGGTAAACCCGTCACGTTGTAAGGTGAAATAAGGTTCTTAGCCCTTGTTACAAATAATTGTTTTGTTTAAAACTATGGGTATTTATTTTAACAAGGATTTCCAAACTAACTAAAACTACTTAGCTATTTTAGATGGCGTCTTCAAGCAACACCAACACCACCAACCATTTTTCACTAAGAGTTTTTCTTGAAAAGGAGAAACTCAACGGTAACAACTTCTTGGATTGGTTTAGGCAACTCAAACTTGTCTTACGCCAAGAAGGGAAGATCGTTACCATAGAGGAGGCCCTACCCTAGGCTCCTGCTGCCAATGCTACTCGGGCTATTCGAGACGCTTATGAGAAGCGTGTCAAGGATACCGAGGATATTACTTGCCTCATCTTGAGTACTATGATCCCCGAGCATCAAAAGCAAATGGATCATTTAAGTGCTTTTGACTTGATCGCTCAGCTTAAGGAAATGTTCCAGTAGCAAGCGACACAAGAGAGGTTTGAGTGTCTTAAGACGGTTCTTGGTAGCAAGATGTCCGATGGCGGGAATGTGAGTGCTCACATGTTGCGCATGAAAGCAAACGTGGAGCGCATGGAACGGCTTGGATTTACCATAGGGAGGAAGCTAGCCGTGGATTTGATCCTATGGTCCTTGCCCACCGCGTATGATCAATTCGTCATGAGCTATCATATGCATAGTATGGATAAATCCATCATGGAGCTACATGGTATGCTCAAGACAACGGAGTCTAGCATGACCAAAAACAAGCCCGCCGTTCCAAATCCAGTTCTTGCTATAAGGGAAGGGCGAATCCAAAAGAAGAAAAAGTCCGATTATACCCTTAAGGGTAAGGGGAAGGGGAAGGTTGGGGCTTTCAAGCCTAGCCCTGCTTCGGAGGGTAGAGGCAAGGGGAAGATGGTTCCCCAAGCCAAAATTCCGAATGAAGCGGAATGCTTCTTCTGTGGGAAAAAGGGCCATTGGCGCCGTAATTGCCCGGGGTACCCAGAAGGTCTTAAGAAGCTCAAGGGGTTAAGCATCGGAGGAACTTCTGATTCAAGTACATACATGATTGAACTCCATCATACTTCTACATCTAGTAGTTGGGTATTAGATACCGGCTGTAGCACTCACGTTTGTAATATTGTGAAGGTGCTAAAGACAAGTAGAAGGATGGGGAATGGAGAGCTTGACTTGATAATGGGAAACAAGGAGATTGTCCCTATCAAGGCTCGAGGAGAAGTCGAATTATCATTTAATTCTGGTTTTCTATTTTATTGTTGAACGTATGCTACTCGCCGTTTGTGGCGAGGAATATTATTTCGTTTCATGCTCTACACGACAATGGTTTTGATTTTACATTTGAAAATGGAATTATCGTATGTTTTAAAATTAATATTTGTTATTTTAATGTTTATCCTTGTCGTGGTATTTATAAAATAGATGCATACGTTAGTAATAATCGTTCAATCATGAATATTGATTCAACGTCTAAAGATGGTTTAGACAAATTGTCTCTGTGGCATGGTCGACTTGGCCATATAAACAAGACTCGTATCGGCAAGCTCCAAGCGGATGGGATCTTGGAATCTTTTGACCATTAGTCAAATGAAGTATGCGAATCTTGTTTATTAGGCAAGATGACTAAATCACCCTTTTCCGGCGTGAATGGGAGGGGAAAAGACTTATTGGACATCATACATTCCGATGTGTGTAGACCGTTTAAGCACATCAGAAGAGACAATTCTAGATACTTCGTTACCTTTATAGATGATTATAGTAGGTATGGGTATGTCTACTTGATTAGACAAAAGTCCGAGACCTTTGGGGTTTTTAAGACTTTCCAAAACGAAGTAGAGAATCAATTGGGCAAAAAGATTAAGATACTTAGATCCGATAGGGGTGGTGAGTATCTTATTCAAGAGTTCCGTGATCATCTCAAGGTTTGTGGAATTATCTCCCAACTTACACCTCCTAGGACACCACAATTAAATGGTGTCGCCGAGAGGAGGAACCAAACATTATTAGATATGATTCGGTCTATGATGAGTCACACCCAAGTGCCTATAAGCCTTTGGGGTTATGCTCTTGAAATGGCAACAAGAATCCTTAATCTCGTTCCAACGAAGAAGGTCGAGAAAACACCTTTCGAGATTCTTGTCAGCTAGTGAAGCTGACTCCCCTTTCTTAGCTCTACACTCAGCAGTTGTGTGTCCTATCTTTTGACAGTTGTATCACTTAGCCTTTTTAGGATCAAAAGCAGACCTACCACTTTTGCTCGTGTCAAATTTACCCCTTCCTCTTCTTAACTTTCTAAAATTTCTCGCAAGCATAGACATTTGTTCAGTAAGAGCATCCTTCTCTTCATCATTTGAGTCTGAATTAAGACTTACTTCCTCAGACTCAGACTTAGAGTCCGTCTTAGCTTGAGACTTTCTAGATCCTTTCTTCTTCTTTTCTACAACCAATGCAGATCTAGCACTATTGACAGATTCTTTCAATTGTTGTTGGGCCACTTTCTTCTGTTCCATGATGTGTTGATGATTTAGAAGAAAACCATAGATAGATCTGAGATCATATTTATCTAAGGTTCCTCCAGCATGAAGAGCAATGGTAATCACATTGAATTGTTCTGGTAACACATCCAAGAACTTGAGCACTAACTCAGATTCATCTTTCTTGACACCTACCTGTTGGTATATGCCCGCTGACACGAATGAGTTAATGGTACTACCGATGTGGTATAGGCCTATTGGGTCACACACCAAGTATTGATTCCGGCAACACTATCAAGCAAAAGAGAGGGAAAAGCCAAAATGGGTTTTGGAATGATGGTACACGGGCCGTGTCTAGTCCAACAGACACGGGGCGTTTTGACCAAATTCAAGGTCGTGTAGTTTGGGCCGACACGGGCCGTGTAGCTGAACACGGGCCGTGTCTAGCCTATTAGACACGAGCCATCTTAGCCCATTTGGGGCCATGTACTTTGGGCCTACACGGCCGTGTTGATGAACACGGGCCGTGCACATTCGCTGTAACAACATAATTAACCGCCTTAAACACTATGTTTAATGGTTTTTATGTCATTAACTTTGGTAGACAAAGAGGCTACGTTTTCCTCTGCTCAAGAACAGACTTTTGGTTGTTCTTGGAGTTACTTCATGCACAAGAATATTCTCTCTTTGTTCATCTTCTTCTTGGTGTTCATTTTGGTGCACAAGAGAGCAAGAAACACACTAGATTGTTGCTTTGGTGTTTACATCAACTAACTAACATTTGGGAAGCAAAGGAGCTTGGGGTGGACTACATTAGAGGAGTCCTTGTTTGGATTCTTGAAGCTTGACAAGGAGAAGATCATTGTGCTTGCATTGTGGTACAATTCTATCTATCTTGTTTGTATATATAGTTGCAAGTTCATTGTTAGATTTTGGTCCATGGAGTATTCTTTGTCTTGGCTTTGATTTTTGTTATATATATTGCTTCCGTTGCTACTTGATTATGTCAAACGAATACCTTCAGTGGTATCAGGGCCATATCTAACATGGATTTGCACTATTGAGTCTAGAAAAACCATAAAAGTATTTTATTTGATTAGAAAATTGTTTTCTTAAAATGGTTTTTCATGAGGACTCGTGTTGGGCTAAAATTGGTATATTTGTAGTCTACATAATATGTTAGTTTTTATATTTATATATTTGTTGTAACTTGGCATGAAGTGTACACAAATATATACTTATAAATGTATATATGAATATGTGTCTCAAAAATGGTTTGGTACACTAATGCATATGTACAAGTATTGTCATTTTGGTGCCTTTGATGTTTTGACAATCTTAACTAAAATATAGATATATGTTTGTATCATGGTTTTGTGTGGCACACCATCTTTTCTATTTTGTTGCGTTTGGTTAGATTCGGTAACATGATATGCCCTTAGACCTATGTGTTGTGGTGGTTGATTGATTTGGTTTTTTGTGGCCTTCGTGCTGTATTGTTGTAATAATATTTCTTTATTTATTTGTTTGGTGCAGCTTGCACGCCGCTTCGTTAATTCCATGTATTTGTATAAATAGTATAAGAATACGACCGGCGTGTCGTTTAAATATATTCTATGTATTTGTAAATAGTATAGAATTAGAACCGGAGAAGTCAACGGGAGTCATGGTGATGACGTCTTGGCGAGAAGGAATCAACACGCTATTGGAGGTGTTGGATTCAGTGGGAGCTCACCCAACAAGACATTACCTTGTCCTTAGGTTTTGGCCTTGTTTTCCCCGTTGTGGCTTACGGGGAAAACGCATAGGATTTTTGGGCGTGTTACCGAATTATATATATGTTTGCATGGTTGTTGTAACATCCGCAAACCCGGGCTAGTTGATTAGCGGGTTAGCGGTGAGTTTGTATTTGTGTTATTTGAATTTAATTGACTAAGAGGATATTTAGAATTAATTGAATTAATTCATGAAGTAAATTAAAATATATATTTTAATGTGTACTGAAAGTTGAAATGAAAAAGGAAATAAATATATATATATATATGTATATATATATGTATACTGGAAATAAAAAGAAAAGGAAATGAATATATGTGTATATATGTATGTATGCTAGTATGCATGTATGTGTTTAATTGTGGATAAGAGAGTGTACACCTCATGCTTGGAGAGTTGGGCTTTGGGTGTACGTGTATGTTAATATGCAATTTTAAGAAGTCACCAACTCACAAATTTGAAAGTGAAAAGTGTGTGTGTGTTTCTCTCGACAAGAAGAACAAGAAAAAGAAGAAACTTGAATTGTGAAGTTGGAGGATTTGTGCTTGATAAATTAAAGTGAAGGTTAGATTATGTTTATATCATGCTATTGTTTAACTAGATATGTATTTTGTTGTGTTTAATGGGTTTAAGCATGAAACAGCATTAATGTTCATATGAAGCTTTTAGAAGCTTAACTTGGTACGTGGGTTTTATATATATTGATGATTTAGATAGATTGGATTTGATTATGATGATTAGAAACATGAAGTATAATGTTTAAACAAGTTTTTATGATGAATTATGTAAGTTTGAAATTCTTGTTATGGCTACTTGGGGTTTTAAGTCGGCAAACAAGGAAGAAGAAAGTGGTTGAAAACTGTGCCAGACGGGCTCACGGCGCAACACCCTTAGTGTCACACCCCGCTAAAGCGGAAACACGAGGTGTCACAGCACAAGATATCATCGCACAAGGTAAATAGATAATAACCATTAGATTAAATTAACAAAATATGTAGTTCGGATGAAACATAAATAAAGGTTACATATCCGAATAATATTTAAAGACATTGTCTTGTACGATGCGTAAATAAAATAGATAATGTTTATATAAAATGTGACGATGAAGATGAAGATGCCACACATCATGTTTGCAAGCATAAGGTACCTAACGGCGGTCACCTGAAAGCACGGGTAAAAGAAAAGGGTCAACTACTAGAGTTGGTGAGTTCATAGGTTTTAATGTATGCACAAAACATCTTTTATATGAGAAAAGTTTAAATGATTGATGGAAGTTTTTGGATAAAAATCCAAGTATGAGATAATGATAGAAGATGTATTATATTGCCCAATACGTTGCACATGGTAGTAATAGACTATGATGATTGTTGCTTGAGCCATTATCCAACCTAGCCGACAACCAATTGCCCATGATAAACCTAACGCCTATATTAAATGACGTTAGTAGTGGTAAAGTACATCTATAGTTCGTCAACCATAAATGGGAGACGTCGGAATCTCCAAATAGCGCTACTTACTAATACCATCGGCTCACTAGCGGAGTTAAGGAATAATGTCCAACGAAAGGGCCTTACAATGATCACCCAAGCACATCAAAGAATAATACCATAAGTGCTCAAAATAATATTTGAAATAAATAAGAAGATAGGCAATAAACTTTTCATGAAACGTATACACATGCTTTCACCCCAAAATAATATGAAATACGGTAAAAAGGGGCTATGATACTCACTCGGTATGCAAAGGTGTTTTCTTGTGAGGATTTCTTGTTCCTACCGAAGCTCCTTTCCTAATATAAAAGGTATGTAGCTCTATTAGACTTATTTTATTTATTATTTTGTATTATTTATTTGTGGTTAACTTATTTATTTAAATAGTTAATGGTTGTCTCTATTTTTCTATGAATCATAAGTGTTTACTGAAATTTTCAGTTCTTTGAGTTGAACTTTAAAAATTAAAAACTATAATTTAGGAGTCATATTAAGGCTTGATATTTTAATATAATCTTACTACATGTTTCTAGAATGTCCAGTAAAAATATAGGAATTTATAATCCATGTTTAGTATTTTTAATAATTAAAAGTGTATAGGATGTCCACTGATCAGTGTCTGGATGACATGTTGTTACTAAAACATCTGTTTAGGGCTCATACGACCTCCTTTTTACATGATTCAAACTGGGAAATAACCACGACTCACAGATTAAACTTTTAAAAAAAAACTAGACGTAATTTTACCCAAGAATGAGTTAGTTACACGCGTTTAAAGTGTACCCTTCTAAATCTGCCAGACTTCCAGATTCAACATATGGGTCTTTTTAAATATGTTTGAAGGATCAAACGTTCATGAAAATTAGTGAATCCAGGTTTAAATGAAAGGTAACACTTTAAACTAAGATTAGCAAAAAGAATCAACTGATTTTGATACCTAGAACTCCAGATATAACAAAAACAAGTGAGGAGTTCTAACATCAGATTCTGCCAGATTTGTGATTCTTTTTGCTTATGGTTCATAACTTTAATAATAACATGTTTATATTCATGAATAATCATATTGTATGAGTATAAGCTTTGATAATCCATGTGTTCTTACAACAATGGTAGGATGATACACATTTTATGTGTTCCTTACAACATTTGTTAAGATGAAACACATGCATGATCAAAGTCTTATTTTTTTTTTTTGATTTTTAGTTGATTAAGTTCCATACAACAACGGTAGGATGATGCACATTTCATGTGCTCCTTACAACATTGGTAGGATGTTTATATTTACATGATTATATATATATAAATAAAGGAAATAAGATGAACAACAAAGAAAATAAATAAAAGAGAGAAGAAGGAAGAAGAGAAGAAAGGTAGAAGAGTAGAGATGGGTGTTTTATGATCATCTTACCACTCTTTTTCTTGATTTTGTCTTTGATCTTCAAGAGATGATCAAGACTTGGATGTATTTGGGAGATTTTGTTGGTGAAAGAAGAAGAGAGAAAAGAGAAGAGATGGAGTGTGGTGGTAAAGGAAATGATAAAGAGTAGTAGGGGACTTATATAGAGCATGGGGGAGATCAAGTGGTGTTCTTGGGAAGAGAAGGAGGCAAGAGAAATTTGAGGGGGGGGGGGGGTAGAGGTGGCCGGCCTCATGGGGGGGGGGTTTCTTTTTTTTTTTTTTTTTTTGAATAATTATGTGTAATTGGTTTAAATGAATTTTGTATAATTGTTGATTTTGTTTAAATCTTTTAATTACAAAGTTTTTATTACTTTTATGAGTTTATTTTTATATGTTTTATATTTTAACTTATTTACATTTATCATAATTTATTTAATTATTTTAATTGATATTATTTTTATTATTGTACCTCATTTGTAATTCTTGACTCGTAATAATTCGATTTTTCGAGCTCCGGAAGGTTCTAACCATATAGGCGGGATTTCTATGAAATCTAATATTATTATGGATGTATTTAAGTCATAATTACTATTTTTAGTCATACTAGGCTTATAATTGGAATTTCTAATGGCTAACCTGGGAAATTTGTTGCCGAATGTCACAGTCTCCCCTGATTAAAAGAATTTCGTCCCGAAATTAATCGTTGACGTCTTGGACTTCCTTTTTGGCGAAGAGGTGTGGGTATTTGAGTTTCATATAATCCTCTCGCTCCCAAGTGTATTCAGGCCCGTGCCTTGAGTTCCAACGAACTTTTAAGATGGGGATCCTGCTTCTCCTTAGTCTTTTGACCTCCCGGTCAAGGATTTCGATTGGTTCTTCTACAAAGTGCAACCGGTCATCAACTTGCACATCTTTTAAGGGTAAGATTAAGGTTTCCTCCGTTTGGCATTTCTTTAAATTCGACACATGGAACGTGTCATGGATGGCGCTCAGTTCTTGTGGCAGTTTTAGCTTGTAGGCTACCGGTCCGATCCTTTCGATTATCTCGAACGGCCCAACATACCTGGGACTTAACTTGTTCTTTTTACCAAAACGCACTATCCCTTTCCAAGGTGATATCTTTAGTAGAATTTTATCGCCAACTTGAAACTCTAGGGGTTTCCTGCGATTGTCGGCGTAGCTCTTTTGTCGGTCCCTAGCGGTTTTGAGCCTTTCCCTGATAATCTTTATCTTATCAGTGGTTTCCTGTACGACGTCTGGTCTGGACAATTGTCGGTCTCCGATTTCCAACCAGCTGAGCGGGGATCTACATTTGCGTCCGAACAATGCTTCATAAGGTGCACACTGGATACTGGTGTGATAACTATTATTGTATGAAAATTCAACCAGTGGCAAATGCGAGTCCCAGCTCCCACCAAAATCTAACACACAAGCACGTAACATATCTTCCAGCATTTGAATAGTCCTTTCCGATTGTCCGTCTGTTTGGGGGTGGTAAGAGGTGCTTAAATTGACTCGCGTTCCCAATGCTTTCTGAAGTGATTGCCAAAATCGGGAAGTGAAGCGACTATCCCTATCCGAGATGATAGAGATGGGCACTCCATGACGCATGACGATCTCATTGATGTAGATTCGTGCCAGCTTTTCCATCTTGTAATCTTCACGAATGGGTAGGAAATGTGCTGACTTTGTAAGCCGGTCTACTACTACCCAGATGGAATCGTACCCTTTTGCGGATCGGGGTAACTTAGTCACAAAATCCATAGTTATCTGTTCCCATTTCCATTCCGGGATTTCGGGTTGCTGCAGTAATCCAGAGGGTTTCTGGTGTTCTGCCTTAATCCTTGCACAAGTCAAACATTTCCCCACGTATAGGGCGACATCCTTCTTCATTCCGGGCCACCAATAGTATTCCTTCAAATCCTTGTACATTTTATCGGCTCCGGGATGAATAGAATACTTAGACTTATGTGCCTCATCCAATATCGTTAACCTTATGTTATCTACCTTGGGTATCCAAACCTTCTTTTCGAAGTAACGTACTCCATCAGTTCCAATCTCAAACTTGTGCTCCAAATGACGAGGGGTTTCCTCTTTTAGATTTTCTGCTTTTAATGCTTGCTCCTGAGCTTCAAGGATCCTTCCTTTCAGACTTGTTTGCACTACAGCTCCTAATGCTCGTACTCTCGTTGGTTTTACTCTTTCCTTCCTACTCAACGCGTCGGCTACCACATTGGCCTTGCCTGGGTGATATTTGATTTCGCAATCATAATCATTGAGTAGTTCTACCCATCGCCTTTGTCTCATATTGAGCATCTTTTGATCAAAAATATGCTGGAGACTCTTATGGTCAGTGTAGACGGTACACTTGGTGCCATATAAGTAGTGTCTCCATATTTTGAGTGCAAACACTACCGCTCCTAGCTCCAAATCATGAGTAGTGTAGTTTTTCTCATGAACCTTCAATTGTCTCGAAGCGTAGGCGATAACTTTGTCTTTTTGCATTAAAACACATCCCAACCCTTGGTGTGATGCGTCACAATAGACCACAAAGTTTTCTGATCCAGTTGGCAATGCCAAGATAGGTGCGTTGCATAGCTTCTGCTTTAAGGTTTGAAAGGCTTCTTCTTGTTTAT
Organism: Dittrichia graveolens; assembly: GCA_038502395.1. Taxonomy (NCBI): domain Eukaryota; kingdom Viridiplantae; phylum Streptophyta; class Magnoliopsida; order Asterales; family Asteraceae; genus Dittrichia; species Dittrichia graveolens. Next base: position 71,057,768 of record JARJIL010000006.1, read on the forward strand.
CTCCCCAAATGAATTTCTTATCCTTCTGAGTCAGAGTCGTTGATGGTTGAGCCACGCGTGAAAAGTTTTCGATGAATCGCCTATAATATCCTGCCAGACCCAGAAATTGTCGAATCTCAGTTGGCGTCTTTGGTGCTTCCCACTTTTTGATTGCTTCGATCTTTGCTGGATCGACATGAATTCCATTTGAATTAACTACATGACCAAGGAAGTGTACTTCTCGGATCCAAAATTCACACTTAGAGAATTTGGCATACAACTTCTGGTCCTTGAGTAGTGTTAAGATTAATTTCAAATGATGCTCATGATCTTCCTTGCTTCGCGAATAGATGAGGATGTCGTCTATGAACACTATAGCAAACTTATCTAGATATGGTCTACAGACCCTATTCATTAAGTCCATAAATACTGCTGGAGCGTTAGTCAACCCAAAAGGCATAACTAAGAACTCATAATGTCCATAGCGGGTTCTAAAGGCGGTCTTGGGGACGTCTTCTTCGCGAACTCTCAATTGGTGATATCCCGAGCGAAGATCGATTTTCGAAAAATATTTGGCGCCTTCAAGTTGGTCGAACAGATCATCGATTCGAGGGAGAGGGTATCGGTTCTTGATTGTTAACTTGTTGAGTTCCCGATAGTCGATACACATTCGTAGCGACCCGTCCTTCTTTTTGACGAAAAGAACTGGGGCTCCCCAAGGGGATGAACTTGGTTGAATGAAACCTTTGTCGAGTAATTCTTGTAGTTGTGCCGATAGCTCTTGCATTTCTGATGGGGCGAGTCGATATGGTGCTTTTGCCACGGGAGCCGCTCCAGGGACTAGATCGATATGGAATTCGACTTGCCGATTCGGGGGTAATCCTGGCAAATCTTCCGGAAATACTTCAAGAAAGTTTCGCACGACGGGAATTTCTTGAATGTTTTTCTCACAGGTTTTCTTATTGATTATATGTGCTAGGAATGCCTCGTTTCCTTTCCTTAAGCAATTTCTCATCTTGATGGATGAGATTATCTTGAAATCCCTTCCGGATTTTTCTCCATACACCTTAAGTGTCTCACCATCAGGCGTCGGAATTCGGACGATCTTTTCGAAGCAACAGATTTCCGCTCGATGGCTAGAAAGCCAATCCATCCCAACAACTATGTCGAAACTTCCCATTTCAAGTGGGATTAAATCTATGGTATATGTTTTATCGGCTAAGCCTAAGGTACAACCAGGGATTATGTCCTTAACGCTAGTTTTCTGACCGTTAGCAAATTCAATGATGTAAGGCTCTTTCATTTCTATGGTTTTTAGGTTTAGCCTTAACTTAAATCTTAATGATATGAAGCTTTTATCGGCCCCTGAATCAAATAGTACTGATGCGTAATAACCGTTTAGAGGAAACGTACCTGTAACGACATCGGGGTTTTGTCTAGCTTCATTTGCTCCAATCTCAAACACCCTGCCTCGTGCTTGATTTCCTTGGTTACTTTGGCTTGCAGGACGTGCTTGATTATAATTAGACCCTTGAGTTGGGCGCGAGCAGACGGTGCCATGGTGCTCCAGACTTCCGCATTTAAAGCATGGCTTTACTCGGCAAGTTTTGCTGAGGTGTCCTAGCCGCTTACACCTAAAGCACACCATGCACTTCCCTTCGTGGTGTTTGTGGCACTTGTCACATTTAGGGTAGGATCTCCATCCTTTATCGGCCGCTTGCGCCTGAGCTCCGAAGTTCCTAGCCCTTTTTTGAGTCCTCGCAGCTTCTCCACCGGATGGCTTCCTCGGCATCTCCTCAAGCTTCCTCTTACCCTTGTCCTTGTTGCTCCCAAGCGATCCCGATCGGATGGCATTGTGGGTAAGTCTTGTAGCTAGATTTACCGCACTTTGGATGGTGTTGGGGTTTGCAGCCGTGACATTTGCCCGGATCTCAGGGGCTAGACCCCAAATGTATCTATCGATACGGTTTTCTTCCAGGGTCACCAAGTGCGGCACCAGCTTGGCCAAATCATGAAATCGGGTGGTGTAGGAGTTGATGTCATCCCCGATCATTTCATGATTCCACAGCTCGGCTTCTAGCTTTTGAATTTCACTCCTCGAGCAAAATTCATCCCTTAATAGCCTGAGGAATGCATCCCAGGTGAGTTGGTGCGCGGCATTTCTTCCAAGCGTTTGCAGTTGGATATTCCACCACGATAAGGCTCGCCCTTGCAGAAGACATGCTGCAAACTCCACCTTGTTTGCTTCCGTACATTTACTGATGCTAAGGACTGATTCCATGCTTTCAATCCAGTTTAGTAGACCCACACCTCCTTCCGTTCCAAAGAATTCTTTAGGGTTGCAAGCCCTAAAGGTTTTGTAGTTGCAATCTTGGGTTGGGGTTGGTACTCCTTGGTTTGTTTGAAGCCCAGCAGCAACTTGGCTAACTATGTTGGGTAATGTTGCAATCACTTGTTCCATGACAAGTTGATCTAACTCGGGGTTTGCTCTTCGTGGAGGCATCGTTCTAGAGCATAATCACACGACGATTTTTAGTCACTCAATCTAATCGGTTTATCATACTACTCTATGTGTAACATGTGTAATTCATTCATGGCATTAAATATGACTTAATAGTACGAGATTTAATTAAATAATCAATCATTCACTTGGCACAAAATAATTACCAAAATTGGCTCTTTAAAAGATGCCATATATATTAATAAGGAGTTAATAGTAGCCATACAATCATACATCCTTCAAACCAACATAGGATATTTTAGTTCATAATCAACAAAAGAGAAGGACATTAAAACACAAAGTAGATCCACTCCAACCCATCTAGCGCCTAATCCCAATGTAAGCTAGCCCCACTAACATCATCAACACAACCCCTAAAACTAGGCATGTATGCATTAGCCTAATTAGTCTTCGGGCTTCTTGAGCCGCCTCTAAGGCTTGCCTTGCGTGATGGTGGTTAAGGTCCGCCATGTCTAAGCACGAACTAACCCGGTAGGTTTGGTAATCTAACATGCCTCTTATGTTATATAGCTCCAGAGACATGTGGTGGAATCTCCCCTTTTCCTCGTCGGTCATCCCGGATGAAGGTATCATCGGGATTCCCGTGAGGGCTCTTACTGGCTCGTTCACCTGCCGGGAAGTTTCTCCCATGGTAGGCTGGGGTGGTGCTACGGTTGCTCGTACTGGAATGGCTACCCTCTTTCGGGCAGTTTGTCTAACCCGAGGCCCGGTTGTTCCGGGGTTTGGGTTTTGGTGTGGTTGAGAGGAGGGAATGTCAAAGATCCTTACGGGTCTACGTAGGGGTTCTAAGAATCCTTCAGGCAGCTGGTATTGTGGGGATTGGTTACTATCGGTGGAAGATCTTTGGCTGTTCTCGGTAGGTTCACTTTCGCTTGACATGATCTACAAGGTTTGAATAGACTTATTTACTAAATTCATAACTTAAATTGTCTATGTATGAATGTTATGCTCATGCACACACACAATGATCATGATCTAGAAAGAAAGTAAATAAGATTTTGTTTCTAAGTATATTTTTATTATAACTAACCTAAGTGCCATATCGTACATAGCTAAATTAGACATAGGTGATCAAGCTTTGTCTAATTGAGGTATAACAATGTGGTACTCAGTTTAATTATATTATCAATACACTTGATGCATTTTAAACAAAATTATTTTGAAAACATTTTTATAAACCTTTGGTTATAGTTGGTGTTTTCCCCACATAAGAAAAACAACATTCTCTATAACCTTTGGCTCTGATACCAAATCTGTCACACCCCGCTAAAGCGGAAACACGAGGTGTCACAGCACAAGATATCATCGCACAAGGTAAATAGATAATAACCATTAGATTAAATTAACAAAATATGTAGTTCGGATGAAACATAAATAAAGGTTACATATCCGAATAATATTTAAAGACATTGTCTTGTACGATGCGTAAATAAAATAGATAATGTTTATATAAAATGTGACGATGAAGATGAAGATGCCACACATCATGTTTGCAAGCATAAGGTACCTAACGGCGGTCACCTGAAAGCACGGGTAAAAGAAAAGGGTCAACTACTAGAGTTGGTGAGTTCATAGGTTTTAATGTATGCACAAAACATCTTTTATATGAGAAAAGTTTAAATGATTGATGGAAGTTTTTGGATAAAAATCCAAGTATGAGATAATGATAGAAGATGTATTATATTGCCCAATACGTTGCACATGGTAGTAATAGACTATGATGATTGTTGCTTGAGCCATTATCCAACCTAGCCGACAACCAATTGCCCATGATAAACCTAACGCCTATATTAAATGACGTTAGTAGTGGTAAAGTACATCTATAGTTCGTCAACCATAAATGGGAGACGTCGGAATCTCCAAATAGCGCTACTTACTAATACCATCGGCTCACTAGCGGAGTTAAGGAATAATGTCCAACGAAAGGGCCTTACAATGATCACCCAAGCACATCAAAGAATAATACCATAAGTGCTCAAAATAATATTTGAAATAAATAAGAAGATAGGCAATAAACTTTTCATGAAACGTATACACATGCTTTCACCCCAAAATAATATGAAATACGGTAAAAAGGGGCTATGATACTCACTCGGTATGCAAAGGTGTTTTCTTGTGAGGATTTCTTGTTCCTACCGAAGCTCCTTTCCTAATATAAAAGGTATGTAGCTCTATTAGACTTATTTTATTTATTATTTTGTATTATTTATTTGTGGTTAACTTATTTATTTAAATAGTTAAAGGTTGTCTCTATTTTTCTATGAATCATAAGTGTTTACTGAAATTTTCAGTTCTTTGAGTTGAACTTTAAAAATTAAAAACTATAATTTAGGAGTCATATTAAGGCTTGATATTTTAATATAATCTTACTACATGTTTCTAGAATGTCCAGTAAAAATATAGGAATTTATAATCCATGTTTAGTATTTTTAATAATTAAAAGTGTATAGGATGTCCACTGATCAGTGTCTGGATGACATGTTGTTACTAAAACGTCTGTTTAGGGCTCATACGACCTCCTTTTTACATGATTCAAACTGGGAAATAACCACGACTCACAGATTAAACTTTTAAAAAAAACTAGACGTAATTTTACCCAAGAATGAGTTAGTTACACGCGTTTAAAGTGTACCCTTCTAAATCTGCCAGACTTCCAGATTCAACATATGGGTCTTTTTAAATATGTTTGAAGGATCAAACGTTCATGAAAATTAGTGAATCCAGGTTTAAATGAAAGGTAACACTTTAAACTAAGATTAGCAAAAAGAATCAACTAATTTTGATACCTAGAATTCCAGATATAACAAAAACAAGTGAGGAGTTCTAACATCAGATTCTGCCAGATTTGTGATTCTTTTTGCTTATGGTTCATAACTTTAATAATAACATGTTTATATTCATGAATAATCATATTGTATGAGTATAAGCTTTGATAATCCATGTGTTCTTACAACAATGGTAGGATGATACACATTTTATGTGTTCCTTACAACATTTGTTAAGATGAAACACATGCATGATCAAAGTCTTATTTTTTTTTTTGATTTTTAGTTGATTAAGTTCCATACAACAACGGTAGGATGATGCACATTTCATGTGCTCCTTACAACATTGGTAGGATGTTTATATTTACATGATTATATATATATAAATAAAGGAAATAAGATGAACAACAAAGAAAATAAATAAAAGAGAGAAGAAGGAAGAAGAGAAGAAAGGTAGAAGAGTAGAGATGGGTGTTTTATGATCATCTTACCACTCTTTTTCTTGATTTTGTCTTTGATCTTCAAGAGATGATCAAGACTTGGATGTATTTGGGAGATTTTGTTGGTGAAAGAAGAAGAGAGAAAAGAGAAGAGATGGAGTGTGGTGGTAAAGGAAATGATAAAGAGTAGTAGGGGACTTATATAGAGCATGGGGGAGATCAAGTGGTGTTCTTGGGAAGAGAAGGAGGCAAGAGAAATTTGAGGGGGGGGGGGGGTAGAGGTGGCCGGCCTCATGGGGGGGGGGGGTTTCTTTTTTTTTTTTTTTTTTTGAATAATTATGTGTAATTGGTTTAAATGAATTTTGTATAATTGTTGATTTTGTTTAAATCTTTTAATTACAAAGTTTTTATTACTTTTATGAGTTTATTTTTATATGTTTTATATTTTAACTTATTTACATTTATCATAATTTATTTAATTATTTTAATTGATATTATTTTTATTATTGTACCTGATTTGTAATTCTTGACTCGTAATAATTCGATTTTTCGAGCTCCGGAAGGTTCTAACCATATAGGCGGGATTTCTATGAAATCTAATATTATTATGGATGTATTTAAGTCATAATTACTATTTTTAGTCATACTAGGCTTATAATTGGAATTTCTAATGGCTAACCTGGGAAATTTGTTGCCGAATGTCACACTTAGGGTCGCGGCGCGACGTGTGACTTCGAGTTCGAAGGTAAAAGACTTCGCATTCGAAATAGGACCGTTCGAAGCCTTGTCGCGACGCGACGCGTTTGAAGTTTGAATTCGAAAACGCGCTCGAAGTGACTTCGCATTCGAGGATGTTCTGTTTGAAGGCTTGTCGCGGTGCGACCTCCAATTTTTCAGGATAAAGTGTTTTGTTTATTGATTGTTTTGATGTGCGATTGCTCGGGGTTATTTGTTAATTATTTATACGATATTTATGAACATTTGAGATAGAAATATATATATGAATATATATTTATTAATTAAGATTGATTCCGGTTTGTTGTGTTCTCAGGAACTACGAAGACTCGGTGATATTAGACAACTGAGCAAACGGAATCGAGGACTGAGGTGAGTGGAAGTGTACTCACGAGTGGTGATGGTGGTAACATTTTTGATTGCACGATATGAGTTATTCGTTTGCTATTATAGATTGTTTAGTCCGAGTTGCCTGGATAGATTGTTTTGTCTGAATTGCCATGATATGCCATGATAGACTGTCTAGTCTGATAAGTGCTGATAGACTGTGTTGATTGTTATTCGTTGGTAGTTGATTGTTGCTTGTCAATTGAGATGTTTCGGATTGTTGCGTGGCCAGTGTACATGGTTAATGATATGTGCACGTGGCGAGATCTGTACGTATGGCTAACGATATGCGTACATGGTTAGGGGTCAGCTATCGTATGTGTTGGGCTGGGTTATCTGCTATTGGTTGCACAGTTCTTGATCTTCTATGCATTTGTTGCATCAGAAAGGGTTTAATTGTACCAAGTAGCAAATAGCTATTGGTAACCCTTTGCTTTGGCCCGCATCGGTTGCAGGTTTTGCAGAACCGCTGTTCCTCTAGAGGTTGGATTGGTTTGTGATGAGAATTTGATCTGTTTCAGATCTGTATGTTTGATCGGATGGTGATTGTTTGTGCTTGTTGATTATGGATGCTTGTTTGTAGCTTCCATTCACTTAGCTTTGTGCTAATTCCCCTCGGTTGATTGCTATTTGAAGGTTTGGCTGTTTAGCCTTGTTGGAGGGGAAGGGAAATTTGACCAACGCTCTGATATTATGTTTTGAGAAGAGACGAGCCGTGTTTTATAAATATTTTGTAACACAATGTGATGTAATGATTATGAATAGTACCTTGTACTCTGTGAGTATTTGTTTAATGAAATCTGAAAACGCTTCCGCAGCGGGTTTAAAAAAATGGCTTGAGAATTTACGGTGTTACAGTTGTATTTTATTTTCTGTGCATGAATTAGGACTCGCATGCTAGGAAATTTTTTATAAAAATTAAATAAAATACAACGTTTGTTAAAATGGTTAATAATTTCGCGCGAATAGAATTGACAAAGAAAATATAAAGATGGTATTATATTTAAAAGTGCTTAAAATCGTTTTGACACTTACTTTGTTTATTCACAAAAAGGTTTTTATAAACCGGAAACAAAATCCCGTTTTTCAAAAGGTAAATCACGCACCATCCGTAAGATGACACCACCCGAATCTAACGAAGCAAGGATGATTGTCGAGCTAAGCACGAGTCGTTCCTTGTGTAGTTGTGTGGAAGGTGAGTGAGGTAACTCGCATGATTTGTTGTCGAGCTAAGCAAGAGCCAATTAATGGTCGAGAGTGCCACCCGTGTGTCTTGTCGGACGATTTACAATTTTAGTATATAATTCTTGCTTAGTTGTCGAGCTCAGCACGAGCTAAACGAAAATTATATATTAAGATTGGTGTAAGGAAGGGATCAAGCATGCCAACCGACATAATGGATGTCAATGGATCCCGCAAGTGTCAAAGAGTTGTAATAGAGATTACAATTGGTAAAATGGTTGCCGGCCTAAATAGCTTCGCCACATGATCCGCGGTAAACCCGTCACGTTATAAGGTGAAATAAGGTTCTTAGCCCTTGTTACAAATAATTGTTTTGTTTAAAACTATGGGTATTTATTTTAACAAGGATTTCCAAACTAACTAAAACTATTTAGCTATTTTAGATGGCGTCTTCAAGCAACACCAACACCACCAACCATTTTTCGCTAAGAGTTTTTCTTGAAAAGGAGAAACTCAACGGTAACTACTTCTTGGATTGGTTTAGGAAACTCAAACTTGTCTTACGCCAAGAAGGGAAGATCGTTACCATAGAGGAGGCCCTACCCTAGGCTCCTGCTGCCAATGCCACTCGGGCTATTCGAGACGCTTATGAGAAGTGTGTTAAGGATACCGAGGATATTACTTGCCTCATCTTGAGTACTATGATCCCCGAGAATCAAAAGCAAATGGATCATTTAAGTTCTTTTGACTTGATCGCTCAGCTTAAGGAAATGTTTTAGCAGCAAGCGAGACAAAAGAGGTTTGAGTGTCTTAAGACGGTTCTTGGTAGCAAGATGTCCGATGGCGGGAATGTGAGTGCTCACATGTTGCGCATGAAAGCAAACGTGGAGCGCATGGAACGTCTTGGATTTACCATAGGGAGGAAGCTAGCCGTGGATTTGATCCTATGGTCCTTGCCCACCGCGTATGATCAGTTCGTCATGAGTTATCATATGCATAGTATGGATAAATCCATCATGGAGCTACATGGTATGCTCAAGACAACGGAGTGTAGCATGACCAAAAACAAGCACGCCGTTCCAAATCCCGTTCTTGCTATAAGGGAAGGGCGAATCCAGAAGAAGAAAAAGTCCGCTTATACCCTTAAGGGTAAGGGGAAGGGGAAGGGGAAGGTTGGGGCTTTCAAGCCTAGCCCCGCTTCGGAGGGTAGAGGCAAGGGGAAGATGGTTCCCCAAGCCAAAACTCCGAATGAAGCGGAATGCTTCTTCTGTGGGAAAAAGGGCCATTGGCGCCGTAACTGCCCGGGGTACCCAGAAGGTCTTAAGAAGCTTAAGGGGTTAAGCATCGGAGGAACTTCTGATTCAAGTACATACATGATTGAACTCCATTATACTTCTACATCTAGTAGTTGGGTATTAGACACCAGCTGTAGCACTCACGTTTGTAATATTGTGAAGGTGCTAAAGACAAGTAGAAGGATGGGGAATGGAGAGCTTGACTTGATAATGGGAAACAAGGAGATTGTCCCTGTCAAGGCTCGAGGAGAAGTCGAATTATCATTTAATTCTGGTTTTTCTATTTTATTGTTGAACGTATGCTACTCGCCGCTTGTGGCGAGGAATATTATTTCGTTTCATGCTCTACACGACAATGGTTTTGATTTTACATTTGAAAATGGAATTATCGTATGTTTTAAAAATAATATTTGTTATTTTAAAGTTTATCCTTGTCGTGGTATTTATAAAATAGATGCATACGTTAGTAATAATCGTTCAATCATGAATATTGATTCACCGTCTAAAGATGGTTTAGACAAATTGTCTTTGTGGCATGGTCGACTTGGCCATATAAACAAGACTCGTATCGGCAAGCTCCAAGCGGATGGGATCTTGGAATCTTTTGACCATTAGTCAAATGAAGTATGCGAATCTTGTTTATTAGGCAAGATGACTAAAACACCCTTTTCCGGCGTGAATGAGAGGGGAAAAGACTTATTGGACATCATACATTCCGATGTGTGTAGACCGTTTAAGCACATCACAAGAGACAATTCTAGATACTTCGTTACCTTTATAGATGATTATAGTAGGTATGGGTATGTCTACTTGGTTAGACAAAAGTCCGAGACCTTTGGGGTTTTTAAGACTTTCCAAAACGAAGTAGAGAATCAATTGGGCAAAAAGATTAAGATACTTAGATCCGATAGGGGTGGTGAGTATCTTATTCAAGAGTTCCGTGATCATCTCAAGGTTTGTGGAATTATCTCCCAACTTACACCTCCTAGGACGCCACAATTAAATGGTGTCGCCGAGAGGAGGAACCGAACATTATTAGATATGATTCGGTCTATGATGAGTCACACCCAAGTGCCGATAAACCTTTGGGGTTATGCTCTTGAAACGGCAACAAGAATCCTTAATCTCGTTCCAACAAAGAAGGTCGAGAAAACACCTTTCGAGACGTGGCATGGGAAACCTCCCGTTCTTGCCTATCTAAAGGTTTTGGGTTGTCAAGCCTACGTGCGACGTGAGGTAGATGACAAGTTAGAGCCCCGATCCGAAAAGTGTGATTTCATCGGATATCCAGCTGCGGGTATTGGATACGTGTTCTATAAACCTTCCGAGAACAAAGTACTTGTTGCTCGGAGGGCGGTCTTTTTAGAAAGGGAATTGATATCCAATCAGCAAGGCGGGAACAAGATTGATCTTGAAGAAGTTCAAGGGTTAACGGATGAAAGGCCTGACGTTGGCACTAGCTAACAACCTAGTCAGGTTGAGTCTGAGCATGACAATGCGGAGACTAACGTACATCCATTACGTCCCCGTAGATCCGGTAGAGCTCGCCATGAGCCAGAGAGATATGGGTTTCTCATATATAAGGGCGACGAGTTATTGGTGGATCTTAATGAGCCCACCGGCAGAGGGCCACAAGTCTGCTAAGTGGAAGGAGGCGGTGGATTACGAGATGAAATCCATGGAGGATAACCAGGTTTGGGAACTAGGTTGATCCTATGCCCGGTTGTAAGCCAATAGGGTGTAAATGGGTCTTCAAGAAGAAGACCGACATGGATGGAAAAGTTAGCACATTCAAAGCCCGACTGTTGGCTAAAGGTTTCACCCAGACACACGGTGTCGATTATGATGAAACTTTCTCCCCAGTGGCCATGTTGAAATCTATTAGGATACTTTTCGCAATCGCCGCATTTCATGATTACGAAATATGGAAAATGGATGTCAAAACCGCCTTCCTTAATGGGAAGCTCTCCGAAGAGGTGTATATGACGCAGCCTGAGGGTTTGGTACATCCAAAGCATCCTAATAGAGTGTGTAAAGTAAAGAAGTCCATTTATGGACTTAAACAAGCATCTCGTAGTTGGAATCTATGCTTTCACGAGAAAATCAAAGAGTTTGGTTTTTCGAAAAGCGTAGACAAGCCATGCGTGTACATTAGGGCTAGTGGGAGTGCCGTTGTTTTCTTAGTCTTATATGTGGATGATATCCTACTCATTGGGAAAGATATTCCAACCTTGCAAAGTGTTAAAACTTGGCTTGGAAAATGCTTCTCAATGAAAGACTTAGGAGAAGCGGCATATATTCTGGGTATCAAGATCTATAGAAACAGATCTAGAAAACTTCTTGGGTTGAGTCAAAGTACATACATTGACAAAGTCTTGAAGCGGTTCAAGATGGAGGATTCCAAGAAGGGAAATCTTCCTATGTCACATGGGGTGATATTGAGTAAGACTCAATGTCCTAGTTCTCGAGAGGAACTAGAAGTAATGAATCGAGTAACCATATGCTTCGGCCATGGGCTCGATCATGTACGCCATGTTATGTACTCGTCCTGATGTGTCATGCGCTTTGAGCTTGACTAGTAGATATTAGGGAAACCCGGGGCAAGCCCATTGGGTTGCGGTAAAGAACATTCTTAAGTATCTTAGGAGGACTAAAGAAATGTTCTTGATCTTTGGTGGTGAGGAAGAGATCAAAGTAAAGGGTTACTCTGATGCTAGCTTCCAAACTGATAGGGATGACTGCCGATCACAATCTGGGTTTGTGTTCCTATTGAATGGTGGAGCTATTACTTAGAGAAGTTCAAAGCAAGACACAGTAGCTCATTCTACAACAGAGTCAGAATACATTGCGGCAAGTGAAGCTGCTAAAGAAGCTATGTGGATAAGGAAGTTCATCCGAGACCTTGGAGTGGTTCCAAGCATATCCGACCCTATTGAGATCTTTTGTGACAATGAGGGTGCGGTAGCCTTAGCGAAGGAACCAAGAGCTCACAAGAGAACGAGGCACATTCCTCGGAAGTACCACTTGATCAGAGAGTTGATTGAAAGTGGTGAAGTCGCTATTAGTAGAGTAACATCGGAAGGCAATTTGGCCGATCCGTTTACTAAACCGTTGTCACAAGCTTCTCATGATTCTCACACTATGGCAATAGGTGTTAGATTTGCTCGTGAGTTGGTTTAGATTGAGTTTTAATTTATGTTTTGACCATTATGTATTTGGGAACTTTAAACAGTAATTTTACTAATGTTTATTTCGATTTATATAGTAGAGATCTATATATACGCGTGTTACGGCTACTTACATTTAGTCTTTATTGTGTTCTACTATCTTTGCATGTTTATTCTCTTCCCAAGATTGTTTTACAATCTTTAAATCTCCACAATCGGTCATACTTTGTGGGAAGGAAGTATGAATTAAGATTGAGGTAAAGAATTTGTTTTGATAAACGTGATTCTTGCCTATACTTGAAAGGGGTTTCAAGTGATTGGAGGACCCACACTCGAGTTTACTTCATGGTTTTAGTGATAAGTAACTCGGAATGATAATGACATTTCATCCTTAAACTAGAGATACATGTTATCCCAAAGCATAGGTCTGCTTTGCTTTGATCGTTTTCTAATGCGGTCCGTGACCGGTCGTTATAAGGGAGATGATTGGGTGGAGTATTACCTATGTGGCGGGACTATGTAGTCGAAAGAAATTTGTTCCTCTATGTATAGAGAAGATATCCATGTGCCCCTCGATGATTGAGTGCTGACGTTCATATGCATGGCCGTGCTCAAGTTATATTGATGATGGATCAATGTTAACTTGGTTCGTTGGTCACCACTAATCTAGAATTGAGAAACATAATCGTGAACGATCTGAAAGTTGACTATATTCCATGCCTTGTGTTCACATTGGATATCGCGAACAAAGGGATGTACATGTTCATTTATCTTTAGGACAATCATTATATGATCGGGATCTTGTCAAAAGTGGCATACCCTATACTAACTTGGGAGCATAGATGTCTTGCTAGAGGCCGCTCTATGTTTGTGTTGTTTTTCGTAGTCGTGTCATGTACAAGTGGGAGTCTGCTGGTATATGCCCGTTGACACCAACGAGTTAATAGCACTACCGATGAGGTATAGGCCTATTGGGTCACACACCAAGTATTGATTCCGGCAACACGATCAAGCAAAAGAGAGGGAAAAAGCCAAAATCGGTTTTGGCAGGATGGTACACGGGCCGTGTAAATGAACACGGGCCGTGTCCAGTCCAACAGACACGGGGCGTTTTGGCCCAATTCGGGGTCGTGGACTTTGGGCCTACACGGACATGTTGATGAACACGGGCCGTGTACGTTCGCTGTAACAGCAGAATTAACAGCCTTAAACACTATGTTTAATGGTGTTTACGTCATTAACTTTGGTAGACAAAGAGGCTACGTTTTCCTCCGCTCAAGAACAGACTTTTGGTTGTTCTTGGATTTAGTTCATGCACATGAATATTCTCTCTTTGTTCATCTTCTTCTTGGTGTTCATTTTGGTGCACAAGAGAGCAAGAAACACACTAGATTGTTGCTTTGGTGCTTACATCAACTAACTAGCATTTGGGAATCAAAGGAGCTTGGGGTGGACTACATTAGAGGAGTCCTTGTTTGGATTCTTGAAGCTTGACAAGGAGAAGATCATGGTTATATATTGTTTATATATTTAGTTGCAAGTTCATGGTTAGATTTTGGTCCATGGAAGTATTCTTTGGCTTGGCTTTGATTTTTGTTATATATATTGCTTCCATTTCTACTTGATTATGTCAAACGAATACCTTCACTACCAAGATCAGATCATTGATCAAGCATTGAAACCTGGTAAACAGATCAGCCAAAGTTTCATCCTTCTTAACAAAGAAGGTCTCATAAGAACGACTCAGATTTGTCTTCTTATCTTGCTTGACTAGGTCAATGCCTTCATAAGTGACACTAAGAGTATCCCACATCTCTTTTGCAGTTTGGCACCTAGCCACGGTATGAAAGAGAAGATTTTTCAACGCATTTGCTATGATGCTCTGTGCCTTGTCATCAAGATTGAACTGTTTGCGATCTTCAGTCCAAGATGCTTCAGGCTTGGGAGTTTCTCAAGAGGGAACAAATTTGTCAGTTGCGGTAATGTGGATCATGGGAACGATTGGGCCATCTTGAATCACGATACTCTTCCTGTAATCCACAGACTTTAGAAACAGCATGGCTCTGAAGTTCCACATAGGATAGTCAGTACCATCAAATATAGGACACCCTTTTGCCACCATTGTTGGAATATGATTTGATTGCTTGTTAGCAGACATCTTGGCCTCTTGACAGCGGATCTTGTGTTGGAATATGCCCACTGACACACACGCGTTGGTATCACTGTCGATGAGGCACAGGCCTATTGGGTCACACGCCAAGTATTGATTCCGGCAACACCTTTGAACAAGAGAGAGAAAAATACCAAAATGGGCTTCGGTTGGGCCGGGCACGGCCGTGCCTTGTGAAGGTACGGGCGTGCCATATGCCGGGTACGGGCCTAAGGCTGGCGTGCCTAGGGCGTACCCATTGGGGCCGGCACGGGCGTGCCTCATGAAGGTACGGCCATGCCTAGTGCGAAAGCACGAGCCCAAGTCGGACGTGATTTGGGTGTGCCCGTAGGCTGGCACGGGCATGCCCTGTGAGGTACGGTCGTGCCTCATGCTGAAACAACCTATTAAACTAGCCTTTTAAGACTAGATTATGGAGTATTCATGAATATCGATGGCCATTACTCCTAGATCGGTTACAACCGTTTTAGGCTTCAATGTGGAGTCTATATAAGTTCAAATGAGCTTATGGAACATGGTTGGTTACTACTAGTTGCTACTAGTTGTTTTTGATACATGAACTTGTAACTTATTTGTTAGTTCATGCTCTCTCTCAAAGCAAACACACTTGAACATTAGTAACACGGTACTATTGATATTCAAGTTGTTGTAAGTTATTGGTGGAGCTTTTGGCGGCGTCCAAACATAGCTAGCACATGGGGATCATCAACACTTGGTGTGGATACCAATAGTGGTACACTATTTTGTGTACAAAGCTTCCAAGGCAACAAGGAGATATTAACTTGTATGGTATAATTTCTTGTCCTTGTTCTTCTTCTTTTAGTTGCATTGCTATTATCTAGAGTTTGCTCCATTGGGTGGTGTGTTGGTGGCATAAAATGAAATTGTTTTATACTCGTTTTTGTTTCCGCTGCATTTTCTAGATGCCACCAAAACCAAACAGTGGTATCAGAGTCATCTCTAACATGGCTTTGCACTGAGACCGGAATTTTGAGTTTTCGGTCAAAATCTGATTTTCCGGTGACCGGGCACGGCCGTACCTCTTGGGGTATGGGGCATGCCGGCGGCCGGGGCACGGCCGTACCAGTGGGGGTACGGGCCGTGCCGGCAGAATATTCGTATGCTTAAAACTGTTTAAACTGTACACTGACAAAAGGGAAGGCACGCCCGTACCCTTTGGGGTACGCCCGTGCCTTGTGGTTTTTGGTCAGAATTTTGTTCTTGAAACAGTATGCTTAAAATTGTTTAAACTGTACATTGACAAAAGGGCAAGCACGCCCGTACCCTTTGGAGTACGCCCGTTCCTTGCGGTTGTTGGTCAGAATTTTGTTCTTGAAACAGTGTTTTTAAATTATATTTAAATTCCAGATTTGTTGGTTGGGCTAGTCTTGGATCTAGTTTTTCCCCACTATATTTTGATTCCTTGAATTTATATATTTTGTATGGCTTGGCATGAAGTGCATAAAAATATATATATTTAAAGGTGTATATATGAATATGTAATTTTAAAGGTGTATTAAATTTACTAATGCATATGTACAAGGATTGCCTTTTGTGCCTTGGGTGTTTTGTTGGCAATCTTAATCAAAATATGTTTGACATGGTTTTGTGGCACACCATGGTTTTGTTTTGGTTGTGTTTGGATGTGGTTCGGTAACTAGATGCCCTTTAGACCTATGTGTTGTGGTGTTTGGTTTTTTGGTTTTGGTGGCCTGCGTGCCGTATTGTTGTAATTTTTATTATTATTATTTGGTGCGGCTTGCATGCCATTTATTTATTCCTTTGTACTTGTATCAGTAGCATAGGATTGTGGCTTGCATGCCATTTCTTCTTCTATGTATTTGTAAAATAGTATAGAAGTTGATTTTGTATGTAATAAACCAGCGGGAATCATGGCGTTGATGTCTCGGCAACGTGGAGTCCGGATTGCTTTTCGAGATGCCGGCTTCAGTGGGAGCACACTCGACTGGGTACTTTGGATCTTGGATTCCTTAGTTGACCTTGTTTTCCCTGTGTGGCTCGCGGGGAAAACGCATAGGATTTGGGCATGTTACCAAACTATTGTGTATTCCTGGTTGTTTTATATATTTATTATTTTGCATGGATGTGTAGGATATCGCATGCTAGATAATTTTTCCAAAATATATAAAACACAAAGATTTATAAAATTGGTTTATATTTCTTTCCGCGCGTATAGAATTAACAAGATAATATAAATTTGTATTATATTACAAGTGGATAAAATTTGTATTTATCACTTGCTTTGTTAATTCGCAAAATGGGTTAAAATTGTTTTAACCGGAAAAACGAAATCCTGTTTTAAAATGTAAATCACGCGCCATACGTAAGATGGTAGCACCCGAATCTAGTGAAACTTGGATGATTGTCGAGCTTTAGCACGAGTCATGCCGAGTGGAACTGTGTGGAAGGTGAGTGTGGTAACTCGCAATATTGGTTGTCGAGCTTAGCACGAGCCAATTATTGGCGAGAGTTCCACCGTGTGTCTTGACGGGCGGTTTACAATTCTTTTTGTGACACTTAGGTGGCGTCGAGCTCTAGCCGAGTCATTTAAGGGGATCAAGTTAGAATTGGTGCAAGAAGGGATCAAACATGCCAAAAGACATTTTGATTGTCAATGGATCGCGCAAGGATCTAGAAGTATGGAAAGTGTTTGCAATCGGTAAAATGGTTACCGGCCTAAATAGCTTTGCTTTGTGATCCGCGGTAAACCCGTCATAAGGTAAAGTGAAATATGGTTTCTAGCCTTGTTTAAATAATTGGTTATGAAAACTATTTGGGTAATTATTTATACAAGGATTATATCAAATTCACTTAACGTGTACTCTAAAATTGTAGATGACAAACGTTAACAACGCAACACCGAATTTATCTCTCCGTTCGTTCCTAGAAAAAGAGAAACTCATAGGTGTAAACTTTGTGGATTGGTATAGGCAATTGCGAATTGTCCTTCGCCATGAATCTAAGTTGCACATCCTCGAGGAACCTCTTCCGAAACCACCTGCTACCAACACAAGTTGGACCACTAGATATGCCTTTGAAAAGCGTGTCGAGGACGCAAAAGATGTTTCTTCTTTCATGTTATCGACTATAAGCTGCGAAAGAAGCTCGGGCATATGAGTGCGTACGACATGATTAATCGGTTGAAGGACTTGTTCCAACATCAGATTAGAGAGGAACACTTTATGTGTGTCAAGGCCCTTGTCGGTTGCCGGAGGCAGGTAGGTGGGAAGGTTAGTGTTCATGTGCTTCGTATGAAGGCATACATTGACCAAATGGAAATACTAGGATTTCCCATTGGGAGGGAGCTTGCGGTGAATATGATTCTCCAATCCCTACCCACATCTTATGATGAGTTTATCAAAAGCTATCAAAAGGACACAATGGTAGAATCCTTAGACGAGTTGCATGGCATGCTTAAGATTTTCGAGTCTAACATGGCCAAACGCAAGTTCGTTCCCACCCGGTTATTTGAGGAACGTAAAACCGAGAAAAAGAATACAACTCCTAAGGGAGAAGTTTGCTATTTCTGCGGTAGATATGGAGATTGGCGCCGCCACGCTTTTCCTGAGTGTTCGGAGGAGTTAAAGCTTCCTCTGAGGCAAGGGAATAGCTCCTCATCATCAGGTACATTCGTGGTTAACTCTATTGCTTTTCTATTTCTTAGCTAGACTTATTGAAATGCTGGCTATAACACTTACGTTTGTTGCAAAATTGTTTTGTTACAAAGTGTAGGTGTTAAACGGAAGAAGTAGCTGATAAGGCATGGAGAGCTAGAGCTCAAGATTGGGAAACTTGGACGTTGTCTCGATTGAGAGGATTGGGAGTTTTGATCTCGCCATTTCATCTAGCTATTTTATTATTTTATTAGATTAATATATTATCTGCCCTACATGGCGAGAAAAATATTAAGTTTATTATGCATTGGTTGACGATGGATATTACTTTGTATTTGATATATAAATTGGTGGTTTATTTCAAAGTTTATCCATGTCATGTCATTTACAAGCTTTTGCTTAAAAGTAATAAAGTAATCATGAATAATGTGTTTAAATCCAAAATTGGTTTGGATTAGTTATCCAAGTGACAAGATTATTTAGCTATGTAAACAAGACTTGCTTCACCAAGTTCCGTGTGGTTTGGAATCTTGGATGCATTTGATAATTTATCAAATGTTGAGTGCGAGAATTGTTTATTAGGCTAAATGACTTGTACATCTTTCATCGGCGTATGTAAGAGGATTGAGAGCTTGTTGTAATTGGTTCACACTTGTGTGTTTAATTCGTTCAAGAAAATCCATGGGGATAACTACATGCACTTCGTTACCTTTACCCGTAGTGGTAGTAGGGATAGGTATACTTGAAACTTTTGAGGTGTTCATTGATTACCTTAACGAGGTTTGTGGACAAAAGGTTAAGTTACTTAAATCTTGTAAAGATGTTGAGTATCTTAATATATGAATTTTGTGATCATCATAAGAATTATGGGATTTATCTCATAAATTTTTTCTCCTAGGACACATTGGTATATGAGTCGCGTAGAAGAGGAACCGAATATTCGGGTCTTGATGGATCGCAAATTTATACCCAATGTGTTGGGATGCTTAAGTATGGCAGGCAACGTTCTATATATAAAAACAACAAAGATGGTTTAGTACGCATCTTAGGAGAAAAGACTAGAAAGAGTGTCTTTGCTTGTCTATCTCAAAACCTAGATTATCCAGCCTACGTGTAGACGTGAGGTGGTAGAATCCGGGGACAAAAGATGCTACTCCATTAGGCATGAGATATTTGTTTCACGAACTTTTGAGGACAAGTTTTGTCGCTCAATAGCAAGTGGAAGTCTAATATCTATGGGAGCCAGTGGGAGTAAAACCTGATGTTGGCACTAGCATACAATATGTAATGATTGGAACTCAGCATGGCGATGCTGGAGTACCTGGCATAATTTGTTACTCTTCTTATTTCTGATAGGAGTTGTCGTAAGGCCGGATAGATATATGTTTTATATCTAGAGGAATATAACTCGATGATGGATTAGTTGAATTCATCAACTATTGGAAGTCGTAGTGGGCCTAGTGTCTACTAGGAGGAGAGAGGTAATGAGAATGGGATAAAATCCATATTCAAGTATTGGACTTGGTTGATCCGATGCCTTGGCGTAAACCTAAGGATATGCATGGATTGAGATGTAGACAACTTCAGATGCTGACCGGTGGTAAAAATTCTAATATGATTGACCATGAGGACGGTATCATAAAAGAAATTTTTCCTGATGGTTATGTTGAAGCCTACTTGGATGACTTATGGTGTATCACTACCTTTTCTTGATTATGAAGGTATGATAGTGAAATGAAGAGA
Source organism: Dittrichia graveolens (assembly GCA_038502395.1). Lineage (NCBI taxonomy): Eukaryota > Viridiplantae > Streptophyta > Magnoliopsida > Asterales > Asteraceae > Dittrichia > Dittrichia graveolens. The sequence continues at coordinate 71,077,787 of JARJIL010000006.1, forward strand.
CTCTATTCCTTTATAGGAATTTTGAGGAAGTGTTTTAATACTCTCCGAGAGTCTTGTACATTATTAGTATCCTCATAAGGTCTACGAGCCCAATAAGTCTATTCATGGACTTGAACTTCAAATGCCGACTAATGATAAATTTTCCGTTATGAATGACCATGAGGATGGTATCATAAGGAAATTGTCCTAGTGGTTATGTTGAAGGTTACTCGGATACATGTGTTTATCACTACAATGTAAAGATCGTATTCCTTCATGGGAATTTAGAGGAAGAGTGTTTCAACACTTTCCGAAGGTCTTGTACATTGAAAGTATCCTCGTAGACTCAATAAACATCGCAAGGTTGTAATCTTCACTTTAATGAGAAAATCATAGATTTGAGTTTTCGAAAAGGGAAGATTAAACTTGGATGTATGCCAGAGGTAGTGGGAGCGCTTGTGGTCCTTAAATTGTGTATCCATAATATACTTCTTATTGAAGATAATATACTAACTTGGCGGTTCATAAAACCGGAGTTGAGGAATTGTTGCTTCATAAGAATAATTGGAAGATACGAACGTGAACTTTTCGGAGTGACAAAACCAAGAGAGTTTCATTGAAACACGATGGACTAGTGTGTTAATTTAATTAGCAACTTGGTTTATCACATGGTTTCTTTTCTCTCATTTTGACATACTTGGAAGAACTCTTGGTACATTGTTCTTCAAGTTGATGTTCGGTGGTAACAAGGAACTTTGAGTAGTGTATTATTCTTGGTGAATTGTTATTGTTGTGTTGTTAAGTGGAATGTTATCTACTAGAATGGTTCTTTCAGCATCATTGACTTTAATTGGGTTCTCTTGAGAAAATAAGAGTATGATGGCTTATATATGTGAACCATAGTCTTGTGCATTGTGAATCTGTTGGATTCTTTCGAACAATGAGAGCACGAAGGCTTGGACAAAGGACCATGATCTTGTCGGCACACACTTTATAAGTGTTTGGTCGAGAGAAGATATGGTAATTGTTAGAGTACGCATGGATGTCACTTTGTGAATCCGCTCACTAAGCTTTAGTCGTGAGCTAGTGATGAATTTACATACTAGGCTTACATACACTTGGTTTACAAGTGGCTTTGGCTTGGGTTTGTTTATTTGAATTTGATATATTTTGAGTTGGGAACATTAAAGCAATAATCTGCTTTGATTGTATCGATTATCAAATGGAGATTTGATAATGCGCGCGGAGCGGGTACTTTCGTTGGCCTTTATTGTGTTCCATCTTAGCATGTTTAACCACTTCCTTGAATAAATTTATTTATTCTAAATGCTCCACGATCGGTCGTTCTTCATTGGAAGGAAGAAGTGAATTAAGATCGAGGCAAGTGTTTGGTTAAGTATTCATAGTGGATTGAATACATGTTTTCGCAACACTAGCCTATACTTGATAGTGATCAAGTAATTGGAGGACCCGCACCTGAGTTTACTTCATGGACATGATCACGAGTAAATCAGGATGATAATATTGTTTGTCCTTTTACTGGAGATACATGGGCTTCTTGAATAGTGATATGGTCTCGTTTAGATTGCTTTCTAACGCAGTTCGTGACTGGTTGTTATAAGGAAAGTTTTCATGCAAGAACTTATTATTATGACGGAACGATGTAGTCAAAGGTATTCGTTCGTCTTTAGAGAGATATCCCTGGCCCCTCGTTGATTGAACTGATGACATCAAAATGCATGGCCTTGCTCAAGTTGAATTGATAGCGGATCAATTTTGCAACTTGTTTTGTTCGTCATAGTTAGTCTAGATCGAGAAACATAATCGTGGATGTTTTGGGGTTGGTGATGTTCCATGACCTGCATTCACAACGGATATCGTGAACGAAGGGATGAATAATCACTTGTCTGTAGGACCATTCTTTACAGGTTGGTACTTGTCATGGGCGACATACCCTATGCCGACTTGGGGGCATAAATGCCTTGCTAGAGGCCGCTCTATGTCGGTGTTACCTTTCGTCGGTGTTACCTTTCGTGGGTGTGTCATGTTCAAGTGGGAGTTTGTTGGAATATGCCCACTGACACACACAAGTTGGTATCACTGCTGATGAGGCACACGCCTATTGGGTCACACGCCAAGTACTGATTCCGACAACACCTTTGAACAAGAGAGAGAAAAATACCAAAATGGGCTTTGGTTGAGCCGGGCACGGCCGTGCCTTGTGAAGGTACGGGCGTGCCCGATGCCGGGTATGGGCCCAAGGCCGGCGTGCCTAGGGCGTACCCATTGGGGCCGGCACGGGCGTGCCTCATGAAGGTACGGCCGTGCCTAGTGCGAAAGCACGAGCCCAAGTCGGGCGTGACTTGGTTGTGCCCGTGGGCTGGCACGGCCGTGCCTCATGCTGAAACAGCCTATTAAACTAGCCTTTTAAGACTAGATTAATGGAGTATTCATGACTATTGATGGCCATTACTCCTAGATCGGTTACAAACGTTTTAGGCTTCAATGTGGAGTCTATATAAGTTCAAATGAGCTTATGGAACATGGTTGGTTACTACTAGTTGCTACTAGTTGCTTTTGATACATGAACTTGTAACTTATTTGTTAGTTCATGCTCTCTCTCAAAGCAAACACACTTGAACATTAGTAACACGGTACTATTGATATTCAAGTTGTTGTAAGTTATTGGTGGAGCTTTTGACGGCGTCCAAACATAGCTAGCACATGGGGATCATCAACACTTGGTGTGGATACCAATAGTGGTACACTATTTTGTGTACAAACCTTCCAAGGCAACAAAAAGATATTAACTTGTATGGTATAATTTCTTGTCCTTGTTCTTCTTCTTTTAGTTGCATTGCTATTGTCTAGAGTTTGCTCCATTGGGTGGTGTGTTGGTGGCATAAAATGAAATTGTTTTATACTCGTTTTTGTTTCCGCTGCATTTTCTAGATGCCACCAAAACCCAACATCTTGATCTTCAACTTATGAAGAAAACTGCTCTGATGCCAGTTGTTGGTCCCAAAGAGGATAAACAAGCAACCGATACAGTGTAGAAGAGGAGGATGAATACACTTTATTAGCAATTTGACAATTCAATTCAAACAATGTATTAACAAGAACAAATTGATGATCAAACTTCATGTTAAACTGATTAACAAGAACACCGGAAAACTCTCTTGAACTTTGAACACACAAAGTTATCGCAACACACGCGTATATCAAGTATGACAAACACACGTACATTTTGCAACTTATGAAGAACTCTCTCATAAAACATATAAGAGGATTTATACTTATACTTGATTTATCTACGAACAAATCGTGGTTTAAATATAGAACTTATCTTTTCTTTAAAAACGTAACAAACTCCTTAGTTAGAACTTATCTAACTAATTTCGTTTGAGATTTCTATCCAACTAATAGATAGTTTAAATTAGGATTAGATATCCTAATTTAAATGTCGTAGATATTGAGAGTTTATAATAGAATTTAAAACTTATTTAAATTCTTGAACTTACTTGTGGCGCTGTGCTGACTTACTCATATTTGACATTGTCAAACTTAGTTCTTGAATCTTCATCTCTTCAGGTGTTCGTACTAAAAACCTATCTCAGCTTAGAAGTTAGAAGTCACTGAGTTATCTAATGCTTAGATTGAAAACTCTATATCCGTTTGTATGCCGACTACTCAGCTTAAGCTGACTAGTCAGTCTACAACAAACTTACATAATTCCTAACACTTAACCTATCATCTATACATAGTTATGGTTTGTCTCATCAAATCTGACATTTCTAAGCATGGGATTAAGGGGGTGTTTGGTTCAAGTATTGTTTTTGAAGGGATTGGGATTTCAAATGGGATTGGTATTTGGTGGGATTTGCATTTAGTGGGATTTAAAATTACATCTTGTCTTTGGTTTATATTTCTTAGGTGAGATTTCCACCACCACTAAACTCCATCAATAGCCAAAGACGGTGGACGATTTAAAAAACACCTTAGCTCCTAAAACTTGAGGTTTGACCTCGCCGACAAGCTACACCTTACGTTTTTTAGAACCTTGGTCATATTAGATGATAATATTAAATATTTGTCTAATTTTGATTAATATTAGGTTATATATTTGATAGTAGTTTTTTTATTTGGTCTATCTTCATATTTGATATCACCATCTCTTTTATCATCCATTTAATGTTAACAAAATCAAGACTTCACTTTTTAGTCCTTGCATGATTTTATTTGACTAATTGTATTAATACATTTTTCATATAATTTATCTCTAATAACTTGATATTAAATAATATAAAAATGTTGTATTACTAAATGTCAATGTGTATATTTAGAGACTACAATTAGAAGAAAAAAAATGCTAGAAGAGTATGTTTGTGTATAATAATTTTTTAATTAACATTAAGCACTCGATAAAATTATATATAGGAACTAATCGTATAGTAATTTAATATTTTTGTTATCAATCAAGGGGAGATAATGTTTAAACATACACGTTTTAAGGTTGTTCATACATATTTTTGGATTATTTGGCTATATTGAAATAAGATTTTATTTTCTAATATAGTCCAAGATGCTACATGTTAGGAAATAAACATGTGGAGCGGATTTGTAACCCAATTTCTAAGACATCACTACTAGAAAAAATGAAATTTCTGATGAAATTTAGCGACGGATTGGTGACGGATCTACGATGGATTTGAGTTATTAGATATTAAAGGCAATTACTCGCTAATCCCTTGTTAATTTGCGACGGATACCGAATCCGTCTCAAATGCATCACAAATTAGCTTGGAAAAAGTATCATCTCTAATCCGTTGCTAATCAGCTACCATTTGTAACAGATTTGCGAAGGATTTGAGTTAAGGCATTCCCTCGCTATTCCCTCGCTAATTTGCGATGGATTTGCGAGATGTTGCGACGGATTCGAGTTATTAAGTATCAATGGCATTCCGTCGCTATTACCTCGCAAATTAGTGTCGTATTTGCGACGGAACATTTGAATTTGGTCGCTATTCCATCGCTATTCCTATGCCTGGGTTACAATGAAATTCAAATACAAGATAATTCTACAAGGATCAACTTTGAAATCTAACTAGGCACAAATTCAAATCTCTGCTTGTCGTTGGTGAAGAGAATTCGAACAAGAGAATTCGAAATTCTCAGAGAGAACCAAACGTAAACGTATCTTTATATATATATATATATATATTTATATTTATATATATATATTCAGAATTCTAAGGTAATTTATTCGGAGGTTACAGCCAAAAACTGATTTTTGGGTGCCAAAAACTTACTTGGGTGCCAAAATTAAGCTAATTAATTTCCAGGCAACCCCTTTGACCCCGGTGTTTTTGGTCATACATAGAACAAATTCATTTTATATAAGTGTGCAGTGTGCATCTCCTTACTTATATAAAAATGAATTCAAACTCCATTAATCATGTGTAAATTTAATTACACTGAAATGACTATGTGATACTAAAATCACCAACCAACATAAAGTCAAAAAATCAGATTTCTTGGATTTATTTTAGACAAGGTCATCTTGAATTGCTTACGTAATCACTATGATCGGATTACACTGGATTTTTTGAGTATGTGAAAAATCAATAAACATGTTAATAGCAATAACATGATTCCCATCAAAGTAGAAATGTTTGATCTTTGTGCATCCCGACTCACCAAAGTTAAAGATTATGCTCAATCTCTTAAGCTTCAAACTACTAACAACGGTTAGCTTTGTTCCAAACTTCATTATATAGATAGAGACATGATCTCACATGGAACGAAGAAAAGGCATATGTCATTAAAACTCAATAAGGGAAATGCTATGGGTAGAAAAGTAAGAGATCATGTAATTTAATTTTTTAACATATGTTTCAAATATCTAAAATTTTTATTTATGATAATATTAAGATTTAGAAGAAAAATATGCTAGAAGAGTATATTTGTGTATAATAATTTCTTAATTAACATTAAGCACTCGTTAAAATTAAATATAAGAAACTAATCCTATAGTAATTTAATATTTCTGTTATCAATCAAGGGGTGATAATGTTTAAACATACACGTTTTAAGGTTGTTAAGGAAATAAACATGTCTAGCGGATTTGCAACCCAAGCCCTAAGACATCACAACTAGAAAAACTGAAATTTCCAACGAAATTTAGAGACAGATGAAAACCGTCGGTAATTAGCGACGGATTTGAGTTATTAGATATTATAGGCAATTCCTTGCTAATCAACGACGGATTTCTCACAGATTTGCTACGGATTCGAGTTATTAAGTATCAATGGCATTCCGTCGCTAATTTATATGTAGATGACACAACCTGAAGGTTTTGTACATCCTAAGTATCCTAACAAGGTATGTAGGCTTAAGAAGTCCATTTATGGACTTAAGCAAGCCTCTCGTAGTTGGAATCTTTGTTTTGATGAAAAGATCAAGGAATTTGGATTTTTGAAAAACGAAGATGAACCATGCGTGTATGTTAGGGCTAGTGGGAGCTCAATAGTTTTCCTAGTTTTATATGTAGATGATATTCTACTCATAGGAAATCATATCCCAACCTTGCGTAGTGTCAAGGATTGGCTTGGGAATTGCTTTTCTATGAAAGACTTGGGAAATGCGGGATGCATTCTCGGAATTAAGATCTATAGGGATAGGTCTAGAAGGCTTATAGGTTTAAGCCAAAGTGCATATGTGGATAAAGTCGTTAAACGATTTAAGATGGAGGATTCTAAGAAAGGGAATCTCCCCATGATGCATGGATTGGCATTAAGCAAGGCTCAATGCCCCAACTCCCAAAAGGAGTTGAACATAATGAAGCGAGTCCCATACGCTTCGGCTGTGGGATCGATCATGTATGCCATGTTATGCACACGCCCCGATGTCTCATGTGCCTTGAGCATGACTAGTAGATTTCAGGCGAATCCGGGAGAGGCTCACTGGAGGGCTGTGAAGAACATTCTAAAGTACCTTAGGCGTACAATGGAAATGTTCTTGGTATACGGTGGCGAGGAAGAGCTTAGAGTAAAGGGTTACTCTAATGCTAGCTTCCAAACCGATAGGGACGACTGCCGATCTCAATCGGGGTTCGTGTTCCTATTGAATGGTGGTGCAGTAAGATGGAGGAGCTCAAAGCAAGACACAGTTGCTGATTCAACAACCGAGTCAGAATATATTGCAGCAAGTGAAGCTGCTAAAGAAGCTGTGTGGATGAAGAAATTCATCCAAGATCTAGGAGTGGTTCCGAGTATCACCGACCCTATTGAGATTTTTTGTGACAATGAGGTTGCGGTGGCTTTGGCAAAGGAACCAAGAGCTCACAAGTGGACAAGACACATTCTTCGAAAATATCACTTCATTAGAGAAGTAATCGAGAATGGTGACGTTGCCATAAGTAGAGTACCGACGGATGGGAACCTTGCGGACCCATTCACTAAGCCATTATCATAAGCTCCTCATGATTCTCACACCAAAGCTATAGGTGTTAGATTCGCTAGTGATTTGGCTTGACCTATGTATTTGGTTTGTTTGATTTGTATGATTTGTATTTGTATTTATGGGAACATTTAAACGGTATTGTAACTTATGTTTGTTTCGATATATGAATAGAGATCTATATATACGCTTGTTGCGGTCACAATCATCAAGTCCATACTGTGTTCCATCTTAGCATGTTTAAACACTTCCTTGAATGATTATCATTCTAAAACCTTCTGCAATCGGTTATTCTTCATATGGAAGGAAGAATGAAATAAGATTGAAGTAAGTGGTTGGCCCGGTATTCAAAATGGTTGAATAAGGGTGCAAGACTTACTTGTGCTTGAAAGGTGTTTCAAGTGACCAGAAGACCCACACCTGAGTTTACTTCATGGATCTATTAGTCACAAGTATCTCGGGATGATAATATCATTTCATCCTTAGACTTGAGACGCATAGGTTACCAGAATATGAATCTGCCTTACTCTAGTTATCTTCAAACGCAGTTCGTAACTGGCTGTTATAAAGGAAATAATTGGGTAAAGTATGAAACATACAATGGGACTATGTGGTTGAAAAGGATTTGTTCCTCTAGTAAGAGAGATATCCCTGGCCCCTCGATGATTGGGAGCTGACATCAAATATGCATGGCCGTGCTCAAGTTACATTGATTTTAGATCAGATGCAACTTGTCTATTTGGTCACCACCAATCTGTAATCGAGAAACATAATAGTGAACGATCTGGAGATTGACATATTCCATGTCTCGTGTTCACAAGGATATCGCGAACAAAGGATGCATATGATCACTTATCTATAGAACCTCATAAGCCTTTAAGGCTATTAGGTTTTTGTCGAAGATGACAACTCGTGCCGACTTGGGGGCATTGATGCTTAGCTAGAGCCGCTCTTTGTCTGTAATTTACATATGACGATGTATCATGTGCATGTGGGAGTCTGTTGGATATATGCCCACTGATACACGTATATTGGATCACTGCAGATGAGGCACGGGCCTATTGGATCACTACCGTGGGGGTGATGCCTTCACGACTTCCTCACGGGCCGTGTGAGCCCGTGAAGGCAGAAGTCTAAGTGACACTTTGATATTATTGGACCTTTTGTTTGGTCAAATGGGAGGGTGCCATTATGGCCGACCCTGGTGTCACCTACAGAGTTAATATGCTTATATAAACCCCTCCTGCTTCTCTCCATATGACCTTTTTGCCAAATTCACAAACACACACACTAAAGAGAGCCCTGTAGGAGTCTTTTAGCAAAGAAGTTTGTGTTGGTTATGAGCAAGAGTTCTAGTGTTGTTCTTGAGTGCAAGTTGGAGTATCTCAAGCTTTAGCAAAGGAGATTCACGGTTTGCTTGGAGTGGATATCAATAGAGGAACTCGTCTTGGAGTTCAAGCCTTTCATCTACAACAACAAAAACCACCAGAGACATCAAGGGTATGGTCTTACTTTTTGGTTCCTTTTGTTGTTCTTGTTGCTATCATTCTTTGTAGCTAGATCCCACTATGTGTTTCTTGTGCATAAGTGTTGAAAACCCTAAATGAACTCGTTTTTATCTTCATGCTTCCGTTGTGCTTGGGTTTTGCATGTGCATGAGAAACCTTTCAAATAGAAAGGGTGAGAAAGGGCTTGCTGCTGGTTCGGAACTCCCCTATCTATTTGAATTGATTTACAGCGCCTATTTTCAAGCGGAATTGCTTCTATTAACTTTAAAGAGTGTCTCTGCTGTCCGGCTCGATATGAACAAGGTAGGCTGGTAGGTGGGTAGGCTTATATCCGACTAGTAGGACATGCAGTTCTCCCCTTAGTGTTAGGGCAGGCACGAAATAAATTAATAGCTTATAAAGAAAATAGGACGACTTAAGACAGCAAGAACGGCCAAAAGAAGTAAGTCACTTGCAAGCCCAGGAAGAATTAAAAGAAATCGATGAATGTGTCCCGACCAAGCAACGAAGAAGCGCTAGCAGATGAGATTGGACCTATATAGACTAGGAAACACAGGGAAAGACAGTCTTGGGGGTCCCCAAAACAGAGTGAGAACTAGCCCTTTGAGGAGCTCTCTAAGCTGTCTAACTCTCTATTACCATATGCAGAGGGAAACCAAGTTCAATAGCCGGATAGAGTAAGAAAACAACTAAATAGAAATGAGTAGTTGCTACGGGTGAAGGAGTAAAGAGTTTCAAGAAAAAATCTCCTTAATGCGACTGCGGGAAGGCTGTTCCTGCTACAGGGAAGAAAGAAGGAATTGAGTCCTTTCACATTATCACGGAAAAAGGGGATTGCCTATTAGTCAATTTTGACTGGAAAAAGACCCGGAACCCCATACCCTCTCATTCACTTACTATAGGCCGAGGAGTGTATATTCATCTTACTTTTTATAAATGTAAAAAGAGACATAAGTCACGCATTCGAGCAAGAGCCTTTTCCTTTCTTCGCTATGTAAATAGAGGGCCGGAGGAAGAAGTGCCAGAACCTCAACAAAAGAATTAAGGTGATAGAGTCTTACAGGAGACACTAGGCTTGTAATTGAATGGAATGATTCCTCTACCTTGGTTGCCTTCACTGCCCGTGAATCCCTTCTCTTTTTCTATTCCATCTTATACGGTCTGGTCTGTCCATTAGTTGCTTAACTCATAGTAGTTAGGAGGTTGTTGTCCTAATGAGTGTAGCGGAGTGCTCCCTATCCTATTACTCATCTATAGGGCTATCACCCTAGCTTTCCCTGTCTCTGCCTTTCTTTCCTAGTCCTGAGTTTTTCTTCTTGACTCTTTCTTGGGATTGGGGTTGACACTATTCAATACTAAATATCTACTCGTGGGGAGGCAATAGATTCATCTTAGGCGGTAAGTGAAGGAACTGTAGGGCTTAGGGCAGCGAGTGAGCCTCGGATTTTTCTTTAAAAGGCTCTAGGGGAGGTGAGAAGAGAGCCAATAGCTATTATAGAAGGACTTAACAATTCATGGCATGAATTAGAGTTGAAGGAAGAAAGACATGAAATGCTAGAAAGATGAAATCTATGAATGAGCTCTTTCGTCTAAGCCTAGAACTAGGCAAGAGCAAGGAATGGACTTTAAGTGAGTTAAGGAAGGAGGAAGGTCAGTTCTATAAGGCAAGAAAGCAAGATCAGAAGAAGGAGCAATGCAGAATAACTAAGCATGACAAGGAGAGGATAGCTAGACTTTCAAAGACAGTAGCAATGGCAAGGAGACTAATCCCGATATTCTTTCCCTAGCAATTGGAGGATTCTATTGATCCAAGACCTGTATGTAGACCTGGGCCTCCCCCGCTTTCAGTTAAGGCCAAAAAGAATTATCTTACCTTTCTCTTCTGTCAGTCTTTGAAGTTTCCTTTCTTTGAAAACCAAGGATGAAGCTAGAATGTGGACTACGGACTTATCATGCTTCCCAATTCCACTAGCATAAAAGAGTTTATTCAACTCCTGAGAGATTCTATAGTTCCTGAGCTACCCCAATTTGATGAGAATGAGGGAAGAAGTCCTTAGCTATTCCTTTGGCCTATAATATAATAAGAAAGGTCCATCAAGACTCAGAAATTACCCTCGATCTTTTCAATCCGAGAATTCTTAGCCTTTGTCTTAGAAACTGAGCTCTCACAAAGCAAGTGTAACACCCGAAATTCACAAGCCATTTTTTTTTAAAACGCACTGCGGAAGCTAATCAAAACCACTTGATTACATATAATCAATAATTACAAATATACATCTATTTGTTTCAAAATACAATCACAACTACAAATGTTTGGTGTTACAAAATATAACTGGCTCGTCTATTTTTCAAAATAAGTATCAGAGTGTGGTCAACTCTTCCTTCTTCAACTACAAACACCAACCTGCAAAACATCAACTGAGGGGAATTAGCACAAAGCTATGTGAGTAGAGGCTAAAGCAACAAACTCAAACATTCACAATCAAATAGTACTCATGTAATCACATATCCAGAGAAGACTGGCGGTTCGGCGCAGAACCTACAACCAATGCCGGCCAAAGCAAAGGTTTACCGATAGCTTTCCACTAGATTGGCACAGTAAACTCCCCTCTGAGCAATAAATGCAACAGAAAGGCTACTACTGTTCAACCAACCAGTTAGACAAGCCCAGCCCAAGTCCACGTATAGCTGACTTCTCAACGCAACTCAAAATCATCCTAAGAGTGCGTATCGACCAAATAGTCATGCAGAAGTTATCAACATTTCAATATCACATTCAACATTTCAATCAATCCAATCTCAATCCACAATCATGTTTCACATCAATAAAATTAACTGCAATCTTTACCATCCGTGTTCAACGTCCACTCACCTTTGTTTCAGTCTTGAACTCAAAAGTCTAATATCACTAAGTCTTAGGATTGCCTGTAAACACATCAATAACCAATTCAGTCCCAATCTCATAAATATATCTCATTCATATATTTATAAACTATTTATCAAATAATAATAAATATATAATTTCAAACACCAAGTATCGGATTTTCCTCAAAACAATCGGATTCCATGAATCCGCAACCCAAGACTCGGATTCTACTAATATTGGATTTGGGAATCCGATGGATTCCTTATTGTCGGATTTCCCTTAGTTAAATTCCAAATATTCAGATTTCACCTCAATCGGATTCCTAGACTCGGATTACATCAATCGGATTTCATGATCTCCGGATTTGGGTTATCGGATTTCAAGTCTTGGTTTCCAAGTATAGGATTTTGAGTTTTGGATTTCAATCATTCTGATTTAGGGGCTCGGTTTCCAAATGATTTGGATTTCAACACTAGGATTTCATGTATCGGTTTCTTGCATTAATCGGATTTCCTTCATTCGGTTTTTCACCTTCTTCAACTAAATCCGAGAACTTCATCATAACAACTTAAACCTAGAATTTATAACTTTCATCAAATAATTTCAAAAACATTTTTAAACACTTCTAAACACATATTCATCCCTCAAAACATCATTTAAACATACAATTCATATAAACACACAAACCGACTAAAAACTCATATTTCATAAAAACCGATTCTTGTGATCTTCATATAATCATGTTATTTCTATTTAAAAATCATAACAAGTAATCATTTAATCATGTATGAACCCAAATCTAACCTTATCTTGATTAAATCACCAAAATCTAGAAAATCCGATGGTTCCTTCTTCTTTTGTTCTTCGGTTTCTTCTTTTGAACAGAGAAAAATGAAAACACACACACTTTAACCTTTCACTTAATTGAGATATGCCATGCTTTGTTAAACCACACCCCACGTATACAATTTACAAAACAGGAGGTGGCATCACCTCCTCAAACAACACCCACGTACACACCTATGTACATACATACGGTTTTCAACCTACATACATACATACAATACTATTTATTTCTATGTAATTAACTTAACTAACCAATTAAATTTTAATTAACCACTTAATCCAACTAAAACAAATAAGTACGCACCACAAACCCGCTAATCTCCTAGCCCAGGTTTACGGGTGTTACAAATCTCTCTCCCTTAAGAGGATTCCGTCGTCGGAATCCTTTCCTGCTCAAACAAATGGGGATATCTGTCCTTTATTTCTGACTCAGTCTCCCAAGTTAAATCAGAACCTAGACTGTGCTTCCACTTGACCAATACCATCGGTATCTGCTTCTTTCGGAGCTTGGTCACTTTTTGATCCAGCAATTCTACTGGTTCCTCTATCAACCTTTTCTTTGAGTCAACTTCCAATTCTTGCACTAGGAGAATATGGTTTTCATCTGACGTATGCGGAAGGGACCAATGTAACGGGGAGCTAACTTCCCGCGCTTACCGAACCGAATCACACCCTTCCACGGAGAAACTTTTAAGTACACTAATAATCCCACCTCAAACTTAATTGGGCGACGACGCGGATCTGCATACATTTTCTGCCTATATCTGGCTGCTTTCAACTTATCTCTGGCAATAGCAACTTTATCAGCTGTCATCTGAACTATCTCAAACCCTACAAATTGTTTCTCACCGGCCTCTAACCAACATGTTGGAGTACGGCAACGACGACCGTATAACATCTCGTACGGAGGCATCCCTATACTGGAGTGGTAAGAATTATTATACGCAAACTCTATCAATGGCAGGTGTGAATCCCAAGATCCACCATACTCGATTACACAAGCTCGCAACATATCTTCTAATGTTTGTATGGTTCGTTCAGTCTGACCATCTCTCTAGGATGATAAGCAGTGTTAATCCTCGTCCCCAATTCCCTCTGTAAACTTCTCCAGAAGTTAGAAATGAATCTGGAGTCTCGGTCAGATACTATTGATAATGGCATGCCATGCCTCGCAACAATCTCGTTCACATAAAGTTGAGCCAATTTACTCAGAAAAGCCATCTCACATGTAGCCAGAAAGTGAGCGCTCTTGGTCAACCGATCCACAATCACCCAAATCATATCATTGTTTCTCTGAGTTCGTGGAAGTTTAGTTACGAAATCCATCATTATATGTTCCCATTTCCACTCAGGAATTCCCAATTGTTTTAATGATCCATAAGGTTTCTGATGTTCCGCCTTCACCTGTGCACAGATATGGCATGATTCTACAAACTGTGCCACATCGGTTATCATAGTAGGCCACCAGTAAAGCACTTTCAGGTCGTTATACATTTTAGTGCTTCCTGGGTGTACTGACAATCTGGACTTGTGTGCTTCTGTCAAAATCAACTTCCTCAAATCTCCAAGCATAGGCACCCACACACGAGTCTTAAATGTTTTCAATCCACGGGCATCATCAGCAAGTTTATCCTTACGTTTCGTCATCAGTTCACTCTTCAAGTTCTCCTCTTTTAAAGCTTCCAATTGTGCAGACTTGAGTCTATCCACTAGATCTGATACAATCTCTATTCGCATAAACTGGATAGAACTTCCCGCTCCCTTGCAGCTTAAGGCATCTGCCACCACATTTGCTTTGCCTGGGTGATATCTTATTTCGCAATCATAGTCTTTAATCAATTCCACCCAGCGTCTCTGTCTAATATTCAACTCTTTCTGTGTAAATACATATTGTAGGCTCTTATGGTCGGTACAAATTACGCACTTAGTGCCATACAGATAGTGCCTCCACAGCTTTAGGGCAAAAACAACTGTTGCCAGTTCCAAATCATGTGTCGGGTAATTCTTCTCATGGGGTTTCAACTGTCTTGAAGCATATGCAATCACCCGATCCCTTTGCATAAGTACGCAACCCAATCCCGCAAATGACGCATCGCAATAAACTATAAAATCCTCTGAGCCACTTGGCAATGCTAGAATAGGGGCCTGACATAACAACTGTTTTAACATCTGAAAAGCTTGATCCTGTTCACTGCCCCAAACAAACTTCACATCCTTTCGAGTCAACTTTGTCAACGGACCCGCAATCTTGGAGAAGTCTTTTATAAACCTGCGGTAGTATCCAGCCAACCCTAGAAAACTCTTGATTTCGGACGGTGTCTTCGGAGCGTTCCAATTCATCATTGCGTCCACTTTTGATGGATCCACTTTCACTCCCTTGTCACAGATTACATGCCCCAAAAACTGTACCTCTCTCAACCAGAATTCGCATTTCGAGAACTTAGCAAACAAATGCTCTTTCTTCAGTGTTTCCAAAATCTGTCTCAAATGCTTCTCGTGCTCTTCCTCAGTCTTTGAATATACCATGATGTCATCAATAAAAACTATCACAAAATTATCCAAGAAGGGTCGACAAACTTTGTTCATTAAATCCATGAAAATCGCAGGTGCATTGGTTAAGCCGAACGGCATAACCAAAAACTCGTAGTGCCCGTAGCGCGTACGAAAAGCTATCTTTGATACATCTTCCTCTGAAACCCGCACCTGGTGATCTGATCTCAAATCAATCTTGGAAAAGAACGAAGCTCCCTGTAGTTGATCAAACAGATCATCAATTCTTGGCAACGGATACTTGTTCTTTATTGTTCTCTTGTTTAGCTCACGGTAGTCAATACACATACCAACGTACTGTCTTTCTTCTTTACAAACAACACTGGCACTCCCTACGGAGATGAGCTCGGACGAATAAAGCCTTTGTCCAAAAATTCTTGTATCGGGGTCATCATTTCTCGAATCTCTGAAGGTGCTAACCTGTATGGTGCTTTTGCCACTGGTCGGGAACCAGGAATCAGGTCTATCTTGAACTCCACCTCACGAACTGGAGGCAATCCCGGCAATTCTTCAGAAACACTTCCGGGTATTCCGTTACCACCCGGATGTCATTCACTGTCTGCTGTTCTTTCTTTTCATTAATTACATAAGCCAAGTATGATTCACAACCTTTATCCAGCGCCTTTTTAGCTTTCAAACACGAGATAATTGGACTTACAGATCCAACCTTCTTCCCCCTTGCTACTACTCTTGTGCCATCAACCAATAGAAACGAAATCAGCTTCTTGTGACACTTGATACCGGCCTGATTCAAACTCAGCCAATCCATCCCGAGCACCACATCGAACCCAGATAACGGCATGACAAGAAAATAAACAGGAAAGCAAGTACCATCTATATCTATCTTGGCTCTAGCCACAGCAGTCGTGACCGGAACCATCATACCATCAGCTACCTCAATTTCTAAAGCAGTAGCAAGTACAGTTAAAGGCACATTCAATCTACTACAGAATTCTACAGATACAAAGGAGCGATTTGCCCCTGAATCAAATAACACTCTAGCCGGAATAGAGTTTATCAAAAACATACCAGTTATAACATCGTATGTGGTTGTGGCATCATCCATTGTCATTCTAAATGCCCGACCCTCAGCAGTGGGCGGGTTCTTTCTTTTCTGCCCTGCTGAAGATGATCCCCTAGCACCTCCCCCTCCTGACCCAAATCCCGCTTTCTTACTCAACGGGCAATCACCGACTCGATGCCCCTCTTTCAGACAATTCCAGCAGACGCTCCTCGGCAGTCTGCAATTCTTCAAATCGTGGCCAAACTGACCACATTTAACACATCTCATGGACTGGGGCGTACACTACCCATGATGATATGACTTACATCTGTTGCACCACGGTGCCCTCTGAGTAGACCCACCTGTAGTAGTTGCTCTATTCTGATTACTCTGACGATTACCACTGCCCTGGCCTCCTTGCCTTTGTTGAGTGTTGTAGTGTTCAAATCTCGATTTTGCTGGGAAATTCTTTCCCCACTCAACTTATTCCTCGCAATCAAATCTCCTTCAGCTGACTTAGCTAAAGTAAATGCTTGGGATAGTGTTGTAGCCCACCTGGTGGCACTACGGAGATCCGGATGTAACGCTCCAACGAAATGAGCGATCTTTGACTCTTCGTCTGGTACCCAATGCTTTGCAAATCTCATCTTTTCGTTAAATTGTTTTATCAATTGATCCACTGTCATATTTCCAGTCATCTGCAACTCCATAAATTCCCTCTTTATTTTTGCAATCTCAAACGTTCCACAGTACTGTTCGCATAACTTTTCCTGGAATTGACTCCAGGTGATACTTTCCTGCTATTGCTCCGTGAAATGGCCGGTAATCGAATCCCACCAGACCATGGCGTCTCCTTTTAACATCCTTAATGCATAATTCACTTTCAGTTCATTCTCACAGTTGCAAGCATCTAAGGTCTTCGTCATTTCTCTAAGCCAGTTCAACGTGAAGCTGGGATCAAAACTCCCCCGATATTCAGATGGTTTACAGTTGAGGAATTGTTTATAGGTGCAGGGTTGTTTGTATCCTGGAAACGCAAATGGATAACCTCCAGGTTGTGGATACGGATAAAAGAAAGGTTGCTGCATCATTTGAGTTATTGGTGGTAGAGGTACTGCCACTGGTGGTACGGTTGCTTGTGTGGTTATCGCAATTGGTATAGGTGGTGGTTCTGGTTGGTTTAGTCTCTGCTCCATGTTTAGGACTTTATTTCGAAGATCCATCAACTCATTCTCCAATTTATAGATATACTCACTTTGATCTTCTCCTTGTTCTTGCCCGGATGTTCCTGCTTGATTCACTTCTTCAATAACCGGTGTCTCTGTAGATTGGGTCACGGGACGTAGGATGGGAGTCTCTCTATCAGCCATAATCTGTTACAATCACATCACCTCATAGCTCATTAGCATAAACCGTTAGTATCCAGAATACTAACTACTACAACAATTCTAACTCACCCTAATTCCCCCGAAGGAAAGCTTGACCCGTCACGAGCCAAGATTTGGGAATGCAACACTCTAGCCGTACATGCATAGCCAGAACTAGGCTCTCATACCAATCTATAACACCCGAAATTCACAAGCCATTTTTTTTAAAACGCACTACGGAAGCTAATCAAAACCACTTGATTACATATAATCAATAATTACAAATATACATCTATTTGTTTCAAAATACAATCACAACTACAAATGTTTGGTGTTACAAAATATAACCGGCTCGTCTATTTTTCAAAATAAGTATCAGAGTGTGGTCAACTCTTCCTTCTTCAACTACAAACACCAACCTGCAAAACATCAACTGAGGGGAATTAGCACAAAGCTAAGTGAGTAGAGGCTAAAGCAACAAACACAAACATTCACAATCAAATAGTACTCATGTAATCACACATCGAGAGAAGACCGGCGGTTCAGCGGAGAACCTACAACCAATGCCGGCCAAAGCAAAAGTTTACCAATAGCTTTCCACTAGATTGGCACAGTAAACTCCCCTTTGAGCAACCAATGCAACAGAAAGGCTACTACTATTCAACCAACCAGTTAGACAAGCCTAACCCAAGTCCACGTATAGCTGACTTCTCAACGCAACTCAAAATCATCCTAAGAGCGCGTATCGACCAAATAGTTAGGCAGCAGTTATCAACATTTCAATATCACATTCAGCATTTCAATCAATCCAATCTCAATCCACAATCATGCTTCCCATCAATAAAATTAACTGCAATATTTACCATCCGTGTTCAACGTCCACTCACCTTTGTTTCAGTCTTGAACTCAAAAGTCTAATATCACTGAGTCTTAGGATTGCCTGTAAACACATCAATAACCAATTCAGTCCCAATCTCATAAATATATCTCATTCATATATTTATAAACTATTTATCAAATAATAATAAATATATAACTTCAAACACCAAGTATCGGATTTTCCTCAAAACAATCGGATTCCAAGAATCCGCAACCCAAGACTCGGATTCTACTAATATCGGATTTAGGAATCCGATGGATTCCTTATTGTCGGATTTCCCTTAGTTAAATTCCAAATATTCAGATTTCACCTCAATCGGATTCCTAGACTCGGATTACATCAATCGAATTTCATGATCTCCGGATTTAGGTTATCGGATTTCAAGTCTTGGTTTCCAAGTATAGGATTTTGAGTTTTGGATTTCAATCATTCGGATTTAGGGGCTCGGTTTCCAAATGATTTGGATTTCAACACTAGGATTTCATGTATCGGTTTCTTGCATTAATCGGATTTCCTTCATTCGGTTTTTCACCTTCTTCAACTAATCCGAGAACCTCATCATAACAACTTAAACCCAGAATTTATAACTTTCATCAAATCATTTCAAAAACATGTTTAAACACTTCAAAACACATATTCATGCCTCAAAACATCATTTAAACATACAATTCATATAAACACACAAAACCGACCAAAAACTCATATTTCATAAAAACCGATTCTTGTGATCTTCATATAATCATGTTATTTCTATTTAAAAATCATAACAAGTAATCATTTAATCATGTATGAACCCAAATCTAACCTTATCTTGATTAAATCACCAAAATCTAGAAAATCCGATGGTTCCTTCTTCTTTTGTTCTTCGGTTTCTTCTTTTGAACAGAGAAAAATGAAAACACACACACTTTCACCTTTCAATTAATTGAGATATGGCATGCTTTGTTAAAACACACCCCACGTATACAATTTACAAAATAGGAGGTGGCATCACCTCCTCAAAAAACACCCACGTACACACCTATGTACATACATACATACGGTTTTCAACATACATACATACAATACTATTTATTTGTATGTAATTAACTTAACTAACCAATTAACTTTTAATTAACCACTTAATCCTACTAAAACAAATAAGTACGCACCACAAACCCGCTAATCTCCTAGCCCAGGTTTGCGGGTGTTACAGCAAGTCATTACTTATTGTTTACACACAATATTTTACTTAGCCTACTTCTTTATCATTAGATCAATTAGGCAGGGGAAGACTCTGTGTACTAACTTTCTCTTCTTTCTACTTTCTAACCAATTCAATTAAGCAGCTAAAGAGAAGTTACAGAAGTGACAGACAAGTCAACCTAACAAAATAAACACATTATTGGAAATTTACTACCACATTACTTGTTTTTGAATATGAGAAACATAAGAGAGGATCATTAATCAACAATTTTTAAGCAGGAAGATAAATTGCACCCCATCGCCTACACTTTTGAGGGGACATGTGAAGCTATGTGTATGATCGTAATATGATATATCTTGAGAATTTCAGTAATGGGACATGTGAAGAGCCATGGGGTACAATATACAATTTTTTAAGGTAAATCTTCATCAAGAGGAGGTGCCATCCGTATGTGGATATATTTTGAACCACCTAATTTAGTCGTATCATCCTTACACTTGAAATAGAACACATTGTACGCCATAAACTTGTAATGTCCCAATTTTCAAATTTAAAAGAAAGCTTTAAACAAAATCTATTTGACTAAAAACAGAATATGATAAGCTGATGGAAACAAACCAAGTATTTTTTGATGGAAACAAACCAAGTATTTTTGAACCCTCTGGTTTGTATAAAAGGTAATACAACCACAACTTATGTCAAAAATAGTTTCCAATAAGCTTGCTATCCGCGGAAGCAAATAAAACATTTAGTTTAAACCCTTGGGTTTGTATAAAAAGAGATATGCGTGAATTTAAATCGCAAGTACTTTTCGTTACATAAATAGGAGCGTTATTGTTTCAAATCACGTTTTAAGCAGCCAACCATCAACAGTAAAACCGGGCCCTTTCCTTGGTGCTAACACAACCTTCATAACAACAAACCTACTACAATAGCTTAGTGAGAAAGCTAAAGTTTAAATCATATAAGCATGCGCATACACATATACGAATGCTACCACAGTTCTTATGGATACAGTACTGCACCATCTTAGCATCCACTAAGAAGGCTAAAATGCTGCTTGTAGCCCCTAGTGCATGAAGCAGCATGCTACCCTCACGATGATCCGAAGATCGATAATACACATTGCAATGCATTACACATCTCATAGATATGAATCAGAATTTAGAAAACTCGCCTCAGGAATTAATACTACACAGAGTTATGCCAGATATCCATACAGACTTATGCCAGATATACTCAGAACACGTCAAACAGTAATTCATACAGATATATAATAATGGTATTAATCACATTATGAAAGTCAGCGCTTAACAAACTGAATAGGGGCAAGGCACGCTCGTACCCACTAGAGGCACGCCCGTGCCTCTTAGCCCAGGCCAGAAAAAGAGCCCAATCAAGCATGGGCGTACTGGGCCAAAAGCACGCCCGTGCCCGACATAGGTACGCCCGGACCTCATGAATAGAGGCGGTCACAACCACTAGGCACGGCCGTACCCCTCAAAGGCACGCCCGTGCCTCTCTGGTTTTAGCAACAGTTCGCCGACTGTCTTGCAATAACTCCGGCTAACTCACCAAAAATCACTATTTAAATTCATAAAAACGCTACGAGGGTGTTTTCCTACACCCCTAACAACTTCTAAACCAAAAATAACAACAAAAACAAGCTTTAATTCATGATTCACCATTGAATCACTTTAAACCCACAAGAACTTCAAAAACATGGTACAAGATCTTACCTCAAGCTTGAATCTATGCTAGGCTCACTTGTAACACCTTGCTTCTACTGATCTTGATCCAAAAATCAAAAGATAACTTGCTGCTCAATAGCTTAAACAAAGTTGTTTGTAGAAAATGAGAAGTTTGACTTGATCAAAGTCAATTCTAGTTATATATATACATAACTTTGAGATTTGGTACAAATAGTCCCTCAACGTTTCTAGTTCCAAAATGACAACTTTTACCCCTCTAATTTCTAAACACCTCCTAATATTAATTAGGCAATCCTCTAAAATTATAATACTCGTTTAATTATTAAATCATGAAATTCAAACTTCAGGAGTTACAACTCTCTCCCACTTGAAATGGATTTCGTCCTCGAAATCAACTGCCGGAGTATTCTGGATAACTGCACGTTATCTCTTTCTCAAGCTTCTCAATATCATTCAACCACTTTTGAATTTCTACTGGACTTAACTAGTCCAATTCATTATTACCAATACTCATATTTTCAATAGCATACACACATATGCAGACTCATCTGTTCAATATTTTCTAAGATATAACTCATCTGTTCAATACTCGTGACTCTTAGTCTACACATAACATTTTCCATATAAGCAATAACTCTAAATGGTTCAATCAACATCGGACCTAATTTGCACCTTATTTTAAATCTATTATTGCTCTTTTATAGTGACATATTAATATAACATAGTTTTTCCCACTTGTCACTCATCAACAATATATGATTATTTGTATAGTTCTTTTATCAATTTGGGCTATTAACAACATGTTTCCCATTTAATAAATTTTTCTATTATTCACTATACTACCTCATTGCTATTCATTTCTTTCTGATCCTGAGGTTTGACCTCTCTTATCACATAATATGCCGTACGGCGACAATCCAATACTAAAATAATAATTTGTATAGTATATAAAAATTCTGTTATCACTAAATAAAAACACCATTTTCTTTCAAATTTACAACATACGTATACCACTTACTTTCAGTCGATTGAATTGTTCTCTCACTTTACTCATATAATAAAACATGTTTCTCATCTCTTTATAAAATTCTTTTCAAAATTTGGACTAAATCGGTTTTCTGACATAATGAAAACAGAGACACATAACCAAAAATAATTTCTTTACATAAACCTCAACTAACGTTAGAGAAATAAAATTTTCTTGATGGGATATATATTTTATATAGTCGGCTTTCAACCACTTATATTAGTATATAGCCCAATCCCGGTTGGAACTTCTCATATGTTTTGATATTCATCCTTTATTTTCAAACTTTGCAACACCTTTACCACATATTTGGCTACCTCTGGCTACATAATTAGCCACCAATATTTCACTTTTAACTCTTTATACTTCTTAATCACTTCAGATGAATTAAAAATTTAATTCTGTATGTTTCGCTCACAAAGCTTTAGCTAGCTTTCCACTACTAGGTGGTTGTATTCAATTATAATAATTTAATACATCATAATTATTCCCATTAGGGTTAATTGCATGTTCCTCAATCCGCTTTTTGCCGTGGTTTTCATCTTTAGTGTTTCAATTGTGTATTTAATATTATAATAGTTAAGGATATAATTTTGATCTTCCTCAAAGATGCATTCCTTCAATTCAACTTTGCTAAGTAGAAATTACATTATAAATTTCCATATAAATATACATTTTTAAGAATAATTATTTTTTAATTGTTCCCGCTCTTTCTCGAGCAATAAATTTACTCTAATGATAATAATCGATAAAACATTTATCTTGCTCAACTATCTCTCAAGTCAACTTGACCTGACCTTATGTTCAAAATTATATTTTCCACCTCATACATAGGTCAAAGCCCATAGATTTTAAGACTTTCACATCACTTCCATCATGTTCTCTTTTGGTATTATCGTTGAATTATTTCTAATAATCAACACGTACGTGAATTATCTCTTTTGGTATAATCTTCAACTTATCTTATGGTAATCATGTCAAAGTTTTCTTCATTTCTTACTTCATTCTCTGTCCTAGGATTCGCATTATGATCCATTACACTAAAACAAAACAATTCATGGTTAATCATAATATCAATCACATCTCTCATCATTATTCTTGTCTTTGTTTCACAAATACTCTACTCTTTTACTGTCTTTGAATAATATTATAGATTCCTACCACCGTATCTCTTTCCACTTTCTGTTAATTTACTTCTCATAGTTCTCATAATAATTTCATGAACATGTCATCCGTCTATTTTGCTTTATTACCACTCTTACCAATACATCATATATTACATTATCTCTTGAAACATAGAGTTTCAGTAACTAGTATACCTTCACAATCTTACTATTTATTTCTGTCTTTATCATCGCACACATTATTACTTATATTTGGCCAATCCATTGAGATTGGTATATAATATTATACGTGCCAAAACTCTCAAGTTTTTATGTTCTTTTCAATTTCATACCCCTTCCTCATTATACATAATATTCTCGATATTATAATACTCATCTTGTAACCTATTTTGTCTTTATTTCATAACTGTCCTCCATCTCGTTTATATTTATAGGATTAAGCCACTTACTCTTTTAAAAGAGTTTAACAAATCATAATCATTTTATTCTCATTTGCATTTTAAAGCATAACCATCTTTCTTATTTTCTTTATATAATACTTTCTACAATAATATGTTTTATAACACCACATAGTTTATAGTATCTCGTACTATTTTATTCATACTCAAATCTAGGCTTAGTCAAGCCCGTTGTCATTTTTCCTTCTTAGTAAGATATATCATACCATCTTCATCATTTATATTATCAATTTTTATTAGTATGTCTTTCTCACATCAACTCATTATCCGATTCAATATTCGCCTTACTTTGATAAGTTATACTTTTATTGTTGTTCTCTCACCAGTCTCACTGGTTTCTATTCTCTGTGGCCTAATACTAGGACCATCATTTGAAATATTACTTACTCAAGAATCTCTTATATTCGTCATACTAGAATTTATGTCAAACATAACTCTTACAACAAGAAAATACTCAGGTTTCCTTCTAACTCATTGTGGTTTCTCTTTGTATTCACTACCCTGGAAGTATAGATAAAGCATTAAAACATAAGGTAGCTTTACCACACTATCCTCTATATTAAAAAATTTGTACTCAATTAACATGTCTGTACACTTATCCTCATATCCGAAGTAGCCTTGCTCATACTAAGGCACTCCTATGTTACAGGTGTACTATTTCCTACAAGTACCCCTTACCCGATTCACAAGATTCCCTATCATTTCGACAAGTTCCAACATATATCGTGTGTCAATAATAATATGGGTCCTATTATTACTCCGAACACACTATATGCATTCGATCTTTACTTTACCACAAGAAGTCCCGATTCATAGGGTTAGGCCATGTATCACATTGTTAATTACTATACAACATATTACGTATAACCAACACCTCCTTTATCAGTCTAGTCTCATGCATTGCCTATAAGCATTCAGCACTAGCCACAAAAATCATAGGATAATATCTCTATCAAATCTTATGTGTCAACTTGATGCATAGCATTTAGTTACATACCAAATCATAGTACTTAAAAGTACATCAATCATCATTATCTCACGTATTATAATACCAATTATATCAATATGCATAATTAGCACAATCTCTACACAATACACAATATACTCATCAATCTGCAAGCCTCCAATTTGACTAAATCCGCAGAACCATGGTTTAAGTAGAGACGATGCATAACACACCTCCAAATCCCTCAAACCGTGGCTCTGATACCAAGTTGTAACGCCCCAATTTTCAAATTTAAAAGAAAGCTTTAAACAAAAGCTATTTGACTGAAAACATAATTTATAAGCGGATGGAAACAAACCAAGTATTTTTGAACCCTCTGGTTCGTACAAAAGGTAATACAGCCACGACTTATGTCAAAAACAGTTTCCAGCAAGCTTGCTATTAGCGGAAGCAAATAAAACATTTCGTTTAAACCCTCGAGTTTGTATAAAAAGAGATATGCGCGCATTTAAATCAAAAGTACTTTCGGTTATATAAATAGGAGCGTTATTGTTTCAAATCACGTTTTAAGCAGCCAAACAACAACAGTCAAACCGGGGCCTTGCCTTGGTGCTAACACAATCTGCAGAACAACAACAAGCAGTATCTACTAAACTACAACAACTTATTAAACAACTTATACTCAATTAACATCTCCGAACACCTATCCTCATATCTGAAATAGCCTTGCTCATACTAAGGCACTCTTATGTTACAGGTGTACTATTTTCTATTTCTACATGTAACATCCTGAGATTGGGCCTAGTAATTACGTAGGCTTTGGTAAGTTTGTGTGTGGCTTTATTTTATATGTTCATTTAATTATATTTTAATTAAGTGTATTTACATGCTAATTGGAATATATATATATATATACGGATGATATATATACATATATATATATATATATGCATGAATGTGGCATGTGGTATTAGGATATTTGTGATTAAATAATGACACACCTCATGCTTAGTTTGGAGTGCAAGTTAGTACGTGGGTTTATAACCTTTTGTGGAATGTTCCTGTTCATTATTTTGAAAGGAGAAAAGTATGTAGTGTGTGTTTAGCTTAATCATCTCTGAAGAAAGCTAAAACTTGCATACTTGAATTCATGAAGTGAAATGAAGAGTTGTTGATTGTTAAATCAAAACCAAGGTAAGATGATGTTTATAACCTGCTTAGTAGTGATTTAGTATGCTTTTCTAATGATATACATGCTTATATGGTGAAACACCATGGATGTTTATGGAATAAAACTTAACAAGTGGGTTTTGTGGTTCTTGTTGAGTTTAATGATTTAAATGTGTTCTTAATGGATCTAAACATGATATATGATGATTATATGTGTTTAGAAATATCAGAAATTTATTTCTAGAGTGTATGTATAAGCTACATGGTATGGTTATGGAGTTTTGAGGTTTTTTCGTTGAAGAAAATGAAGAAGATTATGGAAATTTCGAATTCGCGGCGCGACGAAAGTTTGGGTCGCGGCGCAACATGTTGGTTTCGAGTTCGAAGGCTTGTTCTAATAAGGGACTTCACATTCGGAGGTAAGGCCGCTCGAAGGCTTGTCACGAAGTGACGAGTCCAGCGTCGCGACGCGACGCATCGGGTTTCGAATTCGAAATTGGCCGCTCGAAGCGTATTTTGGTGTGAAGGGGAGTGCTCGAAAGAGCGTCGCGACGCGACGCATTTGATGGTCGCGACGTGACGTGTCTGGATTTGTCAATAAGCTTTTATTTGATAAATCTTTTGGATTGCAAGGTTATGTTTTTACATAATGGATGTTTCTAACTTGTGTGCATAAGTTGGATTGTATATAAATATATGTTTTGATATATATTTATAAACTAGATACTGATTTCAGTTTGTTGTGTTCTCAGGAACAGACAAGGCTCAGTAACATAAGACCACTGAGTGGGAGTTCGAGAACTCGAGGTGAGTGGATGTTTACTCACGCGTGATATTAGTTGTAACTGGTTTGGTTACAACTGTACGTGGATTGATGCATGGATAGATTGTATATCTGCTAATTGATTAACCGGTGGTTTGTTAATTAATTGTTACGCCTGTGTTGTGAAGTCAGTCTCGGCTTGGCCATTGGCTGGGTTTGTTTGCTATCGGCTAATCAGTATTGTGAGCTTTTGATGCATTTGTTGCAACTTAAGGTAATACTGTGTGAGAATAGCAAATGAACGATCGGTAAACATTTGCTTTGACCGGCATTGGTTGTGGGTTCCTGCAGAACCGCCAGTCTTCTCGTGAGGCAATTATGTGTTTACTGTTGTTGATATCATGCGGTTACTAATTGATGTTTCTGTGGTGGTTTACTTTCATTCACTTATATTTATGCTAATCCCCACCTCTCACTACTTTTACATGTCAGCCAGTAAGTCCTGCGGTTCAGTTGTAAGGACGTGTAGACAGGGGAATAATTGACAGGCACTCTGATTGGAATTGTGACGAGCCGTAGTTTTTGTAATACTGTATTTCAAACTTATTGGTTTTGTTAAAACAGTGGATTATCTTCGGTTGTAAATAATTTTATGTTTTGTGAACGCTTCCGCAGTTTGTTTAAAAATGAAAATTTTATGGGTGAAAATACGGTGTTACAAGTTTGGTATCAAAGCCTTGGTTTGGCGATGTAGGCACAGTGAAAGTGTTGCATTCCCAAGGCTCGAGTTGGGGTCAATTATTCCTTGAGTGTGGGGTTGGAGTGAATGGGAGCGTGGTTTTAGAGTTTAGTATGTGTTATACTAACGGATTATACTAATCAGTTAGTGAGATGTTGTGATTGTTATAGAGAACAATGGCTGATAATGAGAACTCAACTGGCGCCCCTATTGTCCCATCAACAGTAGAAGTTTCTACAGTAGCAACAGAGGTTCCTCAACATGCAAGTACGTCAGGTACAGTCATAGACGACATAGATGAATATATCTTGCAGTTGGAAGGACAGTTGTTGGATTTGAGGAAAGAGTTGGATCAGCAGAGAAAAAATTTTGCGAGTCGACCACCGGTTATTACAGTAGCTTCTGCTACCCCTGAGATACCACTAATCTTTCCGGTTAATACAATGCCTACAGGGATGCCTCCGGTGTCAATACCATTTACACCAATGTCTCAACCATTTTACTACCCGATGTTTTCACAAGGATCAATGCCACATCCTTTCATGGTATTTCCACCTGGTATGGGATTTAGACAACCGTGTACTTATAAACAGTTCTTGGATTGTAAACCCGAGGAGTATCATGGTAGCACAGATCCAAATGTTACCCTGAATTGGTTGCGAGATATTTCTAGAATCTTGGATGCTTGCAACTGCGAGGAGGAGATGAGAGTTTGCTTCGCAACAAGAATGCTGAAAGGTAAAGCAATGGTATGGTGGGATTCTATCACTAAACATCTATCCCGAGCTCAGATGGATGCAATTAGATGGGAGAAATTTTGAAACAAATTATGTGAACAGTATTGTAATGCTTATGAGCTAAACAAGATAAGGCAAGAGTTTATGGAGCTGCGTATAACGAAAAAGTTTTCTGTGGATGAATTGATTGAGCAGTTCAATTCAAAACTGAGGTTTGTAACTCGGTGGGTGCCTGATGAACCTTCCCAGGTTCAACATTTCATTGGGGCGTTACTTCCCGAGTATAGGAGCACAACTCGGTTAGCTGGATCATTGTCCCAGGCTTTCACCTTAGCCAAGTCTGCTAAGGGGGACAAACAGGCAAAAGATAAGCAAAACCAAGATGAGGCAGCTTTGCAGAAGCCGGGGAGTGAACAGACTAGTAATCAGCAAAAAAGGAATTGGCAAGGAAACCAGTCACATGGAAGTCATAACAGTGGGGTAACCACTGGAAGTTCTGGTCAGAAATCACAATGGTGTGGACGGTGTAGATCTACCCATTCTGAGCAGTGTACTGCTCAGACCATGCGATGTATGCGTTGTGGAACGTTAGGGCATGAAGCTAGGGAATGTGGTTTTCCCCGGAGTGTGTGTTGGAATTGTCAGAATGAGGGATACGGGGCTGGTGAGTGTCCTTCTGGGAGGAAGACCGGGACGGGGACTGGGGCAGAAGCGGTTGGGGATCATCATCGGCAGGGCAAAAGAGAAAGAACCCTACTGCGCGAGAGATGAAACGGATATGTTTTGATAAAAGTTTATACCTGTGTGTATGTTAATTAACTTTAAAGTTAATTGTGGATATTTTATGCATAGTATGTGCTAAAATGTGTAAGTTTATTTCTGATGAGACTGATTCTCTAGATATAGAACTAAATGATAATAGATGATTTTCTATTATAAGTTATATGTTATATATCAAGAAATGGTATGAAGATAAGTATGTGATACTTGATTTAAATGCTAAGTGGGCATGATATACCATAGAGAGACATGTTCAGATTAATTAAATTGTATGATATAATGTGTATAGTATGATTTATATACATTGTGTGTTTATATAAATTCAATTGTGTAAAGAAAGAAGAAAAAGATGGATTATTGCATATTTGACAAGTCTAGAGTGTGTAGTATTGTTCGGGTAAAAGATATGATTGAGAGAATAAGTGGATATTTAATCTACTGAGTACAGTTGATCCATGAGGATGAATGATGGTTTTAAACGAATTTTGTAGTATGATGGGAAATCGCATTTGTTGGTTTGAAGTGTGATGCTATGCTTTGAGATTGGATATATAGTGGATATCTTGTGTTAATTGAGATATTACGAGACGAAATTTTAAACATGACTTGGAAGTTGCAGCTGATATAAGTGCAGTGATGTTATATTAACCGTAAGAGAAGACATGTGTGATTGACTTGGTCAATGAGAGATATATATTAGATGCCTAACTAGAAGAAGTTATCCGAATGATTGAGATGGTGATCGGATTAAATCAGAGAAAGTGATTGTGGAATTTGATGTTACCTCGGAAAGACGACATGATGACAGATGTGTTAATCTATGAAAGAGCTTGTGATGATAACATCTTGTATATGTGAGTTGGAAGTATCTTTGACTTAGTGGATGAATCAAGATTTCATTTACAAGAAAGTCTTGAAGAATGAAAAGGTTGAAACCTTTGGGAACGAGAAAGAGAGAAGAGGAATGTAATGGCCTGAACTTATGGACTGAAAACTTGTGAATCTTGAGCTTGGAGATGCCTTTGCTAGGAAGTGCCTTTGCTAAACATTGGAGTTGAACTTTACAGGAATTTATGAATTTTATTGCCAATGCCATATTGTGGAGTAAAGACCTGCAGGTTGAGTATAGAAGATATACAATGGGAATAGAGATAATATGTGATATGAAATTTGACATATGGAGTGCAAATTGAAGTGGTATATCATAAACTTATGAGACCTTGAGACATTCTGAGATATCTGAAAGATGATGATGATAAGACACGATGGAAATTGTGTTAACCTTGATTGTATAAAGAGAAACTAGGATATGTTACGAATGGTAATGGATTGTTCAATATTTTTACTATCAGTGAGACGGTATCTGTTTGACAGACGGATCTGATTGAATATTTAAAAGGATGATTTGAAGATATGATGATTCATATTTGATGGCTTGTGATGGAATATAGAGATTTGCTTAAACTTATGAGGAGTTTACAAACGAAGGTTGAAACAAGAGTTGAACGATGTAACTGGATTTTCGTGATGGATAGCCGAATGTCTAATTGAAACATGACGATTCGTGGAACTAATATCTACTTTGATTGCGTTGTGTGAAATAATTTCTTACAGTGGGATATTAGAATACCATGTGTGAAGTTATGAGAATGTGGTGATGATACTTCAACCTATTGACTTGAAGTAAAAGATAAACTACATGTGAATACGTTGGTATGACAGATGGTAGAAGATTGAAAGCTATTATAATTTATGACTGAGTTAGACATAAATTCATGAGATGCTTAAATATAGGATTTATGAACAATCTGTTGGTTTGAAAATGAGTTCAGAAAGATAAGCTGTAAGGCTTGTGTGGTTATAGACTGACAATTAAGAGCACGATGGAGTTATCTGGTTAAACTATCAGAAGGAGATATGATGAGTTAATATCTTGGTTGATGTGTGTGCAGTGAGATTCTGATGACGGAATCCTTTTTAAGGAGGGAGGATTTGTAACATCCTGAGATTAGGCATAGTAATTACGTAGGCTTTGGTAAGTTTGTGTGTGGCTTTATTTTATATGTTCATTTAATTATAATTTAATTAAGTGTATTTACATGCTAATTGGAATATATATATATATTTATATGCATGAATGTGGCATGTGGTATTAGGATATTTGTGATTAAATAATGACACACCTCATGCTTAGTTTGGAGTGCAAGTGAGTATGTGGGTTTATAACCTTTTGTGGAATGTTCCTGTTCATTATTTTGAAAGGAGAAAAGTGTGTAGTGTGTGTTTAGCTTAACCATCTCTAAAGAAAGCTAAAACTTGCATACTTGAATTCGTGAAGTGAAGAGTTGTTGATTGATAAATCAAAACCAAGGTAAGATGATGTTTATAACATGCTTAGTAGTGATTTAGTATGCTTTTCTGATGATATACATGGTTATATGGTGAAACACCATGGAAGTTTATGGAATAAAACTTAACAAGTGGGTTTTGTGGTTCTTGTTGAGTTTAATGATTTAAATGTGTTCTTGATAGATCTAAACATGATATATGATGATTATATGTGTTTAGAAATATCAGAAATTGATTTCCAGAGTGTATGTATAATCAGTATGGTATGGTTATGGAGTTTCGAGGTTTTTTCGTTGAAGAAAATGAAGAAGATTCTGGAAATTTCGAATTCGCGGTGCGATGAGTGTTTGTGTTGCGGCGCGACATACTGGTTTCGAGTTTGAAGGCTTGTTCGAAGAAGGGACTTCGCATTCGGAGATAAGGCCGCTCGAAGGCTTGTCGCGACGCAACGGGTCCAGGGTCGCGACACGTCGGGTTTCGAATTCGAAATGGGCCGCTCGAAGTGTATTTTGGTGTGAAAGGGAGTGCTTGAAGAAGCGTCGCGACGCAACGCGTTTGATGGTGGCGACGCGACGTGTCTGGATTTGTCCTTAAGCTTTTATTTGATAAATCTTTTGGATTACAGGGTTATGTATTTACATAATGGATGTTTCTAACTTGTGTGCATAAGTTGGATTGTATATAAATATATGTTTTGATATATATTTATAAACTGGATACTGATTTCAGTTTGTTGTGTTCTAAGGAACAGACAAGGCTCAGTAACATAAGACCACTGAGTGGGAGTTCGAGAACTCGAGGTGAGTGGATGTTTACTCACGCGTGATATTAGTTGTAACTGGTTTGGTTGCAACTGTACGTGGATTGATGCATGGATAGATTGTATATCCGCTAATTGATTAACTGGTGGTTTGTTAATTAATTGTTGCGCCTGTGTTGTGAAGTGAGTCTCGGCTTGGCCATGGGCTGAGTTTGTTTGCTATCGGCTAATTAGTATTGTGAGCTTTTGATGCATTTGTTCTAACTTAAGGTAATACTGTGTTAGAATAGCAAATGAACTATCGGTAAACCTTTGCTTTGGCCGGCATTGGTTGTGGGTTCCTGCAGAACCGCCGGTCTTCTCGTGAGGCAATTATGTGTTTACTGTTGTTGATATCATGCGGTTACTGATTGATGTTTTTGTGATGGTTTACTTTCATTCACTTAGCTTTTTGCTAATCCCCACCTCTCACTACTTTTACAGGTGGCTAGTAAGTCATGCGGTTCAGTTGTGAGGGCGTGTAGACCGGGGAATAATTGACAGGCACTCTGATTGGAATTGTGATGAGCCGTAGTTTTTGTAATATTGTATTTCAAACTGATTGGTTTTGTTAAAACAGTGGATTATCCTTAGTTGTAAATACTTTTATGTTTTGTGAACGCTTCCGCAGTGTGTTTAAAAATGAAAATTTTATGGGTGAAAATACGGTGTTACAAGATTTACAAGATTCCCCATGATTTCGTCAACTTCCAACATATATTGTGTGTCAATAATAATATGGACCCTTATATTACTCCGAACACACTATATACATTCGATCTTAACTTTACCACAAGAAGTCTCGATTCATAGGCTTAGGCCATGTATCATATTGTTAATTACTATACAACATATTACGTATAACCAACACCTCCTTTATCAGTCTAGTCTCATGCATTGCCTATAAGCATTCAGCACTAGCCACACAAATCATAGGATAATATCTTTATCGAATCTTATGTATCAATTTGATGTATAGCATTTACTCACATACCAAATCATAGTACTTAAAAGTACATCAATCATAATTATCTCATGTATTACAATACCAATCATATCAATATGCATAATTAGCACAATCTCTGCAGAATACACAATATACTCGCCAAGCTGCAAGCCTCCAGTTTGACTAAATCCACAGAACCATGGTTTAAGTCCACACGATGCGTAACACACCTCTAGATCCCTCAAACCGTGGCTCTGATACCAAGTTGTAACGCCCCAATTTTCAAATTTAAAAGAAAGCTTTAAACAAAAGCTATTTGACTAAAAACAGAATTTGATAAGCGGATGGAAACAAACCAAGTATTTTTGAACCCTCTAGTTCGTACAAAAGGTAATACAATCACAACTTATGTCAAAAACAGTTTCCAGCAAGCTTGCTATCAGTGGAAGCAAATAAAACATTTCGTTAAACCCACGGGTTTGTATAAAAACAGATATGCGCATATTTATATCAAAAGTACTTTCCGTTACAGAAATAGGAGCGTTATTGTTTCAAATCACGTTTTAAGCAACCAACCATCAACAGTCAAACCGGGCCCATTCCTTGGTGCTAACACAACCTGTATAACAACAACAAGCAGTATCTGCTAAGCTACAAGGGCTTAGTGAGAAAGCTAAACTGCAAATCATATAAGCATGCGCATACACATATACGAATGATGTCACAGTTCTTATGGATATAGTACTGCACCATCTTAGCATCCGCCAAGGAGGCTAAAATGCTGCTTGTAGCCCCTACTACACATAGCAGCATGCTACCCTCACGTTGATCCAAAGAACGATAATACACATTCCAATGCATCACACGTCTCACATATATGAATCAGAGTTTAGAAAACTCACCATAGCAATTAATACCACACAAACTTATAAACAGTAATTCCTACAAATATATAATCGTGGTATTAATCACATAATCAAACTCAGCGCTTAACAAACTGAATAGGGGCAAGGCACGCCCATACCCCCGGGAGGCACTATAACATCCTCAGAAAGGGCCTAGACACACGCTTATGTGGTATGTTAAATAAATTAAATAAATTAAATAAAATATATATTTGTTAGATATTGATAAAAATGACTAAAATAGGTATTAAATGGGTTAATAAAAAATTCATAAAAATAGATAAAAATAATAGAATATTAAATGGTTTAAGATAAGGATTCCTAAAATATCCCCGTTAGTTAAAACGGGTACTTGTGCATTAAGTTGTAGGTTGAAAAGGGGAACAAAATACCAACTTGTAGATAATATTGATCCACAAGTAGACAACCACCTATTTACTCTCGTTCACAACATCAGACAACTCACACTTCTCTTCTTGTGTGTTCTTGGCTTGGTTTTGAAGGAGAAACCATTGAAGAAATCATTCAAGCTCTAGTCTTTGTTGCTGGATTTGTATTTCAATCTGTTGTTGAGCTCCTTCTCCTTCAATTCATCTTTGTTGTAAGTTCCCAATCACCAAGTTCATATTCTTCAAGTTTTCAAGTTTGGGTATTTTGGGTTAAAATTGCCAATTGATGCCAAGAGTTGAAATTGATGTTACCAATTAGTTTCTACATTGATTTTAAGTTCATAGCAATCAGATTTTTGAACTAAAGATATGATTTTGGTTGATTTTTGAGATTAAAGTATAAATGGGTCAAAATGATGAATTTGGTCTTAAAGTGTCAATTTGATGTTAAAGTGCATAAAAAGTGTGTTATTAGATTGGTTTTGATGTGTTATTTCATATGTGAATCGTAGAAATCGACTGGAATTAAATTAGTAATGTTTTGATTGAGTTTTGGGTGGGAAACAGCAGGTTCTGATTGAACCTGCTGCTGCAAATGGAAAGGCACCGGTGTACCTCTCAAGAACAGGCCGTACCCTATGGCGTACCCTAGGAGGCACGGCCGTACCTCCAAAAGGTACGGGCATGCCTAACCCTAGAAGGTCCGGGGGAGTGCCTGCAATCACGGGGCGTACCTGATAGTAAGGCACGGGCAAACCCTGTTCAGGTCTAGCCATGCCTTAGCCAGGCACGGCCGTAGCCTGCCTTTTGGCAGTTTCTGCTTTGGTGTTTATTGATACGTGTAAACCTGTTTAGGTGAACTACTTGATCGAGAAACATTTGTGCCTTAGTTCTTACCTGTAATAACTCCATTCGTGAGTAACAGTTAACCTAAGTATGATATTGATGGTTTTATATAGATGTTTGTATGTTATAAACCAAAGATTTGATAGTTATGCATGTTTAAGTTTTTCATAAACCAACTGAGTTGTTATATTGTTATGTACGCATGTTTAACGGCTTTTGTCGGCCTAAGATGATACGATATGGCTTTTGTAGGCCAATTTGTTATGCTATGGCTTTTGTAGGCCAATTATGATGCTATGGCTTTTGTAGGCCAACTTTATTTATGCTGTGGCTTTTTGTAGGCCAATGTGTGTTGTACCAGTACTTTGTTGGATGTTTGGGGCCAGCTGGTCTGGATCTAGTTGGGGCCTTGTGCCGCCAGCTATGACGTGCGGTGATTCGATGATCACAAATCTTGGTTCCAGTAGAACCTCCGCTCCTCAACACTTTATGGGCTCTCAGTTCCCGCTGATCGCGAGTGGGGTACAGTTCCCCGATAACGCAATGGTGGACTGCTACCCGCTTCTCCACCGGCGCGGAGGAAGTATCGGTTTCCCTAGTCAGGATCACTGACCCGGGCTTATAACCCTGCAAGACGTGGTTTCTAGTGACTAACCGTTGCTTTGCAATGTGCTAGGGTAGACTTGATTGTTGATATGTGATGCATGTGATATGTATATGATAATGTTGACATGATGCTTCCGCTTAATTGTTATTCACTAGCTATTTGTAGCTAACCCTCTTATGAACATTCCATGTGTAGGTAAATAGATTGCTGTGATGACGGGTACCTGCTGGGATTTCATGTTATGTTTTGGGACCACTTTATGAATGCTATGTTTATGTAATAAGTAATGTAATGGTCGAACGAATTGGTAACGCCTTGAGATGTTTAGTAGTACTTTTTTAATACAACTTATATATATATATAAGTTGTAAATTGTTAAATAAATAATGAAGCTTCCGCTCGTTTAAAAAAAAGACTCCTCAAATTTAGGCGGCATTACAAGTTGGTATCAGAGCCTTGGTTTGAGGGAATTAGGTACTTTAAATAGTACTCAGTCTCAAACTCATGTTCGACCATTACTATGTGTTCCCTGGGTGGTATTGGGGTGTGAAGAGTGACTTATGTGTTTTGGTATGTGTTAAGAAAGTATAAGTGTTGATAAGATAGAGAAGTTATATATGAGATATACTAAATATTCTACTTTGATATATATACAAAATCTAACTCGATATGGTGGGTTCTTCTGGAGACGGTTATAAGGATGCTTACATCCTAAAACTGGAGGCTCAGTTAAAGCAAGCAAATGAGCGTGAGTTTACACGGATGAAAAAGGATACTCATAAGTCCACGACTTTCAAAATTTTCTGAGTTGTCAGCCTCCTACTTTCGCTTGCGCAATCAATGATCCTTCAGCAGTAGAAACCTGGATTAGGGAGATACAAAATACCTTTGAATCCAGTGAATGTGATGAGAACAAAAAGGTGAATTTTGCTAAACGTATGTTCACGGGGCGTGCTTTGGCCTAGTGGGATACAGTAATTGCTATTACACCACCAGCCACTTTGGAGGTAATGACTTGGGATGGTTTCAAAGAGAAGATCAGGGGTAAGTATTGTTCTGACTATGATATGCTAAGGATTGATAATGAGTTCAGGGCACTACAGAAGGGTGACAAGCCTTTGGATGATCTTATATCCAAATTCACTGATAAAATGAGGTTTGTTCCTCACTTGTTACCCAATGAAAAGGCAAATATCACTTACTTTGCCAACACTTTGCCCCTGGAGTATCGATCCGGTGTGAGATCTGCAGCAACCTTAGATGAAGCATTTGATAATGCTAGAACCACTCATGATGATTACAAGCAGAGGGTGAGATCTCAACAACTGTAGCAACAGCAATCTGGTGGTGGTAAGAGGAATTTTGAACAACAATCATCTCAGAAGGTAGGTGATAGTGGGACAGGTGGTAGGCAGCGTGTGAATACATCCCAGAAGTCTGAAGGCTAGGATTTGTTGAAATGTGGAAGGTGCGGGAAGAAGGGGCACCAAACTCATGATTGTAGGTACAAGGAGAACGTATGCTACAAGTGCCATAAACCTGGGCACCGCATTTCAATGCGCCCGTTGTGGCCAAACACAAGTGCTGGGGATTCATCAGCAGCTATGGCTCCAAAACAGGGAGGCGCTCCTCGTGCATAAGGGAGAGCTTTCCAGATGACGGCTGATGAAGCCAAAGATACAGGTGATGTGATTACAGGCACTTTCCTGATTAATAATACTTCTGCATGTATTATATTTGACTCGGGAGCTACTTACTCTTTTGTCTCCGTATCTTATTGTGAAAATCTACAATTACCTGTTTCTCTATTATCTTATCCAAATAAAGTAGAAGTAGCTTATGGTAAGGTAGTCTATGTTACCGAGAAAGTTCCGATAGCTGTTCTTTATATCGATGGGAATAGTTTCACTATTTCTTTTCTTGTCATGCCTATCGCGGGCTTTGATGTTGTTATTGGTATGGATTGGCTATGTAGTCGAGATGCTGAGATCTTGTGTTCTAAAAAGATAATCAAATTTCCATTGTCCGATGGTTCTTATGCTATAGCTCGAGGGGAGAAAAGGGAGTCTGTCATTCCTGTTATTTCTATGATAAAAGCTCAAAAATTGATTGCAAAGGATTGTATCTCCTACTTTGCATATGTGATTAATGCTAAGATAGGAGCAAAGAGTGTTGATGATATCATGGTTGTTTCTGAATACCCTGATGTCATTCCTGAAGAGTTACCGGGTTTACCTCCTGTCATGGATGTAGAATACTGGATTGATCTTATTCATGGTGCTACACCTGTAGCAAAATCTCCCCATCGTCTCGCTCGATCTGAAATTCGGGAGATGATGACCCTAATCCAGGAACTACTTGACAAGGGCTTTATTCGCCCAAGTTCTTCGCCTTGGGGAGCTCCTGTTTTGTTTGTTAAAAAGAAGGACGGGACTGTCCGAATGTGTATCAATTACGGGGAGCTTAACAAGCGAACTGTAAAGAACAAATATCCATTACCTCGCATTGATGATCTGTTTGATCAATTGCAAGGTACCACATGCTTTTCCAAGATTGATCTACGTTCTGGCTATCATGAGGTCCGTGTTCAAGAAGATGATATCACTAAAACAGCGTTTAGAACTCGATATGGGCACTACAAATTCTTAGTTATGCCATTCGGCATAACCAATGATCCAGCTATCTTCATGGATATGATGAATCGTGTATGTCTCCCTTTTCTTGATAAATTTGTGCTCGTGTTCATTGATGATATCCTCATTTATTCCAAAACAGAGGCGGAACACGAGCAACATCTTCATCTAATTTTGGAAGTTCTTAAGCAAGAACAACTCTACGCGAAGCTTTCTAAATGCGAGTTCTAGCTTAAGGAGGTTCATTTCTTGGGCCATGTTATCTGTAACGAAGGTGTAAAGGATGATTCCGTGAAGAATGAAGCTGTTATGAACTGGGAAGCTCCTCCTCAGAATCCTTCTGAGATAAAGAGTTTCTTAGGTCTTGCTGGTTATTATAGGCGGTTTATACAGAACTTCTCTAAACTTGCTGGTCCATTGACTAAATTGACCCGCAAGGATGTTGCCTATGTGTGGAATGAAGAGCAAGAGAAAGCATTTCAGACTCCGAAGCAATTGTTATGTCAAGCACCTATTCTAACATTGCCTAATGGGTCAGAAGACTTTATTGTCTATTGTGATGCTTCATATGCAAGTCTAGGTTGTGTTTTGATGCAACAAGACAAGGTGATTGCATATGCTTCTCGTCAATTGAAGCCACACGAGAAGAATTACCTAACACATGATTTGGAGCTTGCAGCTGTGGTATTTGCTTTAAAGCTATGGTGTCATTACTTGTATGGCACCAAATGTATTGTATGCATAGATCACAAGAGTCTGTAGTATGTGTTCACGCAGAAAGAGCTTAACATGAGACAACGGCGTTGGTTGGAGCTAATAAAAGACTATGATTGTGAAATCAAGTATCATCCCCGCAAGGCGAACATGGTAGCTGATGGATTGAGTCGAAAGAACTCTCCTGGAGTAGCTAAATTCATGAGACTCACTGTAGAATCTGATATAATTGCTCAGCTTAAAGTAGCACAACAAGAAGCATTGCAAGAAAACAACTTGAAAGCTGAGACAATGACCAAGATATCAAAGCAATTGGGAGAAGACGGTCAGGTTCTGAAGACATTTCAATCCCAAATCTGGGTACCAAGTCTTGGTAGCAACCAGGAGACAATCTTACATGAAGCACATAAATCTAGATTGTCTGTTCATCCCGGAAGCACAAAAATGTACCAAGACTTGAAATCATTGTATTGGTGGCCTACATTGAAGCATGACAAAGCTTCATTTGTAGAATAATGCCAAGTCTGCGCGTAAGTTAAAACAGAACACCAAAAGCCCTATGGTAATCTACAACAGCTGAATATCCCGGAGTAGAAATGGGATCACATTACCATGGATTTTGTTACCAAATTACCCCGAACTGCAAAAGGGCATGATATGATATGGGTTGTGGTTGATCGCCTTACTAAGATTGCTCATTTTTCTCGCAACTAACGAATCTGCACCTATGAATCGTTTGGCTCAATTGTATATTAATGAAAGGGCCTAGACGCACACTTACGTGGTACGTTCAACGAATTAAATAAATTGAATAAAATATATATTTGTTAGATATTGATAAAAATGACTAAAATAGTTATTAAATGGGTTAATAAAAATATTGATAAAATAAGATAAAAATAATAGAATATTAAATGGTTTAAGATAAGGATTCCAAAAATATCCTATTTAGTTAAAACGGGTACTCGTACGTTAAGTTGTAGGTTGAAAAGGGGAACAAAATACCCACTTGTGGATAATATTGATCCACAAGTAGGCAACCACCTCTTTACTCACGTTCACAACATCAGACTACTCACACTTCTCTTCATGTGTGTTCTTGGCTTGGTTTTGAAGGAGAAACCATTGAAGAAATCATTCAAGCTCTTGCTGCTGGATTTGTATTTCAATCTGTTGTTGAGCTCCTTCTCCTTCAATTCATCTTTGTTGTAAGTTCCCAATCACCAAGTTCATATTCTTCAAGTTTTCAAGTTTGGGTATTTTAGGTTAAAATGGCCAATTGATACCAAGAGTTGAAATTGATGTTACCAATTAGTTTCTACATTGATTTTAAGTTCATAGCAATCAGATTTGTGAATTAAAGATATGATTTAGGTTGATTTTTTAGATTAAAGTCTAAATGGGTCAAAATGATGAATTTGGTCTTAAAGTGTCAATTTGATGTTAAAGTGCATAACTCCACAGGTGAGTAACAGTTAACCTAAGTATGATATTGATGGTGTTATATAGATGTTTGTATGTTATAAACCAAAGATTTGATAGTTATGCATGTTTAAGTTTTTCATGAACCAACTGAGTTGTTATATTGTTATGTACGCATGTTTAACGGCTTTTGTAGGCCTAAGATGATATGATATGGCTTTTGTAGGCAAATTTGTTATGCTATGGCTTTTGTAGGCCAATTATGATGTTATGGCTTTTGTAGGCCAATTATGATGCTATGGCTTTTGTAGGCCAACTGTGTTTATGCTGTGGCTTTTTGTAGGCCAATGTGTGTTGTACTGGTACTTTGTTGGATGTTTGGGGCCAGCTTGTCTGGATCTATTTGGGGCCTTGTGCCACCAGCTATGATGTGCGGCGATTCGATGATCACGAATCTTGGTTCCTGCAGAACCTCCGCCCCTCAACACTTTATGGGCTCTGAGTTCCCGCTGATCACGAGTGGGGTACAGTTCCCGGATAACGCAATGGTGGACTGCTACCCGCTTCTCCACCGGCGCGGAGGAAGTATCGGTTTCACCTGTCAGGATCACTGACCCGGGATTATAACCCTACAAGACGTAGTTTCTGCTGACTAACCGTTGCTTTGCAATGTGCTAGGATAGACTTGATTGTTGATATGTGATGCATGTGATATGTATATGATACTATTGAGATGATGCTTCCGCTTAATTGTTATTCACTAGCTATTTGTAGCTAACCCTCTTATGAACATTGCATATATATAGGTAAATAGATTGCTGTGAGGACAGGTATCTGTTGGGATTTCATGTTATGTTTTGGGAACACTTTATTAATGCTTTGTTTATGTAATAAGTAGTGTAATGGTCGAACGAATTGATAACGCCTTGAGATGTTTAGTGGTACTTTTGTAATACAACTTATATATATATATATATATATAAGTTGTAAATTGTTAAATAAATAATGAAGTTTCCGCTCGTTTAAAAAAATGACTCCTCAAATTTTGGTGGCGTTACAAGCACGCCCATGCCTCTTAGCCGAGGACGGGAATAGATCCCAATCAAGCATGGGCGTACTGGGCCAAAAGCACGCCCGTACCCTACATAGGTACACCCGGACCTCATGAACAGAAGCGGTCATGACCACGTGGCACGGCCGTACCCCTCAAAGGCACGCCCGTGCCTCCCTCGTTTCAGCAACAGTTCACCGACTATCTTTGTGTAACTTCAGCTAACTTACCAAAAATCACTATTTAAATTAATAAAAATGCTACTCGGGTGTTTTCCTACAGCCCTAACAACTTCTAAACCAAAAACAACAACAAAAACATGCTTTAATCCATGATTCACCATTGAATCACATTAAACCCACAAGAACTTCAAAAACATGGTACAAGATCTTACCTCAAGCTTGAATTTGGTTTCCAACACCCCAATAAAGGCGGAGGTAGTAGGTGTTCGTAGGCTTTCTTCAATCAACCTAATTAATATATACTATTAGTTTTAAATTAGCCTAACACGTAGATATAGTGGCGGAGCTAGGGTTTCTAAATAGAGGGAGCCTCGTATACTAATTAATAATACCCTATATGAATAATGTAAAAAGTTTATTTATTTTATAAGATAAATAAATAATGGAAGTTCGTTTAAAGACAAAAAATTACGTTCTAAAATAACACTTAAAATCAATCGTTTTGTCATTAATTAACGTATTTGTAACAAAATATTAAATAAAAAAGATTTCGGATCATAAAAATTAAAATAATAACAATTTAATTTGATTATGTTAACTCATGATTTTTGATTCAATAATTTAATAACATAAATAATTGTTCACTATAAACTTTTGACTCATGATTTCAATAATAGAAAGTTTATTATATTAAATTTTGTAATTCAATATTATAAACTATATAGTGAAATACGTTACTTTCATTTCTTCTGGCTTCCGGATTCTTTGATGGTTTAGTTTTGATATAATCAAAAACAACATTTACATTTAAATTAAAACGTTGCATTTGTAGAATTTGTAAAACAGAGAATAAAGTATCAATCGACGAATTGGAAGCGAAGTAAAATTTCATGAAAAACATCTTAAGAAAAAGTGAATAAAATAAGAAAACATTCGAACCTTTAAAGATAGAATGCTGCTTCACCCTTTGTTGTTTATAACGGTGTTATATTGGGTATTTAATTTTATTTGGGGATGGACTTAATAAAAAGTTAACCAACTTGGATTATAATATACAAGGACTTTAGTTAGGGAGTCAAGCACCCTTCAGCCCTCCTCTGTCTCCGCTCCGAGGGGCGGACCCCCCTATGCTTGGTGGGTTCACGGGACACCATTCAATATTTTTTTCGTAGTGTTAATTTCGAATTTTTTGAGACGGTGCTACCACTAAAATTTCGGGGTGCTACCGGTCATTGTTTAAATGCTACCATAACCTAATCAAAACTAAAAAAAATTATAAGTTTTATAAATTGTTGTCTTGTATTTAAATTTATATCTTTAAAATACCTTAATATTTTTATTTATATAGTTAATATTAATTAACTAGTAGAAATGGGCTTGTAGTAGAATTACAATTAAATTTGGGATTTTGGGCTGCTGGGTAGTGGGATTTTGGGCTGCTACCTGCTAGGCCTGGCCAAAGGCCCAAGGCCATCTTCATCGCCTCATCGGGAGTTGGGAGAGAAAACAAACAGAACACCACCCTGCCCTACTTCTACTATCGCCTCCCCCGCTTGAGTGCTTGACCTCCGCCAAACGCCTTACACCGGACCGCCAATCGCCGCCACAAGCCTGCCGACCTGCGCCGCCCCTCCCTTCCGAGTTCCGACCTGCCCTCCGCCCCTCGGTCCCTCCATTTCCCAGGCCCCAATCTGCCGACTGCCTCTTTGTGAGTTTTTCCCTAATTTTTTTTTTAGTTTTATACTTTTATTACTTATTTAGTTAATAGTTAATTAGTCATTTAATTGATTGTTAATCATTAATTTATTTACGTTAGAATTTAGATTGTAGACCTTTGAGGCTATGAGTTTTTTTCCCTAATTTTTTTAGTTTTATACTTTTATTACTTGTTTAGTTAATTAGTTGATCTTGACTAGTTGACTTGTTTAGTTTGAGTTAGTTAATTAGTTGATCTTGACTTGTTTACTTGTTTAGTTAATTAGTTGATCTTGAACTAATTTATTTTTGTTAGATTGTTAGGTATTGTTTGAGGCCATGGAAAGGTATTTAAAGAAAAGGGCACTTAGTAGTGGTGAAGGATCTTCATCTCCACGAACCAATTATTCTAATCCAGTTATTATTGATATAAACAATCTTCCTTGGATCCCGTGGATAGACCAAGAATAACCGATTACCACCCTAACCAACGAGATGAAATAAGACGGCTATATTTGCAAAGAGGACCTTGTCAACCATGTGGGCATGTATTTCCATCAAAATTAATCGGGGGTAAAGCTAGACGTTTTGTTGTTACTTGGTTTAACGATTATCCATGGTTAGAGTATAGTGTAAAAGCGGATAAAGCTTATTGTTTGTGGTGTTATTTATTTAGAGATAACACGGGCAATCAAAAGGGGAATGATGCATTTGTTACGGATGGTTTTAGTAGTTGGGGTAAAAAAGATAGACTTGATGTTCATATTGGTGAAATTAATAGTTTTCACAACAAATCCTATCAAAAATGTGAAAACCTAAAGAGAGAAAGTCGGTCTATTTCTAGCGCCTTCTATAAGCAAAGTGAAACTTCAAAGGAACAATATCGTGTTCGATTG
The DNA here is from genome assembly GCA_038502395.1 of Dittrichia graveolens. Taxonomy (NCBI): domain Eukaryota; kingdom Viridiplantae; phylum Streptophyta; class Magnoliopsida; order Asterales; family Asteraceae; genus Dittrichia; species Dittrichia graveolens. The sequence continues at coordinate 71,122,320 of JARJIL010000006.1, forward strand.
AATTCTACAATTGATGTGTGTAGATTGTTGTTGAATTGTGAATTAGCATTTCGTGGTCATGATGAGTCCGAAAGCTCTTTGAATAGGGTAAACTTTTTGGAGGTATTAAAGTTCGCTGGAAAACAAAATGAGAGTATTGTTGATGTTACATTAGGAAAGACTCCTAAAAACCATCAAATGATTTCTCCTAAGATTCAAAAAGACAATGTTCAATGTTTTTCCGAAGAGATACTCAAAGGAATTTTTGATGAAATGGGTAATGATGTGTTTTCCTTATTGGTTGACGAGTCTAGTGACGTGTCTAGAAAAGAACAAATGTCAGTTGTGGTAAGATATGTTGATGCACGCGGCCTTGTTAAGGAGAGATTAATTGGTCTTGTTCATGTGACAGATACATCTTCCTTGACTCTTAAAGCTTCCATTGATGAGTTGTTTGCTAAACATCGACTAAGCTTGAAACAACTTAGACGTCAAGGATATGATGGAGCAAGTAATATGAGTGGTGAGTTTAATGGCTTGAAAGCTATGATCTTGAAGGAAAATAGCTCGGCATATTATGTACATTGTTTTGCTCACCAACTTCAACTAGTAGTTGTGGCGGTTGCAAAACACCATTTTGGTGTTGGAAATTTCTTTGATATGCTATCGACAACGTTGAATGTGGTTTGTGCTTCTTTCAAAAGAAAAGACATGATTCGTGAAGCGTATAAAGCAAGATTCGAGGAAGAAATTGAAAAGGGAGAAACTGGAACGGGTCAAGGGTTAAACCAAGAGAAATCTTTGATACGAGCAGGAGATACGTGATGGGGTTCTCATCACAAGACTATGACGAGTTTGGTTTCTTTGTTTCCGGAAGTTATTTCGGTTCTTGAATATGTCCAAAAGGAAGCGGATAATACTTTGAGCCGACGACAAGCATTCGGTATTCTTAACTACTTTCATACATTTGACTTTGTTTTCTACTTGCATTTGATGTTGCATATCTTAGGACTCACGAATGTTTTGTCAAGAGCTCTTCAAAAAAAAGATCAAGATGTAGTAGAAGCAGTAAAGTTGATCAAAGCAACCAAAAGATTGTTGCAAAAATTTAGAGAAAATGGTTTTGTTCAACTTTTGGAGGATATATCTAGATTTTGTGAAAAACATAATCTTGATATATTGAATATGGAAGAACATTATGTAAATTCAAGAAACCGGAAGACTAACATCACCAACCGACATTACTATGAGGTTGATGTTTTCAACACGGTTTTGGATATGCAAATCCAGGAGTTTGGCAACCGTTTTAACGAGATATCAACCGAATTACTTGATAACATGTCCGCTTTGAGCCCGTATGCTTCTTTTAGATTCTTTGATGCATCAAAGATAATGAAGTTGAGTGAAATGTATCCATACAACTTTGATTGCGTGGAAAGGATTCATCTTCAGCGAGAACTAGACATATATTATGAAGTTATAACTCAAGATGAACTCTTTGCTAACTTGAAAAGCATTTCCGAGCTTGCAAGATTGATGGTGGAAACCAATAAACATAATAACTTTCCTTATGTTTATCTGTTATTAAAGCAGTTTTGGTTTTGCCCGTCGCAACCTCAACTGTTGAACGATGCTTCTCCAAAATGAAGATTATAAATTCGGACTTGCGTAACCGGATTGGTGATGGTTTCTTGAGTGATTGTCTTATTTGTGGGGTAGAAAAAGAAGCTCTTAACAACGTGTCGAATGAAGCCGTAATAGCACAATTTCAACAAAAAGAACGAAAAGAATATCTGTAAAAGATAACCTTTAGTACTTTATCTAATATCATTATCATTATCATTACTTTTAATTTTTTTAGTCGTTATTTATGTTTTCGCTATAAAATAGTGCCACCATCCATTCAAATTCCTGGGTCCGCCCCTATCCGCCCCTGCGTAGATATCATAAGTTTGCCTCTTTATTATAAATATATTTGATGTATTCTTCTAATATTCTTAATTTTCAGGGTTTTGACTTTAATTGAGAATTGATGTTTCTATCATATGCCTCACAACCCACAATTATTTGATTAGTTTTTTTGTTTTACATCCAGTTGAAATATATTGTCATCGTTGATCGATTGTATTATATTATTTTTTTGTGATGTGATGTGATATAAATAATACATTATAATAGAGATTCATTGATAGTTTATAGCAAAGTAATTCATTAGTTTTTGTATTTGTATTATTTAAAAGAGTTTCTCAATTGTTTTTGTTGATATCAAATGCTAACTTGCTTTATTTCTGTCATATTCATGGTTCTAAAAAACACGCTATGACGGCTGTCAAGGCGTAAGACGCGACTCCGACGTTAAGAAATAGCCCTCGGCGGTAGGGTTAGGTGTGGCGTAAGACAAGGCGGCATAAGGCGCGCCTTTACATGCCAAATGACGAGTTTTTTAAGGCGTGGTGCACATAAAATATTTTTAAAATTTTTTTTTACTTTTTTATATACATTTTGCGATTGTGTGTATTGAAATTCTATAAATTTGTATTTTATAATTTGTGTATGTTACTTTGCTCCTAATTTGTATATTAATAATCATAAATGGAATATAAATATTTATAAAATATATACAAAATTGCTGCCTTAAGTGCCGCTTTAAAGAACACCGTGGCTTCTAAAGCTTGAGATTTGACATAGCCAACACGCTATGCCTTACGTTTTTTAGAACCTTGGTCATATTAGATGATAATATTAAATATTTGTCTAATTTTGATTAATATTAGGTTGTTATATATTTGATGTAGTATTTTTATTTGGTCTATCATATCACCATCTCTTTTATCATCCTTTCAAAGTTACCAAATTCAAAGACTTCACTTTTTAGTCCTTGCATGATTTTATTTGACTAATTGTATTAATACATTTTTCATATAATTTATCTCTAATAACTTGATATGAAATAATGTAAAAATGGTGTATTACTAAATGTCAATGTGTATTATATTTGGAGACTACAATTAGAAGGAAAAGAAATGCGAGAAGAGTATATTTGTGTACAATAATTTTTTAATTAACATTAAGTACTCGATAAAATTAAATATAAGAAACTAATCTTATAGTAATTTAATATTTTTGTTATCAATCAAGGGGAGATAATGTTTAAACATACACGTTTTAAGGTTGTTCATACATATTTTTGGATTATTTGGATATATTGAAATAAGGTTTTATTTTCTAATATAGTCCAAGATTCTACATGTTAGGAAATAAATATGTCAAGCGGATTTGCAACCCATGTCCTAAGACATCACTACTAGAAAAACTGAATATCCGATGAAATTTAGCGACGGATGAAAACCGTTGGTAAATAGCGACGGATTGGTGACGGATATGCGATGGATTTGATTTATTAGATATTAAAGGCAATTCCTCGCTAATCCCTTGTTAATTTGCGACAGATACCGAATCCGTCTCAAACGCGTCACAAATTAGCGAGGAAAAAGTATCATCTCTAATCCGTTGCTAATGGCCGATTTCTGACGGATTTGAGTTAAGGTATTCCCTCGCTATTCCCTCACTAATTTGCGAGGGATTTGCGAGATATTGCGACGGATTCGAGTTATTAAGTATCAATGGCATTCCGTCGCTATTCCCTCGCTAATAGTGACGTATTTGCGACGGAACATTTGAATTTGGTCGCTATTCCTATGCTTGGGTTACAATGAAATTCAAATACGGGATAATCCTACAAGGATCAACTTTGAAATCTAGCTAGGCACACATTCAAAATCTTTGTTTGTAGATGGTGAAGAGAATTTGAAATTTCGAGAGAACCAAACGGTAACATATCTTAGTATATATATATGTATAGTTATATTTATATAGATATAGATATATATATATATATATATTCAGAATTGTAAGGTAGTTTATTCGGAAGTTACAACCAAAAACTGATTTTTGGGTGCCATTTTGGTCATACGTAGAACAAATCTCTATTTGTAGATAGTGAAGATAATTCGAAATTCTGAAAGAGAACAAAACGTAAACGTATCTTAGTATATATATTGAGGATTCTAAGTAGTTTATTCAGAAGTTACAACCAAAAACTTATTTTTGGGTGATTCGAATTAATCTAATTAATTTCCAGAGTGCAATCCCTTTGACCCCAGCCATTTTGGTCATAAGTAGAACAAATTCATTTTATACATGTGTACACTCTGCATCTCCTTACTTATATAAAAATAAATTCAAACTCCATTAATCATGTGTAAATTTAATTACACTAAAATTATTATGTAACACTAAAATCACCAACCAACATAAAGTCAAAAAAATCAGATTTCTTCGATTTCTTTTAGACAAGGTCATCTTGAATTGCTTACCTAATCTCTATGATCGGATTACATGGATTTTTTTTGTACGTGGAAAATCAATAAACATGTTAAGAGCAATAACATGATTCCCATCAAAGTAGAAATGTTTGATCTTTATGCATCCCGACTCACCAAAGTTAAAGATTATGCTCAATCTCTTAATCTTCAAACTACTAACAGCGGTTATCATTGTTCCAAACTTCATTATGTAGATGGAGACATGATCTCACATGGAAGGAAGAAAAAGTATATGTCATTCAATAGTTACTTGTTTGGACGTTAGGTTAAAACTTGATATGGAAAATGCTATGGGTAGAAAAGTAAGAGATCATGTAATTTAATTTTTTTTAACATACGTATCAAATATCTAAATTTCTTAATTATGTTAATATTAAGATTTGGATACAAGAATTTTAAGGTTTTGGAATGATATATATGTAATTATAGATTTTATAATGATATTGATATAATTAAAAGGTTTTAGAAGGATATGGATGAAATTAAACCAATTATTTAAACTAGTAAATGCGACAACTTGCAGGTAAGACTTAAATAACTAAGAACATATCACATATGTAATATTAGATTAAATGCATACACATGTTGTTTTAAGAAATGATAAATATTAAACATTGATATAAAAAAGATATCAAACAATAATAAAACATGAAACAAATGAGAATTAAAAATATAGAGACAGACAATGTCAACACACATACTAGCGGTGAAAGAGTCGACGCGAGGAGGAGGATGGACGTGACCGGGTATCATGATGTAAAGAGACATGAATATATTTTCTGTAGAAGCTATTGATCATTATTGTTACAATTAGCGTCTATTATGTTAAGTATTTGTTGATTATGATTAAAGAGAATTTAAAATGATTATAAAATATTATAAAATGATAAAACTAAGAATTTAGTTAAATGTGATACTTTAAAATATTATAACATGTATATAAAAATTTTGTTTAATTTTTATAACTTATTAAAAATTAAATATGTCCCATAACGTTTTAATATAGTAAGTCAATATATTAAAATAATTGACTTATTGTATTTAAATTCAAAATACATTTGCACTCGTTTGGCTTTTAAAACTCAAAATTGATTTTATAATTTTAAATAAATAAATGGTAAATAATATATAATAAAAATTAATTTATAAATTAAAAACTAGTATCATACACTAAATTTGATCTAGACTAGCCTTTTATTTATATTAAAATATTCAAATTCTCTAAAATAATAACAATCAATTCAATTACTATGCATCCCATGTGAAGTTGTAAACCTTTAACCTAGTTTATTACTATATATATTCCTAGCAATTCCATAGAATATTATTCAAGATAAACAATCTAAAATGAGAATTCACACCACAAGTCCTTGTAATGAACCCGACTCTTGCTTATTCTTGTGAAAGCCATGAAAAAATGCTTAAATTGTCAATTTTCAACTTAGAAAATAACTAGAATTGGTTGAAGGAAATAGCATTGTCAAACTTGATTTATTTAGTAACACTATTATAACAAAATAAACACATTATTGGAAATTGACTACCACATTACTGGTTTTTGAATATGAGAAACTATAAGAGAGGATCATTAATCAACAATTTTTAAGGGGGGAAGTAGATTGCACTCCATCGCCTACACGTTTGAGGGGACGTGTGAAGTTATGTGTGTATGATTGTAATATGATATATCTTGAGAATTTCAATTATTAAACATGTGAAGAGCCATAGGGTACAATAAACAATTTTTTAAGGTAAATCTTCATCAAGAGGAGGTGCCATCCGTATTTGGATATATTCCGAACCGCCTAATTTAGTCGTATCATCCTTGCACTTGAAATAGAACGCAGTGTACGCCATAAACTGATACATGCTCACTAACCCAATCAAAAGAGTTTGAATAATCCCAACAACAATCGGCATCATAGGTGATAGTTTCGATCCAGCTATCATAACAACGAGCAAAGAGAGAAGGCATAAAAATGTCAGAAAAAACCCGTATACCCTTTTCCCCTTCACAAGTTCTCTAGCTTTCCCAAGTGCTGAAAGCCCATAACTATCCTCAACCACGGAAACAACTACGGCTAAACTCCAAACGACAGATAGATAAATATAGAATGTGATGAAAAGAATAGCCAGGATGATCAAGACTGTGATCAGGATCGTGCGCGTGTCAAAGAGTATAAGTGATGGAACCAAGAAAGGCAAAAAGAAGAGACTTGTGTAACCTTGTGCAAGAAGTTGTACATAAAATGAAGTAACAAATGGTCTACTCCATATTTTTGATACCCTTGACATAACTTCTTTCAGAGAAAAACTATCACCATTATAGTAGCTTGATGCAATTATTATGACCGCGGTTTGGGCAAAAAGTGAAACGAAGAAGAATAAAACTGCATACGCAGCTTCGATTCCTAAAAAGATGCCGATATCTTCACGAATAGCGACCAAGAGTTGGGTGTACTCCGGTGTACCAGGCTGTGAAGAGATCAAGGAGAAAATATCGAGGACCAAATCGTAGATGTAGGGACTTGTTGAGGAAGTGAATAATATGAAAGATATCGAGTAAATGATAAGGTAGATGATGGCTATAATGGCCATAAGCTTTCCATTTTGAGAAAGGATTTTCAGTGGTTCTTTCAGGAGGTCTAAAAATCCAGAAAGCTTGTTCATTTTCATTGCAAATTCAAATGTTTACTTGGTGATTTGGTAATGATCGAACTAATGATAACAAATGCTGTTGATTTATAAAAGAATTTATAGAAATTTCTTGCCAAACAAGTCGATAACAACTCATGAAGACCATTTGACTTTGACGCTGGATCTAACCCAATTACAAGTTGCATTGATAAGTACACGCTCATATTATATAATCCAAGTTATTTGACTAAAGAATTGGTCAATACCAACCCCTTAATTAATTAACTTTAGTTCTTTTAAATTGTTTAATTGTTTCCATTGTTTAAAGGGTGTTACTTTTAACGCTATACTATGTGTATATGTATCTTATCCTACTAATTTTCATTATAATTACTTAACTCTTAGACATAGAGGTGATTTTATTGATCTTTTTTTTTCATTGAATAGGGTGTGATAGGAAATTAGAGTAAAAAAGCATATAATACCAAAGTGTATAATTTCATGGAGTGAAAAAGAGTAATTGAAAGCTAGCTTCCAATGCCTTTGTTCCTGCTTAGTTTGGAAAAAGAATCTAATTAAAAGAAAGATATATTAAAGGTCATGTAGATTAGAAGATTTCCTTTCGCAATTCTAATGGGTTCATTTATTAGAATCTTTTTATTTACTATAAATTCACACGTACACTAATTCTACGTACATTTTTGTTTTAAATAAAACGGTATAGTAAGAGTAATAATTGGGTCGTGTTTGAGTTGGCGTGTCATGGGTTCGCGGATTGACAAGTGAGAATCACTTGACCCTAACTAGAGCCATTTATTTATTCATGTTCAAAATTCAAAATATTAACTCGTATATGTGAGACGCGTGTAACTCATTTAATTATACGAGTTAACGTGTTGGAAGGTTAGCACCAAAAAATCATAATTTTCAATATCAGGATCTTTTTTGTTTAATTTGTCACAAACTAAAATTATATATCAAGAATGTGGGAGTCTCAATAATAATTATATGTTATGATTTAATATTGTATAGAAATAGAAGTTAACATTGTGACTAACATTTGTATTAAATACAAACATTAGGGGCTTAATATATAAAATACTCCAAGGAGTATAAATAGTATTTCACTAGTTGTAACTAATACCAGTTGCACATTTAATGAAAGAAGATCTATGTGTTTTAGTATGTGTTCTTCGTATTCTCTCTAGATCTACTATACAATCGTGTGAATATACAGAAGCTTGAATCACTTTAGGGACAAACAAGTGGTATTTCACATGAATTTCACACGAAGGAGAGATAAATATTCAATGTGTGGGAGATAAATTTCAATGTTGATAAATCCATGAATGTAGAGTGACACGCGCGTACCGGTGTATATTTTTAGTGTAAATATATTACACACGGCGTTTTAAAAGTCGTTTCACCTTAAAAGTGGACTACACGCGTGATAGGCAAGTATCACCTATCCGTATATAGTATAGCTCTTTTGGTAAGACCGAGTATCGAACTCAGGGAACGGAGACTCCTAATAATCAACCTTCACTATTATCTAGTCGATAAGAGGGCAAGAAGCGGAACAAACTAAAGACTACAACTAAACAACGAAAAGCAAAGAAACAAACACAACACATGAGCAATGCAATAGGAAGGAATTTAAAGCAGGAATGTACTCATATGGATTAGATACACCCTAGTCAAATGTATTAAAATACATAATCATGTGATACAACTATATTGACTTATTAAGCTTAGAGGATACAAAGTATACACGTTCCAATTAGTAATTCATCTATAGACACAACGAATTACACCAAACGCATCAGCATAACTTCTTGATACATAAGGCTTTTAAACCGGAAAATAATACTAAATACCCGATCATATATGGAGATAAGATATCATGACTCAGCCCGTGATTAGCTAAATCATAAGCATAACTTCTTGATGATTCAAACAACACATTAAACACAAATGAGCATAACTTCTCATAGCATAAAGACACATACTTGGCTTAATATCTGATATCCCAAACCATCATCCACGAACCTCAGGTAATGCCACAAATGCACATACTAAGTCTATCTACGTCAAAATCCACCAACCTAGTGCCAATCTTAACATAACTTAAACTTGTTTAAATATACATACACTTGAACATAAGCATTTTACACATAAAGTCAACCTAACATAGATGCATAAAACACACACATGGGCTGGAAATAACATCAATACCACCAAATATAGTTGTTATTGAATCAAAACACACATGTCTAATCCGAATGAATCAAAGTATACAACACATAGTTTCTAAAAACAAACCCAAATCATACAAACAATCGGATTCAATATAATCAAAAAGGAAAGATTATACCAAACCCGAAATGGAGACAAAATGAGATGTGCAATGAGCTACACACTCCCTTCTAAGCTTGAATCACCTCCCAATGCATCAAGGAATCAAAGAACCATCATTCTTGGGTGAAATCTGGCTCTATGAATGCTCCAAAACAAGAGAAAAACGACTGAAAACGAATAAAAACTTAACTACCATGTTCTGCCGTTGAGCCATGGCTTATATCAGCTTCAAGGGATAAGGCACGGCCGTGCCTTTTGGAGGTACGGTCATGCCTCTTAAGTGAGGTACCCCCGTGCTCAGAGGGTGACGGCCCAACCATTGGGCCCAAGTTTTGAGAGGCACGGCCTTGCCTTGGGCGTGTTTTGGGGGGCATGGGCATGCCCTATCAAGTAATCATCCTATCAAACCGTGTAAATCTGCTAATAAATATGCCAAAATACGGGAAATCCATTATAATAAATATGTATAATTCAGTACATATCATAGAGGAAGAGAGAAAAATATTCATTCAGTTGCTGATCAAGAAAAATAAGATTCATGTATTGAGGGGGGTCAAAGAAAAGCTAAGTTTGAGAGATTAATGTCTATCAAGTCAAGGGGAAGTAAAGAAAAGAATTCATGTGTAAAATTGACAAAAAAGAGATAAAAAATCAAGAGCTACATTCTAAAGAAAGAATCTTTTATTCGTAAAAGCAAAGCTTATATAAATTCAAAGAAGCTCAAAATCAAAAAGAAGATGCTAAAGACTATAGAGATGCTCAAAACCACTACATGCTAAACCGTTCATATAACCAAAGGTTTTTCATCTTAGGTTACTTGTGCGAGATAGAAGACAAAAGAAAAAGGATGTTACTGTGTGCTTTCAAGATAAAGTTCTCGTCAAAACTTTGAAGTGCAGACTATTCTCAACATTGAAGAATCTATATTTCAATATGGGAAGACATTCTGAAGATATCAAGTCAAAGACTAAATATTTAAAAAGATTTCATTCAAGTCTTATTACCAAAAAGCTTCAAAAGAATGTAGACGGAAAAAGAATATCTGCATAATTCAAAGGGGGAGATTGTTAGAGATTTCACAAATGCTAAAAAGAAGCAACAACCATTATTTCAATACAAAGGAGGAGCTTGTTAGGATTTAATATTGTATAGAAATAGAAGTTAATATTGTGAGTGACGTTTGTATTAAATACAAACATTAGGGGCTTAATATGTAAAATACTCTAAGGAGTATAAATAGTATTTCACTAGTTGTAACTAGTACCGGTTGCACATTTAATGAAAGAAGATCTATGTATTTTAGTGTGTGTTCTTCATATTCCCTCTAGTATCTACTATACAACCGTGTGATTGTATGGAAGCTTGAATCACTTTAGGGACAAATATTATATCCAACTTGGTTTATATATGAAAAAAATAAAATCTATATAAATATTAAACTGATTCGCGTGTTGACCCACGGAATTTATGTATGACCTTATCTCAACCTAATTATTATACGTGTCACACAATTAAGTTAACCATAACCCCTTTATTTTCATGTCAGATTCGTATCGTATTTTGTGTCGTGTTAATAATTGTCGCCCCTGTTGTATAGTATAGTTATAGCTTACTTGTACAAAATTTGAAGAAGTCAAATAAAATTATGGGTCTTTCTTGATTATTTTTTGACACGGCAAAACGGTGGTTGAATAAGTCATGTTGTTGATTCTTCCATGTATAATTAATGAAGTCAAGCTTTAAATTTCCTTACTCCTTCAATAAAACATTAACATTTATATAATAACAGCTAAACAAGATTGCTTGGGAAAAATGTTAAGTCAAAATAGGTAGAAAATGAGTGAGTTAATTTGATTCACAAGCCCAATTATACCAATTAAATACATGTTTTTTTTTTCTTCAAAAATTTCATGTTTGTCACCATAGAGCAACCTTTGAAGTATAGAATCTGTCATTATGATATATATGGCAGAGATTAGATAGATATCTCATGGAGTTTAGATAAATCCCTCATTTTATAAATTGAGTTTAGCATGTAGCCTTTGGTTTCCAACACCCCAATCAAAGGCGGAGGTAGTAGGTGTTCGTAGGCTTCCTTCAATCAACCTTATTATAAGTTTTAATTGATAATTGTTTTTTCTATTATGTCTCACAACCCACAAATATTTGATTAGTTTTTTTTTAATCCAGTTGAAATATATTGTCATTGTTGACCCATTGTACTATATTAATTATTTTTATTTTTATGTGATAGAAGTAATATGTTATAATAGAGATTCATTGATAGTTTATAGCAAAGTAATTCATTAGTTGTTGTCTTGGTATTATTTTAAAGAGTTTCTGAATTGTTTTTGTTGATATCAAATGCTAACTTGCTTTTTTTTGTCATATTAGATGATAATATTAAATATTTTTCTAATTTTGATTAGTATTAGGTTGTTATATATTTGATGTAATTTCTTTATTTGGTCTATCTTCATATCACCATCTCTCTTATCATCCTTTCAAAGTTACCAAAATCAATACTTCACTTTTTAATCCAAGCATGATTTTATTTGACTAATTGTATTAATGCATTTTTCATATAATTCAACTCTAATAACTTGATGTGAAATAATGTAAAAATGTTGTGTTACTAAATGTCAATGTGTATATTTAGAGACTACAATTAGAAGAAAATATGCTAGAGGAATATATTTGTGTATAATAATTTCTTAATTAACATTAAGCACTCGTTAAAATTAAATATAAGAAACTAATCCTATAGTAATTTAATATTTTTGTTAGCAACCAAGGGGAGATAATGTTTAAACATACATGTTTTAAGGTTGATCATACATATTTTTGGATTATTTGGCTATATTGAAATAAGGTTTTATTTTCTAATATAATCCAAGATGCTACGTGTTAGGAAATAAACATGTTGAACGGATTTGCAACCCAAGTCGATCCTAAGACATGATTGTTCCAATCGTTTGTAACTTTTTTTGCCTATACCTTCTTGCTAGAGTTTTTATTAATTTAGTAAACTTGTATAAAAGACGGTCTCTCCTTTCACAGAAATTTTCTCTAACTACGAAGATTGTCTTCATATGTATGGACTCTATTCAATTCAGTAATTCATCATCTATCAATCTCCATATAAGAATTATTAATTGATAAAGAAGAGTATTGCTTTGACCAAAAACCTTGTTTTACAAAATAAATTCTAGGTAGTCTGTTCCATTACCTAAGCGCACCTTTGTGTTGCTTGAAGTTCCATAGATAGTTTGTCAACTTTCATATATCTCTAACACCATAGATTATGCATAACTTGCCCACCAATTTGATACTCCTCCGAACACCAAAACGCCCCTCCCCCTTTCCCTTCCCATTCCCTCCTACCGGTTACCTCAATCCGACCACCCCACCCCTTTTCTCTTTCCTTTCTCTCTCTCTCTTTCTCTCACCTCTCTCTTCTTCCCCTCTCCCTCTCTCTTCAACTTTAATAAAAAAAATTAAAAAGTGGAAAATGATTAAGGAATGGCTGGTATAGTATAGTTGTAGTATTATTACTATTTCTTGTTTTCAAAGTTAGACTTGTACAAAAATTTAGTCTTTTTAACGAATAGAAACGAAAGGCTTAGACCAAAATATAAATTTTGACTTTTACAAAACTTTAGTCTTTTTAACGAATAGAAACGAAAGACTTAGACCAAAATATAAATTTTGACTTTTACAAAACTTTAGTCTTTTTAACAAATAGAAACGAAAGACTTAGACCAAAATATGTGAATGTCAAAATACCATTCCCATTCATCTTTAAAACCACAATGTCACGTATCTTAAAACCATTCTCATGAAATCATAATCAGTGTATCAAGTTAGGTATAAAAAGGACAACATAACAAAACTACCCAATGCTACTCCGAACAACTAAAATCTGGTGTATTCAAGGTTCGGACGAAAGTCCCTTATATTCGGACAGAAAGTCCCTTACATTAACCCTCATACAAATTATAAAATCTGAGTCACAAAGGGTCTTGGACAAAAAGTCCTCTACATTAACCCTGCTACGGATCATAAAATCCGAGTCACAAGGGTCATGGACACAAGTCCTCATTTAAACCTTGTTTCAGACATAAGAGCCGGTATACCCGGGGCTAGGATGAAAATATGCTTTCAAAGCTAGTTTCGGACGTATGAGCCGTTGCACCCAGGTCCGCACACAAGTCCTCATTTGAACCTTCTTTTTGATATAAGATTTGTTGCATTCAAGGATATAAAACATTAGATAAAAGAGTTGCCACATTTATAAGAATCTAGTCTATCATATATGTTATGGACCATAACACATAAGATCCAAGAACAAATTTCACAAAAAGTACTAAATAAATCATGTCAACCAAAATACTAAATCACACATAAAAGAAACACAATGCAAACAAAGTTAAGTACAATCAAAGGATCAATACAAACTATCACTCAATCAATCGTCGAACAAACAACGTTTGGATAAAAGGATCAAAGCAAGAACACACTTATAACCATGGAAATAAAATTAATATCTGTATTTTCCAAAACAAAAATTGTTGGAATATGTCCACTGATACATGTGTACTAGCATCACTACTAATGACGTACGAGCCTATTGGGTCACACGCCAAGGGTAGATTCCGGCAACACAACGCAAACATGAGAGAATATGAGATTAGGGTTTCTAGCGACCTTCACGGGCCCTCACGCGCCGTGAAGAGGTTGTGAAGGGAAACCCTCCACGAGCCTTCACCACCCGGACAAGTAGTCGTGGGAGCAGGGCCTTCACGAGTGCTTCACGGCCCGTGAGAGCCCGTGAAGGCAAGCGCCATTCTTTTAATTGGACCACTCGTTGGCCCAATGAGAGTGTGCGGTGGAACCTGGCCTATGAGGCCTTCACGAGTGCTTCACGGCCCGTGAGAGCCCGTGAAGGCAGAAGTCAAAGTGACACTTTATTTCTATTGGACCTTTGTGTTGGTCCAATGAGAGAGTGGCTAGGTGGCCGACTCTAGTGACTTTGGGGCTTCCTCCAGCCTTTATAAAAGGCTCCATGATTCTCCCTAAAAGGGCTCTTGCCAACTTGAACATACATACACATAATATGGTGCTTGAACTACTAGTAAGTTAAGTATATGTGTAATCTCGTGAAGGCAAGCCTCTACATGTTGTTGCTGCTCCAGAAGCACGAGGACTCGGTGTGGCACGTGTGTCGGGTCGTTAGCAAGACGGAATCTCAGCTACTTGGTGTGGACTATCAATAGAGGAGCTCGGTTTGGGGCTCACGAAGATCTTCCTAGCTCGGTGGATAGCTCCAGCCCCGTGATGGTATAATTTCTCCTCCCTCTCGTTTGTTCTTGTTTCTATATTTGTTTCTAGTCACGATCCCCACTTGGGGAATACATGCATGTCGGTTTTGATACCCGAAAACCCCGGTTTTTGATGTCATTGCTTCCGCTGCGTACGGGTGTTGGCGTGCATGGATTTCCTACAGTGGTATCAGAGCCTAGGCTACAAAGATAAGCACAAAAATGGCTCGAAAAACCGTTTTTGGAAGATTCGTTTTTCTGTCCGGTAGGTCTTCACGGGCCGTGAAGTGTTCTTCACGAGTCGTGAAGGCCACACGACCAGTGTTCGTGAGGGGTCTGGTCGTAGGAAGTGTTTTCAGGCTTCACGAGTCCTCATGGCCCGTGACCGGTCTTGAAGCTCTTGGGCTTCACGAGCCGTGAGAGGTCGTGAAGGCACTCGTGAACAGTTTAGTCGTGAAACTTGGTTTTTAGGCTCACGAGCCCTTCTAACCCGTGATCGGTCGTGAGGCCCTTCGGCGTCACGAGCCGTGAGGGGCCGTGAAGGAGCTTCTGGGCAGTTTTTGTCCTTAAAAGAATTTTTTCGTGGTTTTTCGGGTCATGGAGGAGTTTCTGTTTTCTGGCAGATTCCGTTTGTTTAGCCCCTCGTAATATTTTGGTATAAATATGGGTATGTAAGGTATGGTCTTGGCATGAGATGCATACATGCATACACATATGTTGTGTATATATGAATATGGGTATAAAAGTTGGTTTTGTGCCCTAATGCATATGTACAAGAATTTCCTTGTTGTTCCTTGAGTGTTTGTGTTGGAAATTCTTACCGAAATATTCCTTTGGTCACGGTTTTGGCACACTGTGCTTTGTAGTTGTTGTTTGTTGCTTTTAGTTGGTAACCATCGCCCTAGACCTTGTGGTTGTGCCTTGTGGTTTGTTTGGTTGTATGGATTTATTTGGTGACCTTAGTGTCACAAGTGTTGTAATTAATTATTTATTCGTACGGTTTGTAATTAATTATCGCGGCTTGCATGTCGTTTCATTTATCCATATGTACTTGTACTAGATTGATAGGAAGCGCGTGGCTTGCAAGCCATTTCCTTTCTTTTGTGTACTTATGTTTTGAAGACCACAATCAAGAGTCAAGAGGAGACGTCTTGAAGACCTTGGATCCGGTTAGTCCCGATGGAGGTAGCGGATTCAGTGGGAGCACTCCATGGTCTAGGTTTGTGTCCTTAGTAGACCTAGTCCTCCCGGCTTGGCTCACGGGTAGGACGCATAGGTTTTTGGCATGGTTACCAACCTCTTTGTATGAGTGTGATGTGATTTATATTTCTTGCATGGTTGTTTATGTTTCTTCGCATGCTTGATAACTTTTCTAAGTTAACAAAATCACAAGAGTTTTTAAATTGGTTAACAAACTCTCACGCGTACACGATTAACAAAACAATATAAACTTGGTATTTATATTTAAAGTGAAAAACGTTTTTGTCACTTACATTGTTAATCAAATATTAAAACTTGGTTTTAATAAAGAAACAAAAGCCCGTTTCCTAAAACGTAAATCACGCACCATCCATAAGATGACACACCCGATTCTAGTGAAGCATGGGATAATTGTCAAGCTAAGCACGAGTTATTCCATGTGGATCTGTGTGGAAGGTGAAAGTGGCGACTTGGAGTTATTGGTTGTCGAGCTTAGCACGAGCCAATGATTGTCGAGTGTGCTACCATGTATCTTGTTGGACGATTTACAATTGCAAACTAAAATCCTTATGTGATTGTCGAGCTAAGCACGAGTCAACCAAGAATTTTAATTTGGGATTGGTGTAAGTAGGGATCAAACATGCCAACCGACCGTTTTATGTCGTTGGATCCCGCAAGTGTCTAAGATTTGCAATGGAGATTGCAATCGGTAAAGTGGTTACCGGCCTAAATAGCTTCATGAAGTGATCCGCAGTAAACCTGTCATGTAGTGGAGTAAAATATGGTTCTTAGCCCTTGTTAAGAAAAGTTGTTTTTCTAAAACTTTATGGGTAATTATTTTAACGAGGATTATGTCAAACTAACTAAAACGTGTATTCTTGTTATTTTTAGATGTCAAACGATAATAACACCACGTCAAACAATTCGCTTCGTATGTTCCTACATAGGGAGAAACTCACGGGAGTAAACTTCGTTGACTGGCTTAGGCGATTGAGAATTGTCCTTCGCTATGAGTCAAAGTTGCACATCCTTGAGGAACCTCTTCCGGAACCACCTGCTAGCGACGCGACTTGGTCCGTCCGATACACATATGAAAAGCGTGTTGAGGACACACACGATGTTGCCTGCCTCATGTTGTCAACTATGAGCTCGGAGTTGCAAAAACACTTTGAGCACATGAGTGTGTACGATATGATGGACAAGTTGAAGGACATGTTCCAACAACAAGTAAGGGAGGAACACTATGAGTGTGTTAAAAACCTAGTCGGTTGTAGAATGCAGGAAGGTAGGAGTGTGAGTGCCCACGTCCTTAAGATGAAGGCGTACGTGGACCAAATGGAGAGGCTAGGATTTCCCATGGGGAGGGAGCTTGCTGTGGATATAGTACTCCAGTCCCTGCCCGCATCATATGATCAGTTTGTCATGAACTATCACATGCATGACATGGAGAAAACTTTAGGTGAATTGCATGGTATGTTGAAGACTGCGGAGTCTGACATGGCCAAACATGAATCCACCTCTTCCATTCCTACCACGAGTTCTAGGGAACAAAAGAAAAAGAAGAAGAAACCGACACGAAGGGAAAAGGTTATAGTGTCCAAGCCTATTCCCCACATTGAATCTGAGGACAATGATTGTGTGCCTCAAGAAGAGATTCAAGAAAAAGTGGTTTGCTACTTCTGTGGAAGATTTGGAGATTGGGGCCGTCACGCATGCCCATCGTGCCGAGAGGATATTAAACTTCTAAGGAAAGAAAGAGTTAATTTCCCCTCTCAGGGTACATTCATGATTCATTGCTAATTCTTCTATTTCGCTAGGTTGTTCACCCGAGCTAATTAATTCACATTTGTCTCAAATTAATTTTGTTACAAAGTGTGGGTACCATTTAAAAGAAGAACCAAGAGCATGAAGAACCGGGTCTCTAAAAGAGGTAACTCGGAAGATTGACCTCTACAAAAGAATTGGGAGTTTTGATCTCGCCTATTCTGACCGGTTTCATTATTACTTTGTTTTTGATGCCCTGTAAGGCAAGTTTAGTTTTTGTTGTATGTTCGTGAAGACGATGGATGAGTTTTTGAATTTTTTTTTTTTGGGTTGTAAAAGATTTTTCCGCATTACTTATTCGATTTCGAAGTTTGTTCATGTCATAGCTTATGTTTTATTTTGGCCTTCAAGGCGCATCATTCTACATTTGATGACGATGAATTCATACTTGAAATTTGAATCTTGTTTTAGAAATATATTTGTTGATTGATAGAAATTAAAAGTATCCATGTCAAGACATACATGTTACAAGTAATAATTAATCATGAATGATTGATTCTAAGTCCAAAATAGTTTGGATTAGTCGGCTCTTTGTCATAATCTACTTAACCATATAAATAAGATAAGTATCATCTAGATCCATGTGGTTAGGATCTTGGACTAGTTTAACCTCGGGTTAAACATTTGATGCTAATCTTATCTATAAGGGAAAGATAATTATGAATCCTTTCACGGTATATGTGAGAGGGATGCTAGCTTGTAAGATATTGATCACCTTGGTGGATAATCCGTACAAGCACATAACAAAGAGAAACTAATTAAAAGAATCAATTGGGACATATAGATAGGATGCTTAGATCTAGTTAAGATGCTAAAATACCTTAAATCTATATCAATGACTACATTATGAATTGCGGGATTATCTCACAATTCGTTCCTTAACATAGACACATTTGTACATGGTGTCACGTTGAAGGAAACCGGATATTGTTGAAAATGATCCGGTAAATAATGGGTCAAATATGTGTATTCGACTTGTTAGTATACACATTGAATGTGACGAGCCAAGTCCTTAATCTTAATCCAACTTGAAAGTCTGTTTAGCACCTTATGAGATATATCTTGAAAGAGTTCTTTGCTTGTATATATATCAAAGTTTGGAGATTTTCAATCTACATCTGGTGGGAGATTGAAGGACTTAAATGGTGCTAATACATTTAAAAGGTTCTTATAGGTTTTAGATATTTGACCTTACGAAAACAATGTTTTGTTGCTCGAAAGGAAGATAATAACTAGAGCATTCCAGTGGAAGAACGTGCAACTTAAATGAAAGACTTGATGTTGGCACTAGCATATGATCAAATATCGGCATGAGAATGTCGGTTATCCTGACCATGAGTAATTACTTTCAAGGCTGATAGAAGTCATGTAGCCAAAGAGATATGGGTTCCTCACATCTAACGGAAAGCATCTATCGGAAAGCATAGTGGGCCCTGAGTTCACTGAGGTTATAAGAAATAATTAATCATAAGATGAAATCCATTTCAAGTATGCAAATACTTTACTTAATTCCATACCAAGGTGCAAACCTAGATGGTGTAAATGGAATTAACATGGATTGTAATGTAGACTACTTCAAATACCGACTAAGGGTAAAGGTTTCATAATGGTTATTGTGGAAACTTTTCCTAGTGGCTATGTTGAAGATCATTTGATACTTGTTGCTATTGTTGCCTTCTTACGGCAATAAAGGATAGTACACGGATATACAAGACCGCGTTCCTTTATGGAACTTTGTATTGAGGAAGTGCTTACCACACTCTCCGAGGGTCTTAGATATCCGTCGTATCCAAATTAAGTCTACAAGTGTGGATAAGTCCTTTGGACTTATACTAACATCATAAAAGTAAGATCTTTGCTTTCATGAGAAAATCAAAGTCATGAGTTTTCTAGGAGCATATATAAGACTTTTACATATGTCAGGGCTAGTGGGAGCTTTTATTGTATACCTAGAAGTATGTATCGACTGAAGATAATATCCCATTGTTAAGTGTTCTATGAACCTAAAATAGGGAATTATTGTATCATGATAATACTTAGGAGATACAAAATTTTGAATTACAAGAAATACTTGTGTATGTTCTTGATGTTTGACGACAAGAAATAAGCCTTGGAGTAAGTTTTTTTTTACTCTAATACTAATTTCTAATAGGATAACTGTCGATCTTGATCGAAGTTTTTGATCCTACTATATGGTGTTAATTATTGATTAAAGAAGTTCTTAAGTATCACTGATCTTATTGTGAACTTTTGTAACAATGAGGATATGAGTATCTTAGTGCTTCGTTATATGATCTCTTTGACGGATACTTTGAATAAAGTAGTTTGGTCAAAAGATAATTGAGAGGATAACAAGAATACAAATGGATGTTGCATGGCAAATCCATTGAATAAGCCGTAGTCATAATGACTAGTGATGTTTGTCATACTAGGTCATGTATCATTTCTTATGCATATGATTTGACTTGAAATATTGTTTTAGTTGTTGATTGTTTTATGTTTGCTTTGGGAACTGCAAGCAGTATCGTTACTTTTGATTGCTTTCGATATATAGTGGGGACTATATATACGCAGATGCGGTTACTTTCATTAGTCTTTACTGTGTTCCATCTTAGCATGTTTAACCACTTCCCAGAGTGCTTATGCATTGTAGATTTCCACAGTCAGTCATTCTTCAAGGGAAGGAAGTTTGAGTTAAGACTGAGGTTAGGGTTTGGTCATGCATTAATCAAGGATTGAATGCAAGTGACGCAAAACTAACCTGTACTTGAAATGAGTTTCAAGTGATTGAAAGACCCACACATGAGTTCACTTCATGGATTATGGTCACAAGTGACTCGGGATGATGATATCATTTCATCCTTAGACTGGAGATACATGTGTATCCAAAGCATGAGTCTACTTTATTTTGATTACTTTCAAACTTGGTTCGTAACTCACAGCTATAAAGGAAGTTATCAAATAAAGTATGAAGCATGTGGCGGGGCTATGTAGTCAAAAGGATTTGTTCCTCTAGTTAGAGAGATATCGCTGGCCCCTCGATGATTGGGCGCTGACACCGAAAATGCATGGCCGTGCTCAAGTTACAATGATTTTAGATCAGTTGTAAACTTGTTATTTTGGTCATCACCAATCTAGAATCGAGAAACAGAATCGTGAACGATCTGGAGATTGACATTTTTCACTGTCTCGTGTTCACAAGGATATCGCGAACAAAGGGATGTTTATGATCACTTATCTATAGGACCTTTTAGCCTTTCTAGGCTACCAGGATTTGTCGAGGATGACGTAACTCGTACCGACTTGGGGGCAAGTATGCTTTGCTAGAGCCGCTGCTTGTCTGTGGTGTTGGTAATGCTGTATCATGTGCAAGTGGGAGTCTGTTGGAATATGCCCACTGATACACGTGTACTAGCATCACTACTGATGAGGTACGAGCCTATTGGGTCACACGCCAAGGGTAGATTCCGGCAGCACAACGCAAACATGAGAGAATATGAGATTAGGGTTTCTGGCGACCTTCACGGACCCTCACGGGCCGTGAAGAGGTCGTGAAGGGAAACCCTCCATGAGCCTTCACCACCCGGACAAGTAGTTGTGGGAGCAGGTCCTTCACGAGTGCTTCACGGCTCGTGAGAGCCCTTGAAGGCAAGCGCCATTCTTTTCATTGGACCACTCGTTGGCCCAATGAGAGTGTGCGGTGGAACCCGACCTATGATGTCTTCACGAGTGCTTCACGGCCCGTGAGAGCCCGTGAAGGCAGAAGTCAAAGTGACACTTTATTTCTATTGGACCTTTGTGTTTGTCCAATGAGAGAGTGGCTAGGTGGCCAACTCTGGTGACTTTGGGGCTTCCTCCAGCCTTTATAAAAGGCTCCATGATTCTCTATAAAAGGGCTCTTGCCAACTTGAACATACATACACATAATATGGTGCTTGAACTACTAGTAAGTTAAGTATATGTGTAATCTCATGAAGGCAAGCATCTACATGTTGTTGCTGCTCCAGATGCACGAGGACTCGGTGTGGCTCGTGTGTCGGGTCGTTAGCAAGACGGAATCTCGGCTACTCGGTGTGGACTATCAATAGAGGAGCTCGGTTTGGGGTTCAGAAGATCTTCCTAGCTCGGTGGATAACTCTAGCCCCGTGATGGTATAATTTCTCCTCCCTCTCGTTTGTTCTTGTTGCTATATTTGTTTGTAGTCACGATCCCCACTTGGGGAATACATGCATGTCGGTTTTGATACCCGAAAACCCCAGTTTTTGATGTCGTTGCTTCCGCTGCGTACGGGTGTTGGCGTGCATGGATTTCCTACAGAAATAGGTAGCACGAAGAGTTTGAGTCTAACATAACTTAGCCAAAACTATATCATACTAGACTCAAGGACTTTGATGACGTATGTATCAAACTAGACCTTCGGTCTAAAGCACAAGTACTAGATCAAAGCAAAAGGACCAAACTAGACCTCCGGTCCGAAGCAGGAGTTAAAGCCAAAGAAGAAGGACCAAACCAGACCTCTAGTTTGAAGCACGAGTAAGGTCAGAGCAGGAGCACAAAATGAGGGCTTTGAGGAGCTAGTTAGCACAACCAGGTGGATCAAGTAGTCATACCACTGGATAAAAGGTCAGCCACTAGTCAGAACAGACAGCTAGCTCCGGTTATTAACAATCAGATAAAGGTTAACAATTACCAAACTCCCTCTCTATGAAAGGAGAGACACTCCACAAGGTTTGTATTATGATCTCTTCTCCTCTCCTGCTTTCTCTACTCACCTTCTCTTTATATATTCTTAATACATGTACATGCGTATACAAGTTCTGACTTGAATGTTAGAGGGTGGATCATGGGCCTTGGGTCCCCTTCTAACAAGTTTTCTTTATGTTTGTAATGTACACTCCAAGCTCGGAAAGATGGAAACGGCCCAACACTATCATCTAAACCGACCCAGCAGATCGATGTAACAATAATTGGTAATCCTATTTATAACACAAAAATTTACCAACGAAATTTATGCCCAATTGCCCATTAGTAAAATCCGTTAGTATTAACAACTTTTCAAATTTTAAGTTATGTATTATGTGATTTTAGACCAGGTTTTTGGGTTTCCTATGGGATAGACTTTATATTTTTCTACTTAATTTTCATACCTACCCTCATATTCAGAAGATCAAAATAAGTGTCAATATTAAAAGAGAAGATAAAAAAAATTATTGATTTCATATTGGTAGCAACGAGGACAAAGTAGAAGAAAAATAAATTTTATTCCTATTTTATCCACGGTTTTTCCCGTCACCACCGTGTTATATTGGCTAAGACCTCCAATTTATTGGTCTTCATTTGACTTTTTTAGCCTCAACCCATGTTATATTTAACGGTCATTCTACTCCACATCAGAACAGTTACTAGGAAGTTTCCAATTTTCTCAAAAATTACAATATATTATTGCTTATTTCCATCGTGGCCGGCAAGTCTTCCTAGTCAATCCAACAAGTCTCTTTCTTTTCATGTAAGCAGAATAATTAATTAACTGATTTAAAAATTAAAAGTCCAACAATGAAACATTAGGTTGTTGCGAAAATGCTTAGGAAGTAACGATAGAAACCTTAACATGCATTATTATTTTTATCTTATTATATTCTTTGAAATTATCAACCCTTTTTATAATGCTACAAAGAAACACAAGTTGAAAGTAACGTATTTACCGGGCCAAAATATACCTATATATATAATAGAAACTTTAAGGAAGTTTAATCATCAGAGCTTCAAACATCAGAAATGGCATCCATCACTCAATCTCAATCTTCATTAGGTTTCTTTGGAATCCTCAGGGAATCTTTCAAGACCACAAGCAGAAATGGGAAGCTGCTTGTTGCAGTTTTTCTAATTGTGTTTGTTTCATTTTCCCAGTTAGATTTTGCTCAGATGTATGTACTTGAGCCTGTGATTAGAGATTTTGTGTTGCAGTTGGCTAAACACCCAAACATGATTCAAGATCTCACTTACAGTATTGATCAAACTACTTATGTTGGCGCTGTCGATGATGTTCGTGAAATTCTTCTGGTCAAACTCTTGATCATGGCTATTTCATCAATCATAACACTTGTTTTCTTGGTTGCCACAGTGTCTTCTTCATATGAAGCTTATACTGCCAAAGTCTTGGGGGCAAAAGACATTTTCTTGAAAATAAGAAAATCTTGGAAATCACCTATAGTAACCGGCTTTTACATGACTTTGCTCAGTATCGGCATGGCCATTTTTTATATGATAGTTATTGGCATAACCTCCGTCTTGGTGGTAAATTCATGGGCGCTTTTCTTCTTATTAGGGGCTATTGGTGTTTCGATCCCAATTTGCTACTTCTACATGACTACCCTTTGGATTGTAAGTATGGTTGTTTCTGTTTTAGAAGAAGGTGTTGGTGGCATTAAGGCAGTTGGGAGGGCAGCAGAGCTAATGAAAGGCAAAAGACTACAAGCATCTTTAATTATGGTTCTTTTTGCCCTTGTTTATGGTTTTGCAGTTGTGATGGCTAAAAGCCTTATAAGCTATACATGGAGCTATGGCACGGAGCTAGCTATCATGATTCCATTCAAAAATGGCTTCTATTGCTTGTTGAATCTCTTTATGTTTGTTGTATACACTGTGTTCTACCATGAAAGGAAAACAAGCCATGAAGAGAAGGAAGGGAAAGGACTTTATCTTCCCATTGCTGATGGTGAAGCTTAAGTGTCATGACAATGTACCAATTTGCCACAAGATATAGAAGTAAATAAAGGCATTCACATCTTGATCTTGGAGATGTTGCCTTAAATGTATAATTATCCCAGTCTTTTATGTATTCCCTTGTAATGCATGGCAAGTTGAATTATCATGTTTTTCACAACTACTAAAGTCTCATGCCTCTGATACCGAGCATAGTTATATAAAGATTTAAAAAATAATGCCAACATTATTTTCTAAATTCAATCTAACATCGATATTGCAATAAAAAAAGCCATGACAACGTTGCAGTAAAAAAGATGTCGATAATCCTCATAAAGCTATTGATAATTACAATCACCTTATCGAGGGTGTAAAATTTGGGCGTTATAAATTCTAGGAAGCCTCTACATTTTAAAGTGTGAAAATTCTAGGAAGCCTCTATATTGTGGTAAAAAACACATTTATTAATGCGGATTAATTATATAAATTTTCAAACTTCTAAGCGTATGGAAAATTTGAGAATAACTCTCAAGCAACAAAAGTCCGTGCTTTTAAGTTTGAATTTCTCTAATTATCTATTCATTACTAAATCTACACATTTAAAAACATGAACTTTTAAAATCATATATCTATACTACTATATAAACTATTTAACATTCTCTTTTCTCCTTAAAATTAAGAGTTCTTAAAATTTAATCAAGACAAAATCTTGGTCATTCATTCTATCTAAATTAATTTCATCCACTAAGTCTATAACCATTTCACTCTGTCTTCTAATTTACTTTAACTTTTTATTCATTTAAAATATACTTTTCACACGTACTAACACACTCTTTCACATAAACATAATTATCCACTTATATCAACATAATTTTCAAAATTTTATTAACTTCTCTCACCTTAGAATTTATTTTTTAAAGTAATAAAATATTTTATGCAAATAATAGAAAAATGGAAAAAACAGACATGTTACTGTAGAAAACTTTTTCGTAATATTGAGTTGCGCGAATAATATATCATTGTATTCTTGAAAACAACATGTTGTAAAACATAAACTATTTGTCATCGCAATATTGCGCGGATACGATGCTAGTATACATTTACAAATGTAGAATTTTTTCTTATTCTAACAATCTATATTTAATTTATTTTTCATAATTATAAGCATAACAAGGTTTAAAATTCTTATATGCTTTTTATAAAACGTAAATAAATGATGTATTTGTTGTAGTGTTGTTTTCATCTCATGGTAATAGTTACTCCCTCCGCCCAAAATTATTTTTCGCAAGCAATTGCTTTTGGAGATTAATACATACACATAGGCAGATCTTACATTATCATCATGACAATTTATACTTTGATGCTTCCATATCAAAAGAGTAGGCGATTTGGAAGACAGATTTCCTGCATTAATAAAATAATTTTAAATATAAAGACAAAATCATAATAGTTATGTTTAATACTGTCTTACTGGTTTCGAACTAAATAATCAGGATTAATTACTGTAACAACTATTAAAAAATGTTGTAGAGAAATTGGCTTGTATAAAATTTTGGATCATGTATCACATTTTTGGAAAGTAAAGATTCTTCCCTTATCAATGGGTATCATGAATTTACCTTTGGGATATATAATCCAAAGATTGATTTTTTCAATTTGCCAAAGATCAAAGAGGCTTCCTCAACTGACTTGGTTCCTATATAAAGGCATCAGAGACCAAAAAAACTAGTGTTTACTTCACAGAATAGTAACAAAATTTGAAAATTGTTTCACCAAGTCCACTCCCCCCTTTAGGTCACTCATGAGTTATTTCACAATGTGAAATAAATGGGGGAGTGACCTTGGTGGAACCGTTTTCAAACTTGGTTACTATTTTGTGAAGTTTCCCCCAAAAAACTACCAAAAGTTAGTTACTTTCGACTTAACACCAAGAGGTGTGTCTTTTCATAGGAAAAATGAAGGGTCACGTCATTTGGATGCGTCGGGGAAAATGAGCGGGACCCCAACTAGGGGGTGCTTCCTGCTAGATCCCCACAAGGTGTTGCTGCCCTTTGACCACGCTCTTATTATTGAGGTATTCAATAAATTAAATAGAGTGTACACTACGCATCACCTTACCCGTATTAGTTTAATATGAAAACCCTAATGGTCTCAAAAATATAATTGATGACATTAAAATCACAATAACTTTAAGGCTAGATAATTGTAAGTGCGTGCCTCGCCAACAATTACCGAATAATTGAGAGCTTCAACTGAGATTACCAACCATTGACAATTATTCAATAATCAAGAGGCTTTAACCGAGATTGCTTTCGTGATTTTCATGATTATACAGAAGATCCCTCAGCTACTAGGCACTGAGATCCTTCAATAGAGTAACTCGATTCCTCAATTGAGACATAAGGATATCCATAGTACTTCAAATCTCAAACAAATAGCATGAATGAAGAAAGAAGTGATTTTCACCGATTAGATTCGTAATCGCAAATGAGATGATGATTAGAAAGGGAAGAAGGTGTGCCGAGGTCCTCGGAGAACATCCAAGACTAAGATGCAACGTAGACGAGAGGAGATGAGGCGAAGTGATATTCCAAAATTCAAATCTGATTAGGAATTCATTAGTATGTTGATTTAGGAAAATGTCGTGAATTTATTAGAATGTTGGATTGTCTACTTATGATTCCTCAATTATGATTGATTGATTATGAGTTATGTGTGTATTTTCAACAAGATTAGGATGCGTCTTATCTTCTACTTAAAATATATGTTAAATAGACACATATATTCTCTGAACATTTAATATTCTCTGAGTTCTCACTGGTTCCACTCTTATGTTATTTTAAGCACTTAGTATATCATTCACATATATTCTTTACTGTTCATGGGAAAGCTTAATCAACATATATTAGCTTTTTATTCTAATACACTACCCCTAACAATCCATAAGTTACAACCATGATTTTGTCAAGTTCTAGCATATACCGTGTAACTGTAGTAGTATGGGCTCCCGTACTACTTCAAATTTACTGTACATACCAAATCTTAACTTTCACCACTCGGTACCTTACTTCACAAGCTTGAGTCAAATTCTCTATATCATGTTCTCATCTATTCGTATACAAGAATACACATATAAATCCAACTCTTAACAGTTGTTCACATATAACATATATGTTCTAAACACATCATGTACTCGTATATGATTCTCACATAATACATAATCAATATAATTGCTAGTATACTCACCAAGCTGAGTTTGACAATTTTCAAAACCATGGTTCAAATCCACACCGTGCATAACACACATCCAGATCCCTTAAACCTTGACTGTGACACCAAGTTGTAACGCTTCAATTTAATAAAACTGATATTTGTAGTAAAACCACATCTGAACATTCACCTCTAAAAGTTTGTCAAAAATGTAGTCAAACCGGAGTGTTGCCCTTGACTTTGCTATAACCTGCAAAACATTTAAAATAATATTTGATAAGCTGTAAGAGCTTAGTAAGTAAACCAGAATATAATTCATATAAACACATGTATAAAATCACAGATAGGCAACACATGATGCCAGCCACTGGTTCTAGACCCAGAGCAGCAAACTGAGCTATATTTTTGAGCCACTACTGCACATAGCATTATGCTAAAAACACATATGATGAATACAAACTAGTATTCATTGTAATAACACACATGCTGCACATATGAAAGATAGTCTATAAGACTCACCTCATAATTGGTTAAAACGGAAAGTAGCGTATGACACTGGTTAGGTATCCAAACACGATCCTACACATATAACATAACAACATATAAATAAAAAGCACATTATGATCTGAACTGAAGACTACACGGCCCGTGTAACCCTACACGGGCCTCTACACGTCCAACATTCAAAACACCTCATAAGTCGGACCAGTTGACCTATATGCCTCCTAAACAGAATAGCTCTCGGAGTCGAACAAAAACGTTTGCAGACTCACAAGATCCGGTGGTGAATGGGGTATTGGGCACCATGCTACCATCCATAATCAGCACATACCCATATGCCTCCTAAACAGAATAGCTCTCAGAGTCGAACAAAGAGGAGATGTCGTGAACTGATCACGCTGCCACCAAAGTTTTACGCCACCGGTGCCACAGTAACACGCCTATGGTACCCCATAGGTGGTTAATAATATAATAGCTCACATACCCCATAACAAAATCAATAAATCAATAACAATAGACCAACACAGAACATAAGATTAGCAATAATAATGTGGCTAGCGCAATAAGCAATAAATCATTGTAATACCCGGTTTTCAAAAAATAAATAAAAGAGTATTTATTATTAATGTTAACATTACTTTTGATGTAACTATGCAATTGGGAAATTTATTAAAAGTTGATTTAGGCTTAATTGGCTAATTAAATAAAGCATTGGTGGGCTTAGACTAGTGGAAGTGTTAAAGAATTAATTGTTGTTGGGCTTCGGGTGTGCTTTGGGCCTAAAAGCCTTCAAAGATAGGTATAAAAGCCTCATTAGTGCTCAGCCCCCAAGACTTCCAATTGATCTATGTGTGTTGTTTGTGTGTGTATTGAAGAAGCAAGAACACCAAGAAAAAGGGGGGGGGGGAGGGGAATCTCCATCTTTGTGTGTGTATTAACATCAGGTAATGTTTCTAATCCCACTGTGATAATGTAGATACATTTATGTAAGGATTTAGACCTGTTTTATGGGGTTTTGTTACCTGGGGTTGTTCTTCGAAGGAGGTGAGGAAAATGGTGGTTTAAGGGGCTAAATCTTGTTTTAAACCAATGAATATTTGTAGATTTTGTTCTTATGATAGGAGAAAGGATTTGCAAGTGATTTGAATCATTTTATTGAGTTTTTGAAAGGTTGTGATTTTGAAAATGGCATTTTGAGGTACTGGGTTTTTGGTCCGACCAATGTGATGTTTATGTGTTTTTGGTTAAGTCGGATAGGTGTGGTTCGACTTTGGGTGTTGGTCCAACTTTGAGCGTTGATTCGACTTTAGTGTGGTCTGACCTGAGTGTGGTCCGACTTTGGAGTGTGGTTTGATTTTGGGTGTTGGTTCAACTTTGGAGTATGGTCCGACCTTGGGCCTTGGCCCGACCTAAGAAGTGGTGTGGCTAGGCCTGGCAATTCGGGTCGTGTTCGTGTTAAATGGTTCGTGTCGTGTTCGGGTCAACCATTTTCGTGTCGACCCATTTTCGACCCAGTTTAGTTTCGTATCGTGTTCGGTTCGTGTCACTTAATTCGTGTTCGGTTCGGGTCGTGTTTTCATGTCGACCCGTTTTTTGGAGAGAAAAACAAATTATGTTTTCG
This sequence comes from Dittrichia graveolens, assembly GCA_038502395.1. Lineage (NCBI taxonomy): Eukaryota > Viridiplantae > Streptophyta > Magnoliopsida > Asterales > Asteraceae > Dittrichia > Dittrichia graveolens. The sequence continues at coordinate 71,152,058 of JARJIL010000006.1, forward strand.
GTCAAATAACTTGATTTTCATGGCGGGTATCTTATCGAAAATCAAAATTATAAAACCAATATAATAGTTCTAAAACACAAATACAAATAAAATTCACAACATAAGTTTGAGAATTCAAACATACGACTAAAAATCCTCAAAAACACGAAAGTTAAAGGGAGTTGCAGCCTTGTAGGTAATTACCTTTTAGAAAGGTTGAACAGAGAGGCGACCGAGTCTCTGGAGGCACGACGATGGAGGCGTGGAGTGACGGACGAGGGACGACCAGAAAGGGGACGACGACGATGGAGGTGGGCTGTCGGCGTCGCAAGGGAGGCTACGGTTCCATTTCAATTTCACGACTCACGACTCACGACTCTCGAGTTCCTCTTTTCTTCTTCAAGATTTTCTTATTTCTATTCTTGTAAGTTTGTTATATATTAATTTATCAAAATGAAAATTTAGATGAAAATGAAAGTCTTTGCAGGTAAAAACTAAAGATTATAAAATACGAAAACTTAAAAGTGCCGCCATTTAGTTATTAATTTATTGTATATAATTTCAAATTAATAATATATTTAAGTTAAATGTTTTTTGGGTTTTTATATTATTATTATAAAAAATCATGTTAAACGGGTTATCTTCGGGTTATCGTGTTCGTGTCGTGTTCGTGTCGACCAGTTTCGTGTCATTTTCGGATCAACCCATTTCTAACCCAATTCAGTTTCGAGTCGTGTTCGTGTCGACTTAGTTCGTGTTCGGTTCAGGTTGGGTTTCGGGTCGTGTCAGGATTTGCGGTGTTGCTTATATAGGCCCATAGTGTATCCGAGGATGATCTATTGAGATATCTGTGTTGTAGGTCCTCGCGATTGGACTTGTTAATTATTCAACTTGTGAAATCTGCTACCGTGCCGCGGATCAGGTGAGTTACATTAACTTATACATGATACTAGTGTGAAATGTGTATGCTATATTTATGTGAAAATGTAACTGATATGTTTATATGTGAAGTGAAGGGTTACATTAAATTGTGGTGAAAACGTAACTCGGGCACAGTGAGATATAGTGTGAAATCCTTGGTACGGATTGGATAGTCAACCGTGACCCAAAGTGTGAAATTGTCGTTAGTACACTGCGTCGATAGTATGTGATCATGGATTGTTATATGATATGACATGTGCATACCTAGTGTGGTGTGTAAGTTAGAGTGCTCACCCGGCTTTATGCTTACTATTGTTGAATTTACTCTTTTCAAGATTTGATCGCAGGAAAAATCCAACAGTGTGAAGACGGCTCATCTTCTATCAACCGTTCCCGTGTTTTACTTATTCAAACACTTTATCAAACTATAATTGTAATTAATTACTTAGATGTACTTGAAAAGGTGTAGTTCCGGGTGCGGGACTTCGTTGGGATTTTGTTGTTTGTTACACATGAACGGATTTTATATTTACTTATACATGTTGTTAAATTTAAAAAAAATTGGGATGTTACAAATGTAATCAACACACAATGAAATCATAATATCACAAAAGGTCCTTAACTATCTAGCAATATCATAAGTTCATGAGCAAATGGGCCGACATGGTAGAAAGAAATTTTAACATGTTAAGAGTACGAATCAAGCGAAGTAGGAACCATCATAGACTTTAAACATGAATTAAACAACAAGAATCTCTATTAAAGAGATATATATTCTTACCTTGAATTCCCGACCAAAGAAGTCCAAACACCATTAATTGATTCTATTATATATAAGACATATAATCCAGGTTCTGTTGTCAAAACATGAGATTAGTAGATTTCAAAGAAATGAAACTTTTGATTCCTAATTGATACATTAGTTTTCTTTATCGGTAATGAACGACTAAGATTGGTTCTCGCGGCTCTCGCAATAAAAACGGTTTTCAAATGAACCTTTCTCTCTCTATATATATATATATCCTAATTGATACAAATGGGTCATACGATCTCTATTCTATACCCCTTTATATCCTTCTCAAAGCTTCAATTGATTTATAATTTTTATTTGTATTAGAAGATATGTAAAAAGAATACATCAAAATTGTTTAATTAAGTAATAAGTTAATTTATAAAACTAATCAATTAAATATGAGTGAACTAATCGCAAAAAATGTTAAATATGATATTATATTATAAGATAATAATTATCCAAAAAGTTATTAAGTAATAATAAATTATAATTACTATTAATAAAACTTTAGTAAAACAACCTAAAAAGTCTAGGGTTATCTTCAAAATTAAACCTAATGAAAATCCTAAAAATCTCTAATCCCCTTCTTTCTCGATACCGATTTAGAGAGGCCACAAAATGGTTTCTTGGTTTGCTTATTATATATAAAAATAAAAAGTCATACGCTAAATTCCATCCAGACGTCAAGATTGTAGTAGCCATTAGCAGAATTCAATGAGTGGTGTCTTGAGTGGACATCGCGAGCAACCTTAAGGCATTTCTAAGCAAGTTTACGAGGATATAAACAATATATTTCTAAAAACGCTTTAAAAATTAATATGACAATTATTAATAACAAAGAGTATGGTTCACAGCGGAATCAATTAGTAACTTTTGTAGAAGTAACCCAATAACACTTTTTTTTGTATACTTTAACTCGTAAAAGCTTTATTAAATCAACAAAATTCAATCACCTAGCTTATGTCATTGTTGCCGGTATTGACATGCACGTTTTCTAATTTTTCTCAGCAAATATCCAAAGTCTATGTCACGCATATACTTAAATTTAATTGGAAATTTGTAATTTGTAATTAATAATAAATATGGAATGTAATTTTAAATAATTAAAAAGTTATAAAGGTAGCGATTAACATTATTAAAAAGTTAAAAATTAATTGAAAAAATCATAAAGGATTAAAAAGAAAAACCAAAAATAAAAAACTTGAGTAGATTCGAACTTGCAGTTGCCACCAAAAATCATAAAGTGGGGGTTGATATCCAATTGGGCTACTGCTGAATAATGTTGTAGACGTTAACGTAAACACTTGAGTAATAGAAACGGAAGCAAATTTGAATACACGCTCCCAACGGTCATCCGATCTCCGTTCCTACGATCCTTCGTACCCCCTTTGTATCCTTCCCAAAGCTCTTCAAACACCAACACCAATATCGCCACCGCCGTCGTCACCACGACCGCCACCCGCCAGCAACCCTAAATTAACGTCAGGTGCTCCAACCATCATTAATGGAGGCGGAGACACAATTAACGTTGTTCACAACCACCATCACACATCGAATTGAACCGTCTCTTCTTCCACTGTTCAGGTTCTTGTTTTCTACTAGTATTTTGTTTCTTTGTAAACCGTACCAGGGTTTTAAGGTTTCTTTGTAAACCGATTTTGGTTTAAATATTTCTAGGGCTTAGATTTCGGTCCTTGCAAAGGGTTCTTATAATATGATCCACCTTATAATAAAAACAAGGTTTCGTTAGTGTGTGTGTGTTTTCTTCTTGGTTGAGATATGCGGTTGAAATTTTGATGCTTAAAAACCAGGTGCATTTTGTAGGCATCTTTTGATAATGTTTAGTGATGCACCTGTGGAGGTTTGGGTGATGACAAAGTCTCCAATTATGGTAAACCATATGACTTGTTTCTGTTTTATGATCATTTTATGTAGCTCTTTTTAGCAACTATATTCTCATTCCATATATGGAGTTGTTGGTCACAGTGGAGTTTTATAGAGACAATCCTCCCAAATCCTAGGAGGTGAATTGAATGGTGTAACAATCCCTTTGGAGATAGATTGGAATACTTATTCCTTTGATACACCCCACATTAGGCCACCATCTTCGCAACATCCCGTCTCATTCCAATCCAGAAAAATTCTCTTGCCATTCTTTGGCACGTCTTCCGTGTCCTTTTGTGCCCGCCTACCAGCCCACCATGAAAATCGGCGAACAACTTGGCTATCCACTAGGACGCCCTTGACAATACCAACCGTCCCCGATAACGACCTTCCTCATTTGATACCATACGTGTCTAAGTTACCGGCATCTGCTTTAATCATTTCATGTAACGCAACCGGCATCTGCTTTAATCTTTTCATGTAATGCAATCATTTCGGGGTCGGTTTTCAGATCTGATCACGTAACCCAACCCTGATCACTAAAATCATACCTTACTTCTCTCCTTCTTGCCTTGAGTGTGCATCAGCTGCACCATTATCTCTTCCCAGTCGATAAACGATTTCAAACTCATAACCGAAAATTTTCAAAATCCACACTTGGTGCTCTCCGTGCGTTGTTCCAGGAGAATTCAAACTTTTTTGGTTTGTGATGTCGGTAAAAGGCCTGCCCAGAAGATAGGGTTGCCATTTTTGGAAAAAAATGTATATGAGTTGATAAGAAAAGTATTTTATAATAACGACAAATGGAACTCGAGTAGATGACATAACTGGCTCACACTCACTCGTGCACTTATTGTAGTTTCTATTCTTGTCAAGTAAGGAAAATGAACTGTTGTGGCTTATTCATTTTTATGAGACCTAGAATTTACGACAACTCCTATATCCAATCTCACCTAAGTAGGGTTGACGAGAGGTAAGGTGTACACAATTATGCCTAAACCTTAGAGTAGAGAGACTACACCCTTAATGATTTAGGTAACTTGATAAATGAAACTGTCATCCAACATTTTGAAGAATTAACAAATGCAAAATTGGGTTTAGTGATGTTAAGACTTTAGAGTTTTAAATTGTTTACACATCTAAGACTCTTCACGTTGCAATAATTGGGTTTAGTCATGTTGTATTGTAGGAGAGATTATGCCCTTTGCTTTCTTCGTGGATTTATTTTAATTTATTTTACTTGCTTCTAGCATAGACTTTCTCTACTCAACAAAGTTTATACATGAGGTGAAACCTGTCAATATTTCACTTTTGGGACAAGGATTGTAATGATATGTTTTCTTTAAATCTTGTTTTACTTCTTTGATTGCTCGTTTTCGTACTTTTATGCTAATGTTTTTGTAGTCACTTGGGCTCCCGTTAATTTTCATATAGATGGTTAGCATGACGGTTATTTTTCATATAGGAAAACATACATATACATCAAGTGAGTTTGGTTTTCTATTTTAAGACGCATGTTTTATGTTTAATCATATGAAAAAAAAACAAATTTTAATAATGGTGGGAACTTTTTGCCGGTAGAGGACGGATGGAATCAACTAGCTCTACGCCTTCAGGTACGTGCTTTATTTTTATCATCAAATTGTTTTTATGTGTCTATGGCTCTTATTCACTTTTTGTCTCGAATAGTTTTCATGTTAAATTAGTTATGTACTATATAATGTTATTCTCTTCTATATGTCTTCTTCTCTCTTTAATAATTTCTTTTATAACAATCTTGGTGTCCTGGATCATGTACGTTATTTGGTTGTCGATTCACTAAAATTCTAGGTTCCTTAACTCTAATGGCATCGTTTTCATTCAATAAGCAGGTTTTGCCAACTAGTTTGGTGGTTTTTTGCACATCTAAGTTCATATCCGGTCATAACCTCGTAACTATTCTTCTAAAAGTTCATATCTAGTCATAACTTCATTCAATAAGTAGGTTTTGCTCCTATTGAAGGTAGTTTATCATGTCTAAGTATCGAAGCCTCTAAAGGTATAATATTTTCTACTAAAACAAGGGTTTTATATATCTGACATGAATATGTATCCCGTGAAGTAGCCAACAATAGGGGATTATCTTTTCGTATCGTTTGCTAGTGAAAAGATATGAACGTAGATAGTAATAAGAATCAAATTGATAATCAATATAAGATAGAAAACGCCCTTGATTGGATGCTTGAAGATATGTTTGTAGATACAAAAGGGGTTTGATTACCGAGACTCGGGGGATCTCCAAAACGAAGAAAATAACTACATAACTATAAACTCTCCTACTTTAATCGGTCTAACCTTGTTTCTTTAAATAAACGAACCTAACTCCAAAACGAAGGAAATATTTAAATATGTTAACTAGATAATAATAAATATGCAAACTAGATAAAATACTAACTAATATATATTATATTTGTCTGAATGGTTACTGCTTCTCCCTTCTCTTCTCGGCTTGGCTAAGTGGGTCGAATCCTAAATCCCAACAATCTCCCACTTGGAGGCTCCGAAACACGATCACCTGCACTCCTCTATACTCTGTACTTTGCTGTAAACACCAATTGATCTTTAACTCCCCCTAGTTGTTGCCTACCTTCTCATCACTATTCCCGAAGGCGAAGCATCATAGACTTGGTGAACATATCAACCCTCTAACAAAGTGATACCTCATCCCGATGTTCTTTGTTTTCCCATGATAAACAGGATTTTTTGCAAGTTTCACTGCACTCTCATTATCACAGTATAATGAGTAATCGGCCTGCTTTTTGTCTAGCTCTTCCAGTGTTGTAGAAGTCGGGCTAGGCGGCGCCTAGTCGCTCGGCGGTCCTTCACCTTGCAGTATATATGCTAGTCGGTCTAATTTCAAGGTCCTCGTGAAAGTCGGTCAAAGTCGGGTCTTAGGCGGGTCTAGGCGGGTCAATGGTCAAAAGAAAGTTTTTTTTAAAAATATTTTAAAGCCTCATAAAAATTAGGGCCATTCAACAACTGGGGTTCATATCATTGAACAATACGGACAAGAAGATGAGTGACAAGGAAGTAGATGAAATTTGTGTTTGAACTAGTAGTTAATGTCTTTAACAATTATATTAGTGTTTTTATTTTCTAAACGTATGTTGAGGGTCTATGAACAATTATATATATATATATATATATATTTGACTATTTATGAACATGTATTATATATAATTTTGAAATTTTTACATTAAAAAATCCAATCCGAGTACTCCCCGAGTACTCCCCGCCTAGGCCGAGTACTCACTACTCCCCGCCTACCGCCTGGCTCCCGCCTAGCGACTTCTACAACCTTGAGCTCTTCGAGAGATGTCTCAACCAAACTAGCTCTTTACTGGCTTTAGCAACTGCCATGTATTGGACATCCAACTAACTGTTCTTCCTCCCATTGTAAAACCAGTAGTGCTTTTAAATGTCTACTTCTACCCCAATTAGGTGTACCCCCTGTGAACTGCATCTTTACCCCTTATACATAATCCCAATTTAGATGTGTAGTGCTTTTAAATGTCTACTTCTACCCAAATTAGGTGTACCCCCTGTGAATTGCGTCTTTACCCCTTAAACATAATCCTAATTTTGATGCGCCCTTCAAATACATGAGTAATCATTTGACTGCTTCCTAATGTTCTCTCCCCGGATCTGACATTAAATAACTAATAACCCCAACGGCATGAGCAATGTCTAGTCTCGTGCAAACCATAACATACATGAGGCTACTAACTACAGATGCATAAGGAATGTTAGCCATATCTGCCTTTTCTTCTTGTGTACTGGGGACTGATCTTTGGTAAGCTTGAAATGACTTCCCAAAGGCGTGTTTCTGGGTTTAGTCTTTTTATCATTCATCTTAAATCTCTCTAACACTTTCCCGATGTATTTCTCGTGGGACAGTGTCAAGTAGCCAGCTTTCTTGTTTCTGGTGATCATCCCGAGTATCTTTTGGTTGGATCCAAGTCTTTCATTTCAAATTCTTCATACATTTGTTTCTTTAACTTGCTGATTTTCTTCATATCAGAACTTGCAATCAACATATCATCTTCATAGAGAAGTAGAATGATATAGGAGCCCTTGAATTTCTTATCATAACAGCAATGGTCCATGTCACATTTTCTGTACCCGGTTCTCTCCATGAAGTCATCAAACTTCAGGTACCACTGCCAAGGTGCTTGTTTTAGACCATACAAGCTCCTTTTCAGTTTGCAGACCCAGTCTTCTCTACCAACAACGTGAAACCATTTGGTTGTGCCATATAAAATATCTTCATCAAGTTCTCCGTGTAGAAATGTTGTCTTAACTTCTAATTGCTCTAGATGTAAGCCCTCTGCAGCTAAAATAAATATCTTCATCAAGGTCTCCGTGTAGAAATGTCGTCTTAACTTCTAATTGCTCTAGATGTAAGCCCTCTGCAGCTACAATGCTCAAGACCAGTCTGATGGTCGTCATTTTCACCACTAGAGAGAAAATCTCATTATAATCGATCCCCTTTTCTTATCGAAACCCCTTGACCACTGATACAAATCAAATTGGCAAAAGGGAAAGCTAACGGCAAAACGCACCACTAGCCGGCAGCTTGATTAATCGTTCCTGGAATTCAAGAACCAGGAGTCTCCAAATCAAAACAAAAGACACAAAAAATATCTCAATGCCTTCCCCTAGTGGGGGGAATCGGATCATATATATCCAGATCCCCTTACAAAGGAAATTATTAAAACTGCCATAATTAAATACTAATTATAATTAAATAACAATCAGCCCCTGGAGTTGGTCTTTTGCGAAATAACAATCAGCCCCCTGGAGTTAGTCTTTTGCGATGATAAACCTTTCCCCATTTTGTTGCATTCGTATCATTACCCCCATCGCGAAGAACCACTTTGTCCTCAAGGTGAAAATCAGGGAACTGCTCCTTCAGCAACTCAGCCATTTCCCAAGTCGCCTCTGCAGTGGTCATTCCCTTCCAACGAATAAGGACCTCAACACCTTTGCGACCTGACCTCAAATCCAATACCTCCTCCGGATAACACACCACTGTCATATCCTCCGTCAATCCAGGTAACTCCGATAAAGCCTCCTGGTTGCCAACAGCTGCTTTAAGCTGTGAGACGTGAAAGACTGGATCGATTGATGCCCCCACCGGCAATTTTAAACGATATGCCACATGACCAATATTTTCCACGATTTCATAAGGACCGTAAAACCGTGGTGCGAGTTTTGTGTTTACACGCACTACCACACTTGATTGACGATAAGGCCACAACTTCAGATAAACTCTGTCCCCCACCTTGAACACTACCTCACGACGTTTTCCATCTGCTTTAACCTTCATCAGTTGCTGGGCGCGGAGCAAGTGCCTCTTCAAATCATTAAGCACCACATCCCTCTCCCTTAAATACTCATCCACAACGAACGTTGTAGCCTGTCCTTTGTCATACACCAAGAGACCGGGCGGATCTCTACCATACAAAACCTTAAACGGGGTCATTCCAATAGAGGAGTGATAAGAAGTGTTATACCAGTACTCTGCCCAAGGCAGCCAACGAGACCACAATTTTGGCCGTTCCGATGCGAAACACTGTAAGTACGTTTCAAGGCTGCGATTAACAACCTTGGTCTACCCGTCCATTTGTGGGTGGTATGCAGTGCTGCGCTTGAGTGTGGTGCCCAAATATTTAAACAGCTAGCGCCAAAAATGACTATTAAACACTCGATCCCTATCAGAGATTATAGTAACCGGAATGCCATGCAAACGCACTACCTCACGGATAAAAACCACTGCCACCGAGGCCGCCGTATAGGGGTGTTTCAGGGGAATAAAGTGAGTTGATTTCTCAGGCGATCAACTACCACCAATATGACATTATACCCAGCCGACTTGGGTAACCCATCAATGAAATCCATCGTCAAATCTTCCCATATTCGTGTTGGTAATTCTAATGGCTGAAGTAAACCGGCTGGGGCGAGATTAGAATACTTATTCCTCTAACAGATAACACACTCCGAGACCATCTTTGCGATATCCCTTCGCATACCCACCCAGATTAATTCTGTCGCTATGTGATAATAACTCTTTTGTGATCCCTCATGACCTCCGACTACGCCCCCAGGGTATTTCCTGGAACAACCGATTAACCCATGGTGACCCCCGCGGTATTACCAAACGCCCTTTGTACTTTAGCCGACTCCCCACTAACTCATACCCCTGCAACCCGTCCTCCCCAGCCAATACCCGTGCATGTAGGCTCTCTATTTCCGGATCTGCATTTATTTGTTTCAGGAGGTTTTCATTTTCACTTATGTGTTGAGACGTGAGCACCTGTAATTCAGCATCTGGACCCCTTCGCGACAACGCATCAGCTGCGCCATTGTCGCGACCTGGCCGGTAAATAATTTCGAAGTCATACCCCGCCAACTTGGAAATCCATCTTTGATGCTCCCCCCATACCACCCTCTGTTCCAAAAGAAATTTCAAACTTTTCTGATCTGTTAACACTGAACCTTCTGCCAAGTAGGTAAGGACGCCACTTTTGAACGGCCATCACAATTGCCATTAATTCCCGCTCGTACACAGATTTCAACTGAGCTCTCGGACCAAGGACTTGACTAAAATATGCGACAGGTTTACCCTCTTGCATCAACACAACACCGAGACCATGCCCTGACGCGTCCGTCTCGACTGTAAAAGGCTTAGAAAAATCAGGCAAAGCTAATACCGGGACCTGAGTCATTACCTCCTGTAGTTTTCTAAATGCCGTAGTTGCCTCTCGGACCACCGAAAGTTATCTTTTTTAGGTAGATCTGTTAAGACCCGTGCAATTTTTGCATACCCCTTCACGAATTTTCGGTAGTACCCTGTCAGCCCCAGAAAACCCCTAAGTTCCCTGATCGTTTTTGGCACCGGCCATTCTGTCATTGCTGATATTTTTGTCGGATCAGCCATCACCCCCTCACGAGTCACGATATGGCCCAGATACTCCACACTATCCTCTCCAAACACACATTTTTTTCGGTTACAATAAAGTTTCTCGTCACGAAGGCAATTAAATACAGCTGTCAAATGACGTTGGTGATCCTCCATGTTTCTGCTATACACCAAAATATCGTCAAAAAATACCAAAGAAAATTTGCGTAAAAATGGTCGGAATACGCGATTCATAAGGGATTGAAATGTAGATGGGGCGTTTGTCAGCCCGAAGGGCATGACTAAGAACTCGTAATGGCCCTCATGTGTACGGAAGGCGGTTTTTGGAATGTCACACTCCCGCATGCGTATTTGGTGGTACCCGGATTTTAAATCCAACTTACTAAACACCGTTGCCCCGTGTAGCTCATCCAACAATTCATCGATCACGGGAATGGGGAATTTATCCAAAATAGTCGATTTATTTAGGGCCCGGTAATCGACACAAAATCTCCAACTGCCATCTTTCTTTTTCACCAATAACACGGGACTTGAAAATTGGCTATTGCTGGGTCGGATCACTCCAGCATCTACCATCTCACCTACTAAGCGTTCAATCTCGTCTTTCTGTAACCGGGGATACCGATAAGGGCGGACATTTGAGATTAATCGCATGCCCATGATCTCTCAAAGGTGGTAGACCTGTAGGTAAAACAAAGACATCGGAGTAATCTGTTAGCAAATCTGTCAAATCCGAGGGAACCGGTGGTGCTGGTGTGCCGTTCCCGTCCAGATCAGACAATGTGATGAAATACCCCTCCTCGATTTCAGGGATCGCGCGGGCCTGGGTCTGTAAAGACGCCTCACCCCTTCGCAAACCGGGCTCCCCTCTCAAAGTAACCCGCTCCCCTGCGTACTGGAATGTCATGGAGAGTTCCCTCCAATTAACTCGAGTATCTCCCAATTTCCGTAACCATTTAATCCCCAAGATCACATCCGTGCTCCCCAAATCCAGTGGATAAAAATTGTCAATCACATCCAGACCTTGTAATTGCAATACCACATTTCGACATATCCCAAAACTTGTTTCTGTCTTACCATTTCCCAATATCACCCCAGTTTCCCTTCTTCCCGTCACCCGCAAGTTCAAAGGTTCAATCAAGTGTCGGGACAGAAAGTTATGAGTGGCCCCACTATCAATGAGCACCACTACAGGAGTATCTTGTAGACTTCCCCGGATTTTCATGGTGTGCGGAGATGTAATTCCTGCAACCGAGTGAAGACACCTCAACAGCATCCAAGTGGGCATGCCTTTCGGCATCCCCTTCCCCGTCCCCCTCCGAGTCACTTTCATCTCCATGCACCATCATTACCCTTAATGACCTTTCGGGACACCGGTGACCTGGTGCAAACTTACCATCACATCGAAAGCAAAGGACTTTAGCCTTTTTCTCTAGTAACTCCTCCTCAGTCATCCGCTTAAATGGTTTTCTATCATTCCCACCATTAGGTTTATCATTTCCAGCATTGGATTTCAACCCCCCCACAACCGCGGTCACCGACGGTCAGGAGCCCCCTCCCCCGGTCTGTATCGGCAGCCCCTTCGTTCCCATTTTTTCGGATTCCCCAATATCCCCCGAGCGATTTTCATCCACCATAATGGCTAACTTAATAGCCTGGGTCAACCCCGCAGGTTGTAACAATCGCACAGATGAGCGTAAATGTGGTTTCAGCCCTTTAATGAACGTACCTTTCATCACCTTTTCTGGAACACCCGGTAATTGAGCCGCAAAGGATTCAAAGAGCATGACATATTCGCGAGCTGTTCCTTCTTGTTTAATTGCCAAAAATTGCTCGTACAAATCCCCTTCTTGAGAAGGTTGGAATCGATCCAGGAGTCTAGCCTTCAACCCTTCCCAATGATGAAACGGTTCTTGGGTATCACTCCAACGATACCACGATAGGGCTGGCCCTTCAAAACATAACACAGTTGCACGCATCTTTCCCCCCGTTGTGACAAACCCTTGAACATCTAAGAACCGTTCCATAAATAGACCCAACCAAAAGCATCCTCCCCATTAAACAAGGGCATTTTTAACTTCCTCAGGCGATAATCTATTCACGGCACCTATACACGTTCCCCTGAAGGACCTGAGCTCCGTCCATACCCGCTATCGAAAGGTGGCAGCCGCGTATCAGTAAAAGCAGCAGTAACAGGTTCAAAAATTGGAATACCTTGTGTTACCGCAGCAGAATACGTGCCCCGATTAGTGCTTCCGCTTGCTGAAAATTGGTTTAATGGAAAACCCAAATCATCGTGCAACCAGGTCGCCAAGTGGAAAACAGCCCCCGTTGTTGGAGTTGGTCCCGCCGCAGATGGCGGCGGCAGTGGTGGTTGGAACTGTGAAACCGGCGGCTGTTTGAGTAAGATTTTCATGATCTCCGCATGACGTTTTTCTGATTCTACCCGCAGATTCTCCACCGTGGATTCCAACTTGTCAACCTTATCCTCCAGTTTTTCGAACCGTACCCCCGAGTCGATCTTGTACTGTGCCAGGTCACTGTCTACGTCCGCAATCTTCTTAGACATGATGAAACAAAAGCGCAGGTAGCAGGAAAGAGGCTCTGATACCAATTTGATACAAATCAAATTGGCAAAAGGGAAAGCTAACGGCAAAACGCACCGCTAGCCGGCAACTTGATTAATCGTTCCTGGAATTAGAGAACCAGGAGTCTCCAAACCAAAACAAAAGACACAAAAAATATCTCAATGCCTTCCCCTAGTGGGGGGAATCGGATCATATATCTCTAGATCCCCTTACAAAGGAAATTATTAAAACTGCCATAATTAAATACTAATTATAATTAAATAACAATCAGCCCCCTAGAGTTAGTCTTTTGCGATGATAAACCTTTCCCCATTTTGTTGCATTCGTATCAACCACTAAACGGGTTTTGTACTGTTTAGACCCATCATGCTCTTCCTTGAATCTAAATACCCATTTATTCTATACGCCCTTTTATTTGGCGGAAGCTTGGTTAAGACCCATGTTTTGTTCTTGTTTAAAGAGCCCATTTCTTCTTTCATTGCATGCTCCCACTAAGAAGAATCTTTTAGTAACTCTAGTAGATCTCGTGACCCAACGGGATTCAACTAGCTAAGGCAATACCGAAGAAGATGGTTCTTCTTCATCTTTTGAGCTTTCACTACTAACAGTGTCTTCCTGTCTTCTTGATCATCTCAAACTCGTCACTATTGGTTGATTCATGTTGAATATCAGCATCAGTACTCCCTTCGGCTTTCCCCTTGCAACAAGCATTTTCATTTCCTTTTCGCTCATATGAGTCGTTGATGCCATAATCTAGATGGAGTTAGCCCACTCACTGCATTCACCTTATAATAAGAAACTTCTGCCATGTATAAAGTACCTTGCTTTTTACCCCTGGCGATTACAAGATTCCCTTTAACAACTTTCCATTGCCCTCCTCCAAACATAACGTCATATCCCCGGTCGTTTTTGGTGCCCAATAGAAATCAACATTTTCTTTAGATTAGGTATGACCCGAATGTCCTTCAATGTCCAAGTAGTGTCCAATGAAGTCTTAAGATCTATATCACCCATTGTGTGATGTTAAGAGTATGGTTATTAGCCAAACGCACTTTACCAAAATTACCAATCCGTAGATTCTTCATAGTCTTCGTGCTAAAAGTAGCAAGAAATGATGCACATAATCCATAATCCAAGACTATGCTTAATTCTCAACACAGCAGATAAGGGCCTCTTCTGAATCATCAGTTGTTGCATTCTCCTCTTTCCTTTCTTTTTCATGAGACTATTTCGGGCATTCAACACAGCAGATAATGCCTTGTTTCTTTGCAGTTACGACATTGAATATCTTTTCTTGGTTTTGACGGGTTCCTTCCCTTCGGTGCTAAGCAAAGCACTAGATGATTTTCCAGAAATCCGCCTCCTTATATCCTCTCCTAGGATAAAATCATGAATGCCCTCAAAAGTGAGTTTAGAGGTTTTAGCTGAACCACTAATAGCTGTAGCTAAACCGCTAATATATGTTACCGATCAACTTTCCGGTAATGAGGATAACAAAAGTAAAGCTTGGACTTCATGTTCAAACTTAATATCAACGGATAATAAGCGGGAAATAATAGTATTGAAATCATTTATGTGTGACGTAACGGACACGCCTTCTTTCATTCTTGTGTTTACTAACGGTCTTATTAGAAATACCTTGTTAGAAGCCGAAGGCTTCTCATACATGTTTGATAAAGCTTTCATCCATCCACATGCTACTTCCCAATGTTAAACACCACACTCTTGGCTAGTGTAAATTTGATAACAGCTAGGGCTTTTCTGTCAAGAGCAACGGCTCTGGATCGAGAACAGGATGCTTATCGTGGGTATTATGAAAAGGGGTGCGATACTTTTCACTACCTTTTCTTAACTTCAAGACTAACCGATGCTTGTTTACCGACTGGATATATTTGGTATAGGCCTCTAATTCCTACGGGGTAATGGAGCTTATGATGACCATTTATTTGATTCGATCATCCCATTCATCGTCTTCCATCTTCTTTGCTTTTATTCCTGTCATCTAGATCCATCTCACACAACAAATCCTTGATTTGCATCTTTTACCACCCGAAATCTTGTCCATCAAACTTTTCGATTCTAGTCTTTCCATACTCCGCCATTATCTCAAACTGAGTTTTAGACGAAAAAAAACTTGAAAGGAATTGAGTTTGACGTGATTTGAATCTTCCCAATTTTTTTCGGCAGTTGGCGATCGGAAAAATAGAAGCCGAAACCCTAGCTCCTCTACGGTTGGCGGCAGTTTTGGTGTGAGGTAATCAAGAGCCTCGCTTTGATACCACTTGTTAGTATCAATCACACACAAAAGCAAATAACCGAAAAGCAAGAAGAATAAAGAACACGAGAGAATTTACGTGGTTCAATCAATATTGCTATCAACCTACGTCCACGGGAGCAACTAGGGATATGTTTTTATTGAGATGCTACAATGTTTACAAGTACAAATGAGATCAAATTATAGGGAAAACATAATTAGGGAAACAATCTAATTATGTAAACTAGATCAACTTAATTATGGAAACCATATCAACTTAAATATTGGAACCAGATCATCAAATTTTGGAAACGAGATCAGAGCAATGAAGCTAGGGCCGGCAGAACCCTACTGCTTCTCCCTTCTTTTCTCGGCTTTGCTAACACCTGTGTTCTTGGGTAAACTTATAAAGATACGTTGTCGATGCATTTTGTAGGTATCTTTTGATAATGTTTCGTGATGCACGTGTGGAGGTTTGGGCGATGACAAAGACTCCAATTATGGTAAACCATATGACTTGTTTCTGTTTTATGATCATTTTATGTAGCTCTTTTTGGCAACTATATTCTCATTTCCATCTCTAGAGTTGGTTGATCACACTGGAGTTTTATAGTTCACTGTTAGCTTAGATGAAGCATAAGTAGCATATTGGGAAGTTTGGGCTGTGCTTTGCAGAGTGATATATTTTAAGCTGTTAAGAGTCCCTTTCGTACCAAGTAAGCTAACTCGATAGATTGAGCATATTGAATTGTATCTTGCTTCATACCAAGTAAGCTAACTCATTTAGAGAATATTTGAAGGACCAATTCCTCTTCCTCTCCATGTCCTTATAGTTAAACCTTCAATTTGTTTGCTTCCTATTGTCTTATTGAAATGGAACTTTTAATTAGCTCTGTCCCGAATCCTTTCAAGTTATTTAAGATACCATAAAAATTGGAATCTCCAGAGTCCATCTTGTGTGAGTTAAAACAATATTTAAAACTTTTCTGCAGTCAGCACATTTGAAATAACTATTCCTTTACCATTAAAAGACAGCGTAATTTTTTCCATCGGAGACCAGATAAATGTTTGATGGAGGGATTTCCATTCCTTTTTTGTTTTTTGATTTTATTTCTAGTTTAGTTTCGTGTGTTCCAGATTTCAAGTTATGAATTGAGGTTGTATAAGTTCATGAGATTCATTCAGTACTGTGCTGACCAAAGTGGCCTGCCACTTCACTTGGTAGAGCTATGGCATATCAATTACGTCATGTGGTTAGTATAGTTTCTCTTGCCATGGTAGTTGCATCTCATGATGTCTACAGTTGTTTTTTTCTTTTGCAGGATTTACCCGATCCATTAGCCAACTCACTACTACAGCCTCAATTTTCTAGAGCCGTTGTGTTTGAACTCGATTGATTGCCTGTCACAACATTTAGGCTTCCAAATTCTGTTTTATGAATTCAAGAAACTGCGCTTATAACTGCTTAGTACATCTTCCAATCTTTCTATGCAGTGACAAAAGAAGTGGTTATGCAGCTCAATCCGGATCTGTAAAGGAGCGATTTCGGCCAAGGCCTATTTACTTCCTACAGCACATGCCTTGGTAATTTATACCTAAATCTTTTCTTAAAAATTGCGTTTAGCAGGTGAATTTTTTGGTGTTTGTTTTCTTTTTTTTAGTGAATAATGGTGGAGTATTCATTTTATACGAAAAATGGAAAACATGTTTACATAAAGGGGTGAAGTTTCATTTTCAAAAGAAAATGGAGAACATGTTTGGTTGAGTTGTTTCTTAGAAAAGTTGTTTGGGAAAGCGGCGGAGTTTGAAAAACATGTTTGGTTGAGGTGTAATTAATGCAGTGTTGACTAGTTCTCTGTCAACCCTTTAGAATACACACAATAAAAGGAGTTACATCTAATGCAGTCCGTTGACTTCGCCGGATGGCTCCGACATTTTGATAAGGGAAAACACTAAACACTTGTTTTTGTAAACACTAAACCGTTGCTTGAATGATACTAGTTTTTGTCAAACTCAAATCAATTAGTGATCACTAGTAATGTACATATAATTGTGAATTATATAAAAAGTGGTGTTACATCAAAATGGGTAAATGAAGGGTGTTTCATGTTTATATCATCTAATGTGGGCCTGCTTTCTTTATGGTAGTTTAAAGTTAATAGCTGCATCAACATATCATCTAATTTTACTTTTTGCTTCTCTTTATTGATTGACGGGCACTACGACTGGTCTTACAATGTGGTAAGTTTATCAATAAGGGGCACTCTCATTTATCAAAAAATGCATCATCTGCAGGAGATCTATAATGGTATTAAAATATTTTGTGAATTGTGCTTCCAGTACATACAAAAGATTTACAAAGGGGTTATATATAGCCAAGGTGTACATATGACTAGGATACAATTTAGGAGCTAAATTAGGTAAATATTTACAGCTACATTTGACTAAGTAATAATAGAGGATCTACACATAATATAACAGCAATTTAAATATTAAATTAAATTTTGGATTTAATTTATCTTTGATTCTTAATACGCCCCGCAAGATGGAGGATCCATCACAGACTTCAATCTTGGAACATAAGCGAAGAAATGGGTTGGGGCTGAGTGATTTAGTGAGAGCATCTGCAAGTTGATCAGTAGAGTTTATGTCAACAGATATATGTTGTGAATGCTTGCGTACTATTAGATCCTGATTGGATCAGCTATGTTGAACTTGTTGTGCACGTGTGTTGTTAGATCCTGATTAGATCACCCATATTGTATTTATGTGTTCTACTTATTGAATGTGAGTAAAACTTGTTGCTATGTTGTGAATGCATTCCTGCTAACTGCTATGGATCATGATTGGATTAGCTATGTTAAACTTATTGTTGTGTATGCGTGTTATTGGATCTTGATTGGATCATGCATGTTGGACTTGTGTATTCTGCTCATCATGTATGAGTGGATCTTGTTGTTATGTTGTGAATGCATGCATGCTATTGGATCCTGATGAGATCACCTGTGTTTGTGATTGTCCGCGGGCCTCTAATCGCTATGTAATTAAGGTCAGCCGATGGCCGGATCCCACGGGGTCTCGGGTCATAGTTTGGGATCAACGGTGACTCGATGGTGTATTATGGTTCGTAGGTTCTGCATGACAATCGTTCCTTAATAGTTGGGGGTATTCGGCTATTCGCTGAACCCGAGGGTAGGGGTGTTCAAAAATATCCATATCCGATCCAAAATCCGAAAAATCCGATCCGAAAATTCGGATATCTGAAATTTCGGATAGCATTTTTCCAAAATTTCGGATATTCAGATATCCGAAATATCCGAAAAATATAATTTTCTAATTTTTTTAAATAACAAATATATAATATGAAAAACATCCTTAGATGTCCAAAACTTAAAATCGATATCATATATACTTGATGGTCTAGTTTCTATATTGATTGATCTTGTTATTATATGTTTATTTTAGATACATTCACGCTAATATTTTATATCTTTATTTTTACTCCTCTTCATTTAGAGATTATTGATTTTCTATCATTAATCTTCCCTTGTTAATTATATTCTATATATTGCTTCAAGTTGAAGAATAATTAATTAATTTGATTGTACGTATATATAGTATAATTTGGTTTATGGTCTAATTATGTGAAGGGTAGTTAATTAGTTTGTAAAAGTAGTTCTAGTTTGAAAAAAATAAATTAGCTTTTGAAGGAATTGAATGAAGTTTGTAAAAGTAGTTTTAGTTATAATTAAGTTAATATTTAGGACATGTAATCTTAGTACTAAATTTTCGGGAAAAGCCTTAACCACGAAAAAGTCTTTGTAAAAAAAAACTTAATATTAAATTTCGGATATTTCGGATTATCCAATATCCTAATCCGAAATTTCGGATTCGGATATCGGATACAAAATGCAATATCCGAAAATGAACACCCCTACCCAAGGGAGCCTATGGCTCCGTAAGGAAGCTAGTGAGTGTGCCAAAATCGTTTAAACAGGTAAACAAGTCATCATATATCATAAAACAATTATGGCATCATAAAACAGTTCACACAGGATGTGGGGGACAAGTCCACTTATACTTGTATGTTCCATAGGGGCCAACCATGGTCAACAAGTCCTCGTGGGGGTGTGTCCACATCTCCCGTCAAGGTGGGGGAAGCACAAAGCAGTCCACCATACAACGGTTCTCTGGAGTGTAAGCCCTGTTCACCAAATCCACTCGTGTTACCCGGGCTCGGTGGCTCGTCAGCTTAGTGAACCCACACAGTCATGATGGCTACTGACATACCCCTCCACCCTCTGCACCGATCCCTCAGCCACCCGTACCTCGCGGTTCCCCCAATTGCCGAAGCCACAGGAACCTCTGTGTACGTCTCAATGACTAGGAACCCTATGGTACAGAGATCACATCACAAACAGTGGTCCGGACCAAGCACATAAACCCCGAAGGGTCACATAGCACATACCCCGAGGGGTCACATAATCACATGCAAGTTATATACACCAAGTAACAACTTGCCATAATCCTTACGTAGCATAGCATGCTTCAAAACAGGTGAATCATATACCCAATTGCATAAATCATCATCATAAACATGATAATATCGATTACAGATCACATTGATGCCATACATATACATAAACATGGTTTATACAAAAACAGTTGATGACTTGCACATTAAAAGCATTTTGGGTATCCGCAGAGCACAACTCACCTGATTGAAGTGATGAGGATCACTTCCACTTCACAACAAGGCCACAAATCACTTGCACAACGATCCTATGATCATAACACAAGGTTAACTTAGTTAAGTTAACCAAACAATGAAGTTACACGCAAGTATAGACTCAACACACGACTTAAACGCTCATTTCGGGTCTTTTGGACTCCCTAAAACCATTAGAAACAAACCCCAATCAGTTACAAGGTCAAATGGGGTCAAAAACAAGTTTTTGGACCTTCCAGAGGGTCTCGCGCCGCGAGACAGGGGGCCTCACGCCGGGAGAAAATTTCTGGAAAAATGACCATTGCCAAACTTGGACCTCGCGCCGCGATGCCTATTGGTCGCGCCGCGACGCGGCGTGAACAGTAATTCCGGGCTCTGAATTGTGTTGCAGGCCCCGGATTTCACCACTTTACTCATCAAAAACTCATATCTTCCAACCTATCTCATTTGCAACAACAATAACATTTCAAGAACACTTCAATACATCATTTTAACAACATCAAACATAATTTTGATCATCAAAACCCTATACACCATAATTTTCCCATTTTTTGACTCATTAAACCAATTTTCAACATAATAACCAACAATCACTACATCAACCAATCTTTTAGCATTAATCATCCATACCTCATGTAATACCTCAATTTAAACTCAAGAATCAATACTTTGAACACATTGACTCAACCAAAACCCTAACTTTAGCAATAACCCAACTTTTGACCCAATAAACACAATAAACCCAAAATCAAACCAAGAATCACCAACTATAACATGTATAACTCAAATCAAACACAAATTTCAAGTTAGAACTTACTTGATTCTCAAAACCCACTTGTTGAGTTGCTTCTTTGACCAAACCAAGCTCAAAATGAAGAGATTCAAGCCTCAAAACACTTATTTTCTTGAATCTAACTCAACACCAACACTTTACCTCTTGATTTCTTCTTGATTTCTTGTTTCTCTCTCTAGCCTCTCTCTCTAAAAGCCCTCTCACGATCTCTCTTCCAGAATTCTTCTTATTTTTTTTCTATTTGACTTCAATTATTGAAGTCATAGGATATTTATACATATATTTACAACCTTAGTCCCTCCACTTCCATTCCTTTTACATTTATTTACCATTTTAAGTTTATAACACACATACACTACTAATAAAACATAAATACTAACAAAACACATAACTCTATTAATTTCCCATTTAATATTGCACATATATATATATTTAATAATTTTATAAAATTACGGGTTTTACAGGGTAGGGTATGGTGGGTGGGTGGATGGGGTGGGGTAGGGTAAGTGTATGCGTGGGCTAGGGTAAGTGTATGGTGGGGTGGGGGTGGGTAAGGTTGGGTGGGTGGGTGGGGTAGCGTAGGGTGAGAATCTGTTGTGATGGAAGGATTAACAGATTAGGGTTAAATTAAGGGTAATATTTTATTTTGTCAACATTATTTAGTAAAATGAATTCAGTTCCATCTAACCTATTAAATGAATTGATTTCCATTACCTAAAGGAATTTTAAAATTCCAAAGAATTTGATTCCATTTCAAATAATTTTACCGAACGCAAAATATATCGGAACTTGATTTGAATTCCATTTTATTCTTTCACATTCCGGTGAAATAAACGGGACCTTAAAGTAATATATTAGTTAATTACCTCACTAATTTACGTCAATTCTTGATTTAATTACCTCATTAATTTATGTCAATTCTTGTTTTAATAAATTATTAAAAGTAACAATAACTATTTATTTAATCTACTTCTGATTAAATCACTTAAATCAATACAATTTTTAAACTTAGATTTTCTTTTTCTCTAATTATTTAATAATAATATATTATTTTTTTTGAAACCATTTTAATAACTACTAAAATAAATAAAGAAAAGAGAAAGAAAATAGATGCGATCTCTAATAGATTTCATCTCCGGACATTGCATTCACACACATCATACACTATTTTTGAAATCAAATATTGTAAAGTACAAACTTATTATTATTGTCGTATTACGTGAGTACAATAATAGCGTCTTTATATCCCCTTAAACAATAAAATTAAAACACATAAAACTGAAATTGAACATAAACAACAAATCATAAAAGATGAGAATGGAATAAAGAATGGAATATACCTGCCTTTTTAGCAATAGCGACGACCTCGGTGGATCTCCCATCTCTGCCACGAGTCTTGGGCTACAAAAAGATCTGACAAGTATAGTTGTGGACTGTATACACATGTTTAGCTAACACCACACATTTTTATAGAATCAGAGGTACTATTATTATTTTTTTCTATTTAATCTTTTATTTACGAATAACACAAGTATTAAAATAAATGAATAAAGTAAGAAAAAAATTAGTTAATTTCACATGTGATTTTATAATGACGATGAAGTAATAAGAAATAGTAAAATATTATATTATTTTTCTTATCAAATTAATAACAAAAATATATATTTTGCTATAATTTCTTTACCGTTTATCATTATACTCAACATAAAATAACATATAAAAATCAGTAGTTATCGTTTCACATATCTTTTTGCCAAATCTATTATATTGTCCGTCCCTTGCCTAAACCCTCGGTTTTTACCAATATTTAATACTGTCAGACTATAAAGCTTTTAGTTTTACCTTTTTCATCTAAGACGTATCACTTATTTCACTTTTTTTAAATGACAAAACTATAATAAAAGACAAAAAAAAACAAAAATGGTAATTTTATTTAGAAAACGGCTAAAAAGACATCCTATTTTTACTGAAAAGACACCTCTCTAACAACTTTCTAAATAAAATTGTCTTTATTTTTATTTTAAGACATCTATAATAGTTTTTTAAATAATCTCGTATTTATGTTCCTGAAATATAATTTATGTTATTATTTTAAAAATATGTGATAGACCTCGGATATTTTAAATATGTAACAGAAAACAAAGTCTTTATTTATAAATTAAGAAATAAAGTTTATATAAAACAATATTTATAAATTAAAAACTTATTCTATAATATATTATTTGCAATACAAAACAAATAAAAAATTAATTTATTAACAAAAACTGAAACTAAATCATATGGTCCAACTCCTCCTTCCATACTTTCTCACTCAATGTATTTTTTTTAATTCTCAAAACCCTATTCGATCTTTACTAAATAATAGTAATAAAAAATTCAATTTTTAATAGAAATCATAGCTATGGAAAACTTTTCAATCTCAAACACGTAAATCTGTCGAGCATTGTTTACCGAAATGTCATAACAAAACGACAATGATCAAGTCTCAAAATCTTAAAAGATATAAATAACATTTAAGTAAGTAACATGATAAGCAAAAGGATCTAGTAAGAGAATATAGAGTCTTAGTAAAACATTTATATAACAAAATGTAATTTTTTACTAATTGTGGGAATACAATAAAGTTTATATTACAATATAAATAAGAAAAGACGGTTACAAATATATAATTATATTTATATCAAATTTCATGTAATAAAAAGTAAATAACTATATAAAATTAATTTAGAGAATATAATAACAAAAATAATATAAATTATATTAATAGGAAGAACGTAGCAAACTTTTTTGCCATGATTGTGTGACTCGCTTAGTTCGATGATGATGTTATTTGTTTTAAATAAATACAGAAAATGTAGAAACTTATTACCCGATTAAAATGGAATTTGATATTTAATTTACGGTGTCTTTTATATATTTTAATTTAGGATGTTTATTTAGCAACAACCTTTTATATATTTTAATTTAGGGTGTTTATTTAGCAACAACCTTTTATTTATAGACCCATTTGACACTATTAACACTTTTAATATAATTATGTAATATGAGTTGTGTTCAATATAGTCATATAAAAAACATAGTCTTAAAATTCAGTATACAATCACGTATGATTTATCATATAATTACATGTGAATTATGAAAAATTACGAAAATATCACTTCGTCTAAAATTTTAAAATACCATATGGACGATTGATGTTGAACCGAGGGCTAAAATTAGTATCTCAGTACTATGAATTAAATATAAACTATATTGAATATTTCACTATGTAATATATGAGTTTTATTAAAAACGGTAATTAATTAATAACAAAAAAATAAAAAATATATCAGAAAAGAGGTACATTCCATGGATCTTTTTTATGGAAGAGCATATTCAGACTTAAAACAAAAATCTAACCAAATCAAGATTCAAACCTAACACATCAAAATTACTAAAAAGGCCTTAATCTTTAATTAAAATACATAATTATTACAAAAAAAAAAACATCCATAAAGATTACTGATTAGCAATTTAGCATTCAGCACTTCAATCTAGTAATCTACCATTACCTGCCTACCTACACCAATTGCCCACAAGAATTTACACTCTTCATCACTTCCAACCAAATCAGCCTGCCGATCAACTTCCAGCCGCACCGGCGTTCGGCAAACAGGGCAATTTGGTACCTTCATCAGCCACGTGTCCACACACTGAGCGTGAAATAAGTGTTTACACGCCGGAATCTCACGGCAAATATCTTCTTCTTTGAAACCATCCAAGCAAATCGGACAGTCGCCAGAAGTGGCGGCGGAGTATTGAAAACAAGGGAGGTGGTTCCGTAATTGAAGAAGCGAGTAAGAGGTTGGTGGCGGCGGTGTGGCGTCTTGTCGGCGGCGGCGGTGGACGAAGGAGCCGGCGAGGAGGACGTGGAGTACGAGGATGGTAGCAAGGCCAATGAAGATTAAAAAGAGGGAGATGATAAGGGACATGATGATGAATTTAAGGAAAATGGATAAGAATTCTGGGTTGTATTTGGGTGGTGGATGGTGGTTAACGGTGGCATGGTGATGGTGAGTGTCGAAATTGCGGTGGCGATTGGTGTCCGGCATTTCAATGAGGAAAGTAAGAGAGAGAAACCTTGGGTTTAGATAGAGAAAATGGCGGTGGTTTAAGGAGATTGAATACCAGAATTGAATACTGAGGGCTTGCTTTGTCGGTTTATTGATGGCGACAGATTTAATGTCAGGAATGTGACGAGATAGATTCCACGTAGAAATGCTAAATATTTTTTAGAAAGATAATCGTATTTTTTTTTAAAATGATTTATACACAACACAAATTAGTCATATATAATAAAATGTGATTGTTTAGACTATTATATATTTGAATTTGTGGATGAGAATAAAAGATAGTGAGTTGGTAAGAGTATAAGTCATGATTGTTGTGCATGACTACCTTGTGTTGTGTACAAATCATATCCTTATTTTTTTCTTCTACTTATCATAAGATTACATATGAAATTTACTGATTCTTTTTTCAAACCTCTTTTATTGATTTTGACTTGTATTAATCTTGTAAGTAGAAGAAAAAATATGAGAATATATTGTCTTTCTTTTTTTAACAGCAGAATACTCTATACGTACACGATACACAATAACTTACTCTTAAATATATAAATTTTTACAGCGAAATTTGAACCCAGAACTATAGCTCATGAAAAACACTTCTCTAACACTTTAATAATTAATATCGATTGCTACAAACCTTTTGGATAGAAATCAAGAATCTTTAACTTTATTGTTTTGTTCATAAGCATTTTAAACTTGGGGATGCTTAAAACTTTATTTTATTTCATATTTTGTTTTTAAAAATAGGGTCTAGTTCACTAAAATATATTTAAGTTGTTATTATTTGCTATGGTATGTATTGGACTTAAAAAAATTTTATTGTGTGTATCGAACTTTTACTTTGTCACTGTTGTGTGTATTAAACTTTCTATTGTATGTACTGAACTTGTAAGTTTTTTTACTTTTATATGTAACCAAAATACATACAATAACAACAAATTAAAAGTTTGATACATATAATTGAAACTTTTATATATAGTTCGATACACATAATAACAAAATATGACAACTTACATACATTTTATTAAACTAAAACCTTAAAAATATGATTTTTTAAATGAATGTTTGTTTCGCTAATAGTTCTTTAAATGCTTAGCTGATCAAGAAATATCGTTTATCACATCAAACAAAAGTACTCAGCTAATTAAATAAAGGATCATTCTTAAATCAAATATTAGTTTAAGGGACCACTAACTTAGTTTCCCTTTCAAAGGATAAATAAAATGTAATATAAAACAAAACCTAAAATACCAACTAAATAATTAACTCCTTTTCTTAATAGTGATATCATTTATGCTTATAAATTTTTTTGACAATTGTTTTAACTTTTTTTTAATCTATTTTTAGTTTTTATTTTATCTTTTGAGCGATAATTGGATTTAAAGTATTAAAGGAAGATATATCTCAATATTTCAAGATATTAGTTTTTTTTTTAACGACAACAAAAAGATCTGATAGGAAAGAGCTTCGGCTCGGTCATCATCCTTTCCTAGCAAGGCTATAATATATTAAGAGACTACTAGCAAGATGCTAGAGGAAAACAAGAATTTACAGCCCAGTAAGAAAGAATACAACAGACAAAACAAAAACAATAAAACTACATTTGAAAGGACTCCAATGGGCTTGTACACCAATTAACCCATGTAATCTTTTTCTTCTCCTGGCTTCTTGAATTTATCCACAACAGCGAATTGCTCTGAATAAATCTCATAATACTCGAGTCTCCTATTTTTTTTGAGGAACAGATGATCTCGTTCCTCAATCTCCAAACCGCCCAAAAAAGAGTAAAAAGCGCAGCCGAGAAAACTTCCAATTTTTATCTTTTAAACCAATAACGTTACCCCAATTGAGCAATTCATCCACCGTGCTAAGAGAAGGTCTGCCCACTCTCCACCACCTTCGAAATTCCTCAATCACAGCCGAAATTGATGGACATGAGCAAAAAATGTGTTCCTCACTTTCAGGAGCCGAACCACAAAAACAACATAAATATGCAATTATAGAAATACCATGTTTAGATAGATTAACCATGGTAGCCAATCTCCCGTGTTGTAATCTCCAGGTGAATATATTGACTTTGCTAGGCAAAAATTTTATCCACTTAGTTTTTAAACCCCTTATTTTGTAGGACACCATGTCATCCATAGCTGATCGAAGAAATGAGACGGAAAAGACACCAGATTTGGATAAAGCCCATTCCCAACTATAGATTCCACATAATTCGTCTTCTAAGGAATATTACATCAATGATTTAAGATTAATATTAAAACTATTGATAGCATTATCGATGGAAGCAATGACCGACCAAACTCCTCTCTTTTTTGAGGCTAGAGGGTCCACCTGTTGCGTCTTGTTATAACCATGCAGCGCAACTACAACTTTTTGCCATAGAGAACGTGGTTCGGTCTTGAGGCGCCACCACCATTTGGCTAAAAAGGCAAGGTTAAGAGTTTTAAGACTATTGATTCTCAATCCTCCATTTTTCTTTGGAGCTATAATTTCTCTCCATGCAATCCAACTTATTTTCTTTTTCTCTTTATAATCCTCCCAAAAAAAGTGACTTCTCAAGCTCTCCAACAACTGTAACACCTTTACCGAAGCTTTATATAATGAGAAGAAATATACACCTAGAGATCCCAAGATTGATTTGCATAATGTGTGTCTGCCCCCTATGAAAAGAAGAGGAGCCTTCCAACTTGAGAGTTTTGAAGGTAATCGATTCCTTAAATACGGGTTTCTCTTGTGTGTATTGCACCACCTTCTCCTTCCATTTTTCCTTCTTTTACTAGGCATCTAAATGGCAGGTCCAACTCCTTCCCCCGGCACAAACAAATTAAACCTCTTTTTAGACCGCTTTCGCCGTCACCGACATCAAAAACTGTACTCCCCTCACCCTGATCAATCCGATGTCCGATAATAGATTTTTAACTCTTAAGCCTTGACTTTCATATAATAGTAATCAAGTTTTAATTTTATTTCAATTAGTTCAATTATAATTCAGGTCACCTAACAAATGTAACTAAGTTTTTAAAAGTGTTTCGTTTTTGTAAAATTTACCTTTTTTACAAGTTATCAGGTAAACTTTGTAGCCTGCTATTTAAATAAAAAAAATTGAGTTTACCTCAATAGAAAAAGATAAATATCATAATAACTAGTATTTTACCCGTGCGATGGGGGGTAAAATAGTTTTATTTGTCGACTTGTCAATTCAACATGTTATTTGTGATGTTGCCGGAGGTGGTTGTGATCTTCGTATAAATATCAAGTTAACGCAACACTTATGTTTAAATGAAAACATTCTATTCTTGTATGAACGAATTCATACCATCTTTTATGATCATATTACATGGTAGAATATAAAACTTTTTTAAAACAGTAAGTAAAAGTGACAATTATTTAGATTATGATAAATACATATGCACTTCACTCATCAAGCAATACTTTTTTTGTAGACAGTTATAAGGTATATATAGACAAAGTATTTTGGTCTGTTTTTTGTAATTAATTTTTTTGATAGTTTTAAAGTGTTTAAGATCATTGCTGAAACATATTATAAACAATGCTATTTGAGTTGTACTATTTTAAAAGTGTTAAGATTGTTGCTGAAAGTTATTGTAAAGCATGCTCATAGAAGCAATGCTGCAGAAAAAGAAGATTTGTTGCAATGTAGCTCCATAAGTATATTACTTGTACTATTTAACTTAAAAAATTATTTTAAAAAAGAGCTAAATGTAATTAAATTCTGACAGTTTTAAATGATAAAAATTATTGTAAAGTATTAATTATGTATTTAAATTGTCTTAAATGCTGGAAGTTATTGTAAAGTATTAAAATTATGTATTTAAATTCTGACAGTTTTATGTAATTAAATTTTTGGACAGTTTTAAAGTGTTTGAGATAATTACTGGAACATATTGTAAATAATGCTATTTGAGTTGTACTATTTTAAAAGTGTTAAGATTGTTGCTAAAAGTTATTGTAAAGCATGCTATATTACTTGTACTACTTAACTTAAAAAAAATTTCTTAAAAAAAGAGTTAAATGCTTTATAAAATAGTAAAGATAGAATACTTTTAAAATTTGATTATTATTTTCAGATGACATAAAACTATAAAATTAAAAGTAATCTAAATAAAAGAAAATTGTAACTCGATTACTATTTTATAAAAACCATCCAATATTAAACTACATAGTTGATTTTTACGTTTTTGTTTATTTCACGTTCAAATGTTTAAATATTAAAAATTACGCTTAAAATACGGAAAGTTGTTACATTGTTGATTATTAAGTCAACCATAAATTAATTTTGACCAATAAATTATCATATATATAAAGGCAAATTTCTCATTTCGCATTTGGTTTTATATATAAAAAATATTTAACCAAGCGGATCTTCTACTTGACCATCTCCTCTCTCCTTTGACTCCCTTCTTTCTCTCTCACTTTTATCTGCTCTCTATTAGGCCGAACGTAGTGGTCAACTTGAAACACCTTTCGGGCTCCTCGGGTTTCATCGGGTATATCGGCTTGAGCCCTACGACCCCCTTTGGATTAAGGGGTCGGTTTCCCCAACCCGACGTCAAGCGAGCCCCATTTCCTTGTGTTTTTATGTGTAAAAAAGAGTAGGGGAGGAAAAAGATTTGGTTAGTTAGGTAAGACTATACTTGGGTTTTGGGTAAAAGAGAAAAAAGGAGAAAAAAGTGATGTGGCGCTAATATGACATTTAAATAAGAGAGAGGGGAAAGATGGGTGATACGTATGATCTTATCATCCGAACCAATAATCTCTCTCTCTCTCTCCCTCCCTCCCTCCCTCATGTATAATTAGACCTCCCATAGTGCGAAATCATTGCTTGTGTTTCTTGTTCCACTTCATTGATTACTAGTTACCATATTTTGCCATGTGCACCACCATCTCCATTACTAAGTTGTCCTCATCAATTCATAAGCAACGATACCTCTAATGCATTTTGTAATTGATAACTCAGTCAACCCAACATTAGGGTTTTCTCGCCGATCCTTAAACATGGAGACATGGGTATGAAAAATCTCATCTTAATCATTTAATGAATCTAAATCCTTGTTTCCTTCAACTTGAGGTGTAGTTTTTGAATGAACCCAAATCATATTCTATGTATT
This sequence comes from Dittrichia graveolens, assembly GCA_038502395.1. Taxonomy (NCBI): domain Eukaryota; kingdom Viridiplantae; phylum Streptophyta; class Magnoliopsida; order Asterales; family Asteraceae; genus Dittrichia; species Dittrichia graveolens. The sequence continues at coordinate 71,182,207 of JARJIL010000006.1, forward strand.
AAGTATGCAAAATTACTCAAATTGTTAAGGAGATTGGTCATTGATCATGGTGATTTGGATATTGGATTATCTTCACAATGAAGTTTGAACCCCCAAGTAATTAACAACCTTGAAGCTTTACATGAAGAATATTATTCATGGTTATATGATCAAAAATCTCATCTGAACCATAGGCGTCGAAATTGTTGGTCCCCCAAATGTCTTTTCTCGGTTACGATTTAGGTCCCAATTTAGAAAACCCTAAATCTCTCTCTTCCCTTACTCTCATTACAATCTCTCTCTCTCTTCCCTACCTCACTCTTGCTGAAACTTCTAACAACACCACTACAAACTGTTATTGGTTGTATTTGAGATATGATCCCTCTTTAAGGTTTGATATTGAAATGAGAAATCTACATTTTGGATAAAAAACAGTTTGATTTTCGCTTTTGATTTGCCCCATCATATAACCACCCCATACATGGGTTTTTGTTTAGGTTTTGATGAATAAAGTCTTTGTTTGGGTTTATGATGTGTGTGTGTGTGCGTGTGTAGTGGTGGAGATAGAGATTGTTGTTAGCAGAGAAAGAGAGATTATGCATGGCGGTGTACCCTAGCACAGTAGAGTTGGGCGGTGGTGGTGTTAATCGGTGACGGTAGGAGAGGTGCCTTAGTTTTATCCAAAGAGAGATAGGGGGAGAGAGATTGAACTATGGAAAAGTGAAGAAAGAAATACATGATTTTTTATTTTTTAAAATTAAAATATTATTTTTCAAAAAGCAAATTAAAATATTATATAATAATATAAATACAATAAATAAATAAATAAATAAAGGAAAATAAAGGGATAATGACAATTTAGACATTTCAAGTTTGTGACTCATCAAAACTACAATGAAATCGACTCGGTAGGACTGAACCCGTAACGTTTTAATTTCTGAGATCAAAATCATTATTTTAAGCAAAACATATGAACTAAAAATATAATTTATTCTAAATTCTATATTTTATTCTCTTTACTTCTAGCCTTCTAGGTAGCAGGTACGCATTTCCTTCGGAATAGTCTTTTAGTTTTTAAAAGAGTAATTCTATACGGCCCCCTTTGATTATCTACTTAACCTCCTTAATTTGATATATGTGAGTGAAAAATATGTATTGAAAATATAATATTCTTGATTTGACATGTGGGTTTGTGAGGAGAGGAGGGCTAAATAGTAACACCCTTTTTAAAAAGCAAATCGTCTAAATAGTCGTTAGGAGGTACAAATAAGCATGCCCATAAATAATCATGCTTTCATACTTTGTATTTGATTAATTATTAAATTAGCTCTCTATTTCTTAAACTAAGAGATGTTTATCCTTCCTCAACCTTTGGTTCTTTGCTTGTTAATTATGACGTATTTAGTTGTTTATTAATTATTAATAATGATAATGATTTATTAGCAAAATTATTCTTTTTGAAATATTGAAATTTTTTTCTTTTTCCTATACACGTCTCCTTTATATCCGGTCTCTATAAGCTTTTTTAACCGGATTCTATATGCTAGCGTGGTCGCGCTATCGGTAGGTATTAGAACCATGTATCTTAGAAGTAGACAGAAAATATTTTATTAGTGGAGAATCTAAATCTTAATAATTTATATCAACCCCAGATACTTGATTATTAAAATTGTGCTCAAGAAATAAACATATGATAAACTAAATTTAAAGATTTTATTCAAGAAATGGATAGATATCTTGACAATACACTATCCTGTATCGCTTATTTATGTGATGTTGCCTCTTATTACCATAACTCATAAAAGGAGGCTTATATCTTTATCTTTGTAACTTGGAAATCAGACCCTGAAAACAGCAAAAAACAAACACAGTTAGTAGGATTTCATACAAAGATGATAAACTTAAACCAGATAAATGAGTTTATTGTGTTGTTAAGTAATACTGTTTATATTCGATGTTAACTCTTCCGAGAGGAAGACGAGCAATCTTTTCAAACGCCTCTCGTGAAAGCAGAAGTTCATTCACTGCACAGTTCTCGCAACGGTCTATAACCATAACATCAACAGTATTTCCTGTGCATGCGTTACGAATGGCTTTGTTTGTTCCGCTTAGACAACGCACTCTATACCTCCTTCCACATGCCGTTCCATTGGCAAACACTTCGCTATGAGCTTTTGCAATCATGACACCTTTGTTACTTGCACCATAACATCTTGATGCTACAAATCAATGTATATTAAGATTTTATAATTAGTATAGAATAACCTAGCCGATTAGGGTCTTACTAGAGATTATGTTTCAATTACTTAAGAAAGTATCAGGGGCGGACCCAAGGGTATTTGAACGGGGTCACGGGACACCATCTAATTTTGTATGCGTAGTATAAATTTCGATCTCGCGTAGTGTAAATTTCGATTTTTTCGAGATGGTGCTACCATCTATTTCAAATTTTAGGTCCGGTGCTACCATCCATTTTAAATCCTGAGTCCGCCCCTGGAAAGTACTAAAGTATAAGAAATTACTTACGAAAATAAGGTGGACTGTAGACGATGGCTTGTCCAAACAAGGCATGGACAACAGATGTTAGAAGACAAACACCCATGAGAATCAAGATTAGAGCTTTGGACACCATAGCCATAATTGTTAAGTGGTATGCTTGATTTTTGGTTTCCTCAGGTAGTAAAAGCTAGAGTTTATTATGTTGCAGCAAAGAGAAGCACATAAGGGCTATTCTTTTATAACAACGATACATGATGATGTATAGTGTTTACAGGTATTCATTGAAATGCGAATTGAAGTTTCATCAAGTCAAAGAAGACGGTCTTCTAAAAATAGGGTTGTTATTACTTCTTTGCCTTCTTTTATAATAGATATTAGAGAGCAAGGAGTGATATCACCCTTTTACACCTATCACATAGTCACGTCAGCTTTTTTCTTCCACCACTCAACCCACTACGAGATTAGGTTACTCCCTACCATATCAAATTTTAGGACCCATATATTACCCTACTAATCAATCAAAATTAAAATAAATAATAAATGGTCTCATATATTCATTACATCACTACCACTTGGGTGATAGTCACCACATCCCCTTTTCCACCACACCTCTATGGTGTGCTGCCACACCCACCACCCAAGTGGCTTGCCTACCAGTCTACCACACCCTCTACCACCTTCCCACTCTTTCCTCCGAAAGAAATTACTTAGTGGTAAATTTAGTTTTAACTTACCTAAAAGAATATTATCAACAGACTTAAATAATCGAGTATATATTTATAGAGAATGCTAACCACACTAAAAGAAAAAACACTTTTAGAGACAACAATTTTAGAGGCGACATATGTAACACCGCTTCTGAATTCAGTTACTTAAATGAGAAATCAGGTTTTAGCAGCGGAAATTTTTCTTTTTAAACAATAAACAGTTATTTACATTAATAACTTATCAAAACATCCGGGTGTTACCTAGTTCAGGAACCGACCATAGTATCTATTTACATAGTCACTTATCATACAAGCCTTACTCTACTGAGTCTCATGAAAGCAGGCACTCACCTTAGGCACAGGTATTTGGTTTTGACTTCAAAGATACAACAAGTTCACCTAGCATAACGCATTCACTTCAATCATTCACATGTGCATTCACGACTTACAAAATAATACTCTATTTTGGACATTTCACAAATCCGCTAGGACTGTCGGATTTGGGGAAATCCGATGGTCCTGTCGGATTCATGAAATCCGATACTTCCCAATCATGAAATCCGATACTTCACTTGATCGGATTCAATCACTTAGGAATCTCACTATTCATATGAAATCCGACACTTGCGGATTCCAACACATATAAGGAAACCCAACACTTGGGAATCCGAGACTTTAGGAAATCCTAATCATGAAATCCGATAGGCTTGCGGAATCCGACACTTCTACCGGATTCCGACAATTCCTTCGGTTTCACCACATGCGGATCTATCATCTTACATGCAACATCATTCAATTAGTCATTCATGCACATCATATATTTAACTAAGCGGTTCCAATCTTGACCCACTGGCATGCACCTAATACATATCTTAACATCTTACAAACTTACCATTCCACTCTTGAACGTACCTGCAAAATCAAGTTAGACATACATAATACAGTCACGTAGTCATCTAGCATACAAGCCTTACTCTACTGAGTCTCATGAAACTAAGCGGTTCCAATCTTGACCCGTGTAGCTTAGAATCAACAGATATTTCACTTCGAACTTGCTAACGAGACAAGATTACCTATAACATCATTACTTACGTTAAGCTCATATATAAACGAGACACAACTACTTATAACAAGATTAGGAAACCCTAAAGGATCCATGGACTAACCAACAAAGACTTAACAATCTCTGAACTGTCTACAGAAGAACACCCTCTTGCGGCCGCAAGCACAAATGCTTGCGCCCGTAAGGGCATGCTTGTGCCTGCAAGCAAATCCGCTTGCGCCCGTAAGCATCACAAATCTGACAAAAATTGCGGATTCCAATACTTCCATCGGATTCCGACACTTCTATCGGATTCCGACACTTCCATCGGATTCTGACGCTTCTTATCGGATTCCGACATTTCTATACGGCCGCAAGGGTGGGGCCTTGCGCCCGCAAGCACTATCGGATTTACATACTTGTGTGTCGGATTTGGTATTTTGGCTTGTCGGATTTCAACTCCTTGAGGCCGCAAGGATGGGCCTTGCGCCCGCAAGCAGGCCTGTTCAAGAACAGGTCGGCTACAACATCCCCTGTTCCGACTATTATTCATTCAAACCTCAAAATCGAGTTTCTAAATTACTTTCAACATTAGTATACCTTAGGGAACATTCATATGATCCCAAAAACATATCATTTATAAATTATAACAACCTACACATGATTTGGAACCAAAATCATTCATTTAACCCATTTTATTCAACTTTTAAGAACTTTCATCAAAACATCATCTTAATTCACCATATGAGTTCTAATCAACTTATAATTGATATAGAGATCAATTAAAGTCAATTTTAGAACTCAATTTGAGTTTATCTTACTTGAATCATAAAACCCACTTGGCAAGAACACTTACCAAATGAAGAACAAAGTGGAGAAGAAGATGATGAAGATGATGGAAATCTTAATCTGCTAGAAATCAGTTTAATACCAGAAATCTTCAAGAAAACCTTCAAGAACAAGGAGTAGAGAGAGTTTCCAAGAGTTTTCTGTGTTTGTGTATGAACACAAACACACAGACGTGGGTTTACATAGCTTAGACCGACCTTGGGTTTAAGCCTATCAATAAGGGGGTATTTTGTTCCCCTTTTCAACTTACAACTTGACCTTCGGTTACCCGTTTCAACTAACGGGGATATTTCTGAAATCCTTACTTAAAACCGTTCATACATTAATCATCTTATTCATATTATTACTACTTTTATATTTTAACATACACTACTAAAACATACAACATATAACACATAACAACAAATATACGTACTTTACCACTATTTCAATTAGTTTACATACACGTACATATAAATTACAACTAGGCCCAATACGAGGATGTTACATTTAGTCCCTGATTTTAGAAGATTCAACTTTATAAAATATTTTTAGTATGTGGTGATATATGTTGGATAATAACATCAGAAAACCAAACCAGTGTATCATTTATCATATTGCAGTTTTGATTGGTGTGTTGGTTGTGAGTTCCGGTGTTAGGGAGGGACTGATTACCATCAAGTGGTATCAGAGCCTAAGGTTCGGTTTGGGTTGCGGGTTTACTTTGATCGGGTTTGTTCTAGAAACGGCGAAAGACTAACCCAGGATGCAGTGAACGGACAGAAAGATTCAGGAAAAGCAGGTTTCTTTGATTCGGTTCGTTTTGCGGGTGGCGGAAAACGGTAAAGCTGGGTGTGACCTTGTCTTCTTGATCAGTAAAAAAAATGTTTCGGAACAAGTTTGATCGGAAAAAGAGATGCGGGGTTGTCATCGCAGTAGAAGTGGGACAAGCAGGGGCTGTTTCGGGTCTGGTTTACAACAGAAGACGAAGTCGGTAAGGTGTTTCAGGTCGACCGTCGACGTTGGGTAGACGGGGAGTACCATTCAAGACAACGGGGGTGACCGACGATGAACATAGACAGTCCGTAATTGTTAGCTGTGATCAAAAGGAACGGTGTAGGACTTTGGACGTGACCAACATGAAGGTTGTAAGTCCAGGAAAAGTAGGAATGATGGAGAATCAACACGGTGTAAACATTGTGGCATTGGAAGTTCAAACCGCAATGACGTTGGATGTGACCGAGGGAGAGATCGTGGATCCGTGAAAAGGTCGAGATGGTAATGAACGTCTCCAGCGGGATGCCATGTTACATGTTACAAGTGTTAAAAACGAGAAGGATCTGTGTAAGAATCACGGGTCATCATCAAGATTACGGGGGTGAATGTTGGATAATAATCTTGATGGGTTATCGAGTGAGTCTGGTCTAGTTGCAAAATGGATTCTAGGAAGGCCCATGCATGCAAATTGTGAACAATATTTGAACGTGGAAGACTAGCTGGAATATTTGAATTAGTTTTCTTGTTTTGTTAGTTGTGGTTTTTTGTTAATAGAAGTCAAAGAAGTGGCAACGTGCCACATATTAGTCGGTTTTTCAGTTGCTACAAAATAGGGAGTAGTGGAATAGAATAGGGAATAGTGCTGGAATGCAAAGTGAGCCGTGCATGTTTCTTTGCTTTATAGTTTGTAGTCTATATATATGCATGTATCTTTCAGTAAGTTAATGTAAGTAGTTTTTCCCTTCCAAATAACTTGAGCAGAAAACCAAACCAGTGTATCGTTTATCATATTGCAGTTTTGATTGGTGTTTTGGTTGTGAGTTCGGGTGTTAAGGAGGGACTGATTACCATCAATATATTTTTGTTACAACTTAGACTCACTAATGATGTTTATGATGAGATTTGTGTTAAGAAGAGAGATTACAAAAGATAGTAAGGTGTTCCATTAGCCGTACTTGAATTTTGAGGCTGTGACATTCTTAGATATGCTATAAATACAGCATTCACTGTATAGCAAAGGAAGACAGCCTAACACAGCCAAACACATTGTCACTATTCCATAAGTGTTGTCGGAGGTCCTTGGGTCATTTTAGAGCAATTAAGGAGGTGCTAATCAAGCTTAGGGAGCTAATCTTCATCAAAGTCTTCAACATTCCATCATTAGAACTTTATTGTTGGTATAATCTTTCTTCTAGCTAGTCTTGTATTTTCATAATGCCCGTGCTTAGTAACTCATGTTCCGGTGGCAGTTTTGTAAGCATGTTGGGGATAAAACTCTTGTACCCACTTAGACTTTGATGAATCCATGTTAATCTTAGTATTTTTATTGCTTTGATGACTATGTTTATGTAATATTCTTGGTGTTCTTGCCATGTTAATCAAATGAGTTAGTTATTTTGGATATGTTGAAGAGCTTTTCATGTTGTGTGAGTGTTTGAGCATACTTTAGTAGGTTAATAGGTTAGTGGGTAATGACTTGTGATTTTGGATTCTTGACCTATTTTTTATCTCTAAATAGTTTAGGAAGAAACCAGTTTATGATATCTTGTTGTTATAGCTTAGACTCATTATTCTGTTTTTTAAGTTGAGATATTTATTTAGAGTCCGCTTACATAGTCAACTACCCATAACCTATATTATCTTCCAAATTCAATTGTAAAAGTCATATATAAATGCTAATATTGAATCGTATAAATTACATTTAGTTTTTGTTTATAGGTGCTAAAAGCTGGTTTATTAAACTTTGAAGTAAAAAACACATCAATTATGTTTTCTCAATGAAGAAAGGGAATAAACTGCTTCTATGTTTCCACAAGCTTTTACTATCGTCACGGCTGTAAGTAGTACCCGTTTCCCTTAAATTCGATTTGTGAATAGTACCTTCCACTATCAAGCTAATTCATATGCTTTTTCTTCATCTTCTTTTCTGTAACATACATTTCGATATACTGTTTTTGTTCGTCTTGAAATAAATTATACAAACTCATAATCTTCATGTTTCTGCTTTATTAACATAATATGTTGTTGAATTTGCTTTTCACTAATTTATTTTGAATATGATATGTAATACCGTAAATTCTCAAGCCATTTTTTTAAACCGTTGCGGAAGCGTTAACTGATTTCATTTAAACAAATACAAAGTACAAAGTACTGTTTACAAACATCACGTCAAGTTGTGTTACAAAATATTTACAAACGTGGCTCGTCTCTTCTCAAAACATAATATCAAAGTATTTGTCAAATTTCTCTTCCCCACAGACAAAGCTAAACAGCCAGACCTGCAAAAAGCAATCAACTGAGGGGAATTAACACAAAGCTAAGTGAATGGAAGCTACAAACAAGCATCCTCAAACAACAAGCACAAGCAATCATCAATTGCACAAGCGAACCGATCTCAACAGATCAAACAATCAATCACAAGCCAATCCAATCTCTAGAGGAACGGCGGTTCTGCAGAACTTGCAACAGATGCGGGCCAAAGCAAAGGTTTACCGATAGCTATTTGCTACTTGGTACAGTTAGAGCCCCTTCTACTACAACAAATACATAGAAGGTCTAGAATTGTGCAACCAATAGCAGATAGCCCAGCCCAAAACATGCGATAGCTGACCTCCAACCATGCACGCATATAATTAACCATGCGTACAGGTCTCGCCACGTGCACACATAATTAACCATGTACACTGGCCACACAACAATCCAAACAATCCCAATCAACAAGCAAGAATCAACTATCATCGAACAACAATCACACAATCTATCAACACATACCAAATATCACATTCCATACTGGCAATTCAATCTTAAACAGTTCATCATGGCATCTTGGATTTAACAGTCTGGCATGGCATCTCAGACTAATCAGTCTATCAAAGCATCTCAGACTAAGCAGTCTAGCAAGACAACTCAGACTAAACAGTCTATCATGTCATCTCAAAATCATAAATATATCTCAAAACATGTAACCACAAATGTTACCGCCATCACCACTCGTGAGTACACTTCCACTCACCTCAGTCCACGTTCCCGTCTGCTCAGTTGTCTAATATCACTGAGTCTTTGCAAATCCTGAGAACACAACAAACCGTAGTCAATCTCTGATAAATATATATCCATAATATATATTTATATCTCTATACAACTTGTAAACAACATACAATGATCATATAAACAACAATCCATCACATCCCACACAAATACATAGCAAAAACAAACAATATCCTAAAAACAACCTGTCGCGCCGCGACGCTTGCGGATTTGGGTATCGGATTTGGAGTATCGGATTCTGGGTTGCGGATTCTTGGAGTTCCGGATTTCAGAGTGTCACGCCGCGACGCGTCGCGATTCTGTTTTCCTTCCTCATGAATTGTCGGATTTCCAACCAACTTTACATAATTATTCCATTTCCAACTTTCATTTTCTCCATCCAAAACACTTCCAACACCCATGAAACTTCATATAACATCACAACAAACATATATAACTCATCTAATCCAATTAAAACTCATTATTCAACATAACCCATATATCAAGTTTTGAGCTTTAAGCTCCAACAATGGTAATTCTTCATTCTAACATGTATTTCAACATATAAACACATCAAAACAATCTGTAACATCATATGAACACATACCAATTTTCAGTTTGAATTGTGAATCACCAAATCCTCTTCTTGAAAATACAAGTTTTGTTCTTTCTAGCTTTCTTCAAAGGTGGTTTAACACAAACACACACTTTCACCTTTACTATGTGTTGGTGACTTTGTAACCCACGTATACATACTTTCACTTTTATTTAAGCAGGAGGTGGCTAAGTTTGAAGTCCTATTCTTTTCAAATGTACATGCATGCATACATACTTACTTACTTACACATACATACATCACATAACTTTTTCTTTTTTTCCTTTTTATTCCAGTAACACAATTATATATTTACATTCATAAATATATTTTCAATTTAATCCAATACTTAATCAACTAATCACATAATCAACTTACGCAAATTAAATACGAAATCAGCTGCCGCTGACCCGCTAATCAACTAGCCCGGGTTTGCGGATGTTACATGATATGTGAAATTAAAATTTCTAATGATTTTATCAATTGGTGAGATAAAACAGATTCACATGTTGCTGTTGATATCTGATTATTTTCCAATTTATCTTTGATTATTTACCAATTTGTCTTCATTTCAATCCTTCATTCATAACCGAACACAACAACTCTCTGATTCATTGTTTCTAGATCTTAACACCAATTATCTAGAGGTGCTAAAAGTTGGTCTATTAAACTTTGAAGTCAAAAGATACATCAGTTATTTTTTCTCATTGAAGAAAGGGAGTAAACTGCTCTTAAGGTTCCACAAGCTTTCACCATCGTCGCAGCTGTAAGTAGTAACCGTTTCCCTTAAATTCGATTTGTGAATAGTACCTTCCATTATCAAACTAGATTCATATGCTTTTTCTTCATCTTCTTTTTTGTAACCAAACCACATAGAACAACTTGATGTGCTCATCTGCTTTTCACTAAGGTTTGAATATGATATGTGAAATTAAAATTTCTTATGATTTTATCAATTGGTGAGATAAAACAGATTCACATGTTGCTGTTGATATATGATTATTTTCCATTTTGTCTTTGATTATTTATCAATTTGTCTTCATTTCAATCCTTCACTCATAACTGAACACAACAACTCTCTGATTCTTTATTTCTAGATCTTAACACCCATTTTGTGGGATACTAAGATATTAGTTGCTATTTGTGGGATACTAAGATATTAGTTGCTGGTAAAATATTAATTGTTGGTAAAATATTAGTTGCTTCTTTCGGATTGGTACTCGTCCATCACCCACTTGATTTGAGATCTTAGTAACTACCCTCTTTTCAACTAATCAATTTTTATCATATTTCTTCTTGTTTTTTAAATGTAGCTCTAATTTGAATTTTAAAGGAGTGTGTGCATGAATTTAGCGCTACATTAGTGATCATAGGTTATAAAGGTAATCAAATTGATCCAAATATGTGATAGTAATCAAATTATTTGTCTCAAACGCAGCTATGACAACCGATAAGAGTTGGACTAAGTCTCGTAACCGTAAATCTATTGAGTTTCAAGAAGGTCTTGAAGCATTCATGGAGAAGTGTAAGGGGTTGTTGACACCTTGTGGTTTAGTCCGATGTCCTTGTAGAAATTGTGAAAACAGCAACTATTATTCGTTAGATGATGTCAAGAAGCACATACATTTAATAAGGTTTAGTAAGTATTATGATACGTGGATTTATCATGGTGAAACTCGGGACCCAACAGTCATAGCACATCATGTAATTCCAACAATGGATGAGATGGCTGAGGTGGTGAATGATGTCCGTTGGGAGAATATTACTGCTGAAGAACACACAAATACTAGAACTTCGAATGCAGGTCCTAATGCAACAACAAATGATTATGCTGAATTACTTAACGAGGTCGAGACCGAGTTATACCCTGGTTTGTACTTGGTGTTCTTCGTTGGATTTTGTAGAAAAATTGCTACACATGAAGGTCATAAATAAATGGACACATAGTTTATTTGATCAACTGTTAGACCTTTTACGATTTGCATTCCCAAACAAAATCCCGTCGTCGCAGTACGATGCTAAGAAGAAAATGAGAAAGATAGGCTTGCGATATAAACCGATCCATGCTTCTAAGAACGATTGCTATCTATTTTGGAAGGAGAAAATATAAATGCAAAGTTGCCCAATCTATGGCGAGAGTAGATGGAAAGACAAAGACACGAAGGGAAAAAAAGTTGCTCAAAAGGTGTTGTGTTACTTTCCTTTGACACCAGGTTAAAGCGTTTGTATAGCTCCAGGCACACAACGGAGTCTATGAGATGGCATGTTATGGGACGGTCGAGTGAAGGTGAGCGGATGCATCACCCAATTGATGGTAACTCATGAAAAGATTTTGATACCAAGTATCCAGATTTTGCTAGAGAAACAAGAAATGTTCGATTAGAGTTAGCCGCTGATGGTTTCAATCCATATGGAAACATGAGTCTGTCTTATAGTATGTGGCCGGTTATATTGACAACGTACAATACGCCTCCTTGGTTATGTATGATGGAATCTTCTTTTATATTGACGTTAATTCCTGGCCCTAAATCGCCTGGAAAGGACATAGATGTTTTTTTGAGGCCTTTGATTGAGGAACTAAAAGTGTTATGGACCGACGGAGTTCGTACAATAGATGTCGCAACAAGCACCGTCTTTACCATGCGTACAATGCTTTTATGGATCATCAATGATTTTCCTACTAGTAGTAGCTTGTCAAGTTGGAGTGGCCAAGGGTATAAAGCGTGCCCTACGAGTAACGAGGACATCCCTTCATGTCGGGTAATCAGGAAAACAACCTATGTTGGTCATAGAAGATACCTACACTTAGACCATCATCGGAGGAAGAACAAGTCAAAGTTCGATAATACAGTGGAGAAGAGAGTTCCTCTAATTTATTCAGTAATGATGCAATATTACAACAATTGGCTCAATTGCCGGTACGTATTCCCGGAAAGCATCCGAGTTTTGGGGGTGTCAAGAGAAAGCGTGATGCATATGAGTTGAACTGGTCGAAACGGTCTATTTTCTTTGAGCTTCCATATTGGTCTTCACTTCGTTTGAAACATAATTTGGAATTTTGGATGTCATGCATGTCGAGAAAAATGTATGTAACAGTTTGTTGGGTACGTTATTGATGAATGACAAATCTAAAGACACGAACAATGCAAGACAAGACCTCGAACATTTAAACATTCGTAAAGTGTTGTGGCTCCAAAATAAGGGAAACGGAAAGTTTTTAAAGCCGCAAGAAATGTACTCTTTCACACCTAATGATAGGCGGAGTTGTTATCAATTCATTAAAGGAGTCAAATTGTCTCACGGCTTTGGATAAAACTTCAAACAAAGAGTGATCGATAATGATAGCAACATCACGGGGTTGAAGTCTCATGACTGCCACATAATGATGCAACGGTTACTTCCGGTAGAAGTTCGGGGGTTCCTGCATCCGAATATCTCAACCCCTATCATTGAATTGTGTTCATTCTTTAAGCAAATTTATGCCCACAATTTGTTACAGATAGATATGTTGAAAGCTAAAGACCAGTTGATTAAGGTGTTGTGCAACTTCGAGCAAATTTCCCCCTGCTTTTTTTGACATAATGATTCATGTGGTGATCCATCTACCGGAAGAGGCTATTGAAGGAGGGCCTATACAGATGAGGTGGATGTATCCATTCAAAAGATACATGAAAAAGTTGAAAAATTATGTTAGAAATAAAGCTAGACCCGAAGGTTCCATAAAAGAGAGCTATATCGCAGACGAAGCTTTAATATTTTGTTCATTGTATCTTCGAGGTGTTCAAACAAGATTTAATTGTCCTAATAGGAATGAGGATATTTCATCACCAAGTTGCAGGTTCCATGTTTTCAAGTCACTATGTCGACCACAAGCAAGTGTTTGAGAAAAAAGTTGGATGATATACTCCAAAACCAATTACAATGGTTTATACTCAACATCAGTCACGAATTTGACAATTACAAGAAGTAAGTGTTCCCACCATGATCTATTTGTAAGATTTGTGGTTTACGATCACGACAACCTTCGCACAATTCAAAATTGCGGAGTTTCAACCTGAGGATTTGACAGGAATACCACGTTCTATGGACAACTTGAAGAAATGTTGAAGCTAAACTATCTTCATGGTTACTCTGTTGTGCTTTTCCGAGGTAAATGGTATCAGACCGATAGGAATGGGTTAGTCGCCAAAAATAATATAACTAGTATCTCATCTCAATCGGTCAGGAGTGGTGGAAGGATGAACAATACATTGTCGCTACACAAGTGAAACAAGTCTTCTACCTCGAAGATCCTTCTCAAAAGCAAAAACATTGGAGGGCCGTTCAAGAAGTTAATCATCGAAACAAATGAGTGTTGATGAAAATAACGTCATAGAAAATGATGTTATACACAATAGTAGTTCGTCTGATTTTATATTATCAGCAAACTTGGATGATTTGACTTATACGACCTTGGGCATAGGTGGTGAGTCGACTGAAGTTCAAGTTACCCATACTCTTGTACAAGACAATGATGGATTTATTAATGACGGAGATGATGAAGAAGATTCATTTGATGGAGAATTTTCATCCGATGAAGAGCTGTCTAATAAAGAACACTTATCTGATAAACAATATTTATCTAGTGAAGAGTCTGATTAATTTAAAATGACGTGTTTGTTTATGATATATGTTATTCTTTATAATGTATCTTATATTTGCTAACCATTTTGAACTATTAGATATTATTATTTATGATTATTTGCTTGGATGACTGGTTCTTTCCATTCCTAATCTCATGGTGGAGATGGGGCTGTGATCCCCCTCGGGGCTCGTGGAGGCCATCTTCAGGCTGTGAGGGTAAAATAATTTTGGATTTGTTGTATTCATATTATTCTTACTTAGTATGCTAATTTTGATTATTTAAATTTGTAGGTTCTAAAAAAAATAATGTTTGGGGAAAAGCCTTAAACACAATTTATTTTGATAAATAAAAAGAATTGGGATGTAAATTGCCCATTCAGTTTGATGAGCTTAACCAAAATACATATGCACTTGTTCGTCCATATGGTCTAGTTTTCCCCGTTTTATCATCAACGTTATATATGTCTGTTCCAAAATACTACAAATCATGGGATGATGTACCGGGGTCAAAATACTACAAATCAGATATTTTATTAGTATTAAAGGTTTGGTAGCGTAGTTCTTCTTTTTATTGTTTTGAACTATTTTGGTAGCCTATTGTGGGTTGTAAGTTGTATAGGTATTTCAAATTTGAGTTAATAAAAGCTGCACACATAAAAATAATTGCAAAATTGTTGTGGGTGGTTGTTTTAGAGTTGGTTTGGTTCTAAAAAATCAATAAGTTGTAGCTGAATATATAGGAAAAGTTGCAGCAGGTTCAAAATTTGGTTTGGTTTATGACGTTTAGGTTTTCTGTAACTTTGTGTACAATTTTAACATGTGAATCTTAGTTTTTTTAAATGTATATAAACCCGGGGATTTTTGTATGTTACAAACTTAAAGTTTTACACTCGTTAAAGTTGTTAAACATACAAAAGGGTGTATGTTGCATTTTTTGCGTGGGGCTGTTGTTAGTGGATCATTTAAACATGCTGTCCTTAGGATTTTACACAACTTTTTTACTGGTTGAGTATTTGATGCGTGCGGATGATGCTAGTGCTTTTCTATTATTTTATACAACTTATTTGCTCTATCAGTTATGGGGAGGAAGATGCGGCGACTGAAGTTGCATAAACCAAACCAAAAATCTACACATAATCTATATGTCGTGTTTGAATATATAGGGAAAGTTGCACCAGGTTCAAATTTTGGATCCGTCAAAGAGTGATAAAGAAGTTTTTGAAGAGGTACTTGGAACATGCCGTGGGCATTACCGTGGACGGGGACAAAAGTTGCCAAAGAGTCGATCAACAATTGCTCAACCATCACATGGGTTTGTGCTACAAAGTCGATTTGACACTTTACAAGAACAATTAAAGAAAACCCAAGAGGAACTTGCTCACACTGACGATAACAAGAACAAAAATCCCATGAACAAAAAACTTTAAGAAAGCAAGTAGAGTTTCTTATGCAAATTCAAGCTTAACAAAACCCACATTTGTTTCAACAACTTATGCTTCAAAACATACAAAATGTTTTGGGGCAAACGAGTGGACTTTCTAATATTATTGAAGAAGACGATGAAGAACCTGATAATTAAGATTTACTTTGAATTAGTATATTTTTCTTAATTTGTCTGGGTATGTTTTTCTTAATTTGACTTGTATGTTAAGTTTATTAATGTATGCAAATTTTAATTTTAGTTGCAAATTTTACATAATGATTGTGATTATTAGTTATATATTATTTATTTTGATTGATTGATTTATACATGTTGATAAATAAATAATTTAAATTATATAAAATAAAAAAAAACAAGCTTTAGAGATGACATGTCGTCCCTAGAGGTTGAACATAAATAACTTTTAGGGACAAAATAGGTTGTCTCTAAAAGTTTATGTAACCGTTTTTAAAAACATTTAGAGGCGATAAATGTCGTCTCTAAAAGTCATTTTCTTTTCTTTTATAGTTAAAATTGGTCATTTTATAGGGTTGACCTTTTAGCAACGATATTTTGTCCCTATTAATTGTCGTCCCTAAAATACTTTTAGCGATGGGGCTGTAGATACGAACATTTAGGGACGACATGTTGTTCCTAAATAGATTTAGAGACGACATGTGAAGATTTAGAGACGACAATGGTCGTCCCTAAAAGGCGTTTTTCTAGTAGTGATATACAGCCCTAAGGGTTGTAGTTAAGAATAAAAAAGACAGTTTTAGTTTTTAAAAATGGCGATTTTCTTTGAAGATTATAAAGAGGTTTGTTAATTCTCCATAATTGATAGCTATAAAAATAAAGAAGAATCAGAGCAACATGTGTCATGTTGAAGTGCAACAATGTTTATAGAATTAAGATATAAAGGTTTACAATAATTACGATCCTTCAATTAATAAACATCCATATTTGAAAAGTAATTTAAAAATGAAATAATAGACGGCTAGTATTTCAATTCATGCGGTGGAGGTTTTAAACATTTTTAATTGTTTTTAAAATAAATGTTTTTAACTAATAGATAATGACATTGAAAAGTTTCTAAATTTAATGTCACTATTTACATATATATTATAGGATAATAAACATATATTGTTTACTAAAACTAATCACCTACAAATATGGAAAGTTTGAAAAATTAAAAATCCTTAGTATCTAAAATTAGTTTGAATAAGGAAGGTGATATATTGAAAATAGAAAGTTGTAATTGGTAATTATCAGAGGGTTTTTTAGAAAATTTACGAAATAAAAGGTTGTAATAGATAAAAAATGATGCTGATGTCATACATTTTTTTTTCTTTTAATAAGGTTATTAGATTATCATACGATTCATTAATGGTCCAATTGGTTGGACCAGTTGGACCGGTTGGTCTAGTGAACCAGTTGAGTGTGCGGTATGATGATCAATCCGGTTTTAAAAATATTGTATTAAATTTAATTTCTAGAAGTTATTTATTGTTCAAATTCATATAACTTTCTATAGAAATTAAATATCCTGTTATTTTTTGTTTCTATTTCATACTCTTACTTATTACAAGATGATATATGTATTTCACTAATTTTTTTTTCTCATCTTCTCTCTTAATTTTAACACTTGTCTTGATTAAATAAATAAAAACAAAAATTAAGAGGATATATCGTTTGTCAACTTTCTATTATCAAACACACACATGGCGACTTTGCATGTGATGTTGAGGTTACACGTATCATTGAGTTTGTCAAGTAAATTGTCCAAATGGAAGATTCTGTACCGCGCATGGAAACCTATAGCCGTTAATTACTTTTTTTTTTCTTTTTTTTCTTTTTTTTTACTTTGAAAGGCTGCCGTTAATTAAAAAATTGTACTCTTAGGTTAACAGTTTTAAAGATTTATTTTATAAACCAGTAATCAAGTTTTAACTAAGTTTAAAATTGTTTTATCAAAGTCAATTATGAAATATTTTATAATATGAAATAAAGAATGGAGTAATCTTGATAAAACAATTTTTAAATTTGTTTATTATTATGTGAAAATAATTTCCTCTTTATTTATCATCCTACTAATTAGATTAAAATATATATTAAAATAAAAAGAGGGAAAAAAAAACGAACTAAACATCTCTAGGCTACAGTTATAAAGATGTTTTCAGGCCTTGACGTTAATTTTCAGAAATCTTAGT
This sequence comes from Dittrichia graveolens, assembly GCA_038502395.1. Classification (NCBI taxonomy): domain Eukaryota; kingdom Viridiplantae; phylum Streptophyta; class Magnoliopsida; order Asterales; family Asteraceae; genus Dittrichia; species Dittrichia graveolens. The sequence goes on from JARJIL010000006.1 coordinate 71,200,133, forward strand.
TTAACTTAACGGTTTCTAAATCTATCCCAATTTATCATCTACTATAGGATTCGAACCTATGATCTTTAGTCAATGGGTATCACCATACCAAAATACACAAGTCTAGTCTAACTGGCCTGAGTGTGTGTTGATGTGGAAGTTTCTAATTTAGCTTCTACTATATATTAATTGCAAAGTGGGAATCTGCCTTTGAAATATCCGAGTTATTATTCTTCATGACAAAACAAGGAATATATATATATATATATATATATATATATATATATATATATATATATATATATATATATATATGAGTCAATAATGGTTTAACCATCAAAGTTTTAGTTCAGTTACGGTTTAACCATCAAAAATTTTTTTGAAATGGTTTTACTATAAAGTTTGAATTTTTTATGATTTAATCCTAAGAGTTACACCTTTTTTTTGTTTAAACCTTAAAGTTTTTTCCTAAACGATTTAACCCTTAAACTTTTGTTAAGAAATGGTTTAACCCTCTAAGTTTTGCTAAGTTTTTAATAAAACTAAAATGTATAATCAAATAGAGAGAGTAAAATTGAAAATCATACAAAACATAAATGATTACTCGGTATTTTAACAAAACTTTAAGGTTTAAATCATTTGAAAAAAACTTTGAGGTTTAAATCATAATAAATTCAAACTTTATGGTTAATCGTTTGAAAAAAAACTTTAAGGGTTAAACCGAAACTAAACTAAAACTTTGATGGTTAAACAATTATTGACATATATATATATATATAAGACTAGTGCTAAGCTAACAAAACACATGTGGGATGAGATAAGTCCATTAATACACCCCCGTAGTTTGAGCGGGAGAAGAGCGAACACACAAACTATTACGAAGATGACGTAGGCCCTTAGTGAAGACGTCAGCATACTGATATTGTGATGGAACATGAAGAACATGAATCTGACCGTTGGCTCCACTATGTCACGAACGAAATGAATGTCAATTTCGACATGTTTGGAACGTCGATGATGAACCGGGTCTGACGACATTTAAATAGCACTAATGTTGTCACAGTAGACAACAATGGCCTTTTGCAAAGGCGAATGAAGCTCACAAGGAAGATTACGAAGCCAAGCAATTTTAGCAACGGTGTTAGCTACCCCACGATATTCTGCCTCAGCACTAGAGCGAGAGACAGTGTGCTGTCATTTGGATGACCATAACAACAAATTGTTACCATGTTGATCCGCGTGTGGTGGGGCAACTGCCCCAGGTAGCATAAGAGTATGCCATAAGAGACGAACCAGAGGCACGGTACAACTAGAGACTAAACTGTAACGTCCTGCTAATGTAAGGAATAATACGCTTGAGAGAAGCCATGTGAGGCTCCCGAAGATCATGCATATACAAACATATTTGTTGAACCACATATGTGATGTCCGGGACGAGTAAAGGTGAGATACTGCAAAGCACCAGCAAGACTGCGATATAAGGTTGCATCTGAAACTGAAGGACCATCATCACCAAGTTTAGACTCAATATCTACCGGAGTTTTAGATGGATTGTAGTTGACCATGTTTGCTCTTTCTAGGAATTCTAAGGCATACTTGATTTGAGAGAGTAATAGACCTGTAAGAAATAGTTCAATTTCCCGAGATCAGTCATGGCGAACTTGCTTCGGAGAGAGGATATAATTCGCTGTAAAATAAAGAAGGAAATAAGCAGTTTCACCGTTAAGATGATAAATGAATAGAGAAATGTCGCATTTGCTGTGCTGAAAACCAATGGTGAGAGCATATTGACCAAACCTCTGAAACCATGCACAAGGTGCCTGTTTTAAACCATAAAGAGATTTGCGCGGAAGGCAAACACAGTCGGGATGGTCCTGATCAACAAAACCAGGTGGCTGGTGCATGTAAACAATCTCATTAAGGTTACCATGAAGGAAAGCGCTTTTCATGTCAAGTTGATAAGCAGTCCATCCTCTAGTAAGAGCAATGCTCAGAACCGTCCGAATAGTAGTAGGCTTAACAACAAGACTGAATGTCTCATCACAATCCACACCAGGTTATTGACTATGCTCATACGGAGGGAACCATATGCATGAAACTTATGCTTAAAAAGCCACAATGAACGTACAATGTTAGTCCCAGTTGAGGTCTTTTTGAGCTTGAAGGTGACTACGAGGAAGCGGAGAAAAAGGAGATGTGTGAAGATTGAGACATTTTTTGGGTTTGTGTATACCCGCACGACCTCGTGTGACCATGGGGTAACGCGACGAGGATCCATCCGTGGAGGTTGGTGGCTCGACAATGGTTGTAGGTGGCGAATCAGTGGTGGTGGGTGAGAGACAAGCAACGGAGTGGAGCGATGTGGTATTGATGGAGTGGGGTGATGGCGAGGGAATGAGAGTTTGAAGGAAGGTTTTGGTAACATAATTATGATTATCTTCAAGGAATGTGTATGAGGGAGAGGAGCCGGGAGTCATATAGCCAAAGGGAAAGGAAGTCTCGTCAAAGTTTACATGATGAGAAATGATGATTTTGTTTGTGTGAAGATCAAGACATCGGTACCCGAGGTGATTGGGGGAGTACTCGAGATGAACACATGGTGTGGAGCGAGGTTCGAGTTTGTGTTTGGTGAAAAGGTGAGGGTAACATAGACAACCAAACATGCGGAGGTGATGATAAGAAGGGTTTTTTTTTAGAAGTTTGGTGTAGGGTATATGTTTTTGAATAGCCGTGGAGGGAAGGATGTTGAGAAGGTGAAGAACCATAAAGAGAGCCTCCACCCAAAATGTTGGTGGTAGGTGATCCTAAAAAAGAAGTGTCCGAATGATGTTGTTAATAGTGCGAAGCATGCATTCGGACTTTCGTTTTGTTGAGATGTTTGGGGATAGGAGAACCGAAAGGTAATGCCATTAGTTTGAAAAAGGTTAATGCATGTGTTGGTTATCAAATTCACCTCCATGGTCACATTGAAAAGCTTTAATATCTTTATTGAATTGTGTTTTAACATAGGCACGAAAATGATTGAATTTAAGAAATACGTCCGATTTGTTACGAAGGGGGTAGGCCCAAAGAAAATGAGAAAAATGATCAAGAAAGATAACATAATATTTATAACCACTAAAACTTAAAATTGGAGAGGTCCAAACATCTTAATGTATTAAATCAAAACTAGAAGCAACAATTGAATTAGAAGAACAAAAAGGAAGACGAGTGTGCTTGCCAAGTTGACAGGCATGACAAGGCACATATGACTTAGGTTTATTACATTCAATATAATTATTTGAAACTAAATAACGAAGAACATCATCATTTGGGTGACCAAGCCGGGTATGCCAAGTAGAGGAGAGAGGGGCGACAAGAGCAACGGAGGATGGAGTGAGGGGGTAGAGATCACTTTGACTATCACATAGCAGGAGGAAGTTGCGGGTCTTGAGATCCTTCACAGAAAAACCATGAGGGTGAAATTCAATAAAGCACTTGTTATTGATATTAAATTGTCTAACATAAATTAAATTTTGATGATATAAGGAGTAACAAGAACATGACGAAGATGAAGAGGTTTAAAAGGAGTGAGTAGCATGATATGCCCTTCATTGGTGACAGGAATAGATTGCCTACTACCAACAAAGATAGAAGATATATTGCTTTTATTGAAATAGGAATCGAGAATACATGTAAACAAAACCAAATGAGATGAAGCCCAATGTCCATGAACCATCCTTGAGTGCCAAGATCGTATAGTGACATAGTATTTAAGGCATGCAGAAGATTACTGGGCTGATCATTGGTGACCGGTTGTGGAGAATTGGCTTGAACTGTGAGATGGGCAGTGGGCAGTGTTGTAAAACTCAGAATACTCGGCCGAGTACTCAGCGAGTACTCGCTGGGCGGGGGTCGACCTTGGCTTGCAATGGCTACTCAGACCAACTACTCGGTTCCAGTCAAACTCGGCTCTAGGCGGTATACTCGGGCTTGGCGGGTCAATGAAAGTCAATATTTTTTTATCAAAAGCAAAAACGGGGCACAACCCAACTCAACTAGGTCAGATTTATGTCATTCTCTCTTTTTTCTCACGATGCCGACTCATCTAGAAGCTTCGATTTGGCTATCATCGATCACGATTGGAACTTGCATCTACGATTTGAGCTTCGATTCACCGACTACAAACTTGTAAGGACTTCGATTTTAAACTCTAACCTTCGATTCTTGCAGACACCTCGTGAACAGCTTACAGTCGATTATGATTTGGATTTTTTTATTTTAGTTCTAGCACAACATCACATGTAGCACCTGATTTCAATTCTTCTTGTTGATTTTCTAATTTTTTTCAAGTTTTTTTTACTGTTGACCTGTTGTTGCCTGTTGGATTCGTGGATTTCGATTCTTGCACAAGCAATAACACATGTTGGGTAGTTGGATTTCGATTACATGTTGCTTATCACATTAGTATTCAATAAACACTAAATGTTGTTAGTAATTGATATCAAATGAGTAGTTTTTTTATCCAGAATTTAAACCGTTGGGTACATGGTAATTCTGTAATTGAAGAAGTTAATGGTTTGGATTTTAAAGTGTTGGGGCAAGATTACAAATTTTGTGTTGATTGATTTTAAAATGTTAAGTGTTCATTGATTAATCTTAAAGTATTGGCTTTGATTTCTAACTCTATCAAATGAGTAGTTTTTAGAATGATTTAGATTGTTGGGGTTGGATTCTTGCACAACAAATCATGTTTTCTAGTTTTATGTTTCTACTCATCAGTATTTAATTTTGTTGGTAATTTTGTAATTGAAGGAAGTTAATGGTTTGGATTTTAAAGTGTTGGGGCAAGATTACTCATTTTGTGTTGATTGAATTTAAATTGTTAAGTGTTCATTGATTAATTTTAAAGTATTGGCTTTGATTTCTAACACTACAGATTACACTTTCTATTTTTTTACAAGATAATACATAGGCATCATCAACAATCCCATCTATGGAATCTATGGCTAGTAAAGAAATTAAACAAAAATCGGGAGATGTTGGATGGGTATATGTGGTGTTGGTCGATCCTAACAAATTAGACAAAGTAAAATGTATTTTATGTGATAAAGTGATGCCGGGAGGAATTAATAGAATGAAACATCATATTGCTCAAATCATGGGAAATGTTACTCTTTGTCCAAAATCACAAAGGAAGATCAAATAAAGTGTCAAAATTCAATTAATGAAAGCAAATGCAAAAAGAAGAGTAAGAAAGATGACGACGGTGCTTTAAGAGCGGGTGTGAAGATTAGTGGTGATGACACAATTGACCTCGATGAAATGGAAGATGCTATGGGAAACTTGAATCCATCTCGTTCATTCAGTCCAATGTATAGATTTCAAAATATAAGCAACTCTCAAGATGTTTTGAATAAAGGAAAGGGCAAACAAGAAGAAATTTCTCACATTGTAAGAAAAGAGAAATTGATTCGATTGAAAGAATACATTTGTAGGTGGGCTTATGAATGTGCGACTCCATTTCATGCATTTGAAAGAGATAGTTTCAAGATGGTACTAGAGGTAGTTGGGCAATATGGACCTAGGGGTCAACCTCCAACTAGATATGAGATGGGAGATACTTATCTTAAAAAGGAGGTTGAGAGGACAAAAGACTTGTTGAAACGATATGAAGACGATTGGAAGTTGAATGGATGCTCTATTATGACCGATGCATGGTCCGATAGAAAACAAAGAAGCATCATGAACTTATGTGTGAATTCAAAGTTAGGGATTGTTTTCTTGCCATCAAAAGAATATTCCGATGATGCTCACACAAGTGAACATATTTTTCAATATGTTGGTAGTAGCATTAAAGAAGTTGGTTCCGAAAATGTAGTTCAAGTTGTGCCCGATAATGCTTCTAACAATATGCGTGAGGCGAAGTTGTTGAAGGTGAAGAGGCCAACAATATTTTCGACATCATGTGCTACACGTACCATTAATCTCATGCTTGAAGGTATTAAGTTTAAATGTTGTTTGTTTTTTCTTTTCTTATTTAATATTATTATTAGTTGTTTTATTAACATATTTATCTATTCTTCAAGCTATTGGTGGGCTACCAAGGTATAAAAAAATTCTTGATCAAGCAAAGAAACTCACAATATTCATTAATGCTCATCACAAAACATTGGCTTTGATGAAACCATTTACAAAGAAACGATATATTGTGAGACCGGGAGTTACTAGATTTGCTTCCGCCTTTCTTACTTTACAAAGTTTGGCCGAGAAAAAAACTCAACGTAGGCATATGTTTTCTAGTGATGAGTGGGAGAAGTGTAAGTTCTCTAAGACGGTGGAAGCGAAATCTGCTTTTGCAATGGTTTTAAGTCCCACATTTTGGGCCGGTGTGACTTTATGTTTGAATGTTTTTGAACCTTTAGTCAAAGTTTTGCGAATGGTTGATGCGGATTGGAAGCCTTCTATGGGTTTTGTTTATGGTGAGCTTCAAAAAGCGAAAAAGGAAATCATGGATGCTTTGGGCAACAACAACAACAAAGCGTATGAACCCATTATGGAAATTATGGATGTAAAGATGAAAGGAAGGCTTGACACATGGGTACATTTGGCAGCCTACCTTTTAAACCCATATTATCTTTACAACAATTTGGAGGTCATCATGATCTTGATGCCAATGATGCAGTTGCCGATGTTATTGAGACTTTATATCGAGAAGGTTATAACATCCAAAAACAAATCATGACTGTTGAGATGCCAATATACAAAGGAAAACTAGGAAAATTTGGTCGAGTAGCTTCAATCAAAGGGTGTGAGGTGAATGATGAGAAATACGATCCGGGTAATACATTTAGTCATTTAATATTTCATTTATTTATTTTATACATTCTTGACTTTACAAATTTCATTACACCTTTGTTTCTAAATTGTAGCAAATTGGTGGAGTGCTTGGGGTAGCTCAACCCCTAATTTGATAAAGATTGCCATAAAAATACTTTCTTTAACCACTAGTTCGTCGGAATGTGAAAGAAATTGGAGCACGTTTGAAGGAGTTAGTATCTTTTAACTTGAAATATTAAGTAAATTATTAAATAATAGATACATATAATATATTTACTTGAACCTTTTGTTGCTTAATTATAACTTTGTAGGTGCATACAAAAAAGAGAAATAGATTAGACGCAACAAAATTGAACAATCTTGTCTTTGTTCAATTTAATGCAAATTTGATGGAGAAGAACAAAAAAAAGAAATGCGAGAGATGTCGAGGTACTTCTAGCGAATGATGCAAATGAGGCTCAAGATTGGATTGTTGAAGGAGATGTAGATGAAGTTGAACATGGACTAGCTTTGAAGACACGAACTTAAGCAATTGGTGCAGATGAATATTTAACACCCCGAAGAAGCGCTAGATCAAGAGAACTCTTTGATGAAGAATTCGAGTCGGAAAATGAAGATGAGGAAGTGGAAGTGGAAGTTGAATATGAGTCGGATGGAGTTCAAATCATTGAACAATACGGATAAGACGATGAGTGACGAGGACATAGATGAATTTGTGTTTGAACTAGTATTTAAGTCTTAAACAGTTTTATTAGTGTTTCCAAACACATGTTTTGGGTCTATGAATAATTATGTTTATGTTTGAGTTTTTATTAACATGTAGTTTATATAATTTTAAAATTTAAATATAAAAATTCCAATCCGAGTACTCCCAGCCTAGGCCGAGTACTCACTACTCTCCACCTACCGCCTGGCTCCCGCCTAGTGAGTTCTGCAACCTTGTCCGTGGGAAGGTGGGCCCTGAGCCCGAAATCGCGATAGGGTAAAGCCGTCAACCAAGGGCTGGTGTAGTATACTCGGCCGAGAGGGGTGGAGGGCCATGAAGGGGTGGGTAGTAGCGGTATGGGTGATGGTGGGTAGTAGGATATAGTGTTTGGTGATGAGGTTTGAGATGGTGTTTCGGTCGTGGGGTTTGAGGGATGCCGGGTAGAAGAGTCACTCGATGAGGTGGCATTGGTGGTATGTTGAAATCGACACTTGGCACCGAAATGACACACACCACGAGAGTAGTTACGACACATAGGAGTGTTGGTGAGATTTCTTGGTTTAGGTTTATCATGTTCTTAGTTGAGTTCCTTAAGAACAAGAATGGATTTAGTTTCAACAAAGGCGGGTAGAGGTTTGATATGTCGAATGAAGGTAACAACGTCAGAGAATTTTCCTTTCAAACCATTTATAGCATAAGTGACAAGAGTTTTATCGAGAATCGGTTCTCCAATGTTAGATAGAAGATCAATAATTACCTTAATCTTACTAAAGTAGGCACTAATGGTGAGATCACCAATGTCCAAATTGTCAAGTTCGTTCTCGAGTTGGATGGCTCGAGTATCTTTATTATCCCAGAAGTGATTTTCAAGATTGACCTACACTTCGCTTGCATTAGCGTTCTTTTTTACCACCATGTGCAACAATGATTTGTTGATGGTTCCATATATCCACAGTTTGACTAACAAATCCAATGTGATTTATTCTTGATTGTTATCGCCATTCTTGACCTTAGTGTCATCGATATGGCCAAGAACTCCCACGCTAATGCAATGGGTGGTGAATAATTCACACCATGCATCATAGTTCAATTGATCCATGTCAAGAACCAACTACACCGAATGGTTTTTCATTGCAAGCCATCGATGTAGAAGTAGGGCCAGCCATGGAAGGAGCAAGGAAGAAGATGAAAGAATAAACGAAAGTTTGTTAAAAGGAGAACGAAAATACAGAAAAAAAGGTAGGAAAATCGGCTAAAGGGAGGGCTGATCTTAAGGATTTAGAGATACAAGGAAATTTGTAATAAGCTTCTCATACCATATCAGAGTTATTATTCTTCATGACAAAACAAGGAATACAAAGACAATATATATATATATATATATATATATATATATATATATATATATATATATATAGAAGACTAGGGCTAAGCTAACAAAACACATGTGGGCTGAGAAAAGCCCATTAATATGAAATTTCTTGGCCTAAAGTCATCTTTGACTTTTAACAAATTTAGGAGGAATGAAAATCGTCAATACTACGTACGTCTCGCTGCCCAAAATATTTCACTACTCATAAAATGGTGGTGGCCGGAGGTTTAGGATTGAAAGCTGTAACATCCGAAAACCCGGCCTAGACGTGGGCAGGTCGGAGGTGGGTAATTTGTGTTCGTATATTTGTGTTTATATTAAATATACGATTAAATGGATGTTTGATATCACATGATTTTATGAGTTAGATAAATTTGATTTAGTACGAGAGTTGTAGAAAATACCTGGATTGTGTATTAAGTTAATTGGTTGAAAATGATTAGTTGTTTGAAAGTATTAAGAAATAATAAATAAGAATTAATTAGCATATGAAATTATGCTGGAGAAATATATTTTATGGGAATATGTATGTATGTATGTAAGTTTGGATAAGATGAAGAACACCTCATGCTAGTGGATATATTTATTATGGAAATACACGTGTATTGTTTTGTGTGTACATGGGTAAGTGTTGATTCACAAGCCACCTCCTCAAAACATCTAGAGTTTTATGTGTGTGTAAGTAAAAGTGTATGTTGGTGTTTTGCTGTGAAGAAAGAAGAACAAGGAGAAACTTGGATTTTTAAAGAAAAGATTGAGCAATTGTTTAATCAAACTAAAGGTTGGATGATGTTTCTAGTGTGATTTATCATTTATCCTACTATGTTTTCTTGTTGATTTCATGTGTTTAGTGGGAAACACCATTGATGTTCATATGAAGCTTAACTGGTATGTGGGTTTCATGTAGTTTGATGTTTTAGATGGATTAGATTTGATTATGATGATTAGAAACATGAAGTATAATGTTTAAACAAGTTTTTATGATGAGTTATGTAAGTTTGAAATTCTGGTTATGGCTACATGAAATTTGAGTTGGCAGACAAGGAAAAAGAAGGTGGTTGAGAACTGTGCCAGACGGGCTCGCGGCGCGACGCTCCTTTAGGTCGTGGCGCGATGCTTGACTTCGAGTTCGAAGGAGAGTTGTTTGAAGAGGACGACTTCGCATGCGAAAGGAGCTGCTCGAAAGTTTTGTCGCGACGCGACGCGTCGGATTCGCATTCGAAAATGGGGCGCTCGAAGTTGTTTCGCATTCGAAGTTGGGTGCTCGAAGGTGTGTCGCGGCGCGACACCTTTATTGATCGTGGCGCGATCTATATTTTATATGGAAATGCTTTTGGTTGACCGATTGTTTTGATGTACGGTTGTTCGAGATTATATGCTAATTATTTATATAATATTTATGAGTATTTGAGATATAAATATATGTGAATATACATTTATGAACTGAGATAGATTCCGGTTTGTTGTATTCTCAGGAACTACAAAGACTCAGTGATATTAGACAACTGAGCAAACGGAATCGAGGACTGAGGTGAGTGGAAGTTTACTCACGGGTGGTAATGTTATGAATTGCTTGATTTGAGGAATGTTCGATATGCGATGATGGATTGTTGTTTATGAAATGTGATTATAGACTGATGAGTTCAATATGCGAAGATAAATGGTTTAGTTTTGTTATTCCATGATAGACTGATAGTCTGCTATTTGTTAATCAAGAGCTATATGTTTATATACGTGTTATATGTGATAGAGTTGCGTTTGCGTTCGAATTTGGAAGTGATTAGCTTTTTTGTAAGGGCTGATTGAGGTCAGCTGTTGTTGAAAGTGTTGGGCTCGTCTATGGGTTTGTTGAACATTAGTAGCCCTTCTGTTGCTTCAGAGGTGGAGTTTACTGTGCCAATTCAGTGGAAAGCTATCGGTAAACCTTTGCTTTGACCGGCATTGGTTGTAGGTTCGGCAGAACCGCCGGTCTTCGGGATTTGAGAGATTGTTGAATTGACGTATTGATTGATGATTGTTGCTCAGAGGTTCAAGTTGTGAACTGTGATTGTTGTTAGCTTGTTTGTAGCTTCCATTCACTTAGCTTTGTGCTAATTACTCACGGTTGATTGTTTTTTGCAGGATTGTTGTGAGTTGCTGTTTAGCTGTGTTTATGGGAAGGGGAATTTGATCAATACTATGATATTGTGTTTTGAGAAGAGACGAGCCGTGTTTTGTAAATCTTTTGTAGCACAAGTTGAAGTTGTATTTTGTAAAGAGTACTTTGTATTTTGTGAATGTTTATTTAATTGAGATTAGAAAATGCTTCCGCAGCGATTTAAAAAAAATGGCTTGAGATTTTTGGTGTTACAAGTTGGTATTAGAGCCCTCGTTTGGCGATGCAGGCACGGCTAGAGTGTTGCATTCCCAAATCTTGGCTCGTGTTGGGTAAAATTTTCCTTTGGGGGAATTAGAGTGAATTGGAATTGTTGTGTGTTAGTTAGTATGTTATGTACTAATGGTTTATCTAATGAGCTTGTGAGATGATGTGATTGTACAGATATGGCTGACAGAGATACCCCTGCTGACACTCCTATGACCCAAGAAGTGGCTGGAATTTCATCCGTGGATGTTTTGAATGTAAGAGGTCAAGTTGGTACTTCAGGTTTTGAATCTGGAACGGATTAGAGGGAATATATTTCCAAGTTGGAGAATGAACTTTGGGAACTCAGAAATGCTATGGGTAATATGGAACGAGAGAGGATTATTCAGAATGAACGAACTTAGATTCCTACATCTATTACAACTCAAGCTACAACCGTGCCAGTAACGATTCCGTTTCCTCCACTTTCACAAGCGGCTCAACCATCGACCTTTCATTCTTTTACTACACAAGGAGCTTATCCTTTTGCGTATCCAGGATTTAAACCACCATGTACGTATAAGCAATTTTTGGATTGTAAGCGTTCAGAGTACTATGGAAGTACAGACCCCAATATAACTTTGAATTGGTTGCGAGAAATGGTAAAGGCTTTTGACGCGTGTAATTGCGAGGATGAATTGAGAGTTTGTTTTGCAACTCGAATGCTTAAAGGAGATGCGATGGTTTGGTGGGATTCCCTTACCGGTTATTTTTCTAAACAACAGCAAGACAGTGTGACTTGGGATCAGTTTCAGGAGAAACTGTGTGAACAATATTGCAACACTTTTGAGATAGCTCGTATCAAAAGAGAATTCATGGAGTTACGTATGACTAGAGACATGTCTGTGGATGAAGTAATCAAACAATTTAACGAGAGATTGCGTTTTGTGAAGCAATGGGTACCTGATGAGGCGTCAAAGATACAACACTTTGTGGAGCTTTGCTTCCAGAGTATCGAAGTACTACCAGATGGGCTAGTACATTATCGCAAGCATTTACCTTAGCCAAGTCGGCTGAAGATGATTTGAAGACTAGAGATAGAATGAACCAAGATCAGATTTCTGAACAGAAATTCCGATTGGAACAATATAATGTTGAAAAGCAAAGAGGGCAAGGTAGCCAAAGAAAAAGAAAGTTGAAACATAAACCTGCGTTTGATGAATCTAATCAACGAGTATCACGGTGTGGGAAGTGTAAGTTTCACCATACAGGACCATGTACGCCTCAGACTATGCGGTGTCTGACATGTGGGCAGTTTGGCCATGAAATGAAGGAATGTCGTTTCTCACGAAAGGTATGTTGGATCTATTTTGAGGAAGATCCTCGAGCAAGAGATTGTAAAGTTATCAAGGAATTAGAGTCAGGGTCAGGAGTTGGGGCAGGTGGGGGGTCCTCGTCAGCAAGTGGATGAAAGAGAAAGAACTCTTCTGTGCAAAAGGGTAGAATTTTCAATATGATGGCCGATGATAATGACACTACTGAGGATGATATAACGTGTACGTTTTGATAACCCCTATACTTGTACATGTGTTTATTAACTTTAGAATTAATTGTGAATGTATGATGCTTATGTGTGCCGAGTGTGTTTGCTTATTACTAAAGAGTATGATTCTTTAGAAAGTAGAGATATTTGATGTATATTTTCTAAATTGTGAAATTACCCGATGCTTATGGCAGTAAGTGATGTGATAGTAAATGATGAGATATATGGTATAATATGAATTGGGTATGAAATACCCTAGAAAGATGTTTTCATATTAGTAGAATTGCATGCTAGGTTATGTGTTGCAAGAGTTGTCTTGCCTTCTGTATTTTTGTATATATATGTATGTGTTTGTGTAAAGAAGAAGGAAAGTGGATAAGTTATTGAAGCTTGAAAGGTTTTATGACCACCAAGAGATATTTTGATGAAGATATAACTGAGATTGCGAGTTAGTGGCAAAGCTAATGATTAAAGTTAATCTGTGATATTGATTGATAAATTTGAAAAGACTTATGATATGTGGAGATATTGTAATTGCCGGACCGATATAAATATATGATGGTATATTTTGTATTTGGAAGAATCGTATATGTTCTACAACGGTTGAAGATTCTTGAAAAGAATGATCTAATCCATGCCTTTGGAGTTGCAGCAAATGCGTTTGTGTTGATAATATGAATGAATTGAGTATAAAGAAAGGTATGTGTAATTGATTTTGTTATTAATAGAAGTAGCGGATATTCATATATGTGATGAGCTTAACATGTGGTAGAGTTGATAGTTAAAATGAATCAAAAATTGTGATTGAGAGATTTGAAATTACATTGGAAAGATAAATTGTGATTAGACATGCTAAGATACAAGGGAATTGATGACGATAACAATGGAATTATGCGAATAGAGGTGAAAATTGACCTGGTAATGGAATTGAAGTTGATTTTGCTAAAAATTAGTGGATCAATGATTGAAATTTATCAAGTAAAGGAAAGAGGTGGATTGCTACAGATTGGGCAAGCCTGAGATGTATAGAATTGTTTGGATAAAAGATGTAATTGGTGTCTAATTACAAGGAGTTTATATGAGAAAGAGCTAGTTATAATGACAGTTGATACTTGGGAACTGAAGATATATGGATTGAATTAGAAATGAAGAAGAGAGAAGAGGAATGTAATGGCCTGAGCTTATGGAATGAAGACTTGTGAATCATATGTATGAATTGTCTTTGCTAGGAAATACCTTTGCTTGGGATTGGAAATTTAATTTGAACAAAACTTATGAAACTTAATTGCCAACACACTTGGAAGGGCTAAATGTATAATGCTAGAAAAGTATTATGTTGATAACTTACTAAGAGGAGTAGACATGACATATTTCGTGAAATTATGATGTAATTGTAAATGAATCAAGATAGAATATCATAGATTTGTGAACTGTTGAGATAATTTGAGATACCAAAGTGATAGTAATGACAAGTTACGATGGAGTTGATGTCTAATTTACTATATATGAAGGAATCCGGATATATTACGAGGGATTATTGACTGATTTGTAAAAAGCACCTGTATTTCTATCACTAGTGGGACGGCATTGTCCAGATAGACTTGTATATTGATGAAATGATTTGAAGATATGATGTTTTGTATTTAGAAACTTTTGATGGGAATTGAAAAGAATTGACTAAATTTCTAGAAGAGTTTACGACAAGAATTGAGATGAGAAGCTGTACAACTGAATTCTTATGGAATAGTTGAGTAGAAGGAATTGCGCATATAAATGAGAGTGAACTTGTGTTTTGTGTTGGATTTTGATGATTCGTGAAATTCATAAATAAACTGATTAGACAAATGCGATGTGATTTTTACCTTATGGATGTTAAGATATCAGTGGTGAGTTGATATGTGCATCTCGTGGTAATGTTTGAAATAATTAGTTAAAAGCAAGAAGCAATATGTGATAATGTTTAGATGTGTCAACTGAAAGCAAAAGGGAAGTGATATGTGAATATTTTTATATGTGACCGACGGTGAATAAAAGATATATGAGATTTGTTAACATAAAAAAAGAGATTAACGTGAACAAGTATTTGAGATGCGTTTTGATTTTGCCTAAGTGTGTAAGTTGTGAAAGAGAAAGATTGAAAGACAAATTTACGAAATTCGAGAGCAATATGTTGATTTGAAGAAGATATTGGAAAGAAGAGTTGTTGAACTCTTGGAATTATGAAAAAAATGTGTAGAAATTGATTTCTGTATGATGGTAAAATGGAAGTGTATATGAGATAAAAATGGACTTGACCATTAGGGATAAATATGAAGAGTTGATACATCCGTTGATGTGTGCTATGAGATTCCGAGGACGGAATCCTTTAAAGAAGGGGAGATTTGTAACATCCGAAAACCCGACCTAGACGTGGGCAGGTCGTAGGTGGGTAATTTGAGTTCGTATATTTGTGTTTATATTAAATATACGATTAAATGGATGTTTGATATCGTATGATTTTATGAGTTAAATAAATTTGATTTAGTACGAGAGTTGTAGAAAATATCTGGATTGTGTGTTAAGTTAATTGGTTGAAAATGATTAGTTGTTTGAAAGTATTTAGAAATAATAAATAAGAATTAATTAGCATATGAAATTATGCCGGAGAAATATATTATATGGGAATATGTATGTATGTATGTAAGTTTGGATAAGATGAAGAACACCTCATGCTAGTGGATATATTTATTATGGAAATACACGTGTATTGTTTTGTGTGTACATGGGTAAGTGTTGATTCACAAGCCACCTCCTCAAAACATCTGGAGTTTTATGTGTGTGTAAGTAAGAGTGTATGTTGGTGTTTTGCTTTGAAGAAAAAAGAACAAGGAGAAACTTGGATTTTAAAGAAAAGATTGAGTAATTGTTTAATCAAAAGAAAGGTTAGTTGATGTTTCTAGTGTGATTTATGATTTATCCTACTATGTTTTCTTGTTGATTTCATGTGTTTAGTGGGAAACACCATTGATGTTCATATGAAGCTTTTAGAAGCTTAACTTGGTATGTGGGTTTCATGTAGTTTGATGTTTTAGATGGATTGGATTTGATTATGATGATAAGAAACATGAAGTATAATGTTTAAACAAGTTTTTATGATGAGTTATGTAAGTTTGAAATTCTAGTTATGGCTACATGAAATTTGAGTCGGCAGACAAGGAAGAAGAAGGTGGTTGAGAACTATGCCTTTATGTCGCGGCGCGACGCTTGACTTCGAGTTCGAAGGAGAGTTGTTCGAAGAGGACGACTTCGCATGCGAAAGGAGCTGCTCGAAAGTTTTGTCGCGACGCGACGCGTCGGCTTGGCATTCGAAAAAGGGGCGCTCGAAGTTGTTTTGCATTCGAAGTTGGGTGCTCGAAGGTGTGTCGCGGCGCGACACCTTTATTTGTCGTGGCGCGATCTATATTTTATATGGAAATGCTTTTTTTTGATCGATTGTTTTGATGTACGGTTGTTCGGGATTATATGCTAATTATTTATATAATATTTATGAGTATTTGAGATATAAATATATGTGAATATATATTTATGAATTGAGATTGATTCCGGTTTGTTGTATTCTCAGGAACTACGAAGACTCAGTGATATTAGACAACTAGCAAACGGAATCGAGGACTGAGGTGAGTGGAAGTTTACTCACGGGTGGTAATGTTATGAATTGCTTGATTTGAGGAATGTTCGATATGCGATGATGGATTGTTGTTTATGAAATGTGATGATAGACTGATGAGTTCAATATACGAAGATAGATGGTTTAGTTTTGTTATGCCATGATAGACTGATAGTCTGCTATTTGTTAATCAAGAGCTATATGTTTATATACGTGTTATATGTGATAGAGTTGCGTTTGCATTCGAATTTGGAAGTGATCAGCTTCTGTGTAAGGGCTGATTGAGGTCAGCTGCTGTTGAAAGTGTTGGGCTCGTCTACGGGTTGGTTGAACATTAGTAGCCCTTCTGTTGCTTCAGAGGTGGAGTTTACTGTGCCAATTCAGTGGAGAGCTATCGGTAAACCTTTGCTTTGACCGGCATTGGTTGTAGGTTTGGCAGAACCGCCTGTCCTCAGGATTTGAGAGATTGTTGAATTGACAGATTGATTGATGATTGTTGCTCAGAGGTTCAAGTTGTGAACTGTGATTGTTGTTAGCTTGTTTGTAGCTTCCATTCACTTAGCTTTGTGCTAATTTCCCACGGTTGATTGCTTTTTGCAGGATTGTTGTGAGTTGCTGTTTAGCTGTGTTTGTGGGAAGGGGAATTTGACCAATACTCCGATATTGTGTTTTGAGAAGAGACGAGCAGTGTTTTGTAAATCTTTTGTAACACAAGTTGTATTTTGTAAAGAGTACTTTCTATTTTGTGAATGTTTATTTAATTGAGATTAAAAAATGCTTCCGCAGCGATTTAAAAAAATGGCTTGAGATTTTCGGTGTTAAAAGCAACTCTATTTGGAAGCAGGTAATACAATCTTTGCATGATGTACGTCGAGGGAGGTCTGATCACAAGTTTGGTATATTTGCAGGGCCTTAGAGAAACGATAATATTCCATTGTCTAGATTGTTTCGATCAGCAGAGAGTTGGTTAGGCTCTCTTCGATTGAGCATAGACTTGATTTGGAGCTATTCTTGGATTTCTAATCCACCTTTAAGTTAAAGAAAGATTTTCTTGTCTTTATTCTTTAGAGTGTGTCTAAGAAAATTAAAAGTGCATTATATATATCGAAGAAATTGATTGCAGATTCTATGGAAACATCAATCGAATTTGACATGGGAACTTAAAGATGATATGATATGTCGGTATTTCCACTTGTTTAGACAAGATTAATTCCGCAGACGGAATTTTTTTAAAAGATAGAAGAATTGTAATATCCACATTTAATTTAACCCGATTAGATTTGAGTTTGTTTCATAAGTTGTGATTAATTGAATTAATTGGGTTGTAAGGATGTTATTTAATGTACCTAGTTATTATTAAGCTTGAAATTTAATGGTTAAGTAAGCTTTTGCACTTAAGTCAAAAACCCTGATTTTGCTTTGTTCTAGTAATTTAGAGGGAGTGGGAGAAAAGGAGAGAAACTCTTGAATGTTCCTTTAAGTTCTTGGTGGTTTTGCATAATATTTATTTTCCTATGTGTTGAGATTGAAGATTTGGTGGTTAAAGGCCGTAGAACACTTTGTGAAAGTGTTAGAATTCATCGACTTTGCTAGGACTTGGAGTATGACTTATTGTAAGCTCTTGCATACCTTTGAAATATGACTTAAAGTTGAAATGATAGGTACATTCATTAACCTATATTGAAATTATTAAAGGGTGTTGATCTGTAACATCCGTAAACCCGGCCTAGTTTAGAACGGGTCGGTGGTTCATATTTTATAATTGTTTACGTGTTTATTTTGATAAAATATTCGAACTGCGAATTATATGTGATTAAATAAATATTTTATATCACATGAGTTTATGATTTAGTTGAATTCATTTTTGAACAAAGATCGTAAATAATACCTCGTTGCATGTAATATCGCCAAATTTAGATATATATTTTAAGCGATATCTGTTTTATTTTAGTCTATTATTGTTCGTAAATAAGTAAAAGATACTTAATTATCTTCAATCGTTGAATTCCAGGTCAAAAAGGCGGATGATTAGAAGTTTTGAGCAAAAACCGGAAAAACCGAAGAAAATAGGAAAAGTTGTCCGCGCCGACACACCTCCACTGTTTTGATCATATCTCACTCATACGAACTCGGATTGAGGTAATTCAAAAGGCCACATACACTAGACTCAGAGGGCTACAATTTCACTTTTATGGTCATGTAGAAAAAAGGCAAGATCGCGGCGAGACACATTCAAGAATCACGGAGCGACGGAGCTGTTCAAGATAAGGTCAGAAAGCTCGCCATGTGGCATCGCGGCGCGACGCGTCAGATCATGTCAGAATTCAAATTTTAAAAGAGTTTTGTATCGTGCCAAACTCCCCCGTCGCGACGCGACAAACCTGTTTTTAGTTTTCTATATAAACGAACGTTTAGATCAGTTTTAGGGGAACAACCCAACTTATACTACCCAAATACTGCCAAAACACGTCCAAAAGTGTTCTAGAGGTTTGAGGAGCTTAATTTGGAGGATTGAAGCATCAATTTGAAGAATCAAGGCTTGGAATCATAGTTTTTATACGGGTTTGTCATTCCTTCTTTATTTTTATGTTTATTCTTAATTTACAGAGGTTTGACATGATCATTATAGGCTAGTTCTTTCTTGTTTTCCTCCGTAGAGGAGATGAACCTCAATAAAGTTGAATAATTTATGTTAATTTGGACATGTTTGCTATATTGTTTGTCTTGTATTGCTTAATTGATGATCCACATGTGTTCTTGTTTCTGTTTTTAAAGTTTATTTACTGAGTTTATACAAGTTGGAGGACCAATACACTTGTGTAACTTCAATCTTGATTGTTTAGGACCAATAGACAATCTAGACTAGTGATAGACCAATCCTAGGTTAAAATTTTAAAAAAGGAAACTTTAATGTGTGTGATGAATATATAATGACCATTTGTATGTTAATACATGTTTGTTAACCTAAACAAACATAAAGATTAAGTCTTTCTTGACACGAACTTAAAATCGGCTAATTATGTGTTTTGATCAATCTCATGACTATAAGGTTTGTTAAAACCATAATTATAGAGTTATATAATCTGACCATAAGTATAACTAATATAGAAATTGGTATATAGTGATTATATGTCCATTGCACGCATTAATTGAATTAATTAGCTAAAAAGAGGTGAAATCGAGTCTAGGGAGGGAAACCTTTGAATTGATAAGTTTAAATCCGTAAAGATACCTGCTTTTGGCTTTCTTTGGTTTGCTTTTGTAGTTTAGTAGTTTTAGTAGTAATTTAGAGTGGTAAAGTTTGAATCTTTATTGATAATATTCTATATCCCCCTTTTATTGCTTTAAATTAGTTTAATATTTAATTAGTAGAGTTGTATTAAAATCATACTCGTTCCCCAAGTGTTCGACACCCGTACTTATTTACTATACTACGATACGATTAGGTCATCTTGCCTATTTGTGTTATAGTCGTGCTAAATAATTCAGATTTTATAAATTTAAAACTTGTACGCTACACGCACATCAACATGTTAATTAATTAATGTTGACTGCTTAATTGATTAACTGTATGCTAGTAAGATGTGTAGTACATTGAGGTTTGTTAATATCTAAAATTTTCCCGCCTCTATTTGGATAACCTTACCCGAAGTTTTCTTCATGTATGTATGTGTGTTTGTGGGTGAGTGAAGAAAAGAAAACAGAGAAGTGAAACTTGAATTTTAGAAATTTGATTTGTGTGAAGTAATCTTGCAAAACAAATGTTTGAATATGTTTCTTATTGATTATAATCATGATTCATGTTAGTTTTGATATGTATATGATGGGTTTTGATGTTTGAATTTGAGGAACACTATTAATGGAGTTTTGAAGTAAACTTGACAAATGGGTTTTGTTGATTTTGAGGTTTTAATTGGTTTTGGTATGTTTATTATGCTTGTTTATGTGTTTTATGAAGTTTGTATATAGTTTAGATGTGTTTTCTAGTGATTTGTAGATTTTTAGATTGTATGTATATGTGTTTGTTCTGTTGTAATGATATCGCCCAAATTGAATAGTTATTTCGGGGCGATATCCGGTCGTTTTATATGGTTTTATGAGTAATTTGGTCTTAATTGATACTTAATTCATTATTTTTGATATCACAGGTCTTTTAATGATTATCCATAGCAAAAGGAAGGAAAATCCCCAAAATTAGGAAGAAATGGAAAAATCATGTTCCAGGCCCGTTTGTACGGCCCCGTAAAGTGAGATGTACGGCCGTACATGTGCCAGACGACGCTGATGGCATATTTAAGCATTTTTTTCTCCCCCTTTTCAAAAGACCCGTTTTTCCAGCCCTAGAACCTGTGGGGAGGCGATTTTTCTGCACATTTTTCAGAGTTCAAGTCTAATTTTCAAAGGATACATCCAAAGAGAACAAGATTTGGAGCTTGGATCTTGACTTGGAAGCTTCATCTTCATCTTCTCCATTGAGTTCTTCAAGGGTTTAAGCTTTCTTTCATGTTTCCTTTCAATTTCAGTTGTGTTTGCTTAGATTTCGTGATATTTAGCATGGAGTAGTTAATTTTAGTGCTATTAGATGATATTCAAGTAGGTTATTGACTTGGATTTGGGATTTTTTGTGGGTTTCCCCAAATTCCACCATTAATGGAAGCTTCAAGCTAGGGTTTCTTCTCAAATTGCTTGAATTCATGTTCTTCCTCAAATTTCCCTGACTAATTGATGTAATAGACATATTGTGTTGATTGGTTCTTGGTTTCTTTGCAATTACCTCTAGTTGTGATGCCCAATTTGTGAGAATTTACACTTGGGTTTGGGTTTTCACCATTGTTTGAGCAATTTGTTGATAAAATTGACTTTGAAATGCCTATCTTATGATTAGTCAAGTGTTGGAATATCTTTAAAATTGATTTTTGTGAAATTGGCTACTTCGGAGAACTTCGGGGGGTAGTTTTCAAGAATTGATTGTTTAATTAACGGAGAACTTTGTTATTAAACGTGTTTAATACAACACTAAATCCTTGCTTGAATGTTTTTGCAAAGTGGTAGATTCTAGTCACTCCTTATATCTTGTAAAATCATTCTAAGGAGACCTTCTTGTTTGATTTTATTTAATATTTGAAGTGTTTAGATGCTTTAACTTCTTGCCCATCAAATTTATCAAATCCTTGTCAATTAACTCTATTTGTAATCGAGTCTAGTAGCACTTCCTTCTCAAATCGAAAAGTTCTAAAAAAAAATCTCGTCTCTTTTATCTCGCTTGTTTTGATTGTTAACTTTAGGAATATAAACATTTGATCATAGATTAATTAATGACAACAACCTAGTATTGAGATTTCATCTTGCTTCCTTGAGGTTCGACACTCGGTCTTACAAACACTTTACTACTATACGATGGGTTCACTGCCCGGTGTGTAGTTTAGTCTAGTATTTCCGTTTTATTTCAAATCATTTTTCATATATATAACTGCACAACATCAGTTTTTGGCGCCGCTGCCGGGGAAGCAATTTTGATCTTTTGAAAAAGGTTCTAGTCATTAGTTTAGTCGATCTTTGTGAAAATTTATTTTTGCAAGTTACTTTACTTGTTTATTTCTGATTTGGGCAATCTACTTTGAGAATTTTCTCTGTTGTTTTGTAGTGGATGACCCGGTCTTCTTCTGAGGATATAGTGAATCCATTTTCCGAACCGGAGAGGATATTCTTTAGAAGAGTACGTAGCCCGGAATTAGACGAATTTGAAGAAGAAAGTTCTTATCAACCAACCCAACCCAACCCCGATTTGATACCACAACAAGAAATGGAAGAAGAAAGAACACTCGGTTCTCTTTGGCAACCTAGAGTGAACCCGGCTCAACAAGATTCTATCAACCCACCGGGGGTGGCCGCCAATTATTTTGAAATCAAGTCATCAGTTATTACTATGATTCAAAACACATGTCAATTTAGTGGTAACTCGGATGAAGATCCTAATTCTCACATCTCACGGTATTTGAGGATTTGTGATATGTTCAAGATTCAACAAGTACCAAATGATGCCATTCGCCTACGATTGTTTCCATTTTCTCTACGTGAAAAAGCCCAAGATTGGTTAGAAGCTCAACCCCCTAACTCGTTCACTACTTGGGATGATTTATTACAAAGATTCATGAAAAGGTACTTTCCTCCCACAAAGACCGCAAAGTTGAAGAACGATATCAACAACTTTAGACAACGTGAAGGGGAGACACTTTATGACTCATGGGAAAGATTCAAGAACCTTTTGAGATCATGCCCACACCATGGTGTTAGCTTGAGTGATCAAATCCAACTTTTCTATAACGGTTTATTCTTGGAAAGTCGTCAATCCATTGATGTGGCAGCCGGGGGAACAATCATGAACAAAACCGCTTCTTTTGCTTATCAAATGATTGATGAGATGGCTATGAACGATTGTGCATCCTACTCTTCAAATATGATGGGATCAAGTGAGTTGGCTAGTATTACTTCACAATTGAAAAAGCTAAACGAAAAGTTTAATCAATTTTCCAAGCCACAACCATCCGGTACTTCTCATGTTGCTCAAGAGATGTATCAAGTGGGAAATCAAATTTTTGTGGATAATTGTGAATGGTGTGGAGGACCACATGATATTGGTTCATGTCATGCATTCTTTGAACAAAATGAGCAAGTTATGCTATCGTCAAGTGACGTTATTGAAGATCCAAACTTAGCAAGGCAGAATTTTAACCCCCAAGCACCCTATGGAAACCGTTTTAACCAACAACAAAGAAGCCACCCATACCCCGGATTCAAAGGAAACAATGCCCAACACTTAACCCCACCCGGTTTCAACCCAAACGCACAAAAATTTCAACACCAATACCCTATGCAGCAAAATCCATCTTTCCAACACCAAAATCAGTATCGCCCAACCCAAAACCAATACCGCCAATATCCACCCGGTCAAGGACCCGTGTATAGATTCAATGCCAACATTACACCTCAAGTGGAGGAAAAGAAAAGCAAAGTGGAGGATTTAATGGAGAAAGAAATCAACAATTTGATAACCAATTGAGAAATACTCAAGCTTCATTTCACAACCTTGAGAACCAAGTGGGTCAAATTTCAAAGATGCTAATTGAACGTCCTTATGGTGGGATGCCAAGCAATACCGAGGTGAATCCTAAGCAAAAAGGCCCCCAACATCATGTCAGTGTTATATACTCAAGTGATGAGGATGGAAGTGTCAAAGTGGAAGATGGAGATTATTCAACCGAAGATGAAGCTGTTTTGGTAACTACAAGAGGAGGGAAAACAACCGGGATTGTCAAAACTTTACCTCATGATTCACCTTTTGTCTTAGAAGAAGTTGTCGAAGACTCGGAGAAGTCAATGGACAAAGTGCAACCTACAAGCTCACGAAGTACCACAAGTGTCCCACCTCCGGCGCCCGTTCCTTTAAAACCGTATGTCCCGATTCTTCCTTATCCTTCTCGTCTTAGAAAAGATAAGTTTGAAGCTCAATATGGTAAATTTTTGGAACTTTTTAAGCAATTGCATATTAACCTTCCATTGGTGGAAGCATTGGCACACATGCCAAAATATGCTAAGTTTCTCAAGGAATTGTGCACTAACAAGAAGAAATTGGAGGAACTTGCTAATATTCCAATGAATGAGGAGTGTTCGGCGATTGTACAAAACAAACTACCACCAAAGATTCAAGATCCAGGTAGTTTTACAATTCCATGTGTTATTGGTGATTTTAAGACAACTAATTCTCTTGCCGATCTCGGTGCAAGTATAAACCTTATGCCTTATTCTTTATTTACAAAGTTGGGGCTAGGTGAGTTGGCACCTACTCAAATGAGCATTCAATTAGCCGATCGATCGATCAAAATTCCAAGGGGTATTGTGGAAAATATGCTTGTGAAAGTGGATAAGTTTATCTTTCCGGTGGATTTCGTTATTCTCGACATGGATGAAGATAGTCGAGTGCCATTTATCTTGGGTAGACCTTTTCTTGCCACAGCCCGAGCATTGATTGATGTTTTTGGTAAGACACTCACACTTCGAGTTGGTGATGAAGAAGTGGTTTTTGACCTTACGAAGTCTTTGAAATACTCTTCAAGACAAGATGACACACTTTACTATATGGATACTTCACAATTTAAGTTTGAAGAAGGTTATGATGATGATTTTGATGTGGAGGATATGGATAAAGTGGAAAAACTTGCTGAGAAAATGATTTGGTTATGCACAAAAGTTGACCCAGAAAGTCAAAATCAAGAATTTTGGCCACTGAAGGATTTGCACGGCCGTACTTATAGCCGTACAAACCCCACTGGAATTTCGGAAGTTGAAAAAAACCATCAGGTACCTGCTTGCACGGCCCGTACAACTGACTGGTACGGCCGTACCACCCCTGTTCTCACCCAAATTTGTGAAGATGATCTTTTGGAAGATTTTTCCATGGGATTTGAAGATAAACCTTTTGATCCGGAACGTGACATTCGAGAACTAGAGCAACTTTTAAATTTTGATTCATCTCAAGTAATTGAAGAAGTAAAAGTGTTGAACTTGGAGAAAGGAAACAAGTTGAAAACATCCATTGAAGAACCACCCGAGTTGGAGTTAAATCCATTACCCGAGCATCTTGAATATGCTTACCTCCATGGTACGTCTCAACTCCCGGTGATAATTGCCAAGAATTTGACGATTGATGAAAAAACAAGTTTGATTGAGGTGTTGAAAAAGCATAAGTCGGCCATTGCTTGGAAACTTTCGGATATCAAAGGTTTGAATCCATCATTTTGTACTCACAAGATACTCTTGGAGGAGGATATGAAACCGGTTGTTCAACATCAAAGGCGACTTAACCCAAATATGCAAGAAGTTGTGAAAAAAGAGGTAATCAAGTTGCTTGATGCGGGTCTTATCTATCCGATTTCAGATAGTTTATGGGTTAGCCCAGTACAAGTGGTCCCGAAGAAGGGTGGAATGACGGTGATCAAGAATTCAAAAGATGAATTGATACCTACAAGGACGGTAACGGGTTGGAGAGTTTGCATAGACTACCGGAAGCTCAACGATGCAACTCGAAAGGATCACTTTCCTTTGCCATTCATTGACCAAATGCTTGAAAGGTTATCCGGTAATGAATTTTATTGCTTTCTAGACGGATTTTCGGGATATTTTCAAATCCCAATTGCTCCCGAGGATCAAGAAAAGACCACTTTTACTTGTCCTTACGGTACATTTGCCTATAGACGCATGCCATTTGGTTTATGCAATGCCCCGGCTACCTTTCAAAGGTGCATGGTGGCTATTTTTCACGACATGATTGAAAGTTGTATGGAAGTGTTCATGGACGACTTTTCCGTCTTTGGTAGCACTTTTGATATATGTCTTTCCCGTTTAGACAAAATGTTAACACGATGTGAGGAATCTCATCTTGTGTTAAATTGGGAAAAATGTCATTTTATGGTCCGGGAAG
Source organism: Dittrichia graveolens (assembly GCA_038502395.1). Taxonomy (NCBI): domain Eukaryota; kingdom Viridiplantae; phylum Streptophyta; class Magnoliopsida; order Asterales; family Asteraceae; genus Dittrichia; species Dittrichia graveolens. The sequence goes on from JARJIL010000006.1 coordinate 71,226,017, forward strand.
GAATAGTTCTCGGTCATAAAATTTCAAGTGTGGGAATCGAGGTTGACCGAGCAAAGGTTGACACCATAGCTAATCTTCCCTATCCCACCAATGTGAAATCGATTAGGAGTTTCTTGGGTTATGCGGGTTTTTATCGTCGTTTCATTAAAGATTTTTCAAAAATCGCAAGACCCATGACCCGTTTGTTAGAAAAGGATGTTTTGTTTGATTTTACTAACGATTGTGTTGAAGCGTTTGATCTTTTGAAGGCTAAGCTCACTTCCGCCCCTATCATGGTTGCACCCGATTGGAGCCTTCCTTTCGAATTAATGTGTGATGCTAGCGACTTTGCATTGGGAGCCGTTCTTGGACAAAGACGAGACAAGCATTTTCAGCCCATATATTATGCAAGCAAGACAATGAATGAAGCCCAATCAAACTACACCACCACCGAGAAAGAGCTCCTTGCCGTTGTGTTTGCTTTTGATAAATTTAGATCCTATCTCGTGTTATCTAAAACCATTGTCTATACGGATCATGCGGCATTAAAGTTTTTATTAAGCAAGCAAGATGCTAAACCGAGACTAATCCGTTGGATCTTGTTGTTGCAGGAGTTCGATATTGAGATAAAGGACAAAAAGGGGGCCGAGAATGTAGCGGCGGATCATTTGTCAAGATTGGAGCATGACAAGGAAAAGTCAAGATTGGAGCATCAAATTAAGGAGCATTTCCCGGATGAATCGCTCTTTTTCACCGAGGGAAATTTAAGTCAAGGTGGTCGGGACCATTCACCGTTGTCGAGGCATATCCATACCGTACACTCGAGTTATCATCTACTAGTGGGGAGATGTTTAAGGTTCTTGCTGGCATTCAGTTCAGCTCGGTTTCCTGGTCCATTCAGTCTGGCAGAAATTGAAGATCAGGGAAGTTCTTGTCTTTTTCCTTGCTTCCTTTCACTTTTGTCCATTTCATTTTCAAACATTGAGGACAATGTTTACCTCAAGTGTGGGAAGGGGAGTAGTTACCACATTGTTTGTTGTCCCTTTTGGAAATCCTTATTTTTACTCAAAATCACTCATTTTTTTGTTTTTATTAAAACAAAAACACAAAAAAAAAAAATTAGGTGTTCTTAGTTTCCGTTTTAATAAGTGACTTAGGACTCTTTTTCAATTGTTAATCATTTAGATCATTTTGATTTTAGTATTTAATTTGATTTCAAATTTCCATTTTTGCCAAATTCCCTACATTAAATTCAAGTCATTGTGTATTCGGGTTTTCAAATCTTTTACGGATTTTGATGAATTCTTTCACTAGTCTCTTCTTCGTTAGACTGCTTGACTGTTTTGAGTGCCAAAAAAAATTACTATGCAATCTATCATACCCCCTTTGTAGATATAAAGTGAGGATTTTGGTTCTATTTTCACCTTTTGTTCTTGAGAAATTTTGACGCTTTCGGATTAGGTTCCATATTAGACCTGTTCATCCGCTTGAAGTTGAAAACCATCAATAAATGGCATTTATGCCATCGCAATTAATAATTGGCATTTTGCCATCGCGAATCAATAAGGCCTAAAATGGATAGCGGGTGTGAAGCATAATATGGAAGCAATTGATTTTAGCTCTATCAACCGAATAATTGGCAATTGCCGAAATGCTAGAATTGATTGCAGGGCCTTAAAAACATCGAATAATTGGTTTTACCAAGGTTTTTGAGATTTTCCTTTGAAGTAAGCTGATTTTGATCAAAAAGACAAATTGTGGTAATTCATCCAACATCCAAGATCTTTTTAGCAAAGGGGGGTTTGTCTAAGTGTTCTTAACAAGTTTGTCTTATCTCGATTCTAGTCTTGTGAGTTCAATGTGGGAGCTAACTGATATGGATACACTTTTAATCCTTATTTGATTTGTCTATCCCGGATTTTACTTTTTGACAAATTATATTCAATATGGGTTTTGGCATGTTTGGTTAATTTGTTATCAAGTTTGTTACTTTAATCTATTGAAATCTATGATTGCATTGAGATAATCCTTTAGTCACCTTGTTTAGTTCTTTAGATTATGTTATGTTTAGTTCTTCTAATAATTGAGTGCATTTTAGTGAAATTGGGAGTTGCTTAGGGACAAGCAACCTTTAAGTGTGGGAATCTTTGATATCGCCCAAATTAAATAGTTATTTCGGGGCGATATCCGGTGGTTTTATATGGTTTTATGAGTAATTTGGTCTTAATTGATACTTAATTCATTATTTTTGATATCGCAGGTCTTTTAATGATTATCCATAGCAAAAGGAAGGAAAATCCCCAAAATTAGGAAGAAATGGAAAAATCATGTTCCAGACCCGTTTGTACGGCCCCGTAAAGTGAGATGTACGGCCATACATGTGCCAGACGACGCTGATGGCATATTTAAGCATTTTTTTCTCCCCCTTTTCAAAAGACCCGTTTTTCCAGCCCTAGAACCTGTGGGGAGGCGATTTTTCTGCACATTTTTCAGAGTTCAAGTCTAATTTTCAAAGGATACATCCAAAGAGAACAAGATTTGGAGCTTGGATCTTGACTTGGAAGCTTCATCTTCATCTTCTCCATTGAGTTCTTCAAGGGTTTAAGCTTTCTTTCATGTTTCCTTTCAATTTCAGTTGTGTTTGCTTAGATTTCGTGATATTTAGCATGGAGTAGTTAATTTTAGTGCTATTAGATGAGATTCAAGTAGGTTATTGACTTGGATTTAGGATTTTTTGTGGGTTTCCCCAAATTCCACCATTAATGGAAGCTTCAAGCTAGGGTTTCTTCTCAAATTGCTTGAATTCATGTTCTTCCTCAAATTTCCTTGACTAATTGATGTAATAGACATATTGTGTTGATTGGTTCTTGGTTTCTTTGCAATTACCTCTAGTTGTGATGCCCAATTTGTGAGAATTTACACTTGGGTTTGGGTTTTCACCATTGTTTGAGCAATTTGTTGATAAAATTGACTTTGAAATGCCTATCTTATGATTAGTCAAGTGTTGGAATATCTTTAAAATTGATTTTTGTGAAATTGGCTACTTCGGAGAACTTCGGGGGGTAGTTTTCAAGAATTGATTGTTTAATTAACGGAGAACTTTGTTATTAAACGTGTTTAATACAACACTAAATCCTTGCTTGAATGTTTTTGCAAAGTGGTAGATTCTAGTCACTCCTTATATCTTGTAAAATCATTCTAAGGAGACCTTCTTGTTTGATTTTATTTAATATTTGAAGTTTTTAGATGCTTTAACTTCTTGCCCATCAAATTTATCAAATCCTTGTCAATTAACTCTATTTGTAATCGAGTCTAGTAGCACTTCCTTCTCAAATCGAAAAGTTCTAAAAAAAAATATCTCGTCTCTTTTATCTCGCTTGTTTTGATTGTTAACTTTAGGAATATAAACATTTGATCATAGATTAATTAATGACAACAACCTAGTATTGAGATTTCATCTTGCTTCCTTGAGGTTCGACACTCGATCTTACAAACACTTTACTACTATACGATGGGTTCACTGCCCGGTGTGTAGTTTAGTCTAGTATTTCCGTTTTATTTCAAATCATTTTTCATATATATAACTGCACAACATCATGTAAGAAGAACAGGGAAGAAGGTGAAGTTGAGGTGCTGAAAGGGTCCGACTTTGGTCACGGTAAAGCTGAAGAGGGTCCGATTTAAGCCCCGGGTGTGACTTAAAGGGGTCCGACTTTGGGCTCCGGGCAAGCTGAAGAGGGTCCAACTTTGGGCCCGTCCGACTCGTACTTTGGTGGTCCGATTTTGGGGTTGTCCGAGTTACAACGCGACTCTACGCGTCCAACTTTTTTTAGCATTGAAGCTTCTGTTTGATATTCGATCGTGTTGCATGTTATATGTAACACCGCCGATTTCAAGGTCAACTTTTGGCTTTTTAAAACTTATATTCAAACATATTTCAGTTTCATAAACAAAACAACGGAAGTCTTATTAGAATATTTTCTTTATTTAAAACAACCCAACAGGGTTTTCATTTTTACAAACAGGTGTTACCAACATCAATATCGACTGACCATCATACTTGCCAAGGAACAACAAGTGTCCCAGCACCACAACGACAATAACTCATCACGGCTAAGCATAAACATCTGCAAAAGCATACAACTAGAAGGGGGTTAGGTTTAAAAGCTAGTAAGCACAAACTTACTCAATAAACATCATGCAGCATATAGAGCATCACATAGCAATACAAAAAGTACTATCCAATCACATTGTGGTGTGCTGACATGATCAGTAGGCATTGTATATTGCCGGGTTGCAAATCCGGCTCAACAATCCTAACTGGGGAATCATGCACACCCAACCGCACTGGTGGGTGAGTGGGTAGCAGTCCACCAAACATCTTTATGGATCCATAGGCTCCTTCGGGTTCAGCGAATAGCCGATACCCCAACTGTTAAGGAAAGGTGGTCCTGCAGAACCTACGACTCGGAATGGACCCTCGAGTCACCGTTGATCCCGAACTATGACCCGAGGCCCCCTGGGATCCGGTATTCCCGTCCATGACTGACCTTAACCTCATAGCCACAAGAGGTCCGCGGAAATTCACAAACACATAGCTGATCCAATCAGGATCCAATAGCATGTATGCATTAGAAACATAACAAGTTCAACATAGCTAATCCAATAAGGATCCAATAGCATGCATAACAACAGTTCAACATAGCTGATCCAATCAGGATCCAATAGCATGCATGTATTAGCAACATAACAACAAGTTCAACATAGCTAATCCAATCAGGATCCAATCGCATGCATGCATTCATACAACATGGCGACCAGTTCTACTCACATTCGATGAGTAGAGCACACAATTACAACATGAGTGATCCAATCAGGATCCATAGCATGCATGCATTCATACAACATGGCAACCAGTTCTACTCACATTCGATGAGTAGAGCACACAATTACAACATGAGTGATCCAATCAAGATCCATAGCATGCATGCATTCATACAACACAGAAACCAGTTCTACTCACATTCGATGAGCAGAGCACACAATTACAACATGAGTGATCCAATCAAGATCCATAGCATGCATGTATTCATACAACATGTATTCGTTCACTATCATCGTGAACCTAATCAACATAAACATCATATATACCATGTCATCATATCATCATGATCTTTAAACATAATAGACATTGAGTACACTCAAGTCTAAAGTGCTCTTAATTCTCGGTCTTATCTTTTGTTAGCATCAATGCTTTGTATTTCTTTAAACACACGTTCTTGAATTATTGATACTTGCGCATTCAATTGAATATCATACCAATATAGGTAGCATTAGCTCCTTATGGTTGAGAACATATTTAATTATCTTTAGTATTCATCTTTACGGGTATTGGTCATTTGATAACCAATATTCAACATTATGTCATCTTTATGCCAATCGTCTAACAACAAATCAAATTAGCTAACACATGTTCATACTTAACATTACAACTTTGATCATAATCACATTCCTTAAACCATCATGTTTCGTACACATCTCATGGCAATCAATAATTCACAACTACTATATAATGATTAAAGGTTAAGTCGGTACTCACCTGTAGGGCTACAACAGGAAACCATAATGTTCCGGATCTTCTTGATCAACGAGTACACCTAAACAAACTACCCGTACATCAATACAACGAAAACAACAATCACTGGGAAACACTACCTTGTGGCCGCAAGCATCATTTCATTTTCCCGTAAGGATTATTACTTGCGCCCGCAAGCAACCTAACAACTCCCTTGCGGCCGCAAGGGCTATACCTTGCGCGTGCAAGCATGCTTGTTACAGTCTAGGTAGGACGATTTCCTCTGTTCTGCCCAATTTTCACTCTAAATCATTCTCAATCGATCCCAACTCAGTTTCTAGTGTTCACTTACAAGGAGGATGAAGAAGAAGGTGGAACTAATTATTCACTTGGATTAGCTACTGAATCAAGCTTTATAACTCCTTTTTTTATTCCTCCTTCAAGAACTCAAGAACAAGAAACAAGTGTGTGTGTGTGTGTGTGTGTTAGAATGTATATACGTATGTGTGTCTGTGATAATAAAGGGGTGAACCACCTTTGGGTTCAAATATATTCACAAGTGGGTATTTCATTCCCCTTTTCAACTTACAACTCAATCTCTATTTATCCGTTTCAACTAACGGGGATATTTTCGGAATCCTTATCTAAAACCATTTAATAATTAATAACTAATATTTATTTTCATCAACTTTTATTTAACACCTCATTTAAAGGTTATAACATATCTTCCTAGTTTAATTCACCATTTCTTATTTAATTCACAAGGTTACAACCTTACAAACGTATGGTACAACTAGGCCCATTTTGGGATGTTACATAATATGTTTGCTTCATATGTGATTCTAACCTGTTGTTTATAGTTATGATTGATATAAATATATGTGAATATATATTTATGAATTGAAGACTACTTTGGTGTTGTTGTGTTATCAGGAACTGCGAAGACTCGATTACATTAGATAACTGAGCGGTGCAATTGAGAATAGAGGTGAGTGGATGTTAACTAACTGATGATAACGGTTATGATTGATGTGATGCATGTGATTGATGATTGATAGACTGTTTATTCTGATGATTGATGATAGAATATCTGCTTGTGTGTTATTTGGCCTATATATGCTCGTGGTATGATAACGAGTATCGTAATATGATGAAAGTCAACTATGAGTGTAGTTCGGCTGGGCCTCGTTTTCTATTGGCGGTACAGTTGCAGACCTTCTAATGCATGTGTTGCACGGAAGAGATTTAACTGTGTCAATTAGCAAAAGCTATCGGTAAACCTTTGCCTTGGCCCGCAATTGGTTGAAAGGTTCTGTGCCGAACCACCGGTCTTTCGGATTTATGTGATTACATGCTTTTGTATTGATTGTTGTTGTTTGCTATTGTGGTTTGGCTTCCATTCACTTAACTTTGTGCTAATTCTTCACTATTAACCCGTTTTTGCAGGTTGGTAAGTTAGTTGTCAAGCTGTGGTTTTGTAAGCAGGAAAACTTGACCAACGCTCTAATATTTTGTTTTGAAAAGAGATGAGGCATGTTTTGTATATCGTTTGTAACACAAACGAAATACTGTACCTTTGTAAACAGTATGTATTTGTTGGGGGTTTAACATATATTATATTTTGATCAATGCTTCAGCAGCGATTAAAAAATGGCTTAAGATTTTCGGTGTTACATGATCTTTGGGTGATTTCATATGAGTTTCATGTCTAATTGAGGGTTTTAATAGGTCATTTGATTGAGTATTCATATGATGCAACTGTGGGTTGTTTTGGATGTCTTATGATGTTCCTAAACCCATAGAAACAAGTTAAATTTGATGCCATTAAGCTTATATGTGAAATGGTTGTGTTTGGAACAAAAGTTTAAAGTGGTTTTTTGTAGGTGCTTGTGGCACGACCCATGCCTGAATACCCCATGAATTTTACAAGTGAATTTCTCCCTATGCGAGACACCATTCCTCGTGGTGCAAGGTCCCTGTGCAGCCTTAAAACCTTCTTTAAGCCTCCTAAGTCCTAGTTATGTTCTTAAGATGATTCCTTAAGGTCAATAGACATGTTTTAATGTTCTCACCACTAGAATAGCCATTACAAAGGCCATGATAGCTAAGTCTTTGATTCTAACTTTTATTTCGGATTGAGTTGAGCTTGATAACTTGGTGTGTGACCTTGGTATAATAGTAGTATTGACTTGTGATCCTTATTCAACTCATAGGTGAGTGGAATTGGCTTTTCAAAACTCGGTTACACATAGAAACTAGTTTTTGAATCATGATAGTCATACTGATTAAAATTGGCATGCATAATATAAGAATGATTATGTTTAATGTGTTGAGAATGTTTATATGAATGCTATGCACATTGTTCACTTATGATCATGTTTGCTATGATTATGTCTTTACGGTGTTCACGTATGAATTGCAATTCACTAAAGTTGACTTATACATGATAATTCATTGCTTTGAAGTGTTCTAGCACTAAGGTAGTATGCTTTCTATATTGATGTTATGCCTTTGAGTGTAGACTACTTGTTTAGATTGGATGATGAACATAGTGATAGTCTAGATTATGCCAAAGATGTTAATACTACCGTTTGGATGAAGAGGATAGCATCCTCTTGACATCAACGGTGTTTCTAGGGAGTAGGAATGCAATCCGAAGTACATTATACTTTCACCGAAGAGGTGAATGACCTTGTAATGGCTATTATACGCTTGACGGTGAATGGATTGGTACCATTGGAGAGGTGAATGGCTTGACAGCTCACATCCGGCTCAAGACAGTTGTTTAATCGTCGCTTGGGGTAACGAGTTGACATGAACTCCTTTATGCTCCTTCACGAACTCGGTTGTTCGGTACGAAGTTACCATAGAGCACACACTAACACATATGGAGCAATCACAAAACAGATTTTCATACAACCAAGATGCTGGCTTTTGCAAACCTACACAATTTGGACCATTCGAATATCGAATGTACTGTTTCTACAACAGATACTAGGTAGCCACCTTATACAACATAGGATACACGTGCAAAACTCCAACACCATAAAGAAAACACCATCCTATTGATGAGTAACACAATATAGCAAAACGTGTACATCCGTTTAAAGGAAGATATGGTTACGAGTTCTGATGAAGCATTTCCATTCCGTATATTGAATTAATTTAGCCTCTATAATTCATAATCAAAAATCTTTAAAGAAACCGATAGAAGTTAAATTCAAACATATTAAGTACAAATTGAAATTGAAATTTTCTACTAAAAATAACTTCTATATGACTCGTATAATAAAGTTAATATGAAACAATTATCCGCGATATTACTTGGATTTTAGCTAGCTTGTATGTATGTGTATACACACCATATTATAGAACATTTAAGTTAACAATTCTCCCAAAATCTTATTTTCCGTTTTCGGTTCTTTCAGTTCCGGTTCCACCGGTTATCAGGTAATTCGGTCTTAGAACCGGAACCGGTTTGTATGAAATGTTGTATTTGTCATATAGTTGGCTATGAACTATTATTTTTAGTGATATTGTTAGTTATTGAACTATTAACATTGACGATATGGCTAATAGTTATTGTTTGTAAGAGCGAAGTGAACGAACTATTATTCATGGGTCATATGTTAGTGTCGACGATGCATGCATGTTCACTTACGATTTTAAGTATTTTAGTGTTAACTTTAAACCGTTTAGTTTTTTAGTTATTAGTTAACCTTTATAGGTAAAAAGCAACTAATATAAATGTATCATATTTACCTTTAATAACAAAAATATTCATCTGTTATCGGTTATTTCGGTTCTTACTCTTAAAACCGGTTCCAAAGTAAATTTTTTGTCTTATCTGGTTCTATACCCGAAATAACCGGAACCTGATCCATCGGTTCGGTTTTTCGTTCTAGCTTTTACCAATTTCGGTTATCGGTTATTTTGGTTTTGGTCCAGTTCCATAACCAAACACAACCCTAACGCAAAAAACCATTTTAACCTTAATAGTGGTATATTATATTATAAGATATGATTGTTTAACAATGCAACATATAAGGAGTATTAGGGTAAAATATTTTGTGCTTAATGATTCAGAATGTAATTTAAGATAGAATGATTCAGCAACGTTTTTCTGTTTCATTCAGCACAGGCTTTATTCAGAGACAGTAATCAAACACGTTGAATACTAAACGATTCAGTATTTAGAGCTGAATAGATCCATTAAGCAGCAAACAAAGTCCCTAACCAATGTGTAACAACTCTTCAAACAACCTTACTCTCTAAAAAAATACTTATAGAACACCAAAAAACAACTGCCCATATGGGGTTGTAAACCAAATCAAAAATTATAAAGATGATTCTATTCTTCATTTCCAATAATTATAGTTGTCTCCGAAATAGATTACTCCGAAATCAAACCATGAAAACGAAACCAAACCAATTTAGCCCGTGTTTACACGAGCCTAAAACCTAGTAGTAAATTATCTATCTATACTACTATATAAAACATACAACATTCTCTCTCTTCTTACTCTTAAAACTTCTTAAAATTCAATCAACAATACATCTCCACCCTTCATTTTATCTATATTAATTTCATCCATTCAATTTTTAACCATTTTACTTTCCTAATTTACTTAACTTTTTTTTATTTAAAATATACTTTCCTACTAACACACTCTCTCACACAAACACAATTATTCACCCATACCAACATAATTTCCAAAATGTTATTAACTTCTCTCACATTATTTCATAAATATAAATCTTTTTTATTATTTTAATATTTTTTGAAATTAATAAAATAGTTGATACAAATATAAGAAAATTTGGAAAAAAACCGGACATGTCGCTGAAAACTTTTCATGATATTGAATCACACGAATAACACATAATTACATTCTTAGAAACGACATGTTGCAAAACAGAAACTATTTGCCGCCGAAGCATTGCGCGGGTACGATGCTAGTATGAGATTAAAGGATAAAGAGATAAATAAGTAGAATCATATACTCTTATGTACAATCGATGTATTTTTAAGTTTTTAAAAAGGGTTTAGTATCAAAAAGTGTACTGAAGTTGTCACTTTTTGCTATTGTGTATACCCATCTTTCAAAACTACCATATAGTGTATCCAACTTTCTAAAACTAATATTTTGTGTATCATAAAACCTATTCATCAAGTAGCAGGTTATTTTTTCCTTTTTCATTTATTTTTAATTCCACATCATCAATTGTTGCCACATCAGTATTAATTTTAAAAACTAAAATCCATAATTCATACAAGGATAAGAACTTGAAGCATGTTCATAACATAAAACCCAAATCAAGAAACCTTCGATTGACCAGATCAAGAAACCTTCGGTTAACGAGATCAAGAAACCTCCGGTTGAAACACTAAACCCTCTTTGAAGAACATAAACCCTCTTTGAAGATCTGATTATCGAAAAACCACACATCGAAGAACATAAACCCTCTTTGAAGAAAAATCGAAGAACATACAGATTAATCCATGGGTTTCTGTTTGAAACCCCCAAATCGAAGAACATACAGAAAAAATCGAAGAACACAAACATGTATGTTGAAACCCCCAAATCAAAACCCCATCAAGAAAAAGTTCGAAACCCTAATGTATGTAATCCTAATACAGATATGTGAACACAAAAAATCGAAACCCTAAAGATGAATCGACCCTAATCAGTTGAAACCTTCGACCCTAATCAAGAACTTCATCGAAGAACTCATAAAAACCATTCAAGAACTTCATAAAAACCCTAACCCTAATCGCCATCGAAGAACTCGAATGATGAAGATCGACTAATGGAAACAAAATCGATTGCAACACAGAGCAAAACGACTAATGGAAACAAAATCGTTTTTAAGTCAAAACCTTTCACATACCTTCGTAAACGATTGATGAAGATCCTGAAGAAACCAAGAACACAGATCCGACTCAACTCTAGTTGGAGAACCCATCAATTGTAACAAAGGCAGAGAGCTTCGAGTTCTTCGATGGTTAGAGAACCCATCGATGTTCCTCGTCTTTTTCATGTATACCCCAAACACAGCGGTGGTGGTCGAAGGTGGTTGCCAGATAACACAAACACAGATGTTCTTCGTCTTCTTCATTTTATTATTATTATTATTATTATTATTATTATTATTATTATTATTATTAAAATAAAATAATCAACTTATTTGAATTTTTTAAAATTTAGAAATCCATGTCACCTACCACATCAACCTTCAACCTACTATAGCAGGTTGAATAAATCATTTGGTAGTTTTTAAAAGTTCAGTATATTAAACGGTAGTTTTGAAAGATGGAGGTATACACAATAGCAAAAAGTGACAACTCCGATACACTTTTGGATACTAAACCCTTTTAAAAATTAACAAAATTTAGATTCTTAAATATTACTTTTTCTACAACTTAAGATTATACGATGATGTAATCAATTTAATTGTTTGGAAATAAATCTAATATTAGGATTAATTATCCCTAAATGTAACAATAATGATTCAAGATTTGTACAAAAAAATACAATTACGTATATTCATATCATGACACCCCTTTGCGTCGATGTTTCCACCGTGGACATTTAATCTAGTTATATTATATATACATACATAATTAAAACCAAATATCATTTAATTTTATCTAATAATAAACTTGACCAATACCAAAGTAATTTTATCTAATCATAAAAATAAAAAAATAAAAAAAATAGAGAGTTACTGTAAAGACACCACTTTTGGTTGTAGTTTTAGCTTGTATATGTGAAGTATGTGAAGAATAAAAAAACGAGATTTTTTTCATAGAATAACTCTTTCTATTGGGAAATAGAGAGGTGGATCACTAGCCGAATCTTCTAGTACGGTATCAGTTGGTTATTTTATTTGAAAACCGACCCAAGTCAAATTACGCTTACCCCTAATTTTTTTGAAAACTTTCATAAAATAGAAATCAAATTTCACTGAAATAAAGAAATAATTTTTTCAAACTTAATTATTATTTTGTAAGTTTTGCCTGTCTTTGAACTTGAACACTAAAGTTAATGATATTTTAACTTTGTAAACTTATTTAACTAAATATAATTTCATAATTATTAAAATAATATTTTTGTCGTACATCTTTTCTAAGGTGTAATACATGATAGATTTATAGTATTTGAATTTGAAAGGGGAATAAACAGAAGGTAACATTTTTATACTGCAAGATAACAATAGCAATTTTTGAGAGAGAACTGACAATTTTCTAGGTGTATAGATTATTGTTAAGTATCCAACAGGATTTTTAGGACAATTAGCACAATTTAACACTTTTAAATAAATAAAAAAATCAAAGAAAAAACATGATGATGTGCCTTACATCTTTCCAACATGAAGTGATCATAATTTGCATTTACTGGGTTAAGTCCAGACAGAACTGAGTTTTGATGCGAGCCTTGCACTTCTGTAGTCGTCTCTAAGCTGAACAAACCTAAAATTTGGACCAAGGTATTTTTGTAATCATATTTCACACACTAATTACTTTTTATTGAAAGATTACCTGTTTTAACCTTTTAATCTGCCCATTTTTCCTTAAAATGAAGGGCAAAATGCGTGAAAATACCAAAAACTTTGTCAACATTGTCATTATATGCAATTAACTTTATTTTGTACCTAAAAATACATACAACTTACAAATTTTGTTCATTGGTAACCTGATTACCAGGTTACCGGTTATCGATTGTATACAATGAACAAACTTTAAAAGTTTTTGTATTTTTAGGTATCAAAGTTCTTTTATGTTTTGCAATGTTACCGGTAAATTACCTATTGTTATAGGTAATTGGCATATAATGAACTAAATTTGTAAGTTGTGAGTATTTTTAGGTACATAATAAAGTTGGTTGCATACAATGGTAATATTGGCATAGTATTTTGTATTTTCGTGCAATTTGCCCTAAAATGAAATGGGCAGTTTAATTTTATTAAAAAGTTGTTTACCTTTGGGCATCTTTTCGAATGCTTGGAGTACCCTCAATCAAACTTGACAAGCTTTCAGGGGCAACAATAAAGATATTGGCCAAGCTGAAGTTTTAAAGGTTATATCAGTAAACAGTCATATAAATTCAAATAAGTTGCATGCTGATGAGAAGAGAAGACCTCCACAACGACAGGTAAGACGCAATCAGGGGCAGATCCAGGACTCGAAATGGGTGGTGGCACCATTAGAAATGGGTGAAATGGGTGTTAGCATTGGCTGGAAAAAATCGAAATTTACACTACGAAATGAAAGCACCACCTCGAAAAAATCGAAATTTACACTACGGGGATAAAATTAGCTGGTGTCCCATGCCACCGCTGCTTAAACCTTGGGTCCGCCCCTGGACGCAATAGCAACTTACATGCTTAACGATTCAAATTTTTCATCAACTGCTGGAGTGTTGAAGTTCCGTAGAAAATCCCCATACTCGGTGATGTCACGTTTAAGCTTCAGTCCTCCACTTTATAAAGAGAGATATGAGCATTAAAACCTTTTGTTTAACTGATTAGAACTTGTATATGAAATAAGCAATGAACATGAATCAAGATTGTCAACATGTAAAACTTTGTGATTCAAAAGGAACACTCATTTTGAAGTAAAATTAGCCTATGGAAGTTTGCATGATAAGAAATGGAAGTTCACATTGAACCATGATGTGTTACCTGGCATTGAAAGCAAACTTCAACCAGTGAGTAGTCAGTACTTTGTGCAAGCGGTTTCCCTAGGCAAGTAAAGTAATTGCATTATTGGTCTAACATTGAAAGAGAACATAAGATATAAAATTTATAAAGGAAATGATGTAGCAAAGCATATAGAGAAGAAGAGATGATTTGGCACAGAGTGATCAAAATCAAAGTCTATATCATAAAATTCCTCAAGTTTAAATCTGCATCCCATCTACTATATATCCATAGAATCTGTATTCCAGATAGTCTGCTAAGGATCCTAAGGTTTAAGTGTGTTTGGATGATCGCGCTTGAATGAGATTAGAAGAAATAGGTAATGAATGATATCACATGGTAAAATAAAAGGATCAAATAGACTTTTGAAACAATAGATCAGTAAAACTTCCTGTTGAAAATCGCCGTGATGGTACCCTTCCTTTATTCTCCTCTCGATTATAAGGCACCATACTTGAATTCGAACAGCAAGCATATACAAAATATGCAGTAGTATATAAACACAGAACAAAGATATACACTGAAGAATACTTCGAATACTTGAATTGCACACCGAGTTTAATCACATATATCCTATTTATAGATGGCGGTATCGGTGGTTATTTGGCAGTTGTCTTAGCAGCCTTTTTGGCGGCTGCTTCCCTCCATAAAACCGATACACACACTTAGAATATCTAATAATTATTACATAAGTATTATACTAATAAGGTTTTTAATAATACTGACTTAAAAACACTAAACTTGTTTGAGATTAAACATTAGTTTTCCAACACTTCCAACTATAAGACCTAAGACAAGGTTTTAACTACAGATGCATAACTGTTTAAAAAATGTAATTAATATAAACAAAAGGCATTGGCTGAAAGCCTGAAAGGGTTGATAAGAATAGCATACGCTCAGGAAACCGAAAAAGCGATTAACATGCATCAATTGAAAGATCACCGATAAATTACACAGAAGAAAGTTACTCGTACCAATTCCGTTAGGAAAGATTGTTTATTAAGACCCTCTAATGCAGTGAATGCTGACTCAAGCACACGGGAGAGATATGCTACAACCCTGGGAAAAATCATGATTAATATTCATAAGAATAAAAAAGGACAAGGGATAAAAGCGAACAGCCGAAAAAAAAAATATCACCAGAAAACAAAAACTTCATCTTAGAATATAGAAACTATGAACTAATTAAATGTGGGGAAAATTTTCTAATATCCAGAGTCAATAAGGGTGAATTTTATCCCATTAAGAAGATACTAATATATAGATTCAAAAACAAGTTTGTTAAGCTGCGTGAACCTTGTACATGCAATTGTAGGCCGAGGATCTGCCAGGAGACTATCATCTGGTGACTTGTAGTCTGTCGGCTTTTGCTCAGTTGAAAGCAACCGTTCCACCTGCAGAATAACAGAAACTCATTTAAGGGTCAACACAATTAAAGAACGAATTCTAAAGGACATACGAATTTATACAAACAAATATGCACATATATTGGGATATGAAAAATGTCAATTTGACCCAAAATATGTGAAAATAGACACAATTCATTAGTAAACTTGAGAATGATATAGCGCTAAGCTTTTTAAACCAGACCTCGGCAATTACTATGTCAATACACTGTTGGAGCCCATTACATGCAGAGCTTTCTGCACTGGACATAGCTGCTGCCATTTCCTCACATGAAGCCGCATGTGCACCATCCACGGCTAACAAAAGCCTCGAAATAGAATTAACGAAGTACTAGGCAGAAGAAAACAAAATATATCAATATAGCTTTAGAGACGGATTTTTTGAATTGCCATAAGATTAAAAATCAAAATCCAAGAGTAACTTGACATACTTGCTGAATTATAGCCACACTGCTTCCACATCCTTGTAAAGCAAGCATAAAGTATCTAAAACTATTTTCACCAGCAGCAGCCGCCACCTCTGCCTACAAGTCAAATACAATTTGTCATGACTATGCAGCTCATGAGAGTGATCTCACTTTTGATACAAAAACAATTTCTATTTTAATTAGTTAACCTCTTTCTAGGATAGAGCTCGCTATATAGAATGTGTGTATGCATGTATATATGATTAAGACATGAATAGAGAAGAATTACAGCAGAAGGAGCACCAGAAGCGACTTTTCGACCCAGTACAAACCTCTCTCTGTGAGAAGCGGCTTCCTTGAGGCCATCTCTACTTCTTTCGAGCCCTTCTCTTGTATATTGCCTCACCTGCAACATGAAAAGATAGGAATCAAGACTAGGATATAAAAAAGAACACATGACGACAAGCATACAGAGAGAAGATAAAGTGGATATATAACTTACTTGGTCTAAAAGGCATGTGAAAACAGCTTTGGCATTGGATGCAAGATTAGCAGACTGCATAACAGAAATAAATAAAACAATTAGAAGTATCTAAATCCTCAAACTTTGACACCTATATCTACAAATAGATTGCCTAAATCCAAAAAATTGAGGGGCGATTATTTTATTTTATTTTTTTAAAACCCCACAAAACCCAGTCTCCCATTGTTGCATGAGGTGTATTGCACTTAACTATCATTTTGAGCAATCACAGGACAAGTAATTTGGTGTCAACATCTTTTGGCTACATCATAAATTGATAAACCTCTAATAAAAGTATTCAGCCTATTCCTTTGTCATTTTTCAAAGATAGGCACTGTCACATCATCGTCTATCTTGAGAGGGCATAATAAGATAACAAAACCAAAACAGAATTCCTTCCTTAAGTAGATTATTGCAGTATTAAGGTTCAATATTCGATTCTTTATAATTATAACTTTCCTTGTATATGTGTACTTAATTTTATTTTGAGCAACTTTGTTCGTATATTCTTTGTATAAAGATATCCCACTTAATGAACCAATGTAGTCTTTAAACTACAACCTCAGCGGCTCAGCTATGGCTCTTTAGATACCACAAATGTTCACCTATGGAAGATTGAACTAAGACATATAAAAAAGTTGACATATAAGAAAGAAGAATCCTTCCGTCCTGAGCCCCAAAACATCAAGAAGCAGTACACAACGCAATACGATATGCTATTTAATTGAATTTGACATGGGAAGTCCAAAAAAGACTGGTTAGATGCATTGTAATACGTAAGTTTGCATCAATCATACTTTACCTGAGGTGAAAATAATTTGCACCTTGAAATTGCTTCTTCGTTCCAGTTCACAAACTCTGTTACAACTGTAACAGAGATCTGCTGGTTTGAAGTTCCTTTGGTAGATAGATGGCCCTCAGCTAGCAGTTCCTCCATCTGCGTTGCTTAATGCTTGAATCTTGCATGATATAATGGCCGGAGAGACAAAGAAAAACCAAAAGAGAGAGAGAGAGAGAGAGAGAGACATTGGTAAAAACCTTTGCTTTGTAGAGTTGTCTCATAGAGGCTCTTTCACACTCAATGTAGATGTCTTTGTGCTCAAGGAACAGAGCCTCTGTTAAGCCTGTACCAACAAAAAAGTATCAGGATGGTGAAAGAATATATACTTTATTTATGCATTCATCATAAATATCGTGAGAATGATGTGTTATCTTACATTTTACAAATCCAACATGATCCAAGCTTAGCTGGGTACTTCTAGAAAATGATTGTTTAGAAAATCTCATAAATCTAGTTGCAAAATCTAACAAACTATGATATTATTCTATCCTTTTTTGCACCTTTCCTCTTTCCAATAGAGTAAATATTTCCCTCCGACTTATGAGTTTGCTTTGATATAAACAAGTAGTTATATTTCATAACTTCTTTTCTAAGTTATTTCTCGCAAGCTTTACATAGGATCTTGTAATTTCTAGGCATTAAGGCCACATTTATCCAAGAAAAGTCATTTCATACTTTATGTATCTCCAACTAGAATCTAAGGACTAACACACCGCAAACAGACAACTAAACCACACACCAGAAACCATTGATTAGCAGTGGCGGATCCATTGATTTAGCTGGTGTTCCGTGCCACCACCAGGATAGCCATAGGTCTGCCCCTGTTGATTAGGAAACTGATCATTCTGTAACTCTTTTTAGATACTAGATGACTGTGCTTATTAAGTTTCAATAGCTCAGGGAGTCTAAATTTTGCAAACTTTAGTATTATAATTTAACATTAAGCATTGATTGGATGATATTTCTCAGGATAATCACAAGAGTTGCAGCAAAACTTGATTTCCCTTGGTGTCCTCATGAGTTAGTAATGAAAATGAGTATGGTGTCCTATTTCCAGCTAAATCTGCTTCTGTTACTAACAAGTAACAAGATTCCTTTACATCCATCACAATATGTTTACTATGTAAAACTAAGGCCGGGTGTGGAGTCATTATGTCATCTAGAAAAGGAAGGAAAAAAAGTTAGTAGTGTGTTTAAGTAACTTGACCTTCAACATCCAAGTCACCACATCCCACACTGCGGAGATCTCTTGCAAGTTCTTGCGTCCTCTCATATCCCACTGATAGTATTCTCAAATACTGAAACCAATACAACTCAGGATTAACACAAGTGAAACTTGAACTTGAGAATCCATCCACACTAATTATGTACATGTAACACCACTTACTAGCAATAAGCCACCTTGTTTCACAGGAGGTGGATTTACTAGAGATGGTTTTACCAATAGCTTCTCTAAAAGGTTTGGAATTCGGTCCTCCATTACTCTCTGTCACACCAAAGACATCAAGTGAGTTTACAGGGGGATATCACCAAGTCTCACATATATACATATAGATAAGGGAATATAATGTTTTTTCATATAAAATACCTGAACCAATATTGACATGACATCATTGGGAAAAGGGAAAACAGCCCCGATGGTGGCCGATTCTTTTCGGACAGTATCTATAATCCATTCATATAACTTATATAATTTTTATATATGAGGTTCCCAACTTCCTCTTAATTAGAAACTTGATTTTAACAAATTTTGAGAACTTCCATACCTGTAATCTGTCTGTATAGTTCTGTTAATGCGAGGTTGACATCATTGGGATTAAGTGTGGAATCCTGATCACCAAGAACTAACCTAGAGTCTTCATTCATGACCTCTAAATCAAACATGGGACGTAATCCTACGTAATGTTGCATGGCACTTGTACCCCTGTTAAACTGCATGCACATATGGTAAGCCAATAGTCAATCTGGTGTTGATATTATTTCTCAAATCTTATTGGAAATTTAAACAATAACTAATGCAAATACAAACTTGGGTTTTAGACATGAATTTTAAAATTTATCTATCTTATTAAGTAAAAGTACCTGTGAAAGAATTTTTGCACACTCTGCCATATTAGACAATTCTCTTCTCTGAGACGCGTTATCAAATCGAGACAATAACTTGTTCTCCAATTCTACAAAAACATTCAACACAAGTGCACCTCACTTTTTAGTGCAAGCAGAATAATAATTGCATTTAATTGCTCCCCATACCAAAGTAAGTGTGCGTTCCTTTTTGGACAACTTA
Source organism: Dittrichia graveolens (assembly GCA_038502395.1). Classification (NCBI taxonomy): domain Eukaryota; kingdom Viridiplantae; phylum Streptophyta; class Magnoliopsida; order Asterales; family Asteraceae; genus Dittrichia; species Dittrichia graveolens. The sequence goes on from JARJIL010000006.1 coordinate 71,245,738, forward strand.
AAAAGTAGTCTTCTGCCAAACTAGGCTTCTAATAAATATGATTATTTCTTATTAAATAGAGTAGGCTGTAACAGGAAAAATGGTCAGAACACTTCAGGTGCAGTAGAAATTGTACTTTCTTAGGTATCATGAATTTCATGACACATCAAAAGACAACACTGATATTTGGATGGACCAAGTGTAGGAAAATAAGACACAAATCCAATATCAATTCATATCAGAGTACTATGTCTAATAATTGACTATTAGTTTTATGTCAACAAATGAATGACTTTAACTTTTTAAGCAGAAGACCTGGTTCCTAGAGATGAGAGTGATTTGGCATGTTAAACTGAACCTTGAGATGTAGAATTTAGCGTTCTATAGTCAGATGTAAATGTTAAATGTTAAAACTTCACACCTTAAAGAAGTAAACAGATACGTTGGTGCAGTATGTAAGGCACACATCGTGGTGTTTTATTCTCCTGAACACAGAAAAGGGGAACTTCAAATGTTAGTAGAAACATACCATTACAGTATTCTTGCAAGTTGGTAACCGCAACCTCAAGTCCTTTACTAGCAGTTGCATTCCCCGAAACAGATTGCATGGTAGCACCATGCCTTCCAATATCTTCCTCTGCAAGTGAACCTGGAATGAAAAATAAAAACAACATTCAATTTCCCAAAGAGTATATTAGATAGAAAGTTGTTGAAACATTCCTAAATACATGTATGTATGCATGTATTGTTAAGTCATACGCAATTTTTGCGCAATAGAAGCAGCCTCCCCAACACGCTTGTCATCAGAGAATAGCGAGGAAAGTTGTATCAGATCTCCTGGGCTACTGTTGAATTCCATGAGGTACTGCGGGACCAAATAAACATGTGTAACACTTTGTAGGGAAAGAATAATTGTGGTCAACTACGTCAAGCCAAAATACCTTTATCAGTTCCATTGTCTGGCTAGCAGTCTCTCGCTGTGAATCTGCACTCTGGTAATAAACAACAGAAAGGTTGAATTACAACTTGGCAATGAAACAATTAACGCCATTAGAAATGGTAAGCAAGGTACTAGTTAAACCTCACCTGCAAATGATCCCCAATCTTAGCAGCTGTCTGTCCAACACTAGAAATACGTGAATCCAATCTTGCAAAACTATTAAATATTCCATCTAAGCCTTTTTCAAGCTGAAAGTTGAGTTATAATCAGGATCTGATAAAGGAGTACCAAACACAGTGCCTAAATAAGATCAAATAGGGAAAAAATGATAGCTTCAAAAACAGTCTATATGTACATACAGACGCTATAAAATCATATCAGAACACTAATTGAAAAATGCTGATTGTATATTGAAAAATACCATGTAGTGATACCTAAAGCTCCATATTCAAGCTAAATCATATACACATACTATAAAAAATTCATACAAGTGACTGAATACCCAACATAGTTAGTTCTTAATTATGGACATAGACGAGATTTAGCATGCATGGATGAGACTATAAAATCCATCCAAAATGGTGACTTATATAAATTTGTTGAAGCCAAGCTATTGATTAAGAATTGAACCATTAGCATTTAAAATCCAAGAAAATGAGATAAAAATTTACCTCACCAAGTGTCTTCTTATGTTTATAGTCTTGTGAGACCACATCCTTTTTGAGCTTTTGTAGTCTTGTATCAATCTTTAATAAACATGGTAATAGGTGAAAGAAATAAACTTAATCAATGCATAGATGCAAAGAAAATTCAGAAAAAAACAATGTAGAAGCAAAAGGTAACAAACATTAAAGTCAATCAATATTTACCTGTTTCCCAAGTTCGACTAACTGTGTACAAGATTCCTTAAAAATTAACAATAAAGCATCTACTTCAGGAAATTGGGAACTTGATAGCCCTTGTGCTGACTTCCCACTAACACTAATCAGCCGGTCTATCGGGCCAGCTTCTTCTTCTACGAAAGATGGCAACAGCGCATTTACTCGATTTGCAAATAAAGTATCAAATGAGAATTCCCCCTTCACATAAATAGAACATTATTGCAAATATCAATTAGTCAGATGAATTGCTGAACACACAGTCAAACAAACAAAGAGCATGAAGCTTTACTTTGAAGTTTTCTATCTCTAAAACAAGTGACCCAGAGCTGAAAGCTGAAGTTCTTGATACTCTATCACCATTGCTTTCATCTAGAGTCTCTTTCATCTGATAACCAGAAACAAGCATTTGCCATTCAAATGTTTTGTAACTTCATCTCAAGAAATTAATACAAGTTGAAGAAGTGATGCAGAATTTAATAATGAAGATGCTCTTATAATGTGATTAACATTGTTGTTGAAATCCGTATTCTACTACTAATTAGTCATGTTTCAAACTTAAAATTTAACACAAAAGAGACAACACTCAGTTGTTATACGAAGCATTATGATAACCAATCATACCCAGCTCACAACAATCTCTGTAACATACTTATCTATTTATAGCTTAATAGTAACCCATTATTTACCACATTTGTTGCAGCTAATGATCCACTCAAAAACTGAAAACTGTGAACATTATCTCAACCAGTGAACAGAAGTGACCTAGAAGAATTTATTCAACAAAATGAATCATAAATGATTGAATGTTCAAACAGATTATGGCCTATTTTCAACCATCCAACAAGCCAGTAATCTACCACAACTGAATCAATTTATTGTAACTACCGGTAATCTCATACTTTTACCTCTATGAATATGATGTGTATTCGAAATTCTGTAGAGTAGTATCAACGGCTCTAAATTCAACATAAGAATCGATACGAGGGTAACCAATTCCAACCATTGATGTGGACTGCGTGTCTTATGAGTTCCCATTAACGTCATGTATAACAATTAAAGCTAATGGAAATGTAGATCACTGGATGAATCTTGTGATCAGATGAAGATGGAATAAGTAACATCATGATGCAAAATTGCAGAGCAAGTAGAACGAAAAAACAGTTAACATATAGAGATATCGGTAAATGATTAACCTTAAACACGACGAGTGATGATGCTTTCAGTTATCTCCAAACCGTTTCTTCTTCGTGTTCTTGTATTTAGATCGAGGGCGAGTGGGTTGGGGAAATGAAAAGAAAGACGTCCTGTTCTTCGTGGCATAAGTAGCAATGTAGCATGTAAAATTGTAAACTATTTCGTAAACCATCCTTTATCTATTTAAAAACTACATATTGATCTTTTTTATTTTTAAATTGCAAACTATATCCTTTGAATACAATTTTGTTAAGTAGATAGCCTTTTATTAAATAAGTCGGTTATCATATATAAATTGATTAATTTATCTTTATCCTCTTTTGTTATTTATTTGTAATTTGTAATAACAAATTCATTATTATTATTATTCATTATTTCCATAATTATGTTTTTAGGGGTGTCATTCGGTTATTCTTTTCAGTTATGGTTAATTTGGGTTTGGATAATTCGGTTATTTTAATTATAAGATATTAACCGCTAATCGAACCATATTTAATTTTCGTTTATCGGTTATTTTCACCAGGATTAATTCTAATTCGTGATGAATGAAGAAATGATTTATGTTTTTAGGATCGATCGATGAACACCAAGAAAGTAATATAACCGACAACCGATCGATAATTTAAGGCGAATTCTGTTTTTAATCGATCAATGAACAACAAAAAAGAAGTAAGGCAGAGGACAAAAAAGAGGGAGCCGAGAGACGCACCAGACCTTATGATTTTGGGCCTTTTTTTAGTTTTTTACTAAGCTTGCTATATATTTTTAATTGGGTTAAACATGTATACTTTTCAAAGAAAGCGAAGAAACTAAACATAGAACTGGTGGAGAGTTTAAGAAGTAAGAAGTGTATTAATTAGGGGCACATAGGTACGTGTAACATCCTCGATTTGGGCCTAGCTGTTAGATGTGTAATTAAAGTTGTAAACTAGTTATGATAATGAAAGGTTAAATGTATGTATGTGTGCTTTATGTATTGAGGTGCTAAAGTATAAATATATATATATATATGTATATATATATATATATTAGAAAAGAAAGAAAATGAATTTAAAGAAATCCAGAGGCGGTGCCTCTGGATTGTGACACACACATATATATATATATATATATATATATATATAGAAAAGTCAAATGTTGGTCAAAGACCACAAAAAGTAAACCCAAAACAATAGCTCTCGGACTCTCGGTTTTCTCTCTACTACATTTCTCTCAGATTTTCTTAGAAGCAAGGATTTTGGTGTTTTGAATCCACTCAAAGGTGAATTCTTGTTTGTTGTTAAAATTCAATACATATGAAACTGTTTTTATGATTAAAAGCATGATTGAAACTCAAATCCTTGCAAAACACTACTTAGAACATGCAAAGCTTACTTTGCAAGTGGGTTTTGTTTGTTTGGTGTTATTGTGTGGGTTTGATGTGTTTTCAAAGCTATACCAACGAAAATAAGTGTTTTCAGAATGTATGAATGTCAAAACAAACAAGAAATAAGCTCTGGAAATAAGCCATTAAAGATGGCGGTTTCCATGTTAGAACCATCGGATTCCGAGACATAAAGGTGTCGGAATCCGCATGTTCACAATCCGATTAAGTGTCGGATTCCGAGACATGAAGGTGTCGGAATCCGCATGTTGACAATCCGATTGAGTGTCGGATTTCGAGACTTTAGGGTGTCGGAATCCGCATGTCTAAATCCGCGTGTTTAAATCCGTGTTATGGGTCTAAATCTGAAAGTATTGGATTTCCCAATGTCCATGTAAGTTACAAGTCAAAATCCGAAAGAATCGGATTTCTATGTAAGTGTCGGATTTCGACAAAAGTGTCAGATTCCGATAAAAGAATCGGATTCCGATTGAAAGTATCGGATTTCCCTTTGAAGTGTCGGATTTCATGGAATCCGACAGTCTGTCGGATTTGCGTGGAATCCGGATTTGGGGGATTTCCTGTGTTGGCTTTGTAGCTATTTTAAGTATGTTAAGATATTAATGTAAATCCTAATGTTCTAGATGAACTTGAAACCCTAGACAAGGCAAGAAGTTAAATAACTACCTGTTAAGTTACTCAGGTGAGTACCGACTTCCATAAGCCTCGGTAGAGCAGGAATTATGTGTTAAATGATTTGAGTACGATTGTGCTCATAAGTGATAAGTCAGAATTGCCATGTTACTTAAAGTACAAATGCCATGTTAAATACTTGTCGTATGTAAGTTAAGTGTATGCCAGCGGGATCCAGTACTGGAACCGCTTAGTTAAGTAAATTCTATGCATGATACTGATTCTGAATGAATCAGTAAAGTAAAGATGTAATGATATGTATGCTAGGGATCCAGATTGGATGCATAAAGAAGTAACTGGATGTAATTGCATGCTAAAAGAAGTAAATAAATATGCATGCTAAGTAAATGAACAAGATATGTGTATGTGTTCGCGAACATCAGCAAGCATGGTTAAGGTCAGCCGGTTAGCTGGATCCCAGGGACCCTTGATCAGGAGATTCGGGATTTAACGGTGATTCGAGGTAACATTCCGGATCATAGGTTCTGCAGAACCGCCGTGCCTTATATCATGAGGGTTAATCAGTCAGAAATGGCTGAGTTACCTAAGGAACCTCTGGTTCCGTTAACGATGCTTGGTGGACCGCTTTATGCTCCCCCACCAGCGCAGAAGGTTGTGCCTGATCCCCCGGTGTATTGGTGTTGAGCGGGACTAGCTATCCTGCAAGAAACAACTTATACCGATCGTGTCAGCACACCACAATGTGATAGGATAGCATTGTATGCTTAATTCCTGAAATGCATGTTCTTACTCTAATGAAGTTTATGCCAAGTTGTGCTCACTAGCTAAGTGTAGCTAACGGTGCCATGTTAACTGCTTTTGCAGATCAAAGATAGATTTCCTCGTGAGCCGGGTCCGCTGCCTCTGGATATTTTACGGGAACACTTGATGTTGCAATCATTACATTGTGGTCGGTTATTTTGTAGTGTAACACTAAATACATAAACAAAGTTTATTGTAAATATTCCGCTGCTAAATGATATATGATCGTGATTAAGTTCACGTTTGTTTAAAAACGCAAATTTTTGCTAAAATCTAGTATATGCAAAGAGTGTGTTATAGTACGTGCTACAGAACTGCTTTTCTTATGAGAACCAATTATAGTCATTGATAAAAAAGATAGAAGGTCCATATTAAAGAGTTGTTAGATTACGAGAATTATACCAAATTAACAAGATTATGTTCTTTGATATAACACCGATCTTGCTATATTTTTTCGAAGAAAAAAATTCGTATTTGCTGGTTTTTTTTAACACATGTCTCGACAGATGCACATGTTCATATTAATAAGTTTTTGTTCAATACAGGTCTCGAAATGTGCACATGTGCATATATATGCACGTGTTCATATGCGTAGATTCATATACTTTTTTCCCGCACAGATGTAGTTATGCACATGTGCATATCTACATATATGCACAAGTGCAACTAGTTTTTTCTAGCATAGATACTCAGGTTTGATTAGATCAAACTCATTGTCAAATTAATAATAACTATAAATATAGAACCTAAATAACTTTAGTTTATAAATTATTTTGATACTTTTACCAAACTTCAATAATCTTACTAACAAGTGACTCATTACAAGGTGCATCTACTTTTTAAATAAAGTAAATGTAAAATCTAAAAAGAAACTAATTACTTGGTGTCTCTGTGTATATGCACACGTGCATAATAGGTATATCTGTGCATATGCACAGGTGCACTATAAAGAAATAACCAAAACAAACATATTGACTTCTCTTTTTGAATAAAAATATGAAAATTGATATTGAGTCTATAATTTCAATTAAACAAAAATTCATAATACACTTTAAAAACAGTGAAAAAATCATTGATTAAGTACAAAAATAATTATAATTAGCTTATTCAACAATTAAAACTCAAGTACACTATTTTTTCTTTGGGGCATTTCAATAAACACCTATAGTACACGTTCTAACCTTTAGCAAGAAAGAGTTCATCATTTTTCAAAAATTTCTTTTTTTGCTAAGAGAAAAGCATTGCATTAACTGTTGTTCATGCTTCACCCATAAGAATCAAAACGGGTAGAAGATCGAAAATTTTAAATTATATAGTTATTTAACGAATTATGAGAAAATTATCCAAAGTATTCAAACAAGCATATAATTAATCTAACTATTATTGAGAATGACAATGAATGGCAACAATAGAAATTTTTTAGAGTCATGGAGGATATTAGTGTGATAGAAAGTTAAAAACAATATTGCAAGGCATTTAATAAAACAAAGATGTAGACCGGGATGAAGTATTTAATTATCATAAATTGAAATATGTGGGGCCCAAATATTTAATTAGATGGGGTCTTAAAAATGGTAGGGCTGAAAGTAGCAGGGCACGTCCTCACCCCCACCCTTCATTTGCTAAAGGCATTGCCCGTAGCTTTATCATAATATATTAATTTCCATATTTACCCTTTTCATTTAAAATTATATAAAAAAGACACGTAATTAAATTATTGATCCACGTTGGTTCTCGCAATTCTCATATGAAAAACAGTTTTTCATTTGAACTGCTATATATAAGGGAGGGTTCAAACGAGAACTGTTTTTCGTACGAGAACTGCGAGAACCGATCTTGGCCGTTCATTTTGAATAATGGAATTCATGGATGAAGAGCGTGGGGGGATTGAGTGTGGCAGGGTGCATGTAAGGAATTCATGGGTGGGCAATCCAATTGAAGGAGGGGGAATTGGACGGCTAAGATTGGTTCTCGCGGTTCTCGTACGAAAAACAGTTCTCGTTTGAACTTTTGCCTATATATATATATATATATATATATATATACTAGTGGGGTACCCGCGCAATGCGACGACGGCGAATAAATAGGAGGTTGTGATGAGTTTTGTGCAGAATAATCACAAAGAGCTAATATGAGTTTGTGAAGATTCCTTGCGAGATGAAGATAATATGAATTTGTGAAGATTCTTTGCGAGAGCCACTTTGAAATTAAGAATTAAATTGCTAACTCTGAGTTATTTGTCTTTCAGTTTGTTGGAAGAATTTTGTCGCATGGCTAAATCATGAAGTTGCTGATTATATATATGTATGTATATGTGTGTGTAATGTTTCATAGTTTCAATTATTATGTAATTGAGTTAGAATGCAATATTTATAAATTTCAACTCTTTGACTCTTTCATTTGTTTGGTGTTTGTGAAATCTCCTGAACTTGATTTATTGAAAACAGGAATTTATGTGATCTTATGAATCAAAAGTTAATATTAAAAATATATGATTAGACTTATTTCAGTTATAAGTATGGTGATCTCATGAATCAAAAGTTAATATTAAAAATATATGGTTAGAAATAATTCAGTTATAAGTATTGGTTTAAATTCATTAATTGTCGGTTATGTTTTCAATATTTATTTGTTTAAATTCATTAATTGTGGACTTAAAGGAGGGGTAAATGAGAGGTATAAAGGAGGGGTATTTTAGTAAATTTACTCTTCCTAAAATTAAGAGTTTTTTAGGTGGTAAATGCATTATATAGGAGTAAAATAAATTCATTAATTGTGGACTTAAAGGAGAGGTATAAAGAAGGGGTATTTTAGTAAATTTACTCTTCTTAAAATTAAGAGTTTTTTAGGTGGTAAATGCATTACATAGTTCCAATTATTATGTAATTGAGTTAGAATGCAATGTTTATAAATTTCAACTCTTTGACTCTTTCATTTGTTTGATGTTTGTGAAATCTCCTGAACTTGATTTATAGAAAACACGAATTTAGGTGATCTCATGAATCAAAAGTTAATATTAAAAATATATGATTAGACTTAATTCAGTTATAAATATGGTGATCTCATTAATCAAAAGTTAATATTAAAAATATATGGTTAGAAATAATTCAGTTATAAGTATTGGTTCAAATTCATTAATTGTCGGTTTTTTTTTCAATATTTATTTGTTTAAATTCATTAATTGTGGACTTAAAGGAGGAGTAAATGAGAGGTATAAAGGAGGGGTAAATTAGAGGTATAAAGGAGGGGTATTTTTAGTAAATTTACTCTTCTTAAAATTAACAGTTTTTTAGGTGGTAAATGCATTATATAGGAGTAAGATATATATGAGTTCTGTTCAATAAAGTCCATATAAAAAACATAGTCCTAAAATTTTAATATTCAATCACAGGTGAATCAATAAACAATCACAAGTGATTTGTAAAAGCATCACATGTGAATTACGAAAATGTCACTCCGCCTAAAATTTTAAAATGCAATCTGGACCATTGATGTCATTAATCCAAAGGCTAAAATTAGCTCCTTAGGACTATGAATTAAGTATGAACTATATTGAACATTCTTCATATATATATATATATATTGTAACGTCACAATTTATAAAACTGATATTTTTATATGAAATACCCTTTTTCAATATTTACATACGTAATTCAAAAGAAAAGCAGAAGCGTGTGATATTAAAAACTGTGTTTGTTCAAAGGATTTACACATGTGCATGACTGAAACATATTATAGTAATTATACATATTACACCAATGAGGCGTTAAGGTTTTCAAAAGTTTTATACAAATTGTGGTCAAACAGGAGCTTTGCACTTGTCTTTGTTGCGTTCTACAAAAATATTTAAAATAGTATCTGAAAAGCTACGAGAGTTTAGTAAGTATTCCAAACTGTAAATCATACAAATACATACATAAGATCACATACAAATATCACATGTATAATAAGTAGTCAATGCCAGACTCTGGTTCTAGACTCAAGGCAGTAATCATAAGTCACAATACTATACCACATCTGAGCCCTAATGCACATAGCAATATGATATTTAACACATATGATTAATATATGTATAATATTCTCGTATGATAACACACATGTTGTAGATATGAAGAATAGTCTAGTAAACACCTTATAATCAGAAAGGTCCAATAATAGTCCAATGACGATTATAATTCAACGAACACACCAATGACTAGTTCCTGCAGGTAATATACCAATAATATGTTAACCACATAACACTACTAAATAGCTGAAAACTGGATAGTGCATAGGCACGTTCGTACTGCACGCACGTGCCTTTCCTTTCAAGTAAACATGTGTCTTTCTCAAACATGGGGTACCTATCCTCAGACACGCCCGTGCCTGTGCCCCAAAACACGGGGCGTAACAGAAGAACTAGGGTTTGCCACGGGGAGATAGGCATGCATGTACCCTCCTTGGATACGCCCGTGCCTACCCCTAGTTTACTGCAGAACGATTAACAGTCGACTGTTTCGGCCTATTTCAACCATAACTCAATTCTAATTGATTTTTAACATCATATGGGTGTTTTCCTGCACCCCAAAGGGCTTATAACATCAAAACAACCAACAAGAAACATAAATTACCTATTCTAAACTATGATTCAACCATTTGAACCATATTGACCCACTTGAACTTGAAAACAACTAAACTAATCATACCTTGATGATCAAGAGGCTAAATAAATGATTGTAGGATGCCAATTCTGCAGATTTACTTGATCAAATTTCATAAAGGGAAATTGGCAGCAACACTTCATGTATATATGTATGTGTATGTAGTAGCTTCAAGAAGAAAAAAAAAGTTCCAGTAGTTATTTAGCTTTTAATTTGACAGTTTTAACCCCTATAGTTTTATAAACACCTCTAATCTTATATAGGTAACTCATGGTTTATATAACACTTATTCATTTATTAATATATTAATTAGGAAATTTGAACCTTGGATGTTACATATATATATATACTATATTATAAAGCATTTAGGTCATTTGCTTAATTTCTTAAATTTTAAGTGTTTTAAAATTATTAAATTACCCCTCATATAAACAAAATGGAAACTATCATATAAAGTAACTATTAAATAGGTTAATAAGATTCTTATATTCCATTTTAATAATTAAACCTTTCATATTTAAAAATTCAAACAAATTAACTTAATTATTAAAAAATATTTTCATAACCAAGCCTTTTATATTAAATATTCTATCATGTAATAAATATTTTAACATAATTATCAAAAAATATGTACAAGTAGAACTCATAAACCTGAATAACCTGTAAGCAGAATTTAAAAATATATATTAAATTTTTTTTAAATAGCTCATATACTTAATAGTTTCAAAGTAGTTTACTCTATTTTCTTAATCTCTTAATTTTAAATAGTTTCAAATTACTAATTTACACTCTGTATTTTCATGCAGTTTACCTTATTTTATAAGTAAAGATTTTTTTTTTCTTATTTAATTGTTCTCAAAGTTTATTTAAAACTAATAAAAGAGTTGATTGAAAACAGAAAGATATAGAAAATAGACATGTTACCAAAGTAAATTATTCGTTGTCACTTATTACGTAAATACAAAAAACGGACAAGTTATCGAGTAGAAACTATTTGATGCCGCCACATTACGCGGGTACCATGCATGCTAGTATGTATGTATATATATATATATATATATATATATATATATATATATATATATATAGGTTCAAATAAAAATAGATATTTTCATGATGAAAATGGAGTCTTAATCCTAAACCTTCATTGAACTTTTCCATACATACATACATACATACATATATATATATACACACACATACATACATAAAGAGGGGGGGGGGGAGAAGTTAATTTAAAAATTATTTTTATTACGAGTACCGCGAATACTATTTATCTGTGCAATGCAAGATAACAAATAATTTCTAATTAACATGTCCACTTTTGATATTCACGTAATATGGTGACAATGAATAATTTTTAGTCTGTTAACATGTTTTTTTTTCTTTACCTTTTTTCCTTTTCCCTTTATTTTTCTGTTCTCCATCAATTATTTTATTAACTTCTAAAATAAATTTTGAGAACAATAAAATAAGAAAAAAGTCTTTACTTAAAAAGTAGGGTAAATTGCTTGAAAATACACGGTGTAAATTAGTATTTTGAAACTATCTAAAATTAAGAGATTAAGAAAATAGAGTAAAATAGTGGATAGCTTCTATTTTGTTTTGATTATATGAGATAGTTAAAAAAAATAAAAAATGTTTATAAATTATAGTTATAGATTATTTAGGTTTATGAGTTTACGTATACCCATTTTTTGATAATTAAGTTAAAATTTTTTATATGATATAATATTTAAAATGAAAGGTTTGGTTATAAAATTATTTTTTAATAATTAAGTTAATTTACGATTTTTTTAAATATGAAAGGTTTAGTTATTAAAATAGAATATAAGAATCTTATTCGTTCTATTTAATAGTTATTTGATTTAATAGTTTCTATTTATTTTATATGATGGGTAATTTTATAAATTTAAAATACTTAAAGTTTAAACAAAATGCATTATAATATACTAGATAAACAAGTTGGTAAACTTGATCATAAACTTGATGATCTTCCAAAATTTATATATATATATAGAGGGAGGTTCATGCGAAAAGTGTTCTATTTGCGAAAAGTCATTTAATCAAAGGCTAAGATGATGTGTGTAATTTTAATAATTAAATTGTATCTTTAAAAAATATTAAATTAAATAAAAAGGGTAAAATAAACATTTAACTCTAAAAGAATATTTACCTTTATTAATTAACCTTTAATCTTCCCTCTCTCTCGTATATACTGTTATAAAAGTCAAGAAATGAAAACCCTACTTTTTAACCTCATGGCAACTCATTCTCTCCCAACTCCCATTAAATTGCCGCCGCCACCATCGGAGCTAGGATAAAACCGATGTCGATTGCAGCCCATCGGAGAAGATAAACACACCACCACCGCCGACCATGCCAGAAACACGCAGCCCCGTCGAAGACGAAAAACCCACCACCACCGCTGGCCTTACCGGAAAAATGTAACCCAACGAAGAAGATAAACCCACCACCACTGTCGATTACAGCACCTTCACGCCATCTGACCAGGAACATCTCCTATAGAAACAAGGAAAACTTGTTCGACCAAAGCAACATCTCCGACAAAGTAACCGGCCGACGAGAAGATCTACACCATTGGGGGCCAAATGAGAAGATCTACACCATCGCTGCCTAGAATACGGCGAAGTCGCCGTCGGAAATCTACAGATCGGTGGTAAACATGCACCTGGGTTTATTTGATCTTTTTTTTTTCATTTTCGGGGTTCATGAATTTATTCCTTTATTCAAGATGTATTTTTTGTTTCCATCGAGGATTTATTCTGTATTCAAGATGTATTTTTTCATTTATGTTTTTTTAATGGTTTTGTGTATTGTTGAATGATCTTAATTGTATGATACTTTGAGGTTTTGATCATTAGTGAACATGTATTAAGTTGGTATTTTTTTTAAGATGTTTATTAGTGGACTTAGAATTCGGTCCGGGAATTTAGGGTTTACTTTATTAATGAATAGAGTTTTTGTGTTAATTTAGATTGTTTTAGATAAATGTTCATCACCGGAACGTGAAATTTTTACCTTGTATAGGGTCATTAACTAATGATTGAAACATTCACTATAGTTGTGTTCAATATTAAATATTGTAAAACTCAATTTAAAATTCGTATGCTTTTGGCTATATTTATTATTGAACATAGTATGTTTTTTTCGTTTCAAATGGTTAAAATAATTTGTCATTAATCGTGTTTACCGGTGAATAGAGCATCGACGATAAAAACTAGTAAACATTAGTTGTGTTCACCGGTGCATAGCGTAAAAATAATAAAATACTAGTAGTTTTTTTAATTTAAAATTTAGGAGAGAGAAAACATGAGAGAGAAATATTAATAGATATGAAAGAGAAAAAAATTAATTAGATAGAGGAGAGATAAAATATTTATGTTTACTAATTTATCCTTTTGAATTAAATGAAAATATTAATTATGATTAATTTGAACCACAAGATCAAAAACTAATCAATGGCTGAAATTGTTTATCGTATTTTTCACAAATAGAACACTTTTCGAATGAACCATATATATATATATATATATATATATATATATATATATATATATATATATATATATATCTTACTCCTTTATAATACATTTACAATCTTAAAAACTCTTAACTTTAAGTAACTTGAATGTACTAAAATATCTCTTCTTAACCATTTTATTCTCTCTCCTAATTTACTTTAACTTTTAAAATACCCTTTTTTAACCATTTTATTCTCTCTCCTAATTTACTTAAACTTTTTATCTATTTAAAATATCTCTCTAACACTAAAACACCCTCTTACACAAACACAATTATCTACCCACATCAACATAATTTTCAAAATCTTATTAACTTCTCCCTCCTTATTTCATAAATATAAATCTTTTTTTTATTTTAATGTCTTTTAGAATTTATTTTTAAAAGATTTAATTACAAAATTGGTCCTTTCTTTATACAACTTATTTCACTTTTAGTCCTTTCTTTCAAAAAGTTGCGAATTAAATTCTTTAAATGAGATTTTTGCACACAATTGATCCTTCCCCTAAATGGACGTTGAATCTTAACGTTAGTTTATGGGTATTTTCGTCAAATCCATGTCATGTCTGTGGCTTCCCTCTAAATGAATATCAGATGTCTGAGTAATCACACTCTACTCTCTCTTCCACTCTTTTCTTCACTAAAATTTGGTAAACCCTAGCGTGTGTAATTAAAGAATCGAAGTTCAGATTTTGCAATATCATGGTGATTCCTTGTCATTACATTCGTCCCGACAACGATGAAGTTGATTGCAATGAGTTATATGGTAAGTTTGAAATTACATTCTTGATTATCGTTAATGGTTTTTGTATTGCAATGCGTTTGATTTTAGTTGATGGTTTTCGAAACTGCAGGAGGTGACCCTAACCTGTTTTCTATCAAATTGCACCATGGTGGCCGTTTCACGAAGTTTCCAGGAAGAAGATATGTAAAAGGTAAGGTGAGTTATGTAGACTTTGTGGATGTTGATTTGTTCTCTCCATTAGACATGGATGAGATAATATTAGAGTTATGTTATTTTGAAGAGATGAAAACTTATTACCATTTTGTGATCCCTGGAAATGACCTAGATTTTGGGCTTGAAGCTCTTGGTGGTTGTGATTCTGATATTTTGAAATTGAACAAGTACATTGGTGTTCATAAATGCATTGATGTTTTCACTGAACATATGACTACAACAGTTCACACTTATTTCGTATCTCCATCTAAGGTAACCATTAGGGAAATTGATGAATCTGTTTCTGATGCACCAACACCAAAAAGTTCATCTTCTAAGATGCTTATGTTAGAATGGCAAAGTGAAAATGATGAACCCCATAACCAACTGTTATTGAACCAACTATCAATGAACCCCATGTTGAACCAATTGTTAATGAACCTCTTGTAGAACCAATTGTTAATGAATCTCATGTTGAACCAACTGTTAATGAACCCCATGTTGAACTATCTGCTATTGATCCCCAAACTGTTGAACCTCCAAGTGTGCCATCTCAAAGTGTATCCATAGACCTTGTTGATCTAATTAACTTTGAACTATTTGAGAACATGACATTTGGTCTTTCTCAACCTAACCATAAAAGTGATATATAAGATTTTGACCCAATAGTAGCTAGGGGAAAAGGTAAATGTGACGATGTCAATGAGTGTAGTGTTGATAGTGAGGATAGTGAGGACAGTGAATACTTTCAGGATGATGAGAACTATGTTGATGAGGTAGATGTTGACATGTCTGACTTTCATTTGTTCACCGACAAGGATGTTGAGATGGATCCTGAATGGGCTTGTGGTGATGACAATGAGGATGTGTTAAACAAAGAGGAATTATCAAGTGATAGTGACAGTGAGTTACCTAAAGGTAAGAAGATCTACTTGAAGAGGCTAAGTAAGAAGACAAAGAAGGTAGGTGAAGGTGAAAATTATAAATCTAGCTTTCATGTAGGCCAGGTGTTTGGGTGTGCTAGTGAGGTGAAATAAATGGTTAACAATCATTCAATTGAAACAAGGGGAGAGTTACAATTTGTGAAGAATGATAAACTAAGAGTTAGGGTTGTGTGCTTTGAGAAAATGCCAAACTTTAGTGAAGTGGTCCCTAGTCCCGAAGGACCAAAGGTGAATACTAGTCCTAAAGGACCAAAGTTGAAAAATAAAGGGGGCAGGGGAAATAGAACAAATCCTAATCATATACATGTCCATGGTCACTGTTGGTTTCCAAAATAAAGGATTCTGATACTTGGATGGTGAAAACCTTTGTGAATGAACACAGGTGCTTGCAATCTCGCAAATTAAGAGCATGCACTTCCCTCTACCTGTCAAAACAAATTGTTGATCAAATTTGCAACAATCCTGAGATTCCGACAAGGGCACTTCAAGATCAGTTGCAGAAGAAGTTTGAGTTGGGGGTTTCACAAATGAAGGCTTTTAGAGCAAAAGCTTTAGCACAAGGGAAGTTAAGAGGTGATTTCATCCAACAATATGCACATCTAAGAGATTATATGTATGAGTTAATGGACAAAAATTCAGGAACTAAGGTTAGATGTAGAGGAAGAAAACAACCCAAATGTGGAGACAAGGGTCTTCAAAAGGATATATGTTTGTCTTGGAGCATTAAAGGAGGGTTTTAAAGCTTGTGGTAGGGATATTCTAGGCTTAGATGGGGCTTTCATGAAAGGTCCATTTCCAGGACAAGTTCTTACAGTTGTGGGTGTAGACCCTAACAATGGGATTTATCCTCTTGCTTATGCAATTGTGGAGGCAGAAACAAAAAACTCATGGACTTGGTTTTTGAATCATCTTGCTGATGATTTGGAACTTGAAGCTAATGGTAACTTCACATTTATCAGTGATAGACAAAAGGTTAGAACTTTTTGTTACTATTGCTAACTAGATTTTAATAACCTTTTTCCTTAAATATTCATTACATTGATTGCAGGGGATAGTTCAGGCTGTTGAATCTGTGTTCCCTTGTGCTGAACACAGATTTTGTGTAAGACATACATGAAAATATGAAGTTGAGAAGGAGTGGTCAGACATATAAGAACATGTTGTGGAAGGCTGCAATTGCAACTACTATTCAAGATTTTGGGAAAGCAATGGATGACTTGAAGAAATACAATCAAGATACACACTTGTGGCTTTCCAAAATTCCACCAAAACATTGGTCAAGAAGCCATTTTTCTGGTAACACCTTGTAAATTTTTATATTGTTGGATTGAATTTAAAAATTCATTTGATCATGATCTGTTTTTATTAATTGTAGGGAGGGCCCAAACAGATGTGTTGTTGAATAACTTATGTGAGGTTTTTAACAAACAACTTGTTGATGCTAGAGACAAACCCATTATACATGCACTAGAATACACAAAAGAATACATCATGAAAAGGATTGTCAATGTCTTGGCAGTGATAGAAACGAGTGATGGACCATTGACTCTAGCTGTTATGAAGTTGTTGGATGCTGTCAAAAAAGAAGCAGCAAGATATACTGCTATATAGAATGGGGGTGACAAATATCAGGTTAGTGGACCATGGGGGACCAATGTGTTGTAGATTTGAAGGATAAGAATTGCACATGTAAGAAATGGGAGTTGACTGGAATCCCATGAAAATATGCGGTGGCTAGTATCTGGAATGCAACCTTGAATGGGTAGGATGTAGGAATTCCAGAGTTTTGGGTAAACAAGATTTACATAATTGATGCTTTGGAAGAATGTTTACAGTCACAAGGTAAACCCAATCAATGGCCAATCAATGTGGAAGACTACTGGTGTTCCAACTACTCTGTTACCACCCAAGTACCATATCCAGGTTGGAAGACCAAAAAAGAAGAGGTCAAAGGTAGTAGATGAGTAAACTGTGTCCCAAAGCAACAAGAAGAAAAGGAATTTCACTGTGAGGTGCAGCAAATGTGGTGGATATGGTCACAACCAGAGAACTTGTAATGGCCATGGAGGAGATGCTCATACTTAGTCTACCCAGGGTGAAAGATTAGGAAGTTAACCATTGTGAAGGTGTGAAGTACTTGTTTTGTGTAGTGTTGTAATGGCTATTGAGAACTACTTCAAGTTGTAACAGACTTATTATGTTGCTTTTGTGTAGTGTTGTAAGGATCAAGACTTCTTCAAGTCAACCATTATGTTTAATGTTACTTTGAGATGTTGGTTTTGTTTAAACATTACATGAGGAGGCATTATGTTATTTGTAACAGACTAATGTCATTTGTAATAGACTTACATGAGGAGGCATTATGTCATTTGTAACAGGCATTATGTCATTTAAACACAATATGTCATTTGCTTCAAATAACACTTTTCCATTAATATGCAGTGCACATTACATGAGGATGAGAGTCAACTCCCATTTGTTACGTGTGCAATTCTGTCAACCATTACATGGTCATTTGCTTCAAAACATTACATGGTCTTTTGTTACCATACTAACTTAAACATAATATGCCATTTGCTTCAAAACACACTTTTCTGTTAATATGCAGTGAACATTACATGAGGAGCCATTACATTACCATACTAACTTCACACAAAAGACAATCACCATTACAAAAGGCCATCACCATATATACACTACTAACAACATGTAAACTGTTACAAAACACCATCACCATCACCCCATCTAGACCTTGGTCACATTAAACACAACATTGAACACATCATCCTCCCCTTCATTCAGAGCCTCATCATTAATGGTGAACTTTAACCAACAATTAGTAGCCCACTTGTGAAATTGCCCCAAGAAGTCAAAATCTCCAGTAATCACAACATGATCAGTAATCTCCAGATTCCTTCTCTTGTCCCCATAGACATGCATGTTCACTGGGTGCATCCAGTCACCAACTTGAATGAGACACCTACTGAACCTCCACAGGAAATGCATCCTTACGAAATAGGAAGGAATGGTCTGTAAAATATATAAAAAAACACAGAGTGTATATACATACATTTACCTAATAACAAAATAAAAAATCTTACTTACCAGCCTTCCATTCTTCCTGATATGCTTCTCAAACTGAATAGTGAAGTATTGTCAGGAGCAGGAGCATGAGCATGAGAAACGGGAGCATGAGCAGTAGGAGCATGAGCATCATCCATTTTCAAAGTTATGTGAGTAGTGTGAGTGTATGTGATAACAATTTACATACCAAAGCTATTTATACACAAAATGATCCTCCAAACTCACTTCAATTCCAACTACCCAATTAATACTCCAGTAACTCTCACCAACACCAATTAACTCACGGTAACAATGATGATAATAAAGATTTGATGTCAAGATTTGGTAATGAAGAACCCACTTCAATTCCAACCACCCAATCAATTAAGTAGCATCTTCATTAACCCAATTGAGTCACCCACACTAATTGCAGTAACATAGATGGTAATAAAGAGAAGGGATCACATATTCTCAAAAGTGAAGATTTGGTGTAATAAATTCAGGAGGATCACTTACAAAAAACAGGAGCATAACATACCATTTTGTCCTACAAAAGATATAACCAAGCACCCTAGTACATTAAATACTCTAAAAATATCATCCAACTGACAAACAAATACACCTTCAACCTCCTACATTGTGCTAAACTTGCTTTCAAATCAGCTTCTGTCTTGTTCTTGGACCTTAATAACCCTGGAATAATGTCAATTGAACGTTGGCACATAACGGGGTCAAACCACCTAATAAACCTGCAAGATGAACCCTAATTCAAGAAACAAAAAAATCGGACTTAGATTAGCTCCAACTCAGACACATGGAATTTGATGAAAAACCTAATTTTGGGGAAAATTAAATGTTACCTGTTGAGGATAAGCATAGAACCTACGACCGGGGTTCTGGGATGTCCATGAAGTTCGAATTACAGCAACCTTCCCGCACATACAGAACACCATCGTCGCCCTTAGCCTTCTTCTTCTTCTTCTTCTTCTCCGTTAATGGATGAACGTTAAAGCTGTTGGGAAATTTGCTAAGTAATTGAAATTGTTGGACATGCAAAGGTAAAACTGTTAGAGTAATTTTTGAAGAAACAGTTGACAACTGTTATATTGGTTTGTGAAAACAGTTGTAACTAACAGTTGTGGTGAATATTGTAACTGTTAGTACAAAGAGCTCAGAATTGTTAGTATGATTATAACAACTGTTAGAAGGCATGGAAGAGAAGACTGTTAGAAGAATTTCAGAACTATTTATTCAACAAACAGTTTCTGTTGAGCTATGTAACACCATGATTTTGAGAACCAGATTTTTCTTTTTAAAATACAATTTAAGATTTCAAACTGCGTGGGTTTGACTGTAAATAGAACAATCAAACCTGTTTTATAATTTCAAAATGCAGCGGAAGTAAAAACACGTGGTAACCTATATAAACATTCAAAATGATGCCACAAACGACAGTTGGTGTTCCGGAATACATAACCGGCTGACCATTATCTTAAACAGACATAAACATAGTTTAACAGAGTTTAAACATAAAAGCAGTGTTCCTCCCAAAGCAATTAACTACCCACAGGCTTCCGAGCTCACTAAGGATTACCTGCACATGCGGAGTGTAGCATCTGTTAGCTATAATAGCTAGTGAGTACCAAATAGCATGCAATCAATATAAGTACATCACATATCATCAATCATGCTCAGATAGTTCTATCCTAGCATCTCGCGATGAGCTGGCGTAGTCAGGAGGTAGCATATCTTGCAGGGGAGCTAACCCGGCTCAATGCACCAAACTAGGGTACCAGACACATCAACCACGCCGGTGGGGGAGCTGTTAAGCGTCCACCGTTGCGTTTTGGAATCAATAGATTCCTCTGTTGTACAGCATAAGCCATACCCGAAGAGGAAGGCTTTGTCCTTAAGTAGAACAACTTTGTTCTTATGTTGGACAGCTTTGTCCAGGACAGCTTTGTCCATAAGATCCGGACCAATCACAAACAAGTAATCTGATTCAATCGAATCATCAATTAATGCGCGCATATACTCAATTATCATCATAGCATACACCTAATCAAGTACATACTATATTGTGTCAACATGGTAAGTTCTAGCATCATCATGCAATCCTACACTTAAACAAGTGCGTGTACAAATCATGGTATACAATTCCGTGTTCATTGTTAATATATGTTATAGGTATATTAATTGTTATGTCATTCGACACTCACCTGGTAGGCTAGAATAAGCAAAGACCTTGCTTTGGCACACACGGATTGTCAATTCAACCTATAATACCAAGACTTACGCATCAATCATTTGAACACGCGAGGAACGTCTAGGATACTTGAAACAATACCCTAATGGTGTTATTAAACCATTTATTAACTAACTATAGCAGCCCAAGCAACAACACTCGAACACATAGCACAAAACAGCACATTAGGCTGTGTGCAGGGGTGTCGCGCCGCGACCAGTTTGCAGAACTGCAGCTGGTGCTTGTTTTGTGCACAACAGGCCCATTTTAGCTCATTTCAATTCTAAATCAATTTTGGTAAAATTCTAGTCTTTTATAGGACCATTTAACACTTGTGGAAGCTTTTTAACATCAAAAACTCCTATCCAATTAATTCATACGAAAATCACAATTAAATGGACAAAGACGTGCGCATAATGGCCAAAACTTGGTGTAGACCAATTCCAACACTTGCAACACACCATATACACCTAATATGATGTATTGAAGGCGTTGCAACTGACCAAAACCTTTAAACTCTTTGTTTGGTATCATTTTCCAATTTCTTGCCTATTTAAGGCCTATTTTTCACTATTTTAGCCAATTCAAGCAAAACAACCATTCCAATTCAAAACCAATGTTCTAATCAATTTATACAAGTCATATGAACCTATTAGAACCTTAAAAATCAGTTCTTGATGTGTAAAAACAGATTTAGGCCATTTTGGCCATTTTGACCCATTTAGGCTAAATATTGGATTTGTGCATAAACACTACTTCTAATGCACCAATTGAGTTCTAATCAATCATAACAAGTTATAAGATCAATTAGAACACTAAATTTCAGTTCTTGAAGGTCAAAATCAGTTTGACCCGTATTTGACCAATTTTGACCTATTTGAGCCAAAATTCAAAACTCATCAAGAACACTACTTTAATTCATGGAATTGGTTCCTATACACTTATAAATGATATTAGAACATATTTCAATCATAAATTTCAGTTCTTGATTGCTAAATCAAAGAACCCACTTGTAAACCTAGAATTTCAAGTCTTGAAAGGCATAATCAAGAACAAGGATGAATTGGCACTTACAATGATCAAAGGATGATTGAAAACAACTTGTGGGACTATTTTGATCCCTATTTATCTGCTGGAACAAGAGTTTTATGAGTTTTCTTCAAAAACCTAAAATTCAAGAATGAAGAGAACGCTATGGAGATGAAGCTTACTATGGTAGAGATGAAGAAGATGATGTTCTAGGATGGATTTGACCTTCAATTTGATGCTGGAAATTGTTGTTTGCTAAACTCTCTTTGATCTTCTTCTTCAAATTTTCAAAAACAGGAAGAAGCCTTGAAGTTGTGTGTGTATACGTATGAAGATGTGTGTGTCTGTGTATTGACAAAAAGGCTGGACCGACTTGTGGGTATTATTATCCACAAGTGGGTATTTTGTTCCCCTTTCCAACTTACAACTCATCTCTCGTTTAACCGTTTCAACTAACGAGGATATTTTTGGAATCCTCGTTTGAAACCGTTCGATATTTTATATTCTTTATCTATATTTATTAATATTTTTAATAACCCTTTTATTTATTATTTTCCATATTTTATATCATTTCCTAGAATATATATATATATATATATATTATTTAATTAAATTGAATAATTGACGTACCATATCCGGACACGTTTAGGCCCGTTTTGAGGATGTTACAAGCTATTTATGGAAACCTCTATCTTTATGGATTTGAAAGATATCTTATCAACTTGAAAGATTATCTCGCAAGATAGAAGATTAACCAACTGTCATCTATTCAAGGAAGATCAAGAGTCTATAAATACTTCTTAAGAATATTATGTTAGTACTGATAGTTTTGTAATTCAACTCTGTTAGTTTTCGCACTCATCCGTATTGTTAATTGTTTTCAGAAAGTGTGTTAGCCTCCAAGTTTCTTTGAAACCTAAGAACAAAGTGTGTTCATCGTCTAACAAAAGAGTTAGATTGGAGGTTGAATATTGTAATCATCATTGGTTATTAATAAACATCTTGTGTTTTGAAGTATTTCATTGTGTTGGTTAAATTATTCATGTGTTAAAACCTTTATAAATCAATTAAGTGTGATTCCGCAACTTCTTAGTTGATTGTGATCAAACTCAAAGATTGTCTTTTAAACAACTCTGATTTAAATTCAAAAGATAATTCTTGTTATTGATTTTGGCAATATCCGATCCTGACAAGTGGTATCAGAGCCTTAACATTAAGGTTCCTATGATCACCAGTTGAAGGTTTTTCACAGATCTACTGTGTTTGAGTTTTTAAAGTTGTTCTAAATCTTATTGTGAGTTTTCAATCACTTTATTGCAATGGAGTCTGGTGGATCTTCTGATAACACTGGTTCTGGGTCAAACATTCGTGTTCCCATGCTCAAACCAACTGATTTTGAGATGTGGAAACTGAGAATCAAGCAGCATGTTCAACTAATGGACTATGCTATTTGGGAAATCATTGAGAATGAACCCACAACTCCTATTGATTTAGATGAAACTGGAAAACCAAGAAAGAAACCACTACCAAAAACAGATGCTGAAAGGAAAGAAAGGATGCTTGAGATGAAAGCTCTCAACATTCTTCAGATTGCTATTCCCAATGAGTACCAACATCAGTTTAAAAAGTTTGATGGTGCTCATGAACTATGGAATGCTTTAGAGAAGAGGTTTGCAGAGAATGCAAGTTCCAAAAGAAATCAAAGGGATATTCTAAAACAGGCTTATGAGAACTTTTCTAGTGGAAAGAATGAAAGTATCACTCAGGTTTTTGATAGGTTCTATAAGCTGGTGAGTCAACTTGAGAGTGCAAAAGTTAGAATAGAGCAAGATGAGATCAATAGAAAGTTTCTTAGGTCCTTAGGTGATGAATGGACAGTTTATGTTGCACAATGGAGAACTAAGGATTCTCTGGAAGATATAGAATTAGATGATCTATACAACAGTTTGATTGTGTTTGAAGGAGAAATTGAAGGAAAAAGGAAGTCTATGACCTCTAGCCACAATGCTGCTCTTCTTTCATCCTCAGGTATGGACTCAAACAATTCTTTAACTAATTCTGTTGATGGTTGTGCAGGTACCAGTTCTATTGCTGGACTAGATGTGAACACCTCTGATGCAGTGCTTGAAGCATTCCTTGCTAGTCATGCACATTCAACTCTCACTAATGAGGTTCTTGAACAAGTGCATCCAGATGATATTGAGGAGATGGATCTCAAGTGGCAGATGGCCATGTCAACTGTGAGAGCAAAAAGATTTATCAAAAGAACTAGAAGGCAAAACATGAACTTCAGGGCTGATGGTCAGGCTGGATTTGACAATTCCAAAGTAAGATGTTTTAAATGTCAACAGCCTAGTCACTTTGCCAGGGAATGTAGATCTGGTGGACAAGGCCAGCATCAAGTACAAAATTCAAATTCTTCCTCATCAGCATTGGTGTCACAAGAAGGTCATGGGTTTGATTGGAGTGATCAAGCAGAGCAAGCCAATCATAACAAAGCATTGATGGCATTGACTGACTCCTCCATCAAAATGGATTCATCAGAAACAGAAGACATTCAGGTATCTTCTAAACTATGTCCTGGTGAATGTAGAGCTATAGTTAAAAGGTTTAGGGAGCACAACAAAAAGGTATGTGTTGCTCTGAGCAAAATGGAAGAGAGAAGGTATGAAACCAGTGCTGTCATTGAAAGCTTTGAAAAGAAAATCAAAGATTATCAGGCTAATGAACTGCAAATGGAGTATGATAGAAAGTATCATAAGTGGGAGAAGGAGCAGCTTCAGGAAGAGATTGACAGTCTTAAGGAGAAGTTGAGTGAAAGTGAAGAGGTATGTTAATGAACCATTAAAAGAAGAATTGAAGTCAGCTGATCCACAGTTTGAAAGTGAAGAGGAGGGAGTCGTGTATGAGGTGATTGATGATAAGCAGGAGGGAGTTGTGAAGGAAGAAGAAGTTATTCCAATTAAAAATCACATTTGTTGTGAACCTACAACATCTAAATCATCTTCACAACATGTGATGTTTGTAAAAGCATCATCTGAACCCTCCACTGGTTCACCCTTTAAATCTGTTTATTCAATAAACAGTTCCACTACTGTTGAAAACAGTCCCCACCTTTACACTAACAGTCCCAAACAGTTTTAACCCAAAAACCTCAACTGTTAGTGTTAAGACCAAAGGAAAGGAGAAGGTTGGTGAAGTTGCATTTGTGAAACAAAAGAAGGAAGTTTCAAAAGCACAGTCTCAATCCAAACATGTGAAAAGGCATACTGAAGTGCCTGTCTGCACATGCAAACAGCATGGTGTGCACAAGTTTCCTCCTTCAGCACTAGTGAGAGGAAATCAAAGAAATAGAAATCAGTTTTGGGCACAAAGAATTGGTTTGCCTATAGTTAAAACCAAAAGGTGTTATATATGTGGGAGAGAAAATCACTTGGCTCACAACTGTTATCATAACCCACAGTTCTATAGAGCCCAAAGACTAAGTACCAGAAAACAGGCTAACAGTTCTACAACTGTTAAGCCAAAACAGGCCAACAGTTCTACAACTGTTAAGCCAAAATCAAAGGATGTTGGTCTGGCTTGGGTAAAATTGCAGAAACAAACAGTTTCTAAAGAGGCTAAAACTGTTAATTCACCTGAAAGCCAAATTGAGCCACAAACTGACTCAACTGTTTTATCAAATTCAAAAGCAGATTGTTCCAAAGTTTCAACTGTAAATCACAATAGTTGGAAACAACATGTTCTCACTAAATACTCTTCCCAAAAAATAAAGAAATATAATTGGGATGAAATTAAGAAAACTCAATCTGTGGTTAAGTATTATGACTTGAATGGTGTACCCAAGACCTGCATGGCCTGGGTACTTCCTGCTACTAACTGATTTTTATTTGTGCAGAGCATTCATAGTGCTGATCAAGGATCAATTTGGCATGTGGATAGTGGATGCTCAAGGCACATGACTGGAAATGCACACTGCTTGAAGGATTTCAAACGAATCAATGGAGGATTTGTAGCATTTGGAGGAAATCCAAAGGGAGGAAGAATCACAGGTAAAGGAGCGGTAGAGGCAGGTACACTTACTTTTAATGATGTTTTCTTTGTTGAACAACTCAAGTACAATCTGTTGAGTGTGTCTCAAATCTGTGACATTGGAAACAAAGTCTTGTTTACAGATATTAAATGCATTATCCTTTCAAAAGATTTTAAACTAGCTGAAGAGAATATTCTTTTATGAACAACAAGAAAGGATAATGTATACTGTTTGGATACACAAAAGGTAGCTAAACAGAAGGTATTAGGTTATTTACTCTCAAAGGCATCTCATGATGAGTCTGCCATTTGGCATGGAAGGATGTGTCACATGAACTTTAAAACCATGAATTTGTTAGCTAAAAACAGTCTGGTAAGAGGTTTGCCCCAAAAGGAATTCTCATGTGATGTTCATTGTATTGCTTGCCTCAAAGGCAAGCAACAAAAAACTTCTTATAAGCCCAAAGAAGTTTCTTCCATCTCTGCACCTTTACAATTATTGCATATGGATCTTTTTGGTCCTACATCTGTGGTCAGTATAGGGAAGAAAGCTTATTGTTTAGTCATGGTTGATGACTTCACCAGATTCACTTGGGTTCACTTTCTTAGATCTAAGGATGAAACTGCTGAGTTAGTTAAGTCTCTTATTCTTAGAATAGAAAACCAATCTGATTTGAAAGTAAAAGTCATTAGATCTGACAATGGTTCTGAGTTTAAGAACTATGAGTTAAACAGTTTTTGTGAGGAGAAAGGGATTGAAAGACAGTTTAGTGCTCCTAGAACTCCACAACAAAATGGAGTGGCTGAGAGAAGGAATAGGACTTTGATAGAGGCTGCTAGATCAAGGCTAGCTGATTCTAGGCTCCTAATGACATTCTGGGTAGAAGTAGTGAACACTGCCTACTATGTTCAGAATAGAGTATAAGTAGTCAAGTCCAAAGGGTAAACTCCTTATGATTTGTTTCTTAACAGAAAACCTTTGATCAACTTCTTCAAACTATTTGGATGTCCCTGCACTATCCTTAATACCAAGTTACAATTAGGAAAGTTTGTGAGTAAAGCAGAAGAAGGATTCTTTGTAGGATACTCCACTCAAAGCAAAGCATATAGAGTCCTCAACAATGTTTCTAGGATCATAGAAGAGAGTATGAATGTGTCTTTCAATGAGAATAGGATCAATGTTGCAGGTAATGGTCCTGAGTGGTTATTTGATATTGATGCATTGGCTAAATCTCTTTGTTTTGAGTGTTCTACAGAAACAGTTGCAGGTGTTCGTACAGCTGTTAGTGCAAATCAACAAACTGTCTCTAACAGTTCAAATAGTTTTGAAACTGTTAGCTCAAAACCAACAACTGTTGGTGAAAACAAAGTTCGTGAAGACTTTGTAGTGATTCCCTTGGCTCAAAGTAATACTTCCAATGTTGTTAGTCAAATGAATGATGATGCTAAACCTTCAAAGGACATGGAATCTCATGTTCCTCAACAACACCATGCATCTGAACATCAAACAGTTGCAGATCAAGTATGTAACTCATCTGGGAATGAAAGTGAAGCTGAGATTGACATGTCAAATTTAGGGAATGTACTGCCTGAAGAACTGTCAGGATCGAATATATCCAAAATCAATAACAAGAATTATCTTTTGAATTTAAATCAGAGTTGTATAAAAGACAATATTTGAGTTTGATCACAATCAACTAAGAAGTTGCAGAATCACACTTAATTGATTAATAAAGTTTTTAATCACAAGAACAATTTACTCAATTCTTAGAATAACTTCAAAACACAAGATGTTTATTAATAATCAAGGATGATTACAATATTCACCTACATCTCCAATCTAACTCTTTTGTTAGACGAAGAACACACTTTGTTCTTAGGTTTCAAAGAAACTTGGAGGCTAATACACTTTCTGAAAACTATAAACAATACGAATAAGTGTAAACCTTGACAGAGTTGAATTACAAAACTATCGATCTTAACAAAATATTCTAAACAAAGTATTTATAAACTCTTGACCTTCCTTGATTAATGGAAGTTGGTTAGTCTTCTATCCTGCGAGATAATCTTAATAATCTTCCAACTTGATAAGATATCCTTTAAATCCACAAAGATAGTAGTTTCCATGAATAGCTCAACAGAAACTGTTTGTTGAATAAACAGATCCGAGTTTCTTCTAACAGTCTTCTCTTCAATGTCTTTTAATAGTTGTTATGATTGAACTAACAGTTCTGAACTGTTTGTACTAACAGTTGTAACACTCACAACAACTGTTAGTCACAACTGTTTTCACACACCAATGTAACAGTTTGCACCTGTTTTCTCAAAAATTTCTCTAATAGTTTTGCCTTTGCATATCCAACAATTTCAATCACTTAGCCAATTTCCCAACAATCTCCCCCTAACTTAAGGTATTGAACAATATACTTATGTTGTTTTATAGGGTTCAACCACAGAAAAATTAACATAAGCAAATAAAATATAAAGAATGCAAAGTCAAACGGTTTCAATCAAAACATAAAGAAAGAAGATTATACTTTCTTTGACTGTAGAAATTCCAACCTTTCTTTGAGCCTCTGAATAAGATTTTCTTTAACTTTAGCAGGGCCAAAGAACTTTGCTTTCATCAAATATAAGAGCTTTGTTTTGTTGTGCTCTATGAATTCAATATCAAACCATTGAGTTATTGCATTTCCCATCACAATGTGATAAGTCTTGACTTAGCATACACTTTGACAGTACTTATTGGGAATGCCTCCTCAGCTATTAGCATCGGCATCACTTTCATAGGATCACATATGCTCGTTAAATGCCTCATTAACACTCTGATTTCAATTCCAGCCACTTCTCCATAGTGACTAAGACCATATTCATACATTTCTTGCATATCTCTTCTTGTCACACTTTCCATTAATTGTAAGAAGCTTGCATAGATTTCAATGGATTCATGTTCTCTCTCAATTGTTACCCCTTGCTTCCCTGTTTCAATCCTTAACAATTCATATCTCCACTCAGTGATGTGAGATTTTTGACCTAATTGAACTTCCACTAGCTTTTCCAATTTCTGTTCAACCTCCACTCTGAGTCTGTCTTGTAATATGGTTTGAACCATACCAGATGTAGCTTTTTCTTTATATTTTTGAACTGTTTCGGATTGTTGAGACTGTTGAGTTTGAGTGGTTTGCTTTTTCTTTTCAATTGTTGGCTTGGGAGGTGGAGCTGCTTTCTTCCTTTCAATTCTTTTTCTTTTCACTCCCTTATCAGCCTTCTTTGCCTTTTCTTCCTCATCAATCTCCTTTGTGAATTCAGCTGCCATCTTTTTAGCTAATTCTAGATCTCTTTGTTCTTGTTGCTCAATCTCAGCATTCAGCCTTTGTGCTAGCTCATGATCATACTCTTCTTGTTGTTCTTTTGAAAGTTTCAGCTTGGGAATATTAACAACAACTTCCTTTCCCTTACCTAGCACAGGAAGCATCTTTTCATCTTTCTTTGATTCAGAAATTGCAATGCCTTTGAACCCTTGCTTAGGTGCAATTGGATCCAGCTTTGAAACTTTTCCATCTAGCCACCCATCATCAATCTTTTGAGCCATTTTGAATGTACTGATGTAAAGAGTTTGAACTCCCTCTGCAATTAAATGATCTTGTTTTACTTTAGACCATGTTTTGAATACATCTGTTGTTAGATAATCTCCAGACATGATCATCCTATTTATCAACACTCTATCAACTGCAGACAATTTATCTTCATCTGTTTGAGCACTTGCAGCTGTGTGTAGTTGATCTGGAGCAACTGTTGTTTGTGGAATTGCAACTGTTAGAGTATCTAGTGCAGCTGTTTGTGTTGATTGCACACTCTTCACTTGCTCCTTTATGATTTCCTTCTCCCCCTTTTTGATTGGAACTGTTTGAGGAGGAGTGGCATGAATCTGTTTAAACATTTGATCATGGGCTTGAAGAACATCTGTAGCCTTCTTGAGAGTAGTTGACAAGACTTTGATTTGGTTGTCTTGCTTGATGATAAGCTCATTATGCTTGGCAAGAAGCTTGTCTTGTAGGGTGTTCCTCTTTTTAAGATAGAGGAAGGCGGCAAGAAATGGTACAAGTTCGGGATTCGTCAATGCTTTTTGTTTCATACTTGCCTCAATGTCGGCAAGTGTTGCCACCTCAAACATATCATCGGCAGATAGAACTGGTGGGTCACTTCTAGAAGTTCCCTCACTAGTATCCTTTTGTTCTTGGTACTGGGGATTTCCAAAAGCTGTTTGACCAGCCTTTGTTGTCGTGGTTGAGGTCTTACTTATGTTGACACTGCCCTGCTCACCCCTTGCGGATGAAACAGTAATGTCAGCCTCAAACCACATGATCACTCTCCCTTGGAGTGATCACCTCCTCAGTGTGCTTGGGAGACAACACAGTGGGTTCCCTTTGGATATTCTGCATAGGTGAATGCACCTGTGCAGGGCTTACAGTTGGGGAGATAGGGACTGTGGTGGAAGGAGCACCAACAGTTCTCTTCCTCTTTTTGAATGTTATAAGTGAGGGGGCTTTTGTTGTAGCTTTAGAAATGGTAGTAGAGGGAGATATTTGAGTATCATGAGCTGTAGGTTACAGAGTTGGTGGTGTAGCAATGATTTGGGCTTCATGCTCAACTCTGGCAGCTCTGTTTTTTGAAAGAAACTCCACCATTGCAGAGAGTGGTGGAGTGATGGCACCAGAAAAAGTCTTGCCATTTATCAACAATTTGCTCAATGTGGAGGCCACATGAGCAGAGGGAATCAGGACCCTCTTGTGAGTTTGAATATTTGGCAATAAAGAGTTTAAACAGGTTTGCACAAATCGGGGGTACATAAAAAAGAGACCATATTTGGTCCCGAGATGTTTTACCATGCCATTAAAGATTAATTTAGAAAAGTTGAAGCAACGATTGTTGGCCAAACAGATTAAGGCTAGAGCAATGTTGCTTCCAAACTCGTTCCATCTAGTTCTTTTGGGGCTGAGACATTGTTGTAAAGTATGAATCAAGTATTTCCAGTGGGCACAAAATTGCCCTTTGTAGAAGGTACCCTTTCCCCTAGGGCCCTCATACCCTAGCTTAACTAACTCCTCATGCAAGAATTCCAAGGAGACTGAATCAGAATACTCACCCTCATGATCATCAAGGTGAAGGTGTTCGCGAATGGTATTCTCAGAGAATGAAACCTCATGATTATCAACATTTGAAGTGATCCATTGCACTCCATCTGCTTCAGTGAGTTTAGCGTTTTTCCAGAATTGATCGAGATGGGAAGTGTAGATGGTTGGATTGATGGTGAGAGCAGTGTTGAGTTTTGACAGTGAAAGGTAGTCGATCATGTCATGAAAGACATGCAAATCAGCTGGTTTGGCGAGGAAGGCTAGCATGTTGTGTTCTTTGACAAACGGAAGGGGAGCAATGGCGATTTCGAAGAGAAAGTCTAGGGTTTAGCGTTCGATTGAAGTTTGGTAAGCGTAATGAAAACTGCGAGGAGGGAATGGCTTATATATGTAATGCATATTAAATGCAATTCAAAATGCCTTAGAATATCTTCAAAGACTAAAATACCCTTGACTAATAGTTGAAGGAAGATTTAGAGCTAAAAGTTGGAAACTGTTTGGTTAATGAACTTCAACTGTAACACTCCCCCTTAACTTATTAGGCAGCTTGCCTAACAGTTGTGACACCTATGTACTAACAGTTGAAGACTGTTAGTTTCAATTTGCACTGTAGATCCCTGAACACTTACATAAACAGTTGTTAGACTAAAGACTAACAGTTTCAAACTGTTAGTGTGAAAACATAAAAGCATACAAAGATAAGCTAACAAACCATTAATCTAAGTTAATCATTCCAATATTTGAGATTAGAAAGTTAAGTCTGCTTACATCAAATGCTTTAGTGAACAGATCAGCTAACTGATCATCAGGATGAACTTTTAAAACTTGGATTAACTTTTTCTCATTGCAGTCTCTGATGAAGTGAAACTTGATCTCTGTGTGCTTTGTTTTTAAATGCTTCAATGGATTGTTAACAATGCTAATAGCACTTGTGTTAGCAACATAGATGGGTGTATTCAAGAAAGTCATACCATAATCCAGAAGCTGAT
Source organism: Dittrichia graveolens (assembly GCA_038502395.1). Taxonomy (NCBI): domain Eukaryota; kingdom Viridiplantae; phylum Streptophyta; class Magnoliopsida; order Asterales; family Asteraceae; genus Dittrichia; species Dittrichia graveolens. Next base: position 71,278,107 of record JARJIL010000006.1, read on the forward strand.
TCTGGATCCACAACACTTGTGAACAACAACTTGATGCAGCAATATATTCAGCCTCAGCTGTTGAAGTTGAAACTGTTGTTTGTTTCTTGCACTGCCAAGATACCAACCTGGAGCCAAAGAATTGACATCCTCCAGAAGTTGATTTCCTATCCACATTAGCTCCACCATAGTCACTATCAGCGTATGCCACCAATTCAAATGGTGAATCCTTAGGATACCAAAGACCTAGTTTTTGTTGGCCTTTGAGGTACCTAAAGATCCTCTTTACAGCAAAGAGATGTGACATCTTGGGATTGCATTGAAATCTGGCACACACACACAGCAAGCATTATATCTGGTCTACAAGCAGTTAAGTACATTAATGAACCTATCATAGACCTATAGAATTGTATGTCTACATCCTCCCCCTCAGGATCTGCTCCCAACTGTTTGTGTGTTTCCATTGGAGTACTTGCCAGCTTTACATCTTGATAGTCAAACTTGTCCAGAATGTCTTTGACATACTTTAACTGACTGAGTAAGATACCAGATGGCTTTTGCTTCACCTGTAATCCCAAGAAGAATGTAAGTTCTCCCATGAAACTCATCTGAAATCTCTTATGCATGATGGTTTCAAATTCCTTGCAAAGATTATCATTGGTGGATCCAAAGATTATATCATCAACATAAATCTGTACAAGTAAAATCTCTATTTCAACAATCTTTGTAAACAATGTTTTATCAACTGTGCCTCTTTTAAACCCATTCTCAATCAAATGAGATGATAATGTCTCATACCAAGCTCTAGGAGCCTGATGTAACCCATACAAGGCTTTATCTAACCTATATACCCTATCAGGATACTTTGAGTCTTCAAAACCAGGTGGTTGACACACATATACCTCCTCATCAATAGTTCCATAGAGAAAAGCTGATTTGACATCCATTTGATATACCTTAAATCCTTTGAAGCTTGCAAAGGCAAAGAACAATCTAATTGCTTCTATTCTTGCAACTGGTGCAAAGACATCATTATAATCTATACCCTCCACTTGTGTATAACCCTGTGTAACAAGCCTATCCTTATTATTGATGACTATTCCTCTTTCATCTTTCTTATTTCGGAACACCCACTTGGTGCCAATTGCTCTTTTTCCTCTAGGAAGTTCTACTAACTTCCACACTTGCTGGATTTGGAACTGTAAAAGTTCCTCTTGCATTGCTTCTACCCATGAAGGGTCTTTTAATGCCTCTATTGCTTTCTTTGGTTCTATCTGAGATAGAAAGCAGGCATTCACATCAAACTGTTCAAGAGGTACACCATTATTTTCATTTTGCAGCATAGCTCTTGTTTGAATGGGAGTGGTAGGATCACCTATAATATGCTTTATGGGATGATTCTTGTGAATTCTTGATGTAGGGATGTGCTCTTCAGGCAGTACATTCTCCAAATTTGACATATCAACATCGGAGTCCCTTTCATTCCCAAAAGAGTTACACACTTGATCTGCGACTGTTTGATGTTCTGATGCATGGTGTTGATGAGGAACATGAGATTCCATGTCCTTTAAAGGATCAGCATCATCATTTAATTGACTAGCAGCATTGGAAGAATTACTTTCAGTCAAAGGAATCACTACAAAGTCTTCAGTCACTTTGTTTTCATCAACAGTTGTTGGATTTGAACTAACAGTTTCAAAACTGTTAGAACTATTGGAAGCAGTTTCTTGGTCTGTACCAACAGTTGTAGGGACATCTGCAACTGTTTCTGTAGAAAACTCAAAAGATAAAGATTTGGTTAGTGCATCAATATCGAATAACCACTCAGGACCATTACCTGCAATATTGATCCTATTCTTAGTGAAAGACACATGCATACTCTCTTCTATGATCCTAGAAACATTGTTGAAGACTCTATATGCTTTGCTTTGAGTGGAGTATCCTACAAAGAATCCTTCTTCTGCTTTACTTTCAAACTTGCCTAATTGTGACTTGGTACTAAGGATAGTGCAGGGACATCCAAATGGTTTCAAAAAGTTGATCAATGGCTTTCTGTTAAGAAACAACTCATAAGAAGTTTTCCCTTTGGACTTGACAACTTGTACTCTATTCTGAACATAGCAAGCAGTGTTCACAGTTTCTGCCCAGAATGTCATTGGGAGCCTAGAATCAGCTAGCATTGATCTAACAGCCTCTATCAAAGTCCTATTCCTTCTTTCAGCCACTCCATTCTGTTGTGGAGTCCTAGGAGCACTATACTTCCTTTTAATCCCTTTTTCTACATAAAAACTGTTTAGCTCATAGTTCTTGAACTCAGAACCATTATCACACCTAATGACTTTCACCTTCAAATCAGATTGATTTTCAATTCTAAGAATAAAATATTTAACTAACTCAGCAGTTTCATCCTTAGATCTAAGAAATTGAACCCAAGTAAATCTGGTGAAATCATCCACTATGACTAAACAATAAGTTTTCTTCCCTATACTAACCACAGATGTAGGACCAAAAAGATCCATATGCAGTAATTGTAAAGGTGCAGAGATGGAAGAAACTTCTTTGGACTTAAAAGAAGTTTTGTGTTGCTTTCATTTGAGACAAGCAATACAATAATCATCACATGAGAATTCCTTTTGGGGTAAACCTCTTACCAAACTGTTTTTAGCTAACAAATTCATGGTTTTAAAGTTCATGTGACACATCCTTCTATGCCAAATGGCAGACTCATCATGAGATGCCTTTGAGAGTAAACAACTTAGAACATTTTGCTGAGCAACCTTTTGTGTATCCAAAAAGTAAACATTATCCTTTCTTGGTGTTCTTAAAAGAATATCCTTTTCAGTTAACTTAAAATCTTTTGAAAGGATAATGCATTCAGTATCTGTAAACAAGACTTTGTTCCCAATGTCACAGATTTGAGACACACTCAACAGATTGTACTAGAGTTGTTCAACAAAGAAAACATCATTAAAAGTAAGATTACCTGCATCTACAGCTCCTTTACCTGTGATTCTTCCTCCCTTTGGATTTCCTCCAAATGCTACATATCCTCCATTGATTCTTTTGAAATCCTTCAAGCAGTGTGGATTTCCAGTCATGTGCCTTAAGAATCCACTATCCACATGCCAGATTGCTCCTTGATTGGCCCTATGAATGCTCTGAATGTCTTCTGTTTCTGATGAATCTATGTTGATGGAGGAGTCAGTCAATGCCATCAATGCTTTGTTGTGAGTGGCTTGCTCTACTTGATCACTCCAATCAAACCCATAACCTTCTTATGAGACCAATGCTGATGAGGTGGAAGTTGAATTTTGACCTTCATGCTAGCCTTGTCCACCAGATCTGCATTCCCTGGCAAAGTGACCATGCTGTTGACATTTGAAACATCTTACTTTGGATTTGTCAAATCCAGCCTGAACATTAGCTCTGAAGTTCATGTTTTGTCTTCTTGTTCTTTTGATGAATCTTTTTGCTCTTATGGTTAGCATAGCCATCTGCCACTTGAGATCCATCTCCTCAAAATCATCTGGATGCACTTGTTCAAGATCCTCATTTATAGTGCATGACTAGCTAAGAATTCTTCAAGCACTGCATCAGAAGTATTCACATCTACTCCAGTAACAGTACCTACACAACCATCAACTGAGTTAGTTAAAGAAAGATTTGAGTTCATACCTGAGGAAGAAAGAAGAGCATCATTGTGGCTAGGTGTCATAGACTTCCTTTTCCCCTCAATTTCTCCTTCAAACACAATCAAAATGTTGTAAAGATCATCTAATTCTATATCTTGCAGAGAATCCTTAGTTCTCCATTGTGCAGCATAAACTGTCCATTCATCACCTAAGGACCCGAGAAACTTTCTATTGATCTCATCTTGCTCTATTCTAACTTTTGCACTCTCAAGTTGACTTACCATCTTATAAAACCTATCAAAAATCTGAGTGATACTCTCATTCTTTCCACTAGAAAAGTTCTCATAAGCTTGTTTTAGAAGATCCCTTTGATTCCTTTTGGAACTTGCATTCCCTGCAAACCTTTTCTCTAAAGCATTCCACAAATCATGAGCACTCTCAAACTTCTTAAACTGATGTTGATTCTCATTCGGAATAGCAATTTGAAGAATGCTGAGAGCTTTCATCTCAAGCATCCTCTCTTTCCTTTCAGCATCTGTTTTTGGTGGTGGTTTCTTCCTTGGTTTTCCAGTTTCATCTAAATCAATAGGAGTTGTGGGTTCATTCTCAATGATTTCCCAAACAGCATAGTCCATTAATTGAATATGCTGCTTGATTCTCAGCTTCCACATCTCAAAATCAGTTGGTTTGAGCATGGGAACACGAATGTTTGACCCAGATCCAGTGTTATCAGAAGATCCACCAGACTCCATTGCAATAAAGTGATTGAGAACTCACAATAGAACTTTTGAAAGACTTTAAAACACTAAAACACAGCAGATTTGTAAAAAAAAAAACCTTCAACTGGTGATCAAGGGAACCTTAATGTTAAGGTTCTGATACCACTTGTAAGGATCGAATATAACCAAAATCAATAACAAGAATTATCTTTTGAATTTAAATCAGAGTTGTATAAAAGACAATATTTGAGTTTGATCACAATCAAACTAAGAAGTTACGGAATCACACTTAATTGATTATGTAACACCCAAGGTTCTAAAATCCTTATATTAATATTTTAATAGGAGGTGTTATATGTTTATATAAGTTACCCTTATGAGATTAGATGTGTTTTTAAAACTAGAGGGACTTAAAATGTCAAGTTTTATGTTATTTAAGTTCAGGGACCAGTTATGCAATTACCCTAAACTTAATAGATATACATATGGTTGATTTTTAGTAGTCAACCATTATCTTCTACACTTGCAAAACAAGCACAGCAGCAATACATACACTTCTTGCGATTTTTGTACTTGAATCACAACTATTACATCAGTTATTTAGCAACACAACAATCCAACCTACTAGAGGTATGTGTAGTTTAATTAATTTTGGTGTACTTCTTTTCTAGTGAGTCAAAGATTGATCACAAGGATCAAATTGTGTTAATTTATTGTTTGTTATGTTGTATAGATGTTATGGGTGTAGGAAAACACCCTATACATGTTTTTAGATTGATTAGAATTTAGTTTTGGGAGTTTTGGCCGGATTTACAGCTTCTGTCAGTCAGAACTGTGCAGACCAGGGGAGGGCACGGGTGTACCCAAGGAGGGTACGGGCGTGCCTTTCACCCCGTGACAAACCCTAGTTCTTCAGGTACCCCCGTGCTTTTAAGCTTAGTCACGGGCGTACCTTAGATAGGCACGGGCGTGACTGCAGGATAGGTACGCCCATGCCTGGGTCAAGACCAGGCGTGCCTTACTTACAGGCATGGGCGTACCTTTGATAGGTACGGCCGTGCCCTAGCCATGTTCAGTTTATTTTGATCAATTAGCAGGTGTTAATACATATACTATTGATATTATATTGTAGAAACAAGTTGTGGACCTATACATTGATCATTATCGTTTGTGGATCTATTCAGATTATAAATATTAGAAAGTGAGTCTTCTAGACTTCACTTCATATCAACAGCATGTGTAGTTTCATATCAGATTGCTAACATGCTATGTTATACATGTGAATATGTACGCGTACTGCTATGTGCAGTAAGGCTCAGATGCGGTACAGTACTGTGACCTATGATGCTGCCCTGTGTCTAGAACCATAGGCTAGATTTGATTACCAGATATGCGTGTATTATCTTCATGTGATTGTATACGTGTGCTCATATGATGATTTGTTTAGATTACTCACTAAGCTCTCGTAGCTTATCAGATACTATTTTTTTAAAATGTTTTGCAGGATGCAGCAAAGGCAAAGCTCCTGTTTGACTGCTTTTTAGTTTTTAAACGATAAACTATTAACGCCTGTTTGTGTAAATATTTAACCTCGACAGTACACTAAGTCTGTACTTGTGGGTATATTTTTTGGTTATAACACGGTTTTGTTATGAAAACGTTTCCGCTTATGTATTTCAAATGATATGCGTGCTTTTATGAAATTATACTATTTTTATATCTTTTATTGAAATTGGGGCGTTACAACTTGGTATCAAAGCCACGGTTTGATAGATCTGGATTGTGTGAAGCACAGTCTGGACTGAACCATGGTTTTGAAAATTTTGTCAAACTGGAGGCTTGTACTTGCAGCTTGGTGAGTAAACTAACAGTGTATATTTATTGTACCTTACATGGAGATTGGTATGTTATATGTAGAATCTTTATGACATATGTGATTATATGATATTATATTGATGAAACTTGGCCTAAGCCTGTGAATCAGGACTTTTTGTGATAAAGTTAAGATCAAACGTGTGTAGTGTGTTTAGAATAATATAGGGCCCATATTATTACAAACACATGATACATGTTGGAACTCAATGGAATCATGAAGGATCTTGTGAATCGGGTGAGGGGTACTTGTAAGAAGATAGTATACCTGGTATAGCATGTTTAAATAGAATGCCTTAGTATGTATAGAAATACTTTGGTTTAAAGATAAGGTATACTGAGTTGTTAGATCTATGAGTATCTAGTTCATATAGAGGGTGGTGTGATAAAGCTACCTTATATCTTAATGCTTTATCTATACTATCAGGATGGTTAACACTAGAGGTTCACGAGCAGCCAATAGACAGACAGGTGGTCCCAGCCGTAGACCAGAGGGTATAGAAACCAGTGTTACTGGTGAGCAGATTCTGATTAGGAATCAACCGATAGATAATGAGGGAGCACCGGATTTGAATGAAAGAATAGTGGAGCCTACAGTACAGGAGACGGTGGCAAGAGAAATTAGCAGAGCATTAGAACAGAGCATTCCATTCATTGTTACACAGGTGGTTGAACAGATAAAAGATCAGAACCGGGAAATGATTAGACAAGAGCTGGCAACCAGATTCGCTGCAGGTGGTGAAGGATTTAATCCCCAGCCACAAGTGATTATACGTGATGCCCCTAAGGTTTGCACGTTCAGAGATTTCTCAGCATGTCAACCTCCGTTGTTTGAGGGGTCTACAGATCCAGTTATCAGCCACATATGGATCTCAGAGATAGAGGGTGCTTTTCATACCTGCTTATGTGCACCTGAGTTTAAAGTGAGATACGCTACCAATCAGATGCGGGGCGCTGCAAAAGATTGGTGGGATATGGAGGTGAAGCAGAGGGGTTATACTCAGATTGAGACTATGACTTGGGAGCAATTTAAAGAGCTGGTGATAGACCAGTTCGTTCCTCAGTCCGAGATAGACAGGATAGTGGATGAGTTTCACAGGCTAAAGCAGACAACAGAAATTGTTCCAGAGATCAATGCTAAATTTTTGGAACCAGCACGCTTCTATCCAGATTATGTTGCAAACGAGAAGATGAAGATGTACAGGTACATGATGGTACTTAAACCGAGTGTCAGAGAGTTCATAGATGCCAGTAAGCATCAGACATTGAAGTCCATGATGGACGCGGCTAGAGCAAGGGAGTTGGAACTAGAGAGGCAGGATAAAGAGAGAAAGGTGACAGAGAAAGCTGCACCTGTGTACAAGAAACAGAGAGTTTAGCCATCAGATAAAAAGGTGGTGCAAAAGACTTATCCGTTATGTCAGAACTGTAAGAAGCATCATCTGGGAGAATGCCGGCTCGGGTCTTATGCATGTTATAAGTGTGGCAAGACAGGTCATGTGGGGAGGGATTGCAAGAATCCGTTACGTGTATGCTTTAATTGTTATCAGCCGGGCCACCAGAGGTCCGAATGCCCAAAACTGTCAGCAAATACACGGGATCAAGACCTACTCCAGCCTTACCCCCACCACGAAGCTCTGGGGTAAGAGAATTAAAAAAGGAAGATGCTCCCAAATCCAAAGGAAGAGCTTTCTAGCTTACAGCTGAGGAAGCTAAAACCGAACCGGATGTAGTAACAGGTACATATCTTGTCAACAACTTGTCTGCTCTTGTGCTATTTGATTCTGGTGCAAGTAAATCATTTGTATCTTTTCTTTCTGCAAAAATTTCAACCAAATGTGTGAAAAGCTAGATTCTCCCCTTGAAGTTGAAATTGCTGATGATAAAACTTTAATTGTATCTGATGTGTATAAGCGTAATGTGTTAGAAATAGATACAGTTAGATTCCCTATTGAACTTATACCCATGACTATGAAAGAATGCCAAGTAGTGGTTGGAATGGATTGGTTAGGTTATAACCAGGTCACCATTATGTGTGGGCAGAAAGTTATACGAGTTCATACCCCAAGTGGGGAAGAACTATCTATATGTGGTGATATAAGAAAGGGAAAGTCATACGTATGTTCGGTGTCTAAGGCCCGAAAGTATTTGCAGCATGGGTATACAACTTTCTTAGCTTATGTGATAGATACAAAACTAGAAAAGAGACAGACGAGCCTAGATGATGTAAGTGTAGTATGTAAATACCCTGATGTCTTCCCTGAAGACTTACCAGGTGTGCCACCAGATAGACAAGTCGAGTTCAGAATTGATTTAGTACCGGGAGCTTCACCAGTTGCTAGAGCTCCATACAGACTTGCTCCACCAGAGATGCAAGAATTGATGAAACAATTGCAGGAACTATTAGATAAGGGGTTTATTAGACCCAGTAGTTCTCCCTGAGGTGCTCCAATATTATTTGTTAAAAAGAAGGATGGTACCTTTCGTATGTGCATTGATTACTGTGAGCTTAATAAGGTGACCATCAAGAAAAAATACCCGTTACCCAGAATAGATGATCTGTTTGATCAATTGCAGGGAGCATCGTGGTTTTCAAAAATCGACTTAAGGTCAGGATACCACCAGTTAAAAATAAAAAAGGAGGATATTCCTAAACCCGCGTTCAGAACCCGATGCAGACACTTTGAGTTCGTGGTGATGCCGTTTGCTCTTACGAATGCACCAGCAGCTTTTATGGATCTGATGAACAGAGTTTGTATACCCATGTTAGATAAATCGGTGATTGTGTTTATTGACGATATATTGATTTATTCGAGGAATCCGGAGGATCACGAAAGACATCACAGAGAAGTTTTGGAAACCTTGAGAAGAGAGCGATTATATGCCAAATTCGCTAAATGAGAATTTTGGATTCAAGAAGTGCAATTTCTGGGTCATTTAATTAATCAAGATGGGATTAAAGTGGATCCTGTGAAGGTAGATGCTGTGATGAAATGGGAACCGCCAAGGAACCCTACTAAAGTCCGGAGTTTTCTGGGATTGGCAGGCTATTACAGGAGATTTATTCAGAATTTTTCCAAAACTGCTGTTCCTTTAACTCAGTTGACTAAAAAGAATGCCGAATTTATTTGGGGTAGTGAACAACAGTTTGCTTTCTCAACTCTTAAACAGAAGTTATGTGAGGCACCAGTTCTCGCTTTACCAGAAGGGGTTGAAGATATGGTAGTATTTTGTGATGCTTCATATCGTGGATTGGGTTGTGTACTGATGCAGAAAGGTAGAGTTATAGCTTTTGCTTCACGGTAGGAGTTAGGAGTTAGGAGTAGTAGTCTTTCCACAAGCACCACATGAAAGTAACTACCCAACTCATGATTTGGAGTTAGGAGCAGTAGTCTTTCCACTCAAGATATGGAGGCATTATTTATATGGTGTGAGATTCACTATTTATACAGATCCTGAAAGTCTGAAGTATTTCAAAGATCAGAAGAATCTCAACATGAGACAGAGGCGTTGGTTGGAATTGATGAAAGATTATGATTGTGATATACTCTATCATCTAGGGAAAGAAAATGTGGTAGCTGATGCTCTGAGCAGAAAGTCAGGAATGGTGCTTGTGAAAAACCAATTTCTAAAGATGACAGTTACGACGCCTATCATTGATGTTATACGAAAAGCTCAGTTAGAAGCAATCAAAGGTGAGAATCATAACTCTGAACGAATCAAGGGGCAAGTGACAGATTTTATTAAAGACAGTCATGATGTATGGACCCATTATGGTCGTATATGGGTACCGGTTTATGGTGATGCCCGTCAGACACTTCTTAGTGAAGCTCATAAGTCCAAATTCTCTATTTATCCAGGGGCTACTAAAATGTATAAGGATCTGAAGATTGATTATTGGTGGCCAGGCATGAAACGTGATGTATCAAGATATGTAGAAAGATGCCTTACTTTTTACAAGTGAAAGCTAAACATCAGAAACCTCACGGGAAGTTGCAACCGTTAGAAATTCCAGTCTGGAAATGGGAAAACATTACTATGGACCTGATTACCAAGTTACCTAGGACCCCACGTGGTGATGATGCTATATGGGTAATCGTAGACAAGTTAACCAAGAGTGCACATTTTATTCCCATCAAGGAGACTTATCCTTCAGATAGATTGGCAGATATTTATGTTAAAGAGATCGTGACTCGCCATGGTGTACCAGTGTCAATTGTGTCAGACAGATATACCAGATTCACTTCTACATTCTGGAATAAATTTCATGGGGATCTCGGAACTAGATTACATCTCAGCACAGCGTATCATCCTTAGATAGATGGCCAAAGTGAGAGAACTATTCAAACTCTTGAAGATATGTTGCGGGCATGTGTTATTGATTTCGGGGGAAGCTGGGATTCTTATTTGCCATTAGCAAAGCTTTCATATAATAACAGCTATCATTCCAGTATCGGGATGCCCCCGTATGAAATGTTATATGGTAGAAAATGAAGAACTCCGGTATGCTGGGGTGAAGTGGGTCAGAGAGAGTTGGGCAGTACAGAAGTAGTTCAACGAACGACTGAACAAATTCAGCTTATCAGAGACAGATTGTTAACTACCCAGAGTAGACAGAAAAGTTATGCAGATAGACGCAGATCACCGCTTGAGTTTCAGGTGGGAGACTATGTGTTGTTGAAAGTATCGCCGTGGAAAGGCGTTATCAGATTCAGAAAGAGAGGAAAGCTCGGTCCGAGGTTTATTGTACCATTCAAGATTGTTGCACGTGTGGGAAAGGTTGCTTACAGATTAGAGTTACTAGCTGAACTGTCTCAGATTCATAACACCTTCCATGTATCGCACCTCAGAAAATGTTTAGCAGATGAGTCTGCAATTGTACCGTTGGAAGATGTTACTATAGATGATAGACTAAATTATGTGGAGCAACCTACAGCTATATTGGAAAGAAAGGTCAAAACCCTACGTAATAAACAGATTGGACTGGTCAAAGTCCAATGGAAGCACATGAAAGGCTCAGACTTTACTTGGGAGCCTGAACAGGAAATGATGCAAAATTATCCAGAACTCTTCAATAGTTGATTTCGAGGACGAAATCATTGCAAATGGGGAAGAGTTGTAACACCCACGGTTCGAAAATCCTTATATTAATATTTTAATAGGAGGTGTTATATGTTTATATAAGTTACCCTTATGAGATTAGATGTGTTTTTAAAACTAGAAGGACTTAAAATGTCAAGTTTTATGTTATTTAAGTTTAGGGACCAGTTATGCAATTACCCTAAACTTAATAGATATACATATGGTTGATTTTTAGTAGTCAACCATTATCTTCTACACTTGCAAAACAAGCACAGCAGCAATACATACACTTCTGGTGATTTTTGTACTTGAATCACAGCTACTATATCAGTTATTTAGCAACACAACAATCCAACCTACTAGAGGTATGTATAGTTTAATTAATTTTGGTGTTCTTCTTGTTCTAGTGAGTCAAAGATTGATCACAAGGATCAAAGTGTGTTAATTTATTGTTTGTTATGTTGTATAGATGTTATGGGTGTAGGAAAACACCCTATACATGTTTTTAGATTGATTAGAATTGAGTTTTGGGAGTTTTGGCCGGATTTACAGCTTCTGTCGGTCATAACTGTGCAGACCAGGGGAGGGCACGGGCGTACCCAAGGAGGGTACGGGCGTGCCTTTCGCCCCGTGGCAAACCCTAGCTCTTTAGGTACCCCCGTGCTTTTAAGCTTAGTCACGGGCGTACCTTAGATAGGCACGGGTGTGACTGCAGGATACCTACGCCCATGCTTGGGTTAAGCCCAGGCGTGCCTTAGTTGCAGGCACGGGCGTACCTTTGACAGGTACGGCCATACACTAGCCCTGTTCAGTTTATTTTGATCAGTCAGCAGGTGTTAATACATACACAATTGATATTATATTGTAGAAACAAGTTGTGGACCTGTACATTGATCATTATCATTTGTGGATCTATTCAGATTATAAATATCAAAAGGTGAGTCTTCTAGACTTCACTTCATATCAGCAGCATGTGTAGTTTCATATCAGATTGCTAACATGCTATGTTATACATGTGAATATGTAAGCGTACTACTATGTGTAGTAAGGCTCAAATGCAGTACAGTACTGTGACCTATGATGCTGCCCTGGGTCTAGAACCAGAGGCTAGCTTTGATTACCAGACATGTGTGTATTATCTTCATGTGATTGTATACGTGTGCTCATATGATGATTTGTTTAGATTACTCACTAAGCTCTCGTAGCTTATCAGATACTGTTTTTTTAAAATGTTTTGTAGGATGCAAGAAAGGAAAAGGCAAAGCTCCTGTTTGACTGTTTTTCAGTTTTTAAACGATAAACTATTAACGCCTGTTTGTGTAAATATTTAACCTCGACAGTACACTAAGTCTGTACTTGTGGGTATATCTTTTGGTAATAGCAAGGTTTTGTTATGAAAACGTTTCCGCTTATGTATTTCAAATGATATGCGTGCTTTTATGAAATTATCCTATTTTTATATCTTTTATTGAAATTGGGGCGTTACAGATTAATAAAGGTTTTAATCACAAGAATAATTTACTCAATTCAAAGAATAACTTCAAAACACAAGATGTTTATTAATAATCAAGGATGATTACAATATCACCTACACCTCCAATCTAACTCTTTTGTTAGACGAAGAACACACTTTGTTCTTAGGTTTCAAAGAAACTTGGAGGCTAATACACCTTCTGAAAACTATAAACAATACGAATAAGTGTAAACTCTGACAGAGTTGAATTACAAAACTATCAATCTTAACAAAATATTCTAAACAAAGTATTTATAAACTCTTGACCTTCCTTGATTAATGGAAGTTGGTTAATCTTCTATCTTGCGAGATAATCTTGTTAATCTTCCAATTTGATAAGATATCCTTCAAATCCACAAAGATAGTAGTTTCCATGAATAGCTCAACAGAAACTGTTTGTTGAATAAACAGTTCTGAGTTTTTCTAACAGTCTTCTCTTCAATGTCTTTTAACAGTTGTTATGATTGAACTAAGAGTTCTGAACTGTTTGTACTAATAGTTGTAACACTCACAGCAACTGTTAGTCACAACTGTTTTCACACACCAATGTAACAGTTTGCACCTATTTTCTCAAAAATTTCTCTAACAGTTTTGCCTTTGCATATCCAACAATTTCAATCACTTAGCCAATTTCCTAACAAGAACACATTCCTACTTCAAGAATTCACAAGAATCATCCCATAGGGCAGATTATAGGTGATCCTACCACTCCTATTAGAACAAGAGCTATGCTACAACGTGAAAATAGTGGTGTGATTCTTGAACAGTTTGATGTGAATGCATGCTTTCTATCTCAGATAGAAGCAAAGAAAGCAATAGAGGCATTAAAATATCCTTCATGGGTAGAAGCAATGCAAGAGGAACTTTTACAGTTCCAAATTCAACAAGTTTGGAAGTTGGTTGAACTTCCAAGAGGCAAAAGTGCAATTGGCACCAAGTAGGTGTTCAGAAATAAGAAGGATGAAAGAGGCATAGTCATCAAGAATAAGGCTAGGCTTGTTGCACAGGGTTATACACAAGAAGAAGGCATAGATTATGATGATGTCTTTGCACCAGTTGCAAGAATAGAAGCAATTAGATTGTTCCTTGCTTTTGCAAGCTTCAAAGGGTTCAAGGTATATCAAATGGATGTCAAATCAACTTTTCTCTATGGAACTATTGATGAGGAGGTATATGTGTGTCAACCACCTGGTTTTGAAGACTCAAAGTATCCTGATAGGGTATATAGGTTAGATAAAGCCTTGTATGGGTTACATCAGGCTCCTAGAGCTTGGTATGAGACATTATCATCTCATTTGATTGAGAATGGGTTTAAAAGAGGCACATTTGATAAAACATTGTTTACAAAGATTGTTGAAATAGAGATTTTACTTGTACAGATTTATGTTGATGATATAATCTTTGGATCCACCAATGTTGATAACACAAGTGCTATTAGCATTGTTAACAATCCTGTGAAGCATTAAAAAACAAAGCACATAGAGATCAAGTTTCACTTCATCAGAGATTGTAATGAGAAAAAGCTAATCCAAGTTATGAAAGTCCATACTGATGATCAGTTAGCTGATCTGTTCACTAAAGCATTTGATGTGAGTAAGTTTAACTTTCTGTTGATAAAACATTGTTACAAAGATTGTTAAAACAGAGATTTTGCTTGTTCAAATCTATGTTGATGATATAATCTTTGGACCTACTGATGACAATCTGTGCAAGGAATTTGAGGTCATCATGCATAAAAGATTTCAGATGAGTTCCATGGGAGAACTTACATTTTTCTTGGGATTACAGGTGGAGCAGAAGCCATCCGGTATCTTTCTTAGTCAGTCAAGTATGTCAAGGACATTTTGGACAAGTTTGGTTATCAAGATGTGAAGCTGGCAAGTACTCCAATGGAAACACACAAATAGTTGGGAGCAGATCTAAGGGGGAGGATGTAGACATACACTTGTATAGGTCTACGATAGGTTCATTAATGTACTTAACTGTTTGTAGACCAGATATAATGTTTGCTGTGTGTGTTTGTGCCAAGTTTCAATGCAATCCTAAGATGTCACATCTATTTGCTGTAAAGAGGATCTTTAGGTACCTCAAAGGCCAACAAAAACTGGGTCTTTGGTATCCTAAGGATTCACCATTTGAATTGGTGGCATACTCTGATAGTGACTATGGTGGAGCTAATGTGGATAGGAAATCAACTTCTGGAGGATGTCAATTCTTTGGCTCCAGGTTGGTATCTTGGCAGTACAAGAAACAAACAATAGTTTCAACTTCAACAGCTGAGGCTGAATATATTGCTGCATCAAGTTGTTGTTCACAAGTGTTGTGGATCCAGAATCAGCTTCTGGATTATGGTATGACTTCTTGAATACACCCATCAATGTTGATAACACAAGTGCTATTAGCATTGTTAACAATCCTGTGAAGCATTAAAAAACAAAGCACATAGAGATCAAGTTTCACTTCATCAGAGATTGTAATGAGAAAAAGCTAATCCAAGTTATGAAAGTCCATACTGATGATCAGTTAGCTGATCTGTTCACTAAAGCATTTGATGTGAGTAAGTTTAACTTTCTGATTTCAAATATTGGGATGATTAACTTAGAATAATGATTTGTCAGCTTATTTTTCTATGTTTTTGTGTTTTCACACTAACAGTTTGAAACTGTTAGTCTTAAGTCTAACAACTGTTTATGTAAGTGTTTAGGGAACAGCTGTACAAAATGCAACTAACAGTTCTCAACTGTTAGTACATGGTGTTCACAACTGTTAGGCAAACTGCCTGTTCATTTAAGGGGGAGTGGTACAGCTGAAGTTCATTAACCAAACAGTTCTCAACTGTTAGTTCTTAGTTTTCCTTCAACTGTTAGTCAAGTGTATTTCAGTCTTTGTAGCAACTCTGTGAAATTTTGAATTGCATTTAATATGCATCACATATATAAGTCATTCCCTCCTCGCAGTTTTCATTATGCTTACTAAAACTTCTATCGAACGATAAACCCTAGAATTCCACTTCGAAATCGCCATGGCTCCCCCTCCATTTGTCAAGGAACACAACATGCTAGCATTTCTTTCAAAACCTGCTGAGGTGCATGTCTTTCATGACATGATCGACTACCTTGTATTGTCCAACCTCAACACTGCTCTCACCATCAATCCAACCATATACACCTCTCATATCGATCAATTCTGGAAAAATGCTTCTATCACAGAAGTAGATGAAGTGCAATGGATTGCTTCAACTATTGATAATCATGTTGTTTCTCTCTCTGAGAATGTTATTCGCGAACACCTTCACCTTGATGATCTTGAGGGTGAGTATTCTGAATCTGTTTCATTAGAATTCTTACACGCTGAGTTGGTTAAGCTGGGATATGAGGGCCCTAGGGGAAAGGGTACCTTCTACAAAGGACAATTTTGTGCACACTAGAAGTATTTGATTCACACTCTCCAGCAGTGCATCATCCCCAAACGAACTGGTTGGAATGAGTTCAGAAGTAACATTGCTTTGGCCTTAATCTACTTAGCCAACAATCGTTGCTTCAACTTTTCTAAATTAATTTTTAATGGCATGGTAAAACATCTCGGGACCAAATATGGTCTCTTTTTTATGTACCCCCGATTAGTGCAAGTTTGTTTAAACTCTTTATTGCCAAATCTTCAAACTCATAAGAGGGTCTTGATTCCCTCTGCTCATGTGGCCTCCACATTGAGCAAACTGTTGATCAATGGCAATAATTTTTCGGGTGCCATCACTCCACCACTCTCTGCAATGGTGGAGTTTCTTTCAAGAAACAGAGCTGCTAGAGTTGAGCATGAAGCCCACATCATTGCTACACAACCAACTCTAGAACCCACAGCTCATGATACTCAAATACCCCCTCTGCTACCATTTATCAAGCTACAACACCAACCCCCTCTCTTATAACATTCAAAAAGAGGAAGAAAACTGTTGGTGCTCCTTCCACCACAGTCCCTATCACCCAAACTGTAAGCCCTGCACAGGTGCATTCACCTGTGCAGAATATCCAAAGGAAACCCACTGTGCTGTCTCCTAGGCACAATGAGGAGGTGATCACTCCAAGGGAGAGTGATCATGTGGTTCTTGAGGCTGACACTACTGTTTCATCTGCAAGGGGTGATCAGGGAAGTGTTAACATAGGTAAGACCTCAACCACGGCAACAGAAGCTGATCACACAGCTTTTGGAAGTCCCCAGTACCAAGAACCAAGGGGTACTGGTGAGGGAACTTCTAGGAGTGACCCACCAGTTCTATCTGCCGATGATATGTTTGAAGTGGCAACACTGGCTGACATTAAGGCAAGTATGATACACAAGGCATTAACGAATCCAGATCTTGTACCATTTCTTGCTGCATTCCTCTATCTTAAAAAGAGGAACTCTTTACAAGACAAGCTTCTTGCCAAGCACAATAAGCTCATTATCAAGCAAGACAAACAGATCAAAGTCTTGTCCACTACTCTGAAGAAGGCTACAAATGTTCTTCAAGCTCATGATCAAATGCTTAAACAGTTCCATGCTAAACCTCCTCAAATAGTTCCAATCAAAAAGGGGGAGAAGCCAATCTTGAAGAAGCAAGTGTAGAGTGTGAAAAGTAAACAAACAGTTGTGCAATCCAAACAAATAGCTGCACCAAATACTCAAACAGTTGCAACTCCACAAACTACAGTTGAAATTTCAGAAACAACAGTTGCTCCAGAACAACAACAAACAACTGCAAGTGCTCAATCAGATGAAGAAAAATTGTCTACAGTTGATAGAGTCTTGATCAACAGGATGATAATGTCTTGGGATTATCCAACAACATATATATTCAAATCATGGTCCAAAGCAAAAAAAGATCATTTGATTGCAGTGGGTGCTCAAACTCTTAATACCAGCACATTCAAAATGGCACAAAAGATTGATGATGGGTGGCTTGATGGTAAAGTGTCAAAGCTAGAGCCAATTGCACCTAAGCCAGGGTTCAAAGGCATTGCAATTTCAGAGTCTAAGAAGGATGAGAAGATGTCTCCTGTGCTAGGTAAGGGAAAGGAGATTGTGGTTAATATTCCAAAGCTAAAACTGTCAAAAGAACAACAAGAAGAGCATGATCATGAGCTAGTACAAATATTGAATGCTAAGATTGAGCAACAAGAAAGGAGAGATCTTGAATTAGCTCAAAAGCTGGCAGCTGAATTTACAAAGGAAATTGATGAAGAAGAAAAAGGAAAGAAGGCTGATAAGGGAATAAAGAGAAAGAGAGTTGAAAAGAAAAGGCCAACAACTCAGTCCCAACAGTCTAAAACTGTTCAAAAATCTTCAGAAAAGGCTAAAGCTGGTATGGTTCAAACCATTTTACAAGACAGACTCAAAGTGGAGGTTGAAAAGAAATTGGATAAACTTGTGGAAGAGCAACTAGGTCAAAAATCCCACATCACTGAGTGAAGATTTGAAATGTTAAGGATTGAAAGAGGAAAGCAAGGGGTAACAATTGTGAGAGAGCTAGATCCAATCGAAAGCTATGCTAGCTTTTTACAGCTAATGGAAACTGTGACAAGAAGGGATGTGCAAGAAATGTATGAATATGGCATAAGTCACTATGGAGAAGCTGTTGGGATTGAAATCAGAGTTCTGATGAGGCATTTAACAAGCATATGTGATCCTCTGAAAGTTATGCACATGTTGATAGTTGAGGAAGCATTCCCAATCAGTTCTGTAAAGGTATATGCTAAGTCAAGGACTTATCACATGGTGATGGGAAATGCTATAACTCAATGGTTTGATATTGAATTTATAGAGCACAACAAAACAAAGCTCTTATATTTGATGAAAGGTAAGTTCCTTGGCCCTGCTAAAGTCAAGGAAGATCTTATTCAGAGGTTGAAAGAAAAATTGGAGTCTTTACAGTCGAAGAAAATGTAATTTTCTTTCTTTATGTTTTGATTGTAACAGTTTGACTTTGCATACTTCATGTTTTCTTTGCTTATGTTAATTTTTCTGTGGTTGAACCCTATAAAACAACTTAAGTGTATTGTTCAATACTTTAAGTTAGGGGGAGATTGTTGGGAAATTTGCTAAGTAATTGAAACTATTGGACATGCAAAGGTAAAACTGTTAGAGTAATTTTTAAAGAAACAGTTGACAACTGTTATATTGGTTTGTGAAAACAGTTGTAACTAACAGTTGTGGTGAATGTTGCAACTGTTAGTACAAAGAGCTCAGAACTGTTAGTATGATTATAACAACTGTTAGAAGGCATGGAAGAGAAGACTGTTAGAAGAATTTCAGAACTGTTTATTCAACAAACAGTTTCTGTTGAGCTATTTATGGAAACCTCTATCTTTATGGATTTGAAGAATATCTTATCAACTTGGAAGATTATCTCGTAAGATAGAAGATTAACCAACTGTCATCTATTCAAGGAAGATCAAGAGTCTATAAATACTTCTTAAGAATATTATGTTAGTACCGATAGTTTTGTAATTCAACTCTGTTAGTTTTTGCACTCATCCGTATTGTTAATTGTTTTCAAAAAGTGTGTTAGCCTCCAAGTTTCTTTGAAGCCTAAGAACAAAGTGTGTTCTTCGTCTAACAAAAGAGTTAGATTGAAGGTGTAGGTGAATATTGTAATCATCATTAGTTATTAATAAACATCTTGTGTTTTGAAGTATTTCATTGTGTTGGTTAAATTATTCATGTGTTAAAACCTTTAAAAATCAATTAAGTGTGATTTCGCAACTTCTTAGTTGATTGTGATCAAACTCAAAGATTGTCTTTTAAACAACTGTGATTTAAATTCAAAAGATAATTCTTGTTATTGATTTTGGCAATATCCGATCCTGACAAAAGCCGGTTATTTAATTATGTGACATTCGGCAACAAATTTCCCAGGTTAGCCATTAGAAATTCAAATTTTAAGCCTAGCATGACTAAAAATAGTAATCATGACTTAAATACATCCATAATAATATTAGAATTCGTAGAAATCCCGCCTATATGGTTAGAACCTTCCTGAGCTCGAAAAATCGAATTATTACGAGTCAAAATTACAAATCAGGTACAATAATAAAAATAATATCAATTAAAATAATTAAATAAATTATGATAAAAATAAATAAGTTAAAATATAAAACATAAAAAAAATAAACTCATAAAAGTAATAAAAACTTTGTAATTAAAAGATTTAAACAAAATCAACAATTATACAAAATTCAATTTAAACCAATTACACTTAATAATTCAAAAAAAAAAAAAAAAAAAGAAACCCCCCCCCCCATGAGGCCGGCCACCCTAACCCCCCCCCCCCCCCCCTCAAATTCTCTTGCCTCCTTCTCTTCCCAAGAACCACCACTTGATCTCCCCCATGCTCTATATAAGCCTCCTACTACTCCTTATCATTTCCTTTACCACCACACTCCATCTCTTCTCTTTTCTCTCTTCTTCTTTCACCAACAAAAATCTCCCAAGAACATCCAAGTGTTGATCATCTTTTGAAGATCCAACACTAAATCAAAGAAAAGAGTTGGTAAGATGATCATAAAACACTCATCTCTACTCTTCTACCTTTCTTCTCTTCTTCTTTCTTCTTTCTTTTATTTATTTTCTTTGTTGTTCATCTTATTTCCTTTATATATATATATAATCATGTAAATATAAACATCCTACCAATGTTGTAAGGAGCACATGAAATGTGCATCATCCTACCGTTGTTGTATGGAACTTAATCAACTAAAAATAAAGAAAATAAGACTTTGATCATGCATGTGTTTCATCTAAACAAATGTTGTAAGGAACACATAAAATGTGTATCATCCTACCATTGTTGTAAGAACACATGGATTATCAAAGCTTATACTCATACAATATGATTATTCATGAATATAAACATGTTATATTAAAGTTATGACCCATAAGCAAAAAGAATCACAAATCTGGCAGAATCTGATGTTAGAACTCCTCACTTGTTTTTGTTATATCTGGAGTTCTAGGTATCAAAATCAGTTGATTCTTTTTGCTAATCTTTGTTTAATGTGTTACCTTTCATTTAAACCTGGATTCACTAATTTTCATGAACGTTTGATCCTTCAAACATATTTAAAAAGACCCATATGTTGAATCTGGAAATCTGGCAGATTTAGAAGGGTACACTTTAAACGCGTGTAACTTACTCATTCTTGGGTCAAAATACGTCTAGTTTTTTTTAAAAGTTTAATCTTTGAGTCTTGGTTATTTCCCAGTTTTAATCATGTAAAAAGAAGGTCGTATGAGCCCTAAACAGACGTTTTAGTAACAACATGTCATCCAGACACTGATCAGTGGACATCCTATACACTTTTAATTATTAAAAATACCAAACATGGATTATAAATTCCTATATTTTTACTGGACATTCTAGAAACATATAGCAAGATTATATTAAAATATCAAGCCTTAATATGACTCCTAAATTACAGTTTATAATTTTTAAAGTTCAATTCAAAGAACTGAAAATTTCAGTGAACATTTATGAATAATGGAAAAATAGAGACAACCTTTAACTATTTAAATAAATAAGTTAACAACAAATAAATAATACAAAATAATAAATAAAATAAGTCTAATAGAGCTACATACCTTTTTATATTAGGAAAGGAGCTTCGGTAGGAACAAGAAATCCTTACAAGAAAACACCTTTGCATACCGAGTGAGTATCATAGCCCCTTTTTACCGTATTTCATGTTATTTTGGGGTGAAAGCATGTGTATATATTTCATGAAAAGTTTATTGCCTATCTTCTTATTTATTTCAAATATTATTTTGAGCACTTATGGTATTATTCTTTGATGTGCTTGGGTGATCGTTGTAAGGCCCTTTCGTTGGACATTATTCCTTAACTCCGCTAGTGAGCCGATGGTATTTGTAAGTAGCGCTATTTGGAGATTCCGACGTCTCCCATTTATGGTTGACGAACTATAGATGTACTTTACCACTACTAACGTCATTTAATATAGGCGTTAGGTTTATCATGGGCAATTGGTTGTCGGCTAGGTTGGATAATGGCTCAAGCAACAATCATCATAGTCTATTACTACCATGTGCAACGTATTGGGCAATATAATACATCTTCTATCATTATCTCATACTTGGATTTTTATTCAAAAACTTCCATCAATTATTTAAACTTTTCTCATTTAAAAGATGTTTTGTGCATACATTAAAACCTATGAACTCACCAACTCTAGTAGTTGACCCTTTTCTTTTACCCGTGCTTTCAGGTGACCGCCGTTAGGTACCTTATGCTTGCAAACATGATGTGTGGCATCTTCATCTTCATCGTCACAATTTATATAAACATTATCTATTTCATTTACGCATCGTACAAGACAATGTCCTTTAAATATTATTCGGTTATATAACCTTTATTTATGTTTCATCCGAACTACTTATTTTGTTAATTTAATCTAATGGTTATTATCTATTTACCTTGTGCGATGATATCTTGTGCTGTGACACCTCGTGTTTCCGCTTTAGCGGGGTGTGACAGATTTGGTATCAGAGCCTAAGGTTATAGAGAATGTTGTTTTTCTTATGGGGGGAAAACAACAACTATGACCAAAGGTTTATAAAAATAATTTTACAAATAATTTTGTTTAAAATGCAATAAGTGTATTGATAATATAATTAAGCTGAGTACCACATTGTTATACCTCAATTAGACAAAGCTTGATCACCTATGTCTAATTTAGCTATGTACGATATGGCACTTAGGTTAGTTATAATAAAAATATACTTAGAAACAAAATTTTATTTACTTTCTTTCCAGATCATGATCATTGCGTGTGTGCATGAGCATAACATTCATATATAGACAATTTAAGTTATGAATTTAGTAAATAAGTCTATTCAAACCTTGCAGATCATGTCAAGCGAAAGTGAACCTACCGAGAACAGCCAAAGATCTTCCACCGATAGTAACCAATCCCCACAATACCAGCTGCCTGAAGGATTCTTAGAACCCCTACGTAGACCCGTAAGGATCTTTGACATTCCCTCCTCTCAACCACACCAAAACCCAAACCCCGGAACAACCGGGCCTCGGGTTAGACAAACTGCCCGAAAGAGGGTAGCCATTCCAGTACGAGCAACCGTAGCACCACCCCAGCCTACCATGGGAGAAACTTCCCGGCAGGTGAACGAGCCAGTAAGAGCCCTCACGGGAATCCCGATGATACCTTCATCCGGGATGACCGACGAGGAAAAGAGGAGATTCCACCACATGTCCCTGGAGCTATATAACATAAGAGGCATGTTAGATTACCAAACCTACCGGGTTAGTTCGTGCTTAGACATGGCGGACCTTAACCACCATCACGCAAGGCAAGCCTTAGAGGCGGCTCAAGAAGCCCGAAGACTAATTAGGCTAATGCATACATGCCTAGTTTTAGGGGTTGTGTTGATGATGTTAGTGGGGCTAGCTTACATTGGGATTAGGCGCTAGATGGGTTGGAGTGGATCTACTTTGTGTTTTTAATGTCCTTCTCTTTTGTTGATTATGAACTAAAATATCCTATGTTGGTTTGAAGGATGTATGATTGTATGGCTACTATTAACTCCTTATTAATATATATGGCATCTTATAAAGAGCCAATTTTGGTAATTATTTTGTGCCAAGTGAATGATTGATTATTTAATTAAATCTCGTACTATTAAGTCATATTTAATGCCATGAATGAATTACACATGTTACACATAGAGTAGTATGATAAAACCGATTAGATTGAGTGACTAAAAATCGTCGTGTGATTGTGCTCTAGAACGATGCCTCCACGAAGAGCAAACCCCGAGTTAGATCAACTTGTCATGGAACAAGTGATTGCAACATTACCCAACATAGTTAGCCAAGTTGCTGCTGGGCTTCAAACAAACCAAGGAGTACCAACCCCAACCCAAGATTGCAACTACAAAACCTTTAGGGCCTGCAACCCTAAAGAATTCTTTGGAACGGAAGGAGGTGTGGGTCTACTAAACTGGATTGAAAGCATGGAATCAGTCCTTAGCATCAGTAAATGTACGGAAGCAAACAAGGTGGAGTTTGCAGCATGTCTTCTGCAAGGGCGAGCCTTATCGTGGTGGAATATCCAACTACAAACGCTTGGAAGAAATGCCGCGCACCAACTCACCTGGGATGCATTCCTCAGGCTATTAAGGGACGAATTTTGCTCGAGGAGTGAAATTCAAAAGCTAGAAGCCGAGTTGTGGAATCATGAAATGATCGGGGATGACATCAACTCCTATACCACCCGATTTCATGATTTGGCCAAGCTGGTGCCGCACTTGGTGACCCCGGAAGAAAACCGTATCGATAGATACATTTGGGGTCTAGCCCCTGAGATCCGGGCAAATGTCACGGCTGCAAACCCCAACACCATCCAAAGTGCGGTAAATCTAGCTACAAGACTTACCCACAATGCCATCCGATCGGGATCGCTTGGGAGCAACAAGGACAAGGGTAAGAGGAAGCTTGAGGAGATGCCGAGGAAGCCATCCGGTGGAGAAGCTGCGAGGACTCAAAAAAGGGCTAGGAACTTCGGAGCTCAGGCACAAGCGGCCGATAAAGGATGGAGATCCTACCCTAAATGTGACAAGTGCCACAAACACCACGAAGGGAAGTGCATGGTGTGCTTTAGGTGTAAGCGGCTAGGACACCTCAGCAAAACTTGCCGAGTAAAGCCATGCTTTAAATGCGGAAGTCTGGAGCACCATGGCACCGTCTGCTCGCGGCCAACTCAAGGGTCTAATTATAATCAAGCACGTCCTGCAAGCCAAAGTAACCAAGGAAATCAAGCACGAGGCAGGGTGTTTGAGATTGGAGCAAATGAAGCTAGACAAAACCCCGATGTCGTTACAGGTACGTTTCCTCTAAACGGTTATTACGCATCAGTACTATTTGATTCAGGGGCCGATAAAAGCTTCATATCATTAAGATTTAAGTTAAGGCTAAACCTAAAAACCATAGAAATGAAAGAGCCTTACATCATTGAATTTGCTAACGGTCAGAAAACTAGCGTTAAGGACATAATCCCTGGTTGTACCTTAGGCTTAGCCGATAAAACATATACCATAGATTTAATCCCACTTGAAATGGGAAGTTTCGACATAGTTGTTGGGATGGATTGGCTTTCTAGCCATCGAGCGGAAATCTGTTGCTTCGAAAAGATCGTCCGAATTCCGACGCCTGATGGTGAGACACTTAAGGTGTATGGAGAAAAATCCGGAAGGGATTTCAAGATAATCTCATCCATCAAGATGAGAAATTGCTTAAGGAAAGGAAACGAGGCATTCCTAGCACATATAATCAATAAGAAAACCTGTGAGAAAAACATTCAAGAAATTCCCGTCGTGCGAAACTTTCTTGAAGTATTTCCGGAAGATTTGCCAGGATTACCCCCGAATCGGCAAGTCGAATTCCATATCGATCTAGTCCCTGGAGCGGCTCCCGTGGCAAAAGCACCATATCGACTCGCCCCATCAGAAATGCAAGAGCTATCGGCACAACTACAAGAATTACTCGACAAAGGTTTCATTCAACCAAGTTCATCCCCTTGGGGAGCCCCAGTTCTTTTCGTCAAAAAGAAGGACGGATCGCTACGAATGTGTATCGACTATCGGGAACTCAACAAGTTAACAATCAAGAACCGATACCCTCTCCCTCGAATCGATGATCTGTTCGACCAACTTGAAGGCGCCAAATATTTTTCAAAAATCGATCTTCGCTCGGGATATCACCAATTGAGAGTTCGCGAAGAAGACGTCCCCAAGACCGCCTTTAGAACCCGCTATGGACATTATGAGTTCTTAGTTATGCCTTTTGGGTTGACTAACGCTCCAGCAGTATTTATGGACTTAATGAATAGGGTCTGTAGACCATATTTAGATAAGTTTGCTATAGTGTTCATAGACGACATTCTCATCTATTCGCGAAGCAAGGAAGATCATGAGCAGCATTTGAAATTAATCTTAACACTACTCAAGGACCAGAAGTTGTATGCCAAATTCTCTAAGTGTGAATTTTGGATCCGAGAAGTACACTTCCTTGGTCATGTAGTTAATTCAAATGGAATTCATGTCGATCCAGCAATGATCGAAGCAATCAAAATGTGGGAAGCACCAAAGACGCCAACCGAGATTCGACAATTTCTGGGTTTGGCAGGATATTATAGGCGGTTCATCGAAAACTTTTCACGCGTGGCTCAACCATTAACGACTCTGACTCAGAAGGATAAGAAATTCATTTGGGGAGATAAGCAAGAAGAAGCCTTTCAAACCTTAAAGCAGAAGCTATGCAACGCACCTATCTTGGCATTGCCAACTGGATCAGAAAACTTTGTGGTCTATTGCGACGCATCACACCAAGGGTTGGGATGTGTTTTAATGCAAAAAGACAAAGTTATCGCCTACGCTTCGAGACAATTGAAGGTTCATGAGAAAAACTACACTACTCATGATTTGGAGCTAGGAGCGGTAGTGTTTGCACTCAAAATATGGAGACACTACTTATATGGCACCAAGTGTACCGTCTACACTGACCATAAGAGTCTCCAGCATATTTTTGATCAAAAGATGCTCAATATGAGACAAAGGCGATGGGTAGAACTACTCAATGATTGTGATTGCGAAATCAAATATCACCCAGGCAAGGCCAATGTGGTAGCCGACGCGTTGAGTAGGAAGGAAAGAGTAAAACCAACGAGAGTACGAGCATTAGGAGCTGTAGTGCAAACAAGTCTGAAAGGAAGGATTCTTGAAGCTCAGGAGCAAGCATTAAAAGAAGAAAATCTAAAAGAGGAAACCCTTCGTCATTTGGAGCACAGGTTTGAGATTGGAACTGACGGAGTACGTTACTTCGAAAAGAAGGTTTGGATACCCAAGGTAGATAACATAAGGTTAACGATATTGGATGAGGCACATAAGTCTAAGTATTCTATTCATCCCGGAGCCGATAAAATGTACAAGGATTTGAAGGAATACTATTGGTGGCCCGGAATGAAGAAGGATGTCGCCCTATACGTGGGGAAATGTTTGACTTGTGCAAGGATTAAGGCAGAACACCAGAAACCCTCTGGATTACTGCAGCAACCCGAAATCCCGGAATGGAAATGGGAACAGATAACTATGGATTTTGTGACTAAGTTACCCCGATCCGCAAAAGGGTACGATGCCATCTGGGTAGTAGTAGACCGGCTTACAAAGTCAGCACATTTCCTACCCATTCGTGAAGATTACAAGATGGAAAAGCTGGCACGAATCTACATCAATGAGATCATCATGCGTCATGGAGTGCCCATATCTATCATCTCGGATAGGGATAGTCGCTTCACTTCCCGATTTTGGCAATCACTTCAGAAAGCATTGGGAACGCGAGTCAATTTAAGCACCTCTTACCACCCCCAAACAGACGGACAATCGGAAAGGACCATTCAAACGCTGGAAGATATGTTACGTGCTTGTGTGTTAGATTTTGGTGGGAGCTGGGACTCGCATTTGCCACTGGTTGAATTTTCATACAATAATAGTTATCACACCAGTATCCAGTGTGCACCTTATGAAGCATTGTACGGACGCAAATGTAGATCCCCGCTCAGCTGGTTGGAAATCGGAGACCGACAATTGTCCAGACCAGACGTCGTACAGGAAACCACTGATAAGATAAAGATTATCAGGGAAAGACTCAAAACCGCTAGGGACCGACAAAAGAGCTACGCCGACAATCGCAGGAAACCCCTAGAGTTTCAAGTTGGCGATAAAGTTCTACTAAAGATATCACCTTGGAAAGGGATAGTGCGTTTTGGTAAAAAGAACAAGTTAAGTCCCAGGTATGTTGGGCCGTTCGAGATAATCGAAAGGATCGGACCGGTAGCCTACAAGCTAAAACTGCCACAAGAACTGAGCGCCATCCATGACACGTTCCATGTGTCGAATTTAAAGAAATGCCAAACGGAGGAAACCTTAATCTTACCCTTAAAAGATGTGCAAGTTGATGACCGGTTGCACTTTGTAGAAGAACCAATCGAAATCCTTGACCGGGAGGTCAAAAGACTAAGGAGAAGCAGGATCCCCATCTTAAAAGTTCGTTGGAACTCAAGGCACGGGCCTGAATACACTTGGGAGCGAGAGGATTATATGAAACTCAAATATCCACACCTCTTCGCCAAAAAGCAAGTCCAAGACGTCAACGATTAATTTCGGGACGAAATTCTTTTAATCAGGGGAGACTGTGACATTCGGCAACAAATTTCCCAGGTTAGCCATTAGAAATTCAAATTTTAAGCCTAGCATGACTAAAAATAGTAATCATGACTTAAATACATCCATAATAATATTAGAATTCGTAGAAATCCCGCCTATATGGTTAGAACCTTCCTGAGCTCGAAAAATCGAATTATTACGAGTCAAAATTACAAATCAGGTACAATAATAAAAATAATATCAATTAAAATAATTAAATAAATTATGATAAAAATAAATAAGTTAAAATATAAAACATAAAAAAAATAAACTCATAAAAGTAATAAAAACTTTGTAATTAAAAGATTTAAACAAAATCAACAATTATACAAAATTCAATTTAAACCAATTACACTTAATAATTCAAAAAAAATAATAATAATAAAAGAAACCCCCCCCCCCATGAGGCCGGCCACCCTAACCCCCCCCCCCCCTCAAATTCTCTTGCCTCCTTCTCTTCCCAAGAACCACCACTTGATCTCCCCCATGCTCTATATAAGCCTCCTACTACTCCTTATCATTTCCTTTACCACCACACTCCATCTCTTCTCTTTTCTCTCTTCTTCTTTCACCAACAAAAATCTCCCAAGAACATCCAAGTGTTGATCATCTTTTGAAGATCCAACACTAAATCAAAGAAAAGAGTTGGTAAGATGATCATAAAACACTCATCTCTACTCTTCTACCTTTCCTCTCTTCTTCTTTCTTCTTTCTTTTATTTATTTTCTTTGTTGTTCATCTTATTTCCTTTATATATATATATATAATCATGTAAATATAAACATCCTACCAATGTTGTAAGGAGCACATGAAATGTGCATCATCCTACCGTTGTTGTATGGAACTTAATCAACTAAAAATAAAGAAAATAAGACTTTGATCATGCATGTGTTTCATCTAAACAAATGTTGTAAGGAACACATAAAATGTGTATCATCCTACCATTGTTGTAAGAACACATGGATTATCAAAGCTTATACTCATACAATATGATTATTCATGAATATAAACATGTTATATTAAAGTTATGACCCATAAGCAAAAAGAATCACAAATCTGGCAGAATCTGATGTTAGAACTCCTCACTTGTTTTTGTTATATCTAGAGTTCTAGGTATCAAAATCAGTTGATTCTTTTTGCTAATCTTAGTTTAATGTGTTACCTTTCATTTAAACCTGGATTCACTAATTTTCATGAACGTTTGATCCTTCAAACATATTTAAAAAGACCCATATGTTGAATCTGGAAATCTGGCAGATTTAGAAGGGTACACTTTAAACGCGTGTAACTTACTCATTCTTGGGTCAAAATACGTCTAGTTTTTTTTAAAAGTTTAATCTTTGAGTCGTGGTTATTTCCCAGTTTGAATCATATAAAAAGAAGGTCGTATGAGCCCTAAACAGACGTTTTAGTAACAACATGTCATCCAGACACTGATCAGTGGACATCCTATACACTTTTAATTATTAAAAATACCAAACATGGATTATAAATTCCTATATTTTTACTGGACATTCTAGAAACATATAGCAAGATTATATTAAAATATCAAGCCTTAATATGACTCCTAAATTACAGTTTATAATTTTTAAAGTTCAATTCAAAGAACTGAAAATTTCAGTGAACATTTATGAATAATGGAAAAATAGAGACAACCTTTAACTATTTAAATAAATAAGTTAACAACAAATAAATAATACAAAATAATAAATAAAATAAGTCTAATAGAGCTACATACCTTTTTATATTAGGAAAGGAGCTTCGGTAGGAACAAGAAATCCTTACAAGAAAACACCTTTGCATACCGAGTGAGTATCATAGCCCCTTTTTACCGTATTTCATGTTATTTTGGGGTGAAAGCATGTGCATATATTTCATGAAAAGTTTCTTGCCTATCTTCTTATTTATTTCAAATATTATTTTGAGCACTTATGGTATTATTCTTTGATGTGCTTGGGTGATCGTTGTAAGGCCCTTTCGTTGGACATTATTCCTTAACTCCGCTAGTGAGCCGATGGTATTTGTAAGTAGCGCTATTTGGAGATTCCGACGTCTCCCATTTATGGTTGACGAACTATAGATGTACTTTACCACTACTAACGTCATTTAATATAGGCGTTAGGTTTATCATGGGCAATTGGTTGTCGGCTAGGTTGGATAATGGCTCAAGCAACAATCATCATAGTCTATTACTACCATGTGCAACGTATTGGGCAATATAATACATCTTCTATCATTATCTCATACTTGGATTTTTATTCAAAAACTTCCATCAATTATTTAAACTTTTCTCATTTAAAAGATGTTTTGTGCATACATTAAAACCTATGAACTCACCAACTCTAGTAGTTGACCCTTTTCTTTTACCCGTGCTTTCAGGTGACCGCCGTTAGGTACCTTATGCTTGCAAACATGATGTGTGGCATCTTCATCTTCATCGTCACAATTTATATAAACATTATCTATTTCATTTACGCATCGTACAAGACAATGTCCTTTAAATATTATTCGGTTATATAACCTTTATTTATGTTTCATCCGAACTACTTATTTTGTTAATTTAATCTAATGGTTATTATCTATTTACCTTGTGCGATGATATCTTGTGCTGTGACACCTCGTGTTTCCGCTTTAGCGGGGTGTGACAGATTAGGCGGGTGTTGGTTTTATAGCATGGATTTGACGAAAATACCCCTAAACTAACGTTAAGATTCAACATCCGTTTAGTGGAAGGACCAATTGTGTGCAAAAATCTCATTTAAAGGATTTAATCCGCAACTTTTTGAAAGAAAGGACTAAAAGTGAAATAAGTGGTATAAAGAAAGGACCAATTTTGTAATTAACTCTTTTTAAAATTAATAAAATAGTTGATACAAATAAAAAAATTAAAAAAATTGACATTGTATGATACTTTTTCGTGACATTGAATTGCGCAAAGAACATATTATTACATTTTTAAAAGCAACATGATGTAAAACAGAACACACACACACATATATATAGGGGAGGATTCAAACAAAAACTGTTTTTCGTACGAGAACTACGAGAACCAATTTTGGCCGTTCATTTTGGATAATGGAATTCATGGATGAAGAGCATGGAGAGATTGAGTGTGGCAGAGTGGGTAATCCAATTGAAGGAGGAGAAATTGAACGGCTAAGATTGGTTCTCGCGGTTCTTGTACGAAATACAGTTCTCGTTTGAACTTTTGTCTGTATATATATATAGAGGGAGGTTCATGCGAGAAGCTTTATTTTTACGAGAAGTGCGGGAAGTGTTTCTGACCCTTAGATTATTTAATCAATGGTTATAAATGATTATGGCATTATAGTAATTAATTAGAAATTATAGGTTATTAAAATAAAAACCAAAAGGGCATTATAGTACTTTTTGCCCCACTAAATCTCATCCCTAATTAATTAGACTTACCATACTTACTTCTCTATCTCTCTTATTTGTTAAGAGAATTAAAAAAGAAAAACCATATTTGATATGTAGTCGCCGGCAATATTTGAACATAACACTTAATAAAACATATCAAAGTAATCTTTTCAAAGAATAAAAATGTTATTAGGTATATTCACTAATGAACTAGGGATTTTTTATAGGTTTTTAAGCTGACAAGCTGTGGTCATTATTGAACATGAAATAGATAATTACAAACTAAATGTGTTCACTAATATTGATCACCAATAAACCATCGATGTTTTTGTGTGCATTCTTAAAACTCAAATATTGTTGAATGGTTCACTAGTGACCTCAATATAGCATCAAAAAAAGTTAATAACGATTAAAAAACCAAAAAGTGTGAAGAGTTAATGTTTATATTTAAAAGTATGACAAAATGAATGAAGAAAAAAAGTTTGTGTATCTCGTGAGTAAAAAAAGAATCTAAAATGCATGAAGAAAGGAAATGGTTATGTATGGTGAATTACAAATAAATCTTGGAAAAATCCATTACAATTAAAGGGGAGAGAAAACAATTAAATTACCAAAATTAAAGTAATAATGAATTAATCACATGTATAAAATGACATTACTATCCTTTTAACTAAGATCTTGACTAGTAAAATCCAATGGTTTAAAATGCTTCTCGCACTTCTCGCAAAATTAGAACTTTTCGCATGAACCCTCCCCTATATATATATATATATATATATATATACTACATTATAAAGCATTTATATCAAATGCTCAATCTCTTAAAATTTAAGTAAGTTGAATCGATAAAACTACCCTTAACATTAATCCATTCTCACGGCACACTTTATGAAAAAAGGAAAGTTAATATATCAATTAAGCAAATCAAATCACATATATACAGAAAGCAATACTATCACACAAATCAAATAATAGCCATTAGTAGGATAACGAACTAACAATGATTACAACCGCTTTCCATGGATAAAAATGCAGCATATAATTTACATAATTAAAACAAAATTGCAACCAATTTGCAAACTTGAAATGCACTATATAAAGAGATAACCTTGCTGTAGTATTCATCATAGTATGCACTCACCAAAGAAGCATCATTTTCAGGATGAACACTAAAAGCATTTCTATGCTCCCTTAATTGCACGGATGATGAAAATGATGTAATAATCAAAAGCCGAAAAGAGGTAACACATGTTGTCAAGCTAGATTTTGTGTTTTTTCCTTCTTGTGTTTATTTCTACATTGAAAAAAAATAAGACAAAAACATATATAATTAAATGTGTGGTAAATTAATATAACCAATCTTTTATCATGAAAATTTGATAACTTTGCTTTTTGCCAATTGGAACAACCTAGATTTATTACATAAACCTACTCCAAAGTCTTGTTCGCACAACATGAGCAACATAACAGGTTTCCTTCCAAAGTAACTAAAGTCAAAAACAATAATTTCTTAGCTAAATGTGGAATTGAACAAGTACAAATCGGTTAATCTTCTATATTAATATAAATTATAAACAAAAGGTAGGTTATTCTTTGGAAGACGGATCAACTTCTATAACGCGAACCAAAATTTTTATTGCTTGTTATTGGCGGCAATCAAATGAAGCACTTTGATTTAAATAGAATACAGAAGCACTTTAGCTACAATGAAATGAATATTGGGGGTTTGATTATGATTTAATAGAATATTTAGAGCATTAACCTTGATAGTCCTATTATATGATCATCTAACCACCTAAGCCGCTTCTTGGGGTTTAGTTTTGAATGTGTGAGGAACTTCTACATAAAAGAAAAATAAGATGCAAAACACACCATCAATATGTTACAAAAGGGTACTTAAAATATATGGCCAAAGTCAATTTCTACGTGGTGAAGCAACTGTGGTTGATGGTTTGATTCTTCATCAACATCACGAAGGAGACGAAGGAGGAGGTGATGCAACTGTTTTTGTAACCTTATTCGGGATGAGTTAAGAACAGCCATCAAGACGCTTAAGGCAAAGGGGCTGCAAGGGGCAGGAGGATGGCGACCAACATATCCTCGAATGTCTGTTTGGTTCATTCAGTCTGACCGTCAATCTGGGGATGATAAGCAGTACTCAGACTAATTCTCGTTCTCAACTCTCTCTGTAGACTCTTCCAGAAGTTCGAAACAAACCTGAAGTATCTGTCATAAACTATCGATAACGGTCTACCATACCTCGCAACAATCTCATTAACATTTAGTTGAGTTAACTTACTTAAAAAAAATCGTCTCGTATGTAGCTAGAAAACGAGCACTCTTCATACTTATTTCTGATTTGTTGAGTCCTTTCTAATTCATAAATCAACTTACCACTGATATTTTAATATTTATCCAATATAAAACACATCACATTTGCCTAATCAGCTTAATCAGGAATTCCTCAAATCATCAAAATTCAACTCAAACGCAAGTTCATTCCCATATATCTGCACAACTCCTATTACTTCATTATCCAATAAGAATTCAGTCGCACTGTTCATCTCACCTCTTTATGCTAGTTATAAATCGTTCCAAAGTTTAATTAAATCTTTCAATTACACATTCGGTTTATTCCATCAAGATACAATTTCACTCACCATTTTCATCCCATAGGTAGAATATAATTACTTTTATTGATCAATCACAATCCTTCGTAATATATCCGGACTTCATTGCATATCATACCTCTCATACATATTCCATCATAACTTGCTTTCATTACTATTCTGACAATTCTGATCATCACAACTGTTCATAATTCTCTAATACTCTGCATGACATTATACTATTTAGCCCTCCCAAGTGCACTGGCAATTTAGTTTCGTAAGTTTCATCAAATTAAATCCCCAATTCCAAGCAAGGGTACTTCCTAGCAAAGGCAAGTTCATGCACAAAATCCATAAGTCTTCATTCCACAAGTCTTTATTCCATATGTTCAGGTCACTACATTCTTCTTCTTTCTTCCTTATTTTCTAATGAATTCACTCTGTCATTCTTCATATATATATATTAAGTTCTTAGGATTCAACTGTTATCATAACTAGCTCTTTCCCATATATATAACTCCTTGTAATTAGACATCAAATGCATCAATTATATCTTTTACCCAAACAATTTTGTATATCTTAAATTTGTCCAATCTGTAGCAATCCATCTCTTTCTTATACTTAATAATTTAAATCATTTAAGGCATCAATTTCCTAATAAAGGTAATTTCAATTCCATCCATCAAGTCCATTATACTTTAACTCGCATAATTCCAGGGTTGTTATCATAAACTCCCTCGTATATCCACATGTCTAACATCAATTATCCGTCCGAGGTAATATTTGAGTCTCTCATTCACATTCTTCTATTCATACTAATCATTGTCTCTGTCACTTGTTCAACTTATCCGTATACAAATATTCACTATTTCTTTTAATAATCCAATCAATCATACATACCTTTACAATCAATATCTTTTCACCTTGTCAATATAAACGCATCTATTACATTCTCCAAGTCATGGTTTAGATCATTCCTCTCAGAAATCCTTAACTATCATAGGGCCTGAATCATTCCTCCAATTTTAAAGCATAATATCATGTATCAATTCAACAAATATCATATCTCGACGTATCCTAAATCTCTTCAGATTCCCCAATCATCCTCATATATTATCTTTTATCAAAACATATCTGAGTATCACAAAACCATTCAATTCCTATACTTGTTCACTTTCTTCTTCTTTCCTTCCTCTTAGCGCAATTAAAACATACAAATACACATATACAAACACAGTTTACAAAGCAAATCTTATAACACATAGCTTAGCATGCAATTCGATTAATATAGACATATCTTTCTCTAGTATCTTATGTCAAATTCACTTCTTATCAAATACCATATACATATTATCATATCATTTCTAACAATAGCGTCAGATAGCTTCACAATTTAGATAACAAAATAACAACTAACTCTACTTCTAAAGAATCATACTCTTTCAGAAGTACGAGTTGTATCAGAATTTCCTGAAGTGCTTCCGGATGAGTTACCTGGGTTACCTCCCGTTTGAGAGGTAGAGTATAGGATTGATTTAATTCCAGGTTCTAATCCAGTGGCTAGATCTCCTTATCCGTTGGCTCCTTCTGAGATAAGGGAGATGATGACACAGATTCAGGATTTGTTGGATCGGGGATTTATTTGACCGAGTTCTTCACCGTGGGGTGCACCAGTCTTATTTGTGAAAAAGAAAGATGGTACTCTGCGAATGTGTATTAATTACAGGGAACTGAATAAGCGGACAGTGAAGAATAAATACCCTCTGCCCAGAATTGATGATTTATTTGACCAGTTGCAGGGTGCTTCGTATTTCTCGAAGATTGATTTGAGATCGGGTTATCACCAGGTACGAGTTTTTGACGGAGATATTGCTAAGACTACTTTTCGTACTATGGCCATTATGAATTTTTAGTCATGCCGTTCGGTTTGACTAACGCACCTGCAGTGTTTATGGATTTGATGAACCGGGTTTGTCGACCGTTCTTGGATAAATCTGTGATAGTATTTATTGACGACATTCTGGTTTATTCAAAATCTGAAGCTGATCACGAGATTCATTTGAGACAGGTTCTTGAAACTCTGAAACGGGAGCAATTGTATGCTAAGTACTCGAAGTGTGAATTCTGGATGCGAGAAGTTCACTTTCTAGGGCATGTCATTTGCAGTGATGGAGTCAAAGTAGATCCGGCAAAGATAGAAGCGGTAATGAACTGGGATGGGTAAGATGACTTCATAGTTTACCGTGACGCGTCATTGGCAGGGTTGGGTTGCGTGTTGATGCAACGGGATAGAGTGATTGCGTATGCTTCTCGTCAGTTGAAACCTAATGAGAAGAACTATCCAACCCATGATTTAGAACTGGCAGTTGTGGTTTTTGCGTTAAAATTGTGGAGACACTATCTTTATGGTACAAAGTGCGTCATTTGTACGGATCACAAAAACCTGCAGTATGTATTTTCGCAAAAGGAACTCAATATGCGACATAGACGATGGCTGGAACTTGTTAAAGATTATGATTGCGAGATTCTCTATCATCCCGGGAAAGCCAACGTAGTAGCCGATGCTTTGAGTCGCAAGGGAGTTAGTGAACATGTCAAGTTTATGTGAATTGAAATAGTCTCCGACTTGATTGACAGATTGAAGGCAGCTCAATTGGAAGCTTTGAGGGATGAAAATCTGAAGTCAGAGATTATGACCAAGAAAAAGAATGACTTGACTGATGATTCTCGTGGATTGAAGGTTTATCAATCTCATGTTTGGGTGCCTTTGCTTGGAGGTCTTCGGAATGTGATTATGACTGAAGCTCACAAGTCTAGACTATCTGTTCATCCAGGTAGCACAAAAATGTATAACGATCTAAAGGTGTTGTATTGGTGGCCTACGATGAAGACAGACGTTGCACAGTTTGTGGAGTCTTGCCATATTTGTGCACAGGTTAAGGTAGAGCACCAGAAACCCTATGGATCACTTAAACAGTTGCAGATTCCAGAGTGGAAGTGGGAGCACATAATGATGGATTTCGTAACGAAACTTCCGCGTACGCAGAAGAATCATGATATGATTTGGGTGATCGTTGATAGATTGACCAAGAGTGCTCACTTCTTGGCTACCAGTGAGACGGCATCACTCAGTAAGTTGGCTCAGTTGTATATAGATAAAGTTGTTTCCCGACATGGTATACCACTTTCGATTGTGTCAGATAGAGATTCCAGGTTTGTGTCGAACTTCTGGAACAGTTTATAGCGGGAGTTGGGTACACGTGTGAATTTGAGTACAACTTACCATCCTCAGACAGACGGGCAATCTGAGCGAACTATTCAAACACTCGAGGATATGTTGTGAGCGTGTGTGTTAGAATATGGAGGTTCTTGGGATTCCCATATACCATTGGTTGAATTCGCATATAACAATTCTTACCATTCGAGTATCGGTATGCCGCCTTATGAAATGTTATATGGTCGTCGCTGCCGAACTCCTACGTGTTGGTTAGAGGCAGGTGAGAAACAGTATGCAGGTCCTGATATTGTGCAGATCACCGCAGATAAAGTTGCTATTGCGCGAGAAAAGTTAAAAGCTGCGAGGGATCGACAGAAGATGTATGCTGATCCACGTCATAGGTCAGTGGTATTCGTTGAGGGGGAGTTGGTTTATCTGAAAGTTTCTCCGTGGAAGGGGGTTATCCATTTTGGGAAGCGGGGAAAGTTAGCTCCGCGTTATATTGGGCCGTTTCGTGTCCAACGGGTGGTAAATGATCAGACGGTTACTCTCGACCTTCCGGCAGAATTGTCAGGTATTCACAATACCTTCAACGTATGTTACTTGCGGAAAGGTAGAGTTGAGGATGAGAGTCAGATTCTACCTCTACATGATCTTAAAGTGGATTCCAGCAAAAGGTTGGTGGAAGAACCCATTGAACTGTTGGATTGGAAAATGACAAAATTGCGAAAGAAACAAATTCCGATGGTTCTGGTTAAGTGGAAACATAGTTTGGGTTCAGACTTGACGTGGGAAACCGAGGCCGATATGAAAGCTCGTTATCCACGATTGTTTGATGATGTATAGATTCCGAGGACGGAATCCAGTTTAAGGGGGAAGATTTGTAACATCCTGAGAGTGGGCCTAGTGGAAACGTAGGCTTTGGGGTATGTTACACTTGGATTATTATTTAAATGTGTTTACTAATTACTAATTGAGTAATTGATTATTGTTAATTAAATATATTGTTGGTTACATATATATATATATATGTATGTATACGGACGTGTGTGTGTGTGTATGTGTTTAGATAATTAAAACATGACACCTCATGCTATCTAGTGTATATACGTGGGATTAAGGAGAGATGACTTCACATTGAAGTTTGCATGTATGTGTGTTTGAGGGTGTAAACCGAGAGCTAAGGAGAGAACAAGAAAAGAAGGCAATCGGATTTTGTGATTTCTTGATTTTGTGATTCAAGATTCAAAGGTTGATGAATATTTCTTAATTCTTGTTAACATGCTATTGATTGGTATTAACATGCTACGGTTTTGAGTAGGTTGAAATGAACATGCACCATGAGTGTATCGGATTTGATATTCGTGGGTGTTAAAAATGTTCTTGATGCATGCTTGCATGTTTAAACATGATTATATGTGTTTCTATGAACTTGCATATGAATTATATAAACTGGAAAGTTGATTTATGCAAGCTATGAAGTTGTCGGATTCTTGGTATGATGAAGGTTGAAGTTTGCGGATTTTGGTGGTGATAATGAAAACCGAAGGTAGAATCCGATTCTAGTGGAAACCGGGTGTTGAATCCGGATATGTGAAATCCGAAACTTTTGAAATCCGACTGTGAAATCCTAGTGTTGAAATCCGATGGCTTGAATCTGAGGATGGAATCCTAAACATGAAATCCGATTGTGGATGCCAAGTTGAGATACAAGTGTGGAAATCCGAAGAAGTATCGGATTCCTCAAATCCGATACGTAGAAGCGGATTCCGATGGTGGATGCGGATTTGGTGCAAATCCGATAGTAGTGTCGGATTTCATGTGAAATCCGACAGTTTTGGATTGTTGTTTTGCTTTGTTTGATGCTATGTGATATATGTGCATGCATATGTGAATCTTACATGTTTATGTTTGATTAAATGAAAATAAATATATGTGATATATATTTATGAATTGAATACTGATTTCAGTTTGTTGTGTTCTCAGAAACAGACAAGGCTCAGTAACATTAGATCACTGAGTGGAATAGCTGAGAATCAGAGGTGAGTGGATGTTTGCTCACGGGTGATATTAGTTGTACTGGTTTGGTTGCAACTATTGTTGGATAGATTGTATATCTATTGGTTAATTAACTGTGAATGTTAATTGTTGAATTCTGTGATATGTATACATGTTGGAAGGGAAGTCAGTTTACGACTGGGCTTATGGGCTGGCTATTGGCTAAGCAGTATCAGGACCTTGGATGCATTTGTTGCTACCAGAGGATGATACTGTGTGAGAATAGCAAATGGACTATCGGTAAACCTTTGCTTTGGCCGGCATTGGTTGTAGGTTCCTGCAGAACCGCCGGTCTTCCCAGTGTGCTTATTTGTGGTTGTTGATATCATGCGGTTCTGGCTGATATATCTGTTTTGTGATACTCCATTCACTTAGCTTTGTGCTAATCCCCCACCTCTCACTCTTTTTACAGGTTTTGGTAAGTCAGCGGCTCGGCTGAGAGTGGTTAGCTTGGGGAGTAATCACCTAGGACTCTGATAATGTATTTGTGACGAGCCGTGTTTTGTAATACTGATATTTTGTAAACAGTGGTTGTAATTATTGTAACTACTTTGTGGTTTAAAAACGCTTCCGTGATGTAATTAAAAGTGAAAATTTTTGGGTTAAAAATACGGTGTTACAAATATTGAAACGAAATGTAAAACATGAGGATCAATGTCGTAATTTTTTAAGTACAAGGACTAAATGTGAAATTTCATGTAAACCATAGGAACCAAAAATGTAATTAACTCTAAATCTTATAGTAAAATGAAACATATTCTTACATGTGAACTTTAAAATCTCAAGAATGACATCTTTTCCTTAAAATTCTTAATATTTGTATATCTTTTTCTAATTAATGACAATAATAAACTGTATGCTCATCTATTAAATTTGCTTTGAATCATCTCGTTTTCTCTCGTGGCCGGTTATCCATTAATATCATAAACATTTAAAATTTAATTTAACTATCCCGTTTTTATACTCAGAGCGATAAACTGGTACAATTTAATAGTATACTAGCCGGGTACCTGTGTAATGCGGCGACAACTATCAAAGAAGGATAATGGTGAATATTTGTGGTGACAAGGACAGAGGAGGTAACGATGCTTACGAATAAAGCTTGATGTTACAATAAATTTGAAATAATTTAAATAGTATTATTTATTAAATTTATGACATTTATTTGTTAAAAGAGGTAAGGAGGTGAGGGTGTAATGAATCGAAGAATGAGATAATATAAATAAAATCAAGAGTAGAGATTTAGTTTTAATTGAAAAATTAAGAACTCTTAACTTTAAAAGAAGAGAGCGTGTTGTCTGCTTGATATAGTAGTATTTAGTGATAAATATAGATAATTATGATTGGATTATATTAGAAAAAAGTTTAAAAAAAGTAGGTACATCCAAGAAGAACACCCCTTGTAGATATCACACGGAAAAGACTATTAACAACAAAAACTAACAAAAATTCTCTAAATTTTAATCTAATATAAAAATAAATATTTAAATTATCTATACTCTATTATAAAGTATTTAGACATTTTGCTTAAACTCTTAAATTTTAAGTGCTCTGAAATTACTAAATTAACCCTAGTATAAACTAAATTAAGTAACTATTATATATAGTTAATAAGATTCTTATAGTCCATTTTAATAACTAAATTTTATATATTTAAGAAAATCAAAATCAATACAATTTTTTGAAAGTCAAAGTCAATACAAATTAACTTAATTACTAAAAAATATTTTCAAAATCTTTTTTCAGTTATGAAGAACGGAAAAGTAAAAGAAATGAAAAAAAGATAAAGAAAATAAACATGTTATCAAACGAAGGTTATTCGCGGTCACCGTATTACATATATACCATACTCCCAACGTCTTGAAAACGGACATGTTAACGAGTAGAAATTATTCGTTACCGCCACGTTGCACGAATATCATGCTAGTATTAATAAACGAATATAAAAATTAGATATATATACTAGATGTATAATGCGTTTTTAAGGAATTCTTGTTTTCCCTAAAACTAGTGTTCTCCGATATCGTGTCTATAATAAAAAAAATATGTAATCCATCGTATAAGTTATCATAATGAAATAGCCCAGCAGTATCCGATGTAACAAAAATCTCACAAGGTTATATATTCAAATCTCATAGTGGATAAAAAAGTGTAGATCTAAAATTATACCCCTACGGGCTTAAGAGTAGAAGGTTGGTAGATCTAAACTAGTTTCGCTTTGGTTCGGTTTTTTTTTGGGTTGTCATTGTAAGTGATAATGGTTCGGTTTATTCACACTCCTAATTATCTTACGAGTTATCGAATGTACCCATTCCGTCAACCTTAAGTAATACGAAAAGTCTAGACTATGGCTCAAGGACACAAACCTCGGTTCAACCCACACGTAACAAGATTTATAAGAGATAGCCATACGCAAATCGCAAGGTTCGCAAGAATACAAATATCAAATGCTTCAGGAAGACAAAGTACAACATATTACATGTCCTCTGGAATCACTGTTTCTGATTCACCAACAGCTTAATCACAAAATAAAACATTAAAACAGAATGCAGTACGGTCGACATTTGTATGTTTGTGTCCACGGCAATCAAGCAAACCCCTGTTTCTCATTTAACGCCAATTGTCGAAACACTAACCAACAAAAAAAACTAACTGCTGATGTCTTTTATGTGATGTGAGCATGTTCATACCTTTAAGGCAGCTTTGTGAATCATTGTTTCCTTGTGGATTTGGTGGCAACTCTTTTCAACAAGGTCTAGAAGCTTCTCCAAGTTCATTGCCCACGAATTTAGAATGTCGTTGCTGTCTTTGGCTGTCTGGAAAGAAACGATACCCATCGGTCTATCTACCTTTGCTACTAGTGCTTTTGATACCACCATATCAGAAAGATGCTTTTCTGCTTCCTGAAATACCAAATACAAGAAATACTTATAAAAAAGACAGGTTCTTAAACAAGGCTCGAAAGTGCAGCGTAAAATGACGCCACTAATAGAAATTCAAGACGATTAGTAGTGGCATATTGTGAGAATTAGGAAACACGTAAATGTGGGTGTCAAGTAAGGAAGTATGGATGATTGTGGGGTTCGATTGGGTTGACCATTGACTCCTGTGTATTTCTCTCCCCTTTTTTTACTGTATTCTATGAAAAATTGATGTAGCAAGTAAGAAAATGTATCATGAAATCATTTATTTTGAAGAAAGCGTATTATTGAAGGTATCTCTTCCGATCGATGCGACCCATTTGAACCAGTTTAACCAAGTTTTAGACTTTACCCATTTGTCCACTTAGAAGTAGATTATACCCTGAATATACTCGTCCATTTTGCAACAATTTCCTTTTATTCAAAAAAGTATATTGCAAAAAACTTTTTTGTGTCAAACCAACCCAAACAGCATCCGTATTCTGTACCAAAAAAAACCCCAATCTGACACATTACCCAACCCGCCCATTTTGTTAGACATAGAAAGATGCTTTGGTAGGCAAGGCGCAAGAAGGAAATGTGGGTGTTTTATATATGTAAAGAAAGTGTAACAAACCTCGACAGTAAGACACAGCAGCTGTGCAAGTCGTTTTACTGTGATCCGAGTGTAGTACTTTGAGACAACAAGAATATTCTGCAAATATAATAAGAATAAGCAAATGAACATTTGTATGTGTGTGTGTGTGTGAAATTGAAACATGTAAAGAGGAGAATAAATACATGCTCTATTATTCTTTCTCTAAGATCATCTGCAGCCTTGTCACCTAAAGAACCACCAAGCATGTTCTTTTCATTTTCAAACTCGTCTTTGAATGTGTCCCACAAAGCGGTCCACTGAATGACTTCCATCGTTATAACTTGTTTAAGCAGAGACCTTTAAAATCATAAAGATATATAAAGATCAGAATTTTTAAAGCATTAAACAATCTCCAACTCTTTCGAATTTAGATTGTTATTATGATAACCACATTAATAATAATAGATGACGCATTACTATAG
Organism: Dittrichia graveolens; assembly: GCA_038502395.1. Lineage (NCBI taxonomy): Eukaryota > Viridiplantae > Streptophyta > Magnoliopsida > Asterales > Asteraceae > Dittrichia > Dittrichia graveolens. Next base: position 71,321,413 of record JARJIL010000006.1, read on the forward strand.
TTATATACAACATAAGGAAAGACAAACATTGTTCGTGGGCTTAGCACTTCTCGACAGTACTAAAGATGACTGACAGGTTGCCCAACCTGCCACTGACGCCACAACATATGCTGTAAAAAAAACGTACCTGAAATGAGGAATTTCTGAGAGATTTTTATCCTCCAAGGTAGAGTTCAAAAGGCTTGACTGCATAGGATCATGTGGTGACAGTACTAAATACCAACAAATTTTCCTCAAAACCTGCATATGATAGATCAACAATTAAAAGATTAAAAAAATGATCATTGGATCAATTAAGTTCATGAAACGACAAGCGAGTTCCTTTTTTTACCGGTATCCACTTGGAAGAGTCTTCCTTGACAGATGGGATTTCATATATCGATTTGTAACATCGACAAATTTCAAGGTAGTCATTGCTGTGTGAATAGTACCTGCACAGAAGAAACATGGAATATAATATTAAAGGAGAAAACATTAAACAAGACCTTAAGTCTTAAGATGAACCAAAACATACAAAAACCATGATTTAAAACAAAAAATAGACATTGACATTATGGTTCTTGGTTAAAGTAACACAATAAAGCAGCCAGCCTCATGAGTTAACTATCACAGCACAATCAGAAACAGAGTCTGATTATTTAGGTGAATAGGTGGTCAAAGCGTTTTTGGATTATAAGTTCATATTAGTTGCAACAAAAGTATCAAAGGGTAAAAGAAAATTGCAGTACAATCCCATTGTTTTAACATAAATTACAAGATTCTTACTACCATCTCACAAAGGTGCGTCTCAATTTTATTAGAGTTTGCTTTTAGGTCCTTTTTTGTCCGTCTGTATTAATTTCTTATATAACGTAGTTTGTCAAACAATGAAAGAACTTTTATCAACCAAACACCATGTCCTACAGCCTGTCTGTTTAGAGCTGGTTATCTAACTCTCATTGGTCAAAAAATCACAGACAAGATTCACAACTCACATCCAAAACATCCACATAAGCATCCTACTTTTTCAGAACAAATTTCAAAATAAGAAATATTACCGTATCATTAATTCATAATAAATTAGCTTCAATTCCAGCAATGATGGAATATCAGCAGGGGCCTCTTCCACAATACTCTCGCCTTCTTTTGGCTTCTTCTTTTCTTTTGAAAGGTCAGCATCAAAAACTCGAGGGCTAATCTTTCTAGAAAGTATTTGTGCACGCACATAATCCTGGCGGTCTAAACACAACCGAACCTGCATACGTGTAAACTTGTGTATCATTTTTCAGTTCAAAATAATAAGGGTAAGAAAGTTGAGAAATAGTTTCCCACTTGTTCCAAAATGAATGCAATCTTTTCAGTTTTTGCCATTGCACCAAAAGTTTCCACCTGCGACCAAACCATTATAACAATTAATATAAGAGAAGAAAAAGGTTCATAGTACAAGGTGTATGGAGGAGCATTCTGAAAGTAATTATATGATACAATAAAACAGAATCAAATAATGAACCATAATAAAACACTCTATTGAAGATAGTCTGTCAATGTGATGCTTTCGAAGTTGTTATAATCAGATAAACAAACGTTCAAGTGTAGGGCAAATCTAACTATCTAAGCAACTTCTACATTAGATGGCCAACATGACATTATTGTGAAAAAAGAAAGATATTTAGCTAAACAGGAGCAAAAGTAGGTTCAAAAGAGGGTATATAAATAATTTCATTTTATCCTTAGACAAACAGTTGCTGCTTTGTTGCAGATGGAAGAACCCAATTATCCAAAACTGAATATATATTCACAGCCTCACAGGATCAGAAGCAAATCTGTTTATCCAAATACTAAAAACCAATTATTGCAATTTCAAGAGGGTGGTTAGCTTATTCTTTTAGTCTTAGGCTTATTGATTAATCTATACTACTATATAAATCTTTTAACATTCTCTCTCCACCTTAATTTTAAGAGTTCTTAAAATTCAATCAAGACAAAATCTTGACCTTTTATTCTATCTAAATTAATCTCATCCACTCGATCTTTAACCATTTCACTCTCTCTCCTAATTTACTTTAACTTTTTAATTCATTTAAAGTATACTCTTCCACTAACGCACTCTCTCACACAGACAATTATCCACCTACATCAACATAATTTCCAAAATCTTATTAAATTCTCTCTCCTTATTTTATACATATAAAATCTTTTTTCTTATTTAAATGTCTTTTAGAATTTATTTTTAAAATTAATATAATAGTTGATGCAAATAAAAGAAAAATTGAAAAAAATGGACATGATGCTGAAGAAAACTTTTTTGTGACATTGAATCGAGCGAATAACATATCATTACATTCTTGAAAGCGACATGTTGCAAAACAGAAACTATTTGCCACCACAACATTGTGCTGGTACGATGCTAGTTTTGTATGAACCAAAAAGCTATTTTGAAATGCTTGAATTAGCTTATAAGCTGATAAGCTCCTTGCAAATACGTGTTTGGATCAGTCTATAATGGTAGAATGTTCTAAAAGTAAGCCCATGCCCAAGAAATAAGCTACTTTCAAATGACTTATCAGAAATGGCTTTTTTTTGGAACAAATATAAGTTGATAAGCCTAAGCCCATAAGCTAAACCAAACACTTATTTTCTAAAAGCCCAAAAGGTAAGGTCATAAGCTAATAAGTCTCAAAGATAAGCTGATCTAAACACCCCCAGGTTGCAATACAAGATGCCCAGCCCCGAAACACAAATCCAAACACCCAGTAGTTTAACTATATGATTCAAAACAAGAAATGGAAGCATTTGAAAGATAATTTCAATAACAAACTGACCGCAATTTCTTGCATCAAATCAGCAGCCTCGGCTATTTGCCCCTGCTCCTCCTTAATCTTAGCTAGTCTCTTAATCAATCTGGCTCTCTCAATCTCTACATAAATCTACCAAAAGGAAGCATTGATTTGTTAAGATGGAAAAAAAAGATTGCAAACATAAATACATATTTAAACTAATACTATCAAGCTCACCTTCCCAGCTGATACACTGTTTAGTGTTTTAATCAGCTCAATCTTAGTTTCAATATCTGGTGTCTCATCAATATATTGCATTGCTTGTTGAACCATAGCAGTAACAGCCTGTATGATAAAAAATCAAATAAAGCAAATCAGCAAAGCTTAGCATCTCAAACGGCCAATCATACCACAGTAGAAGACATGAGGGCCATAAGACATAGCCAATTACAATGAGTTATAAACAACAAGGACAAAGAAATGCGCTTTAAAAACAAGCACATCATGTTAAATACAGTGGGAACTAGAAAGCACACCAAAGAATAAAGATGAAAAGAGTGCACATGCATACTCGCACGGCCAATGTTGTAAAAATCGCTAGGCGCTACTCAAGCGGCCGAACGGGGAGTAGCGAGTACTCGGCCTAGGCGGGGAGTACTCAGGGAGTATTCGGATTGGGATTTTTTATGTATAAATTCAAAAATTCACATGTAGTATGTTCATAAATACTCATATATCTTTACTACTCTTTAAAGCATTTAGCTCTTTTTTTAAGACAATTTTTTAAGTTAAGTAGTACAAGTAATATAGCATGCTTTACAATAACTTCCAGCAACAATCTTAACACTTTTAAAATAGTAAAACTCAAATAGCATTATTTACAATATGTTCAAGCAATGATCTTAAACACTTTAAAACTGTCCAAAAATTTAATTACATAAAACTGTCAGAATTTAAATACATAATTAATACTTACTATTTTCAAAAAGTTTTATATTCTACCATGCAACATCACAAACAACATGTTGAATTGACATGTACACAAATGAAACTATTTTACCCCGCCGCATCGCGCGGGTAAAATACTAGTATATATAAATGTGTTCATAGGGCCCAAGAAGTATGTTAGAAACATAAACATAATTGTTAAAAACTTCAAATTGCGTCGTATAATCGACGGTCATGAGAAAAAGTGGAAGAGATACTATTGATTTCGTACTCGTGATAAGTAGCGGAAAAGAGGAAATAGATAAGGTTAAAAAATATAGTTACTTGCGTGCCATATGCCTTTGAAAAATTAAAAAAAGGTTTTCTGACCTCGGTTGGCCGAGTAGGCCGAGTAGGGCCGAGTAATGCCAAGTAGAACCGAGTTTTGACCGAATCCGAGTTATATGACCGAGTAGCCCCGACTCGCCTCGGCAGGTGGCCGATTTCCGAGTACTCTCGGAGTACTTGGCCGCCTAGGCCGGGTTTTACAACACCGGGCACGGCTATGCTTGGTTGAATAGAATGGCAAAGGAATTGAATGAAAATGGTAATGGAACGAGTGATAAAACGGAACAATCCAATACATTCCGGTTACCATGTTAAGTTGGCGTATGCCGTATGGGAATTAAAAGAGTCATTTTAAATAAGTTTGATATGTATTAAATGATTATAATACACTTAATAACTTAATAGCCGTAATCCTTGTTTATGGAGTTCCTTCATCAAGAAAACAATGTAAATACCTAAATATAGTTAACACCAGATGCCATTCTCTATGACTGGACGTCCATTCACAGGCCTGACACTGCAATCATGAGTTACTCTACCCTCTTAATTAAGAACTAGAGAAGACTGACAAAGATGATTACTTCTTTCTGCTTTTGCTTATTAAATTCCAAGCAGAAAAGAAACTAATGTCTTCTTTTAATTTTACAAAGGCAGTCCTACAGTAAGTAATTAGAATATTAGAAAGCATTTTTGGAGCAACGCATTCTAAAAATCCTAATCGCCTTGCTACATACGCGAATGAGCTTAATTAGCTTAAGTAACCATTAATTACTAAGTATGCAACCACCCCACCCCCCAAAAATTGCTTACCAAATCCATCAATCTGTAATAGCTTTACAAAACAAAATTAAACTTGCCCTAGTGAAACATCTTAACTACATCTACCAATTACAGCATCACACTACCCTATTATTATCAACCAACTACATAAAATTTCTCATCATTTTTCGACAAACGACTCAAAGATTTCAACTGCAAGTATAACTTCAAAACTAGATCATCTTCAATCAAAAAGGTACTTGATGGTAATTACATAATAAAATTTCAAAATTTCACCTGCTTCAACTGACCACGCCTCTTAGACAATACAACAATCTGATCATTGAGCGTCTTCCAAGCACGAGCCTCGAAGCAAAGTTGAAGAATATCTATCGCAGCCTTCTTTGTACCGGCTACATCTCCATTAAGTCTCATCTGCTTCTCCACATTCAACAATGACTCTATTTGCGAGTCCAAATTACCTCCTCCTTCCTGAAAACACACACACATAAACAGTTTACATTGAGATAAAAAAATCAAATCTGTATCTTAATCAGAAAAAAAAGGAGGAATTGAAGCATAGATTTTACCATATTGGAATCGAATTATGGATCGAAAAGGAAGAAATCGGTAAAATCTTAGCGATTTAGACCTTTGTTATGTAAACCCTCGCGAACGGAGAAGAGAAATTGGGGAAGAAGAAGAAGAAGAAAACATTGTTTCAGAAGAAAAGAGCATCTATAGCTTTCTGAGCAAGACACCTTCTGTCTTCAATTGGGCCCATTTTAGCCCAAAATACGTTTATCATTTTTAGCCCAAAGCCCAAAGATAATGGCCCATTTAAATTATGAATGCTATTTAGGATTTAGGTCTAAAGAAATATAAAAGGGTTTATTATTGGTGCTACACTACTACTAATCTAAACTGTCCTCGAACCCCATGATCCACGTCGGTATTTTTCAGGCACCTTATCGGACTGTCGAATGACACGAACCTAACCCGATACACAATCTACTAACCCTTAAATCTTACCTGAAAGTTGATAATTGTAATAAAAACATAGCTTGAAGTCAATGTATTATTATGTGTGTGTGTGTGCGAGTGTGGATCATGTGAGAAACCCTACATATTTAGAATGATGGGAATAATTCTCAACAGTAGTTTTGAGGTGTACGGATGTGATTATTAAAGAGGGGATTAAGCTCGAAGGACGAAGGGTATTATCGTCAAATTGATATATGAAATTTTGAAAATTCATGTCCATTACATTATAAGGCGCTTAAAATTTAGTATTCATTACTTCTTTTTTAAAGGCGGAATTATATATTAAACAAACATGTAACTATGTAAGTACAGTTTCAAGCACGGGCTTCTACAAGAAACATAACCCAATCACCCAAGATACAATATACTAAATAAGTCTAGGTGATATAAACAATTTTAAAGGCAATTTTCATATAATATCACCGCTTTTGGTGCCACTGACGATACCCAACTCTCCTTCTAGTTGTTTTCTCACTCGCGGACCATACATAACTCTTTTTCTAGAGTTTCAAATGACCTTCTAGTAGTATTCTCCATCTACTGATACCCAACTCTCCCCCCATCTGATACCAAAACCTCCCCTATGGTCTTCTTCTCTCTCGTTTCATCTTATATTACCGAATCAAGATTCGTCATAAGGATTTAAAAGAGTAGACAACAAATTTTAAGTTGAAAACATTATCTTGTTTAATTTTTACTCTGTCTGATTCGGTTTTGAATTTATTTGCACAAATATTGTGATAAGCGGTTAAGAAGTGTTTAGTTATCTAATTTAATAGGTCATCACAAACTTTATTACCTACTTAGTTAAAAAAAATAGTAAATTTCCTTATATATGACCATTACCCAATTTTAAATGGTAAGTTAACCCAATTATTGCATATCACAACCTAAAATCATAATTAAAGGTAGTGTTAGTAGCCTACCACTTTTTATTATCCTATGAACATGAGGTAAATTAATTAATTCTTTTACTAAGAACTTTTCTCACTGTTTTTTAAAATATGAGATGAATTATTGCAAGTAAAATAAGTAATCAAACAATTAATGTCCTTATCGGTATAATAATAACAGTACTTAATCTTATTTGAAGAGGGCATAAGGAGATAAAAATATATATACTCATTCTTCGTGAATAGAAATATTTTCTTCCCAAAACACCTCTAATAGAAAGGTAAACGTCCTTATCAAACGTTTCACAAAAACTCAATGCCTCACGAGACGTAAGTTACGCTCCGTACATCTAGAGAGTCTGTTGTTTTGATTTTTGACAACTTGGGAGAATGGTACACTTGTAAGCCATTATTGTACTTGATAGAAAATTACGTAATACATGATATGATTTTGATTTGACTTTGTAATATCTTCTTTTTAGACTTACATAAAAGTTAGGGAATACATATGTGCATGTATTGTTTTATAAAAATCTTACACATTAACAACATTACTGTAATTTTAAAGAAAAATTTTTTGTAACGGGTTTTAAAAAAAACCAAATTATATTCTAATATATGCAGTCTAACTATTTTACCAATTTTATAAAGTGTAATATTAGCTATTTTTCCAAAAATTGCGTAATATAATCCTAAATTATTATCACATGAACGACATAAAATTTCAATCATTGAATTTGGCTTTTCAACTAACAACAAGAATTATCTACACCAAAGATATTTCACCCAACCTTTTAACAAAAAAAACATCATATGCATACAAACAAACTACAAATTTGTACTTTTCATTACACACAAATCATCAATGGAATATTATTATTATTATTTTTTTTTACTAAATGACCAATAAACTTATTCAGAATACATACACGTTTTAAACCTCAAACTTATGCTTATAAAAGTTACTAAAAATTCATATTTTGACCCTGGAATTTTATTTACATTGATTTTGACACCTGTCTGTAGAAACCTCCAAAGAGATATTATCCTTATTTTTATATTTATATGTTTATGTTTTCTTCAGGCATGAAAACACAATAAAATAAGAGACGTTTTATGTACTCGTACTAAATATTTCTGCTCATCCTCGTATTCACTTGACGAAAACTTAAGTATAGGATGAGATAAAGACAAAGAAATAGTGCACACATAGTAGGAAAATAAAAATTTTCACAAAATAAATATTGAATTACACATAAAAAAGCGTTGACTTTGACTTTGACTTTGAAATCGATGATTTTATGAAGAAAAAAGAGAGTAGATGTTTTTGAGAAGATCTAGGCGAGATTCAAGGTGGACGATGTGAGCTTCAATTCTGTGGAACAAGGTGTCCACGTCAGATGCTCCTACTCCTCCACCGGGAATAATCCTCTGCAGCTGTCTTAGCTTCCTTTCCATAGACCTGCGGTTCTCACTTCTGTTCAACACTACCAATGCGGCGGCGGCCGCCGGCTTCTTCTTCCTCCTACCGGCGGAGCTCCGTCCAACCACCACCCCTTTTCTCCATACTCCCATTCTCTTTGTCTCTCACTTTACACACACACAGATGGGGGAGAAGAAATGATGGTGAAGGTGGGTATTTATGGAAAATATTGAGTCACACACGTGTACACACACTATCCATCCAATTAAAATTATTGATAGATAAATATAATTTATTTATTATTAACTTGTATGTACATACATATACATACATACATATTAAGTTATCGTTCTTGTTAGTTTTGTGATGCGATGATATCTCATATTCGTCTTAAGCGATTATTTACTTAATTATCATATAAAAACAAAAATATTATAAGAACATTAAAGCTGAGTGTTGAAATTTGAGTTGGTTTCGATAATTGTAATAGAATGTATGGATTATCCTCACGTGTTTATTAAAAAAGTTATATTGTACTATGAAATTCTTTCAAACAGTTTCTTAAGTTCAAAACATAAATAGTCTTCGTGGTGCAGACTGTAAACATTTAGTCCATATCTTTTTTTGTAACTAGTGTGGTACCCGCGCAATGCGACGGTGACAAATAAAGAGGAGGCTGTGATGAGTTTTGTGCAGAATAATCACAATGAGCTAATATCAGTTTGTGAAGATTCCTTGCGAGATGAAGATAATATGAGTTTGTGAAGATTCTTTGCGAGAGCCACTTTGAAATTAAGAATTAAATTGCTAACTCTGAGTTATTTGTCTTTCAGTTTGTTGGAAGAATTTTGTCGCATGGCTGAATCATGAAGTTACTGATTATATATATGTATGTATATGTGTGTGTAATGTTTCATAGCTAATTATTATGTAATTGAATTAAAATGCAATGTTTATGAATTTCAACTCTTTGACTTTTTCATTTGTTTGGTGTTTGTGAAATCTCCTGAACTTGATTTATTGAAAACAAGAATTTAGGTGATCTCATGAATCAAAAGTTAATATTAAAATATATGATTAATTAGACTAAATTCAGTTATAAGTATGGTGATCTCATGAATCAAAAGTTAATATTAAAAATATATTGTTAGAAATAATTTAGTTATAAGTATTGGTTTAAATTCATTAATTGTCGGTTATGTTTACAATATTTATTTGTTTAAATTCATTAATTGTGGACTTAAAGGAGGGGTAAAAGAGAGGTATAAAGAAGGGGTATTTTAGTAAATTTACTCTTCTTAAAATTAAGAGTTTTTTAAGTGGTAAATGCATTATATAGGAGTAAAATATGAAACAAACAGAAACAGAAATCAGACATTTTATCTCTAAAAAAACAAACAACACCTAAGACTTTGTGTAGCATATGTATTTGGTATCTTGGCTTAGAAAATCATTCGTAGTTAAAGATGAAATATTTGATAGCAAAAGACAATATTTACTTATTTAGTATCAAATGATTTGTAAGTTCAAATAGTATGTATAAATATACTTAATGATAACTAGAGTTGTTAAGGCTATTGATAAGAGTAAAGCGTAATATTTATTTTTAAAAATAACACTTAAACTCAACTCCACTTTAATCATATTTTACTTAAATTTCGATTTTCTATGATACGTTTGATATATTTTAAAAACTAAAATTATATTTTTTTTACTTTTATATACAATCATAGCCGTAAAGTTGTGATTATCATTTTTCGTATATGTATCGGAAGAGATTGTGACACACCATAAAAGTAGATGAAAAATTAAAATGAAGGAAGTGTATATATAATACTTATGTCAATTGTTAAATATATTAGACTAGATATATTTTTAAACTTATTTATCAAACATATAATTGACCCTAGAAACACTCTGTACCTACTTATTTAAAATTAGGGTTTAGTTCATGAAAATGTATCCAACTTGTCACATTTTGCTATTGTATGTACTGAACTTTCAAACTTACCATTTAATGTACTGGACTTCTCAAACTTACCATTTTGTGTCTCGAACCTGCTATAGTAGGTAAAATGATGACTTGGCACAGGTTTTAGTGACGTGGCAGTGACTTGGTGATGACATGGCATCTGATCTGGTTTTTCATCTTTAAAAATAAATCTAATAATAATAGTAAGTAATAATAAATATATAATAATAATGATAATAATAATAGAAGATGTGATTGTCAGATCTATTATTCATCTTCAAGTTCTTCACCTTCATCTATCCTCGAGTTCTTCATCTTCATCTAGCTAATGTGTTTTTCATCCTCAAGTTCTTCATCTTCATCGATCTGAGTTTGGAATCTTCATGGTTCTTGAGAGTGCCGATGGTTTTATGTTTTGAGTTTCATCTAGATCGAGGGATTCATCGAGAGTTTCGATCTTCATGGTTCTTGAGGGTTATGTTCGAAAGGATTCATGGTTCATCGATTTGGTTGTAAGTCTTAAGGGTTCTGTTCTTGAGGGTACCGAATCGCACATACATGGGTTTCGATTTTGAAGTTCATCGATGCTTTCATTCACCTTCATCATCAGGTAAGTTTAGGGATTTTTTAATTAGATTTCAGTTTCTTGGTTTGATTTTAGATTGGCTTGTGATTTAGGGTCCGATTTCAGTTCTTGGCTCGATTAAATTTTAGGGTTGCGATTTAGGGTTCTTCCTCATATATGATAATTTAAGGGCTGCGATTTAGGGTTCTTCATCAAGTTCTCTGTTTTGGTTTCAGATCTTAAACATATGATAAGTTTTGATTTTGGTTTAAATTTTGATTTCATCGATGAAGATTATGATGATGTATGAATGTTCTGTGCATTTTGGTTTCATGAAGATCAATGGATGTTCTGTGTATGAATGATCAATGGATGAAGATGATGATCCTACGGTTGAAGATGGAGATGAAGATGAAGATGAAGATGATGATGATGATAATCGATGGATGAAGATGATGAATTTCTTCATGATATAATGAGTTGGCAACAATAATGATGAGTTGGAAATTGTTGAAATATTAAAAATAAATAAAAAATAAAAAAATTACCGGTTACCTGTTATATAGGTAACCGGGTACATTATTTGGTAACTTTTGGGACTTGGATACATTAAATGGTAAGCTTGAAAGTCTGATACATACAATAGCAAAAGGTGACAAGTTGGATACATATTTATGAACTAAACCCTTAAAAATAAGTAAGTTGATTAATATACACCAACTTCAATATTTAATTTAATACCCTAAATAATGCTACTTTTTAAAAATATGTATTTAGAAGAAGTAAAAAATATCCACACAAACCAACGGAAATTTAGTCTATTTTAATTAATTATAACAATTATTTAAAATATTTGATAAGTGTTTATATAAAATCTATAACGCCCCAAGGATTGAAACTTCCTAATAAATAAATAAATTGTTATAAATATTATGAGTTGCCTATATGAGATTCGGGGTGTTTATATAATTAGAGGGGCTAGAACCGCTAAAAATAAAAGATTAAAAGTGTAGGGGCTGAATCTGCCATATTGTGATAGTTATATATATATATATACACACATATACATATACTTTCTTTTTGAAACAAGAACACCAAACACACATATACACACTTGCATAGTGAAGGGTTGATCATTTTGGATAGCAAAAAGTTGAGTTCTACAACAGATTCTAGCATCAAACTACCCTCCTATCAATCACATATAGCTCAAGGTATGTTTTGTTTGATTAAAATAGGTGTTTTAATGGGTCAAATGGTTCATAAGGATGAATCAAAACTTATCATGTGTAATTCTTGTTACTAGTTGTTTCGGATAGTGTTTTATACTGTTTGTGGTGTAGGAAAACACCCCTAAGATGTTTAAATCGAGTTTTGGTATGTTTTTGGTCAAGAACAATAGCTGTGTAAAACATAGGTTGTAGAGTTGGTCGTGTACACGAACCGTGTAGTTCAGGGGAGGCCGTGTTGCATCATCGTATAGTTCAACACGGCCCGTGTAGTGACCTAGGGCGGTGCCAGGCCATGTAGCCTTACATGGTCATGTAATATGACTTGTACATAGGTCGTGTAACATTTTTGTCAGCACAGGCCATGTGCCCGGATATGGACATGTAGTGTATGGGGTACACGACCCGTGTAGGTCCAGTTTCATATTAGTTTACTCGGTTTTATATTTTATAATGCTTATCTATTTCAATTGTATAGGGAGGTGATTGGATAAATAAGTGTACACATAAGCTAGTTAGCATATTAACCAATTATTAGGTGAGTTTACTGCTTCTCTTTTATTAGAAGTGCATAATGAATTCATAATGTGACATATATGTTATCCTTATTTATATGATGTGATATGTTGTATATATAGTTGTGAAGTGATGATGTATAGTTATACAAGTGGTGTAGCTATGCACAACTATGTAGTTATGGTGTAATGCTATGCAAGGGGTATAGCTTTGTGTAACACCGGAAAATCACAAGCCATTTTTTTAAACGCACTGCGGAAGCTTAATTAAAACTAACTTGATTACATAAGACCAATATTCACAAATATACATTCATTTATTCAAAAGACAACAACATCAACAATAATTGTTTGGGTGTTACAAAATACTGGCTCATCTATTTTAAAACTAGTATCAGAGTGTGGTCAATTCTTCCTTCTCCAAATCTAACATGAACCTGCAAAAACATCAACTGAGGGAAATTAGCACAAAGCTAAGTGAGTAGAGCCTAAGAAACAAATGCAAACATTCACAATCAATCATCAATCATGTAATCACATATCCAGAGAAGACCGGCGGTTCGGCACAGAACCTACAACCAATGCCGGCCAAAACAAAGGTTTACCGATAGCTTTCCACTAGATTGGCACAGTAAACTCCCCTCTGAGCAACAAATGTAACAGAAATGCTACTACTGTTCAACCAACCAGTTAGACAAGCCCAGCCCAAGTCCATGTATAGCTGACTTCTCAACGTAACTCAAAATCATCCTAAGAGTGTGTATCGACCAAATATTCATGCAGCAGTTATCAACATTTCAATATCACAATCAACAGTTCAATCAATCCAATCTCAATCCACAATCATGCTTCACATCAATAAAATTAACTACAATCTTTACCATCCATGTTTAACGTCCACTCACCTCAGTTTCAGCACGAACTCAGAAGTCTAATATTACTGAGTCTTAGGATTGCCTGAAAACACAACAATAACCAAATCAGTTTCAATCTCATAAATATATCTGATCTCATATATTTATAATTCATTCATAAAAAAAATAACAAACAATAAACAATCACAAGTCCAAACACCAAATTATCGGAATTCCAAAACTATCGGATTCTCAAGAATCCGCAACTTTGTCGGTTTTGCCACTGTCGGATTTGGAAATCCGCTAAGCATAAGTTTCGGATTTTACTTCACTCGGGTTTCAAACTCCCGGATTTGGCTCTCGGATTTCAAGTACTCAGATTCTAGAAGTTTCGGTTTTAAGGTATCGATTTTGAGTATTGGATTCTCGGTTCACTTTCCAAGGTTAGGATTTCATAATTGTCAGATTCTAAAGTGTCGGATTCTACATATATCCGGATTTCAAGTGTATCGGATTTCAATCCCGGATTAAACAACCGGATTCATAAGTATCGGTTTTTCATGACTTCCGGATTTAGGCTATAAGTTTTTCATTCTCGGTTTTACCATACGGATTTCCAAACAAACGGAATTCACCTTCTTCCCTAACAAAATCCGATAACTTCACATCACCATCAAAACTTAAAACCCAGAATTCATAATGTTCATAAAATCATAACAGAAACATATTTAAACACAGATTCATGCATCACTTCATCATATAAACATATAAATCATATGAACACATAAAACCCATCAAAACTCATAGTTCTTCAAAACCGATTCTATAGTTCATCATAAAAACATGTTATTTCTACCAAAAATCTTTCAACAAAACATTTTATAATGATAGCAATAACATCTAACCTTGAATCTTGACTTTGAAACTAAATCACACAAATAATGAAAATTCTGATTGTTCTTTCTTTCTTTCTTGTTCTTCGGTTTGTTGGTAGGGAGAATTTAACAATTACACACACTTACACCTTTGCTATAATTGAGATAGTGGCTACCATCACCCTCCCCCCCCCCCCCCACATATACCACAATTAATCAAAAGGTGTCATGCACTTCCTAATCACATATACACGTGCCACACACAAATACATACATACATACGGTGACATACATATTACTTAGGTTTAATCTTTTAATTATATTAACCAATTTAAACATTTAATCATAACAAAAACAATTAGGCACATACCACAAACCTGCTAATCTCCTAGCCCAGGTTTGAGGGTGTTACACTTTGCACAATATATTATGTAGTGACTTTGGTACCAAGTATATAAAGGGAGGGAGACTCATACTCACCCTACAAGTCTCTATATGTATATGTAAATTACATGGTATACAGTGTCGTTGCTATGCAAGTAGTATAGCCTCACAGGGAATAACTATGAGGGTGTAACGCCCCGATTTCCAAAATTTACATTAAAGCTTGAAATAAAAGGTATTTGTCGAAAATCAGGATTTGATAAGCTAATGGAAACCAACTAAGTATTTCTGAACCCTATGGTTCGTACAAAAAGGTAATACAACCTCAAATCATGTTATAAACAGTTTCCAATAAGCTTACCGTCAGCGGAAGCCAACAAAAACATTTCATTTAAACCCTCAGGTTTGTATAAAAAGAAATATGCGTGCATCTAAAACCAAAAGTACTTTCTGTTACACAAATGGGAGCGTTAATGTTTCAAATCACGTTTTATGAAACCAACCACCAATTGTCAGACCGGGGCCTTGCCTTGGTGCTCACAATCTGCAAAACAACAACAAGCAGTATCTGCTAAGCTACAAGAGCTTAGTGAGAAATGCTAAACTGTAAATCATATAAGCATGCGCATACACATATACGAATGCCACAACAGGTCTTATGGATACAGTACTGCACCATCTTAGCATCCGCCAAGAAGGCTAAAATGCTGCCCGTAGCAACTACTGCACAAAGCAGTGTGCTACAACTCTCTCTCTGGTGATCCTCTGATCAATAATATATCACATTGCAATGTACCACACACATATCACAGATATGAATCAGAGTTTAGAAAACTCACCTCCGTAATTACTACCACACAGTGTTATGCCAGCTATACTCAGAATACTTCAAACAGTATTTTCTACATGTATACATATAATCATGATGTTAATCACGTACTCAAACTCAGCATAAAACAAACTGAACAGGGCACCTATACGGGCCGTGTATCCCTACACGGGCCGTGTCCCCCCCTTCAGCCTACACGACCTGACCTGGCTACATGGCCAGTATTGTCCACGTCTCCTACACGTGCCGTGTTAAGTACACGGGCCGTGTACACTACATACTACACGACCATGCCTTGGCTACATGGGCGGTGTTGCCAACTCACCTACACGGGCCGTGTACCTCAATCTCTACACGACCATGTATACCAACATGGCCCTGTGACCGCCTTCAACACTACACGGCCGTGTACCTCTACACGGGCCGTGTACTCTACAGACCAGCCGACTGTTCTTCATAACAGTCGGTGTTCTAAGCCAAAAACCCATCTAAACTCATAAGAAACATGTTAGGGGTGTTTTCCTACACCCCATACAGCAGATAAACTAAACTAAACAATAAAGATAAGCTAAAACCATGATTCACCATGAATCAAACCTTAAAACCCATAAAAACATCAAGAACAACCAAAAAGAAACCTTACCTCAACTTGATCTAGCTAGGAAAGGTTGGAAAACACTTGTTCTCTGCTTTTCTTGCTCAAAAACCCAAAGAACACTCTGCTCTAGCTCTCTCTCGATGGTAACAGGTGAAGAAATGCAAGGTTTGACTAGCTAAAAGTCAAATCTACATATATATATATATATATAAATCTTTGAAAGTTGGCACTTTTAGTCCCTGCACTTCTCTAGTTTAAAAAATGACAATTTAACCCCTCAAGTTTCTAAACACCTCCTAATCTCAATTAGGAAATCACTAAAACTATAACACTGGTTTAATTTATTAAATCATGAAATTCGAATTTCGGGTGTTACAGAGGGTTCCATACTTCTTCTAATATTGTTAAAGTTAAGCTAGTATGCTCACTAAATGAAAGCTTATATTTTATTAATGTTGTTTCTTACAGGTGGCTCGAGTTCCAGCAAGGTTAAAGTCCCAGTTCAGTGTTGAGTTGGATAGCTCCCAATGTAACAAGAATCCTATTTTTGTAATGTCTTTTGAATAAGTTAGCACATGTATAAATGAATGAATTTTTTGTAACTCTTTGGGAAACTCTGATAACTTTTGAGTGCTAACTGTTGAAATACGTGTAAATTTTATAAAACGAAAACGGGTCTTACATAATCAGAGTAAAGTTTTTAGTTTATAGGTTCTAATTATATCTACCTTTTACGGTTGTTTCTACATGTATTTAACTTTTCATATTTTGTTATTATATGTATCTAACTTTGAAAACTACTATTTTACTTGTTATATTTGGCTATTATATTTAACTTTGAAACTTGAATAGTAGGTTGCAGGTAATCTTTTGATTTTTGAATTATTTTTAATACCAATTTGGTGTTCTTATATTGTTATATTAAAGTTCAAGATGAAAATGAACATTCATCCAAAGATGAACATCTTCATCTTCAAAAATACCCAATCAAACATCGTCAAAGCTTTCAATGCTTAACAAAGAATGTAGTAGATCTACAAACCTAAAACTGAAACCCTTAAACACAAGAACCAAAAACCCGACACAAACAAACTAATTGCAGATCAAAAAACCACATGGAGAGTCCATAGTAGTCTAGCAGATGATGTACTCGATGTGAAATTGAAAACAAAAACTCCAGCAAAAAAATAAACTCTAGACCACATGAAATTCAAAACAAAAACCATAGCAGAACAATAAACCTAGACCACATGAAATCGAAAACAAAACATCTGATCGTATATTGAATAGATTAAAATACGCGATTCATGTGAAATTGAAACCTTAAACTTTTGAACCGCAAAAGATGAACTGTCAAAGCATACCTTTTAACCGCCGATGAGCAGAACCCTAAATCGTTTAATCTCGTCGGATGAGCCAAAATCCTAAACAGTTTCATCTCCCCGAATGAGCAGAGCCTTAAATAGAAGCATCCAAAAGCAAAACCGATGGGCAAAAGTTGGACCAATGAGCAAAGACCTTATAGAGCATGAATCGAAGATGAATCCTAATAGTTGAAATCGCACATGATGAAGATGAACTTACAAATCAATGATGAATCGTAGCAGAAAATATCATGATGATTCGTCGAATAATAGTTAAAAATCGTAAATCCCATGTCATTCGAACAAATTTGCATATCCCAAAACTGAATTTTTAGATTGAGGGGTTAGTTGTTTTATTATTATTATTATTAAAATAATCCTTATATAAATTTAATATAGTATATATAAATAAAAAAATACAAATCATTTTATTATGGGTGGTTCGGTTAATAATGGGGTGGTTTTCATGGGTTACGAACTTACCATAATTGAATCACCTTTATAGGTTAATCAAAATTTATAAACCGAACCATCGGTTTAGAAATTGCTCGTTAGTTTGGGTCGGTTTTATCAGTTAAATCCATTATGATTCGGTTAATCAGTTTTTATGCTTACACCTAACGAAGGATGTATTTAACATCATGTTTTTTTGTATTTGTATGACTATATGGTGAATAATACATTTTGTTCTTACAGTATTCGAGAACAACCAAAAACATCAAGAACAACCAAAAAGAAACCTTACCTCAACTTGATCTAGCTAGGAAAGGTTGGAAACCACTTGTTCTCTGCTTTTCTTGCTCAAAAACCCAAAGAACACTCTGCTCTAGCTCTCTCTCGATGGTAACAGGTGAAGAAATGCAAGGTTTGACTAGCTAAAAGTCAAATATGCATATATATATATATATATATATATAAATCTTTGAAAGTTGGCACTTTTAGTCCCTACACTTCTCCAGTTTCAAAAATGACAATTTAACCCCTCAAGTTTCTAAACACCTCCTAATCTCAATTAGGAAATCACTAAAATTGTAACACTGGTTTAATTTATTAAATCATGAAATTCGAATTTCGGGTGTTACAACTCTCTCCCACTTGAAATAGATTTCGTCCTCGAAATCAACTGTTGGTGTATTCTGGAATACTACATGTTATCTCTTTCTCAGGTTTCTCAAAACCACTCTTGAATTTCCACTGGACCTAACTTGTCCAATCCATTACTGTATAAACATATTTGCAGACTCGTCTGCTCATCACTCTCAGAAATATAACTCGTGATAAATACTCTGATAATTCTCGCAGTCTACACGTGACCTTTCTCATAAGCAATAACTCTAAATGGTCCAATCAACATCGGACCTAATTTCCATCTTATTCTGAATCTATTATTGCTCTTTTATAGTGATATATTAATATATCATAGTTTCTCAACTTGTCACTCGCCATCGGTATACGATTATTTGTATAACTTTTTTTTATAAATTTGGGTTATTAATAATATCCTTCTCATTTAATAAGTTGTTCTGTTATTCACTGTACCACCTCATTGTTACTCATTTCTTTCTATTCCTGAGGTTTGACCTCTCTCACCACATAATATGCTGTACGGCGACAACCTGATACTAAAATAATAATTTGTATAATATATAAAAATTTGACTAACACCAATAAAAAATGTGTCAGTTTCTTTCAAATTCACAACATACGTACTCCACTTACTTTCGATCACCAGAATTGTTTTCTCACTTTACTCATAATATAGCACGTACTTCTCATCTCTTGATAAAATCCTTTTCAAAATTTTTGAACTAAATCGGTTTTCTGACATAACGAAAACAAAACAGAGATCCGTAACCAAAAATAATTTCTTTATATAAACCTCAACAACCGTTTTAGAGAAATAAAGTTTTCTTGATGGAACAAAAATGTACATTTTTTTCAAATCGTTTGTTTACAACCACTCATCTCATTTTATAATCCAACCAGGTTGGAATTTCTCATACATTTTGATATACATCTATATTTTCAAATTCCGCAACATGTTTGCCACATACTTGGCTACCTCTGGCTTTATCTCTAGCCATAAATATTTCACTGCTAACTCTTTATACCTCTTACTCATTTCAGATAAATCAGAAATTTAATTCTGTGTTCTCTGCTCAAGAAGCTTTATCTAGCTTTCCACCACTATATGCTTGTACTCAATTATAACATTTTTATAATTCATAATCATTCCCATTGGGGTTAGTTCCTGTTACTCAATTCACTTTTGTCGTGGTTTTCATCTTTACTGTTTTTATTGTGTGTTTCATATTTTAATAGTTAATGACAAAATTTTGTTCCTTCTCAAGGACTCATTCCTTTAACTCAACTCTGTTATGTAGAAATTTCATTTTCAAGAATATTTATTCTTCAACCGTTCCCGCTCTTACTTGAGCAATAATTTTACTCTCATCTTAATGTTCGATAAAATAATTATCGTGCTCAATTATCTCTCTGGTCAACACCTGACCTTTTGTTCAAATTCATACTTTCCATCTCACAAATAGGCCAAGGCCTATATATTTTAAAACTTTCACGTCACTTCCATTCTGTTCTCTTGGTATTAAATACCGTTTACTTATTTCTGATAATCAACACGTTTGTAACTCATTATTATATTTCATTTCGATTTGTATAATTAATTATCAACATATAATCCATTACTCCTTCAAATTTCCTCTGTAACATTATAAATTATTGCCACCTCTTTTATTTAGTCCGAGATAATAATCTCTTTCTTTTACTCTTTACTCATTGTACCAATTATTCACTATTACGTATTGTGGCTTTAAATCTCTTTTCCAACTCAATGTTATGCACTTTTTTCGTTTGATTCTGTAACCTTTATTAATACTCATTTCTACCACGATCACAGTGGTCTATACAAACTGTTTTAATATAATTTATCGTTATAAATCTTTTCACACTACTCTCCCACTTGGAGTCAACTCATATATAATTATAAAATACTCTTCAATTATACTTCAATCATTAACGTAAAATCTTTCTTAATTTTTACCTCTTTCAACGTTTTATTATTTAAGGAAAATACATACTGATTCTACATAATTTACATACATTTTAAAAAGAAACCTCACTCTGTATCTACTTATTTATTTAACATTTCGACTAACAACTATCAACTAGTTAGGACATTCTGAGGACTCATGCCCGTACTGAGCACAATCATAACAAAACTTTCCTAAGGATAAACAATCCTTATAATTATGTCCTATTTTCTCCACACGTATAACATCCTTTGGTCTTATATTTGCACTGACCTGTATGGTTCTTACCACAAATTTCACATCCTGATCTTCTACGGGATCCCTCAGCTTTAACCTCTATCTTATCCTCTTTCATTTCGCTAACCATTTCATTCTTCAGTAAATGAAATTCTTCTCGAACTACACTTCTTATCTCATTCTTCATTTCTGTCATAATAGACGGCATAACCGTCTTAATACATTTTCCAAACTCATCGGCGATAACACCCTTAAGGTGTCTCGTAGGTATGGCTCCACGCCTTTCCCCATAAAGAGATATATAATCTTCAACCTCTCCTATGGTAGTTATGTCAGGGTTTTCTTCGTTCCTGACTTCATTTTCTGTTCTAGGATTCGCACTAGAATCCATTACACTGAAACAAAACAAATTTGGGTCAATCATAGGTCAGAATATCTATCACATCTCACACTATCAATCTTGTCTGTGTTTCACAAACACTCTCCGCTCTTTTACCGTCTTTGAATAATATTTAAAAATTCCTACCAATGCATATCTCATATCACTTTCTGTTAGCTTGTTTCTCATAACAATCTCATGTACATGCCATATGTACATCTAACTTTATCATCACTCCTACCAACAATTAATGTATTACATCTCTTTTGAAACATTGAGTTTCAGTAATTATTATACTTTCATAATCGTACTATTTATTTTCGTCCTTACACTCTCACTTTCCAATACTCATATTTGGCCAATCCATTAAGACTGGTATTTCATATTATACACGTCCACACTCTCATGTTTATATATTCATTTCAATTTCATACACCTCTCTCATTATACATAATATTCTCGATATTATATTACTCATATTATAACTCATTTCGTCTTCATTTCATACCCATCCTTCATGTCGTTTATATTTATAGGATTATGCCACTTACTCTTCTTAAAGAGTTTATTAAATCATAATCATTTTATTCTCATTCACATTTTAGAGCATAACCTCTTTCTCAATTAACATACTTTATATTTTCTCATTAAATACCTTCTTGCCGGTATTAATTTGGTTTTGACTATCTCAGTCATTATATATTTAACTGTTCTTCTCCGTCATTACCTTTTCTTATAATCAATCAATTACTACAATTAAGTAGTATAATATTTATTACCAATCCACATTTTGTTCATTCCTCTGTACACTTCCCTCGTAATCATGATTTCCGGTTCTCTTTATATAATACTTTCTCACAGTAATATATTTTATAATACCACACAGTTTATAGTATCTAGTACTATTTTATTCATACTCAACTCTGGGCTTAGTCAAGCCTCGTATCATTTTTCCCTCTTATTAAGGTATATCATACCAATTTCATCAATTATATTATCAACTTTTATTACCATGTCTTTATGACATCAACTCAATATCTGATTCAATATCCACCTTACTTTGATAAGTTTATACTTTTATTAGGGTTTTCTCACCAGTCACCCTAACACTGTTCTCTCTCTGGCTTACTACTAAGACCATCTCTTTGAATATTACTTACTCAAGAATACTCTATATTCATCATATCAAAATTTATGTCAAACATAATTCTTACACCAAGAAACTACTCGAGTTTCCTTTTAACTCATTCTGGTTTCTCCTCGTATTCACTACTCTGGAAGTATAAATAAAGCATTTAAAACAAAAAGGTAGATTTACCACACTATCCTCTATATCTATAGTTCATAAATAATCAACATATCCGTACACCTATTCTCAGATCTGAAGTAGCCCTGTTCATACTAAGGCACTCCTATATCACAGGTGTACAATCTTTCACAAGTACCCCTCACCCGATTCACAAGATTCCCCATGATTTCATTAAGTTCCAACATATATCGTGTGTCAATAATAATATGGGACCTTATATTACTACGAACACACTATATACATTCGATCTTAACTTTACCACAAGAAGTCCCGATTCATAGGCTTAGGCCATGTATCACATTATCAATTATGATATAACATATAACCAACACCTCCTTTATCAGTCTCGTCTCACGCATAGCTTATAAGCATTAGCACTGGCCACATAAATCATAAGATAGTATCTCTATCAAATCTCATGTATCATCTCGATGCATAACATTTACTCGCATACTATGTCATATAAGGCATCGCGTATCTGGCATCAATTTATATAACCTCTCGGGTATTTCAATACCATTCATCACAACATAAACAGTTAGCATATTCTCAATGCAATACACAGTATACCCACCAAGCTGCAAGCCTCCAGTTTGACAAAAATCCGCAGAACCATGGTTTAAGTCTAGACGATGCATAACACACCTCAAGATCCCTCAAACCATGGCTCTAATACCAAGTTGTAACGCCCCGATTTCCAAAATTTACATTAAGGCTTGAAATAAAAGGTATTTGTCTAAAATCAGGATTTGATAAGCTAATGGAAACCAACTAAGTATTTCTGAACCCTATGGTTCGTACAAAAGGTAATACAACCTCAAATCATGTTATAAACAGTTTCCAATAAGCTTACCGTCAGCGGGAGCCAACAAAAATATTTCATTTAAACCCTCAGGTTTGTATAAAAAGAAATATGCGCATCTAAAACCAAAAGTACTTTCTGTTACACAAATGGGAGCGTTAATGTTTCAAATCACGTTTTATGCAACCAACCACCAATTGTCAGACCGGGGCCTTGCCTTGGTGCTCACAATCTGCAAAACAACAACAAGCAGTATCTGCTAAGCTACAAGAGCTTAGGGAGAAATGCTAAACTGTAAATCATATAAGCATGCGCATACACATATACGAATGCCACAACAGGTCTTATGGATACAGTACTGCACCATCTTAGCATCCGCCAAGAAGGCTAAAATGCTGCCCGTAGCAACTACTGCACAAAGCAGTGTGCTACAGCTCTCTCTCTGGTGATCCTCTAATCAATAATATATCACATTGCAATGTACCACACACATATCACAGATATGAATCAGAGTTTAGAAAACTCACCTCCGCAATTACTACCACACAGTGTTATGCCAACTATACTCAGAATACTTCAAACAGTATTTTCTACATGTATACATATAATCATGATGTTAATCACGTACTCAAACTCAGCATAAAACAAACTGAACAGGGCACCTATACGGGCCGTGTATCCCTACACGGGCCGTGTCCCCCCTTCAGCCTACACGACCTGACCTGGCTACATGGCCAGATTGTCCACGTCTCCTACACGTGCCGTGTTAAGTACACGGGCCGTGTACACTACATACTACACGACCATGCCTTGGCTACATGGGCGGTGTTGCCAACTCACCTACACGGGCCGTGTACCTCAATCTCTACACGACCATGTATACCAACATGGCCCTGTGACCGCCTTCAACACTACACGGCCGTGTACCTCTACACGGGCCGTGTACTCTACAGACCAGCCGACTGTTCTTCATAACAGTCGGTGTTCTAAGCCAAAAACCCATCTAAACTCATAAGAAACATGTTAGGGGTGTTTTCCTACACCCCATACAGCAGATAAACTAAACTAAACAATAAAGATAAGCTAAAACCATGATTCACCATGAATCAAACCTTAAAACCCATAAAAACATCAAGAACAACCAAAAAGAAACCTTACCTCAACTTGATCTAGCTAGGAAAGGTTGGAAAACACTTGTTCTCTGCTTTTCTTGCTCAAAAACCCAAAGAACACTCTGCTCTAGCTCTCTCTCGATGGTAACAGGTGAAGAAATGCAAGGTTTGACTAGCTAAAAGTCAAATCTACATATATATATATATATATAAATCTTTGAAAGTTGGCACTTTTAGTCCCTGCACTTCTCTAGTTTAAAAAATGACAATTTAACCCCTCAAGTTTCTAAACACCTCCTAATCTCAATTAGGAAATCACTAAAACTATAACACTGGTTTAATTTATTAAATCATGAAATTCGAATTTCGGGTGTTACAGAGGGTTCCATACTTCTTCTAATATTGTTAAAGTTAAGCTAGTATGCTCACTAAATGAAAGCTTATATTTTATTAATGTTGTTTCTTACAGGTGGCTCGAGTTCCAGCAAGGTTAAAGTCCCAGTTCAGTGTTGAGTTGGATAGCTCCCAATGTAACAAGAATCCTATTTTTGTAATGTCTTTTGAATAAGTTAGCACATGTATAAATGAATGAATTTTTTGTAACTCTTTGGGAAACTCTGATAACTTTTGAGTGCTAACTGTTGAAATACGTGTAAATTTTATAAAACGAAAACGGGTCTTACATAATCAGAGTAAAGTTTTTAGTTTATAGGTTCTAATTATATCTACCTTTTACGGTTGTTTCTACATGTATTTAACTTTTCATATTTTGTTATTATATGTATCTAACTTTGAAAACTACTATTTTACTTGTTATATTTGGCTATTATATTTAACTTTGAAACTTGAATAGTAGGTTGCAGGTAATCTTTTGATTTTTGAATTATTTTTAATACCAATTTGGTGTTCTTATATTGTTATATTAAAGTTCAAGATGAAAATGAACATTCATCCAAAGATGAACATCTTCATCTTCAAAAATACCCAATCAAACATCGTCAAAGCTTTCAATGCTTAACAAAGAATGTAGTAGATCTACAAACCTAAAACTGAAACCCTTAAACACAAGAACCAAAAACCCGACACAAACAAACTAATTGTAGATCAAAAAACCACATGGAGAGTCCATAGTAGTCTAGCAGATGATGTACTCGATGTGAAATTGAAAACAAAAACTCCAGCAAAAAAATAAACTCTAGACCACATGAAATTCAAAACAAAAACCATAGCAGAACAATAAACCTAGACCACATGAAATCGAAAACAAAACATCTGATCGTATATTGAATAGATTAAAATACGCGATTCATGTGAAATTGAAACCTTAAACTTTTGAACCGCAAAAGATGAACTGTCAAAGCATACCTTTTAACCGCCGATGAGCAGAACCCTAAATCGTTTAATCTCGTCGGATGAGCCAAAATCCTAAACAGTTTCATCTCCCCGAATGAGCAGAGCCTTAAATAGAAGCATCCAAAAGCAAAACCGATGGGCAAAAGTTGGACCAATGAGCAAAGACCTTATAGAGCATGAATCGAAGATGAATCCTAATAGTTGAAATCGCACATGATGAAGATGAACTTACAAATCAATGATGAATCGTAGCAGAAAATATCATGATGATTCGTCGAATAATAGTTAAAAATCGTAAATCCCATGTCATTCGAACAAATTTGCATATCCCAAAACTGAATTTTTAGATTGAGGGGTTAGTTGTTTTATTATTATTATTATTAAAATAATCCTTATATAAATTTAATATAGTATATATAAATAAAAAAATACAAATCATTTTATTATGGGTGGTTCGGTTAATAATGGGGTGGTTTTCATGGGTTACGAACTTACCATAATTGAATCACCTTTATAGGTTAATCAAAATTTATAAACCGAACCATCGGTTTAGAAATTGCTCGTTAGTTTGGGTCGGTTTTATCAGTTAAATCCATTATGATTCGGTTAATCAGTTTTTATGCTTACACCTAACGAAGGATGTATTTAACATCATGTTTTTTTGTATTTGTATGACTATATGGTGAATAATACATTTTGTTCTTACAGTATTCGAGCTCCACTTTAAAATATGTAGTTTAATCGTTTTCCTAGCTATTTCTTATGCTCTTTCTAGCCATGCACATATTTACCTATAAATGATTAAGAGGCTGTTTGTTAAAACAGAATGATTAAGTACTGAATGATTCTGTGGTCTGAATAATTTAAAGGCTCTGAATGAATCTGCCCTGAATGTGACATGCTGTTTGATAAAGGTTCTAAATGAACAATCTGAATGATGCAAATGATCATTTTAACCTTAATAGTGATATATTACATTATAAGATATGATTGTTTAACAAGACAACGTGTGAAAGAATGGGTATTAGGGTAAAATATTTGGTGCTTAATGATTTAGAATGAACTTTAAGATAGAATGATTCAGTATAGCATTATGTTGAATCATTCAGCACATTTTTCATTCAAAGGCAACAATCAAACACGCTGAATAGTTTCATTAAGCAGCAAATAAACAGCCCCTAAATCTGTTTTTTTTACTTTCCAAACTACTGTTACATGTCATCTCGAGATGATTGAATAATAGATGCTATGTGTTTTTTTTTTGAAAAAAACAAGTGTAAGATTTGTGAACAAGTATTATTTAATAACATCCTTGTTATTTATAAATTTAAATGTTTTTAAAAATTCATTAAAAATACGTACGTGTGAAATGTCAAACCAAAACCTAGAGGCGGTGGCCTGCTATGATCTTTGAATTTGATATGCATTCTTTAGTGTTACCCATTTCAACAATGACATCAATGTTTTCAATTAGTTGCCGTTATTCAACGATTTCTATGATGGAAAAGCGGAGTGTCCATTTTGAGGGGAAAGGAGTATACTAGAAACATGAATATCATCTTGTTGATGAGATATATCCAGAATGGACTACTTTTGTTAAATCATTTACATACCCACAAGACGGCAAAGGAAGAAAAAGTTTGCGCAAGAATCGTCAAGGAAAGATGTTAAACGGGCTTTTCGTGTGCTTAAAAAAATGTTGACACATACCGACAACCCGACATGAGCATGGTATTCGTCAAGATTGAGAAATATTGGGTATACTTGCATCATATTAGATAATATGATATTGGAAAGACGAAGGTTATGCGATTTGTAGCTTCAATCTATGCGACATTCTACTGGATGAAAAGAAACAAAAATCAACGAGCAACAAAACGTGCAAAGTTGGAGAAATTTATAATTGAGAGATTCATAATAACCTTCGGTCGGATTTGGTAAAACATATTCAAATATTCAACTTCTCGATAGTTTTCTAGATTTTATTATTATTATTATTTATTTAGATGTAATTTTAAGATTATTAGATTTTTATTTTGTAATTTATACTTTATTATTATATTTATTTTAATGTTTTGAAAAATTTTGTTTTTATTATTAGTCTTGTATTAATTTTTGAACTATTTATAAATGAAATAAAATAAAAATAATTTACATAAAATATATTACTTCTATAAGAGGAATGAATGTCGGGTGCTTTAGGTGAAAATGTAAATATATATTTCGCTTAAATTAGCTTGTTTTGGTACATTAGCGTTATGTATTTGGTAAGTCATGTTATGTACATTTAGGTATGGTTATGTATTTGGTTTAATTAATAATAGTGTGTGTTCGCTATTTAATTCTACCAATATTTAGGTTTCGTAAATGCAGAAATAATCTGGGTTAAGTAGATTTTACAAATTAGTAAATTCTGAAAAATTGAAATTTTAAATATTTTTTTAAAATAAAAACAATGTTAGCGACGACATGTCATATGACAAAAGAAGATTAACATGAGCTGTTTTATTAGCAACGACATATGTCATCGTAGAGTATAAATATCATGAAAGAAATTAATATTGTTTTTAATATTGTGACGACATGCCATCGCAAAAAATGACATGTAATTTAACAAGTCCTATTAATAATTTTGTATATTCTGCGACGGCATTTGTGACTTGTCATCGCTATATCAGAGATAAACTTTTTGCGAGGACTATCGTCACAAAAAGTTAGAGCGACGCCTTGTGTACAATAGCGATAAGTTCTGTCCTCACAAATAGATTATTTTCTTGTAGTGATATATTAGGCAAATAGTATCCTAGCTTTGTGTTTTGGAAACACCGTGGGTAATCGATATCTTACCTTAATTTGTATTTTAAAAATGCTATGGGAGGGTTAGTTTCCACCAAAATTTGCATAAAATGTTAGTAGAAGACACAAGACAGTGAGGTGAATTCGGAAAAATATATTTTATACTTATAATTATGGTATATTATGTCTTTTGTTTCAATTTTGATTAGGGGTGTTTGTTTTACGGTCACTTTTACTTTATCAAGGGCTTATTTTCCAGGCTTATTATTTATAAGTTCGTTTTTTAACTTATTTGTCATGCGCTCGACTTATTTTCTTCTTGTATTTTATAATATGTTTGAAAGTTAGAAAATAAGCAAAAAAAACCAGCTTATAAAAAATAAGCCTGAAAAATCAATCTTTAATATCCTGTGAGTATAGTTTGTTGTAGTTTCCTTATATTGAAGATTATGTTCGTTACTTTGTTTCAAGCTTCTAGTTTGGTTGATTGAGTTATGATTTGTTAGGATTTGCGTGTACAGTCGCACAATGATATGATATCTAATATCATGAGATACTCAAGTGTCAAACATGTAAGTCTATAAATCAAATAGTAATGCAACCTTAGTGGGATAGTAATTATTGAGGAATAATTTGGTAAAGATTATTACAAAACAGAATGTAGATGGTATTTAACTTACTTGATTATCAACCCAGTTATAATTAAATATATATTTATTATTGTAATAAATATATGAGATTTTTAAATAATTTTGGATTATATAATTTGAATTTTTGATTGTATTTATTTTAATTGTGAAAACCAAAATATATATAATTAAGAGTTATGTTCAATAAAGTCTATGTAAAAAATATAGTTCTAAAATTTTAATATTTAATCACAGGTGATTCAGTATACAATCACATATTATTTATAAAAACATCACACGTGAATTACAAAAATGTCATTCCACACAAATTTTAAAAATGCAAGCTGTATCATTAATGTCATTGATCCAAAGGCTAAATTAGTCACTTATATAATTTGAATTTTCTATTGTATTTATTTTAATTGTGAAAACCAAAATATATATAAATAAGAGTTATGTTCAATAAAGTCTATGTAAAAAATATAGTCCTAAAATTTTAATATTCAATCACAGGTGATTCAGTATATAATCACATATGATTTATAAAAACATCACAAGTGAATTACGAAAATGTCATTCCGCACAAATTTTTAAAATGCAGGCTGGACCATTAATGTCATTAATCCAAAAGCTAAAATTAGTCTCTTAGAACTATGAATTAAATATGGACTATATAGAACATTCTTCATAATTATATATATAAATCAGCCAAGCATTTAAATAGGAAAATAGGTCTAGTTAAACTCTATTATGGTTGATAATTATATCCTAATTTGAATGGATCCTAAATTAGAAAAAGAATGAGTATCCTAATTTTTATAATAAGTATAAATAGGGATATAATCCTCATAATTAGGTTACATATATATATTCTCTCCTCTCTTTCTGAAAGTAAAAAACTCCAAGTCATTACTACTAGGCTTCGGTTTTCGTTTTTCTTAAAGAAATATTTGAGAATCTAAGTTCGGGTTTGTTTGGGGTTTGCAATTAAGATCCGGCTAGAAGGAGCTCATAGGCATCACAATAGGTAGACTTTACTTGAGCAATCAAGGTAATTATCTAAACCTTCTTTGTAAGTATTTAAGATTTAATTAGATCAGGTTCCAGGTTTTACAAATTTTAAAAGGTTTTATTATAAACCCTTCCACTCATCTTTATATTCTTGTTAGTCAATTTTTACAAGAACAATAATACTATTTTTATAAAAAACTTGATTGATCGTGTCTTGAACTTGATAGTTCTTTTATTCGGTAAAACCCAACAGTGGTATTAGAGCTTTGGTTCATTTTGTCTAGATAATTCTTGTGATCCGTTCTAGGTTTATTATAGTTTTTATTTTCCCTTCTTCCATCTTTCTTGTAAGTTTCAAAAAATGAAAAGGTGGGTAGTTTTTCGGTTTGATTGGTTAACAACAAACATTTAGTTTCTGAATCAAGTTTGGAACTTAATTAACCAATTATGTAAAACTTTTGTACTTTTATGCCAAAAACACATAGGATATGTTGGATAAGTGATCAAAAGGTTTCTTGATTACTTTGGCACCAAAAAGTTCGGTTTGATCAAACCGTTATCCAGAAAGGCTTAGGATTTTTGGTAAAGAATTAAAGTCTCAAACCTGGATCATATGTGAAATCTAGAACTTATCATGCTATAATGTGTTGGAGACATTTAGGATCGATTAAAAGTATTTTAATCGCGAAATGACACGAAACACGCAAATTGGAATCGAGCCCTAGTCAATTTTCCAACCTAGGATTTTTGGACCAAATTAGGGCTATATTTTTCATCTATAAAGTCCAAAAGGATTAAGTCTAGGTTGGCTTGATAGTTGGTTCGTTTGAGAACAGGTTTAGATCCGTAGACCTAGGTTTTGGGTTTTACGTTTTTGAAGCCTAAAAGGAGATTGCAAGAGGCCTTATGCCCGATCCATGTTTATGGATTCAAATACCACAATAGTTGGATGTATTGGTGGGTTTCTAGGTTATTCGGTTTGAAAATCCGATAAAGATAAATTCTTGAAAAACCCAAAGTTTTTTTACCCGATTATATTCATTCAAGAATTTTAAATAAAATTTTGGAAATCTTTTTCCAGATTTTGGTGAATAAAATAAGAGGCTTAGATGTATATATTTAGTATTTTTTATAAATCAGATAAAAACTGTAAATTTTTTAAGTTTTTTAGTTTTTATACTTAAAGGGTTTATGAAATCATTTATATATTAAAAGGTTATATAGATTTACAGTTTTGACCGAAATTCTGTCATTTTTCTTTAAAAGCTAGTTTTTATGAAATAATGATTTAATTTTAAAAGTGTTATACAATTAATTCGAGTTTTCGCATATTTCATAAAATATATATTTTGGCTCAGGTCGATTAATAACTTTATATTTTTTTGTCTCAATTAATTGGGAAATATTAGGAAAATAGTTTTGAATGGATCAATATTTCTTTTCCCGCATTTATTAGCTTTTTTCGCATGGTTTCTTTATATATGTATTTGCTTGTTTATATACATATATGTGTGTGCGCGCGTGCGCACGTGTGCGTGTTGTATGTAAAACTAGAATGGTTGATTTGTATATTTTGACGCATTTCATATTATTAGATCACATTCGTAAATTTTTACATGTCAAACACAAACGTTTTTATCTTAACAAGTCAATTGTAATTCTTAGGCTTCGTTTGGTTGGAAGGATTCTGTGGGATTTCATGGGAATTGGAATCCAATTTCTATAAAATCCTTTGTTTGGTTCAAAAAGAAAGAAGGAAAAGGAATCTGAAGTGAGGAAAACATTCCCTCAGGTGAGGGATTTCAAATTCCTTCACATGGTAAATGGAATTTACATTCCTTCCTCTCTTTCTTACCTTTCATCTTCATCTTCATCTTCATCTGCTCACCACCGCCTCACATCCATCCTCACCATCGAACTTCGCTGCTTGTTCTCAACGGCCCGGCGCTGCCGTTCTCCATTGCCACCGCCTCACCATCGAACTTCATCTGCTCACCATCCTTCATCTCTTGGTCGAACTTCATCTACTCTCCATCGAACTTCATCTGCTCACCACCGCCTCACCATCCATCTTCATCGTCTCCACTCATCTTCATTCCAGCCATCTTCGTCTTCACCCATCTTCATCTTCATCGTCTTCAGATTAGGGCTTCGTTCTACCCATCTTCGTTCCCTTCGATGACCGTCGTTCCCTTCGATGGCTCAGATTAGGGCTTCGACCGTCACATATTAGGGCTTCGACCATGCGATTGTGGTGACTGTGGATTTCGACCGGCGATTAGCATTTCGACCGCTGGTTGTGGTGACACTGGGGTGGCGATGTTGGGTGGTTGTGGTGACTGTAGGTGTCGAACACAGATTAGAGCTTTGAATTCCAAAACCTTACCAAACACACTTCTAAGGAATTGGAATTCAAATTCCAATTCCTTTAGGATTTCAATTCCTAAGGATTCCAATTTCAATTCTTAGCATTCCAACGAACCAAACGCCTCTTTAGTTTTAATTTTTGGTTATGACATTTAGTTATAAATGTTGTCAACTTAGACCCGTGGTTGTGTTTTGGTTTTTTATTTATGTCTATTTTGTTTTCTCCTCCATGCCACTTACAAGTTACAACCCCTTTAGATGTAAGAGGAGTAGAATATATATTTTTTAATAAATTATTTTTTATTACAAACACCGTATTTGAAGAAATCAAGACGGAGAGACGGACATAAATAAGGAGAACTTTCAGAGACTTTACAAGAGGTGTCGAGACAAGTGGGAGCTAGATGACCAAGATACGACTTTCATGCGTTGTTGTTTGTCATTTTGGTTGACTTTTAGAATTAGTTGACAAGTCTATAAAGTTTTATATATTTATTTATAACCGGTGTGGTTGTTTTTTTAAAGACAAATTTATACTAATATACCAAACATACATCCGACCAATTTTTTGCAAGATGCAGAAAATCAACACAATACAATGAAAGTTCAACCAAAATGAGCATCAACCAAGAGCAAAAGCAAAGCTCATTTTAAAGAAACTCAACTAAGGCCATGAACACCATCATTCGCATGAAACCTTTATTTTCCACGCAACACTTCTGCAGGAAATTGTAGACAAGTTGACCGGCTAATCAACTTCAATTTTTTTAATTGCATCTCTACCTCTAATTAAACCAATGGAATGTGTTTGCCTGAGTTTCAAAAACAGCATCATATGAATTTTTTGTCTTGTTCTTGAACACTCTTCCGTTTTGATCATCTTTTCATAAAAAATAAGCCAACGAGATGATCACCACTTCCAGAACAAGAGCTTGAGTAGATGATACAGAGCTTGGGCTATTTGAAATCATATCACTCAAGCTGTTACCTCCTGTAAAGGGAAGTCCCCACCAAGCAAATAGATCCTTCCAAGTATTTTGTGATTTTCTGCATCTTACCAAAGAGTGTGACACCGACTACGAAGCTTCCTTACATCTTAGACAAAGTACCAATGGGATGCATGTCAATACTTTTGTCGATGAGGTTTGATAGTACCGGCAGCCTATCACGAGCAGTTCGTCAATAAAATATGCGCATTTTCTTTGGAATAAGCCTAGACCAGAATTTTACAGTTTAATCTGCATCTGAAGTATTCCATTCTTCATCTCATTGCTTATCTCCTTTATTGAATAGTAGTTGTTGCCATCAAAAAGCCATCTGAAACATTCTTATTCAATGATTTTGTATTTAGTTCATTAGATCAACCCAATGATCCATCTCTCTAACAAACACATTTTTTTCTTGATCTTGTATTATTTTATGGTTCTTCATTTAGAAAAAAAACATTTATAATTAGCTAAAGAAAATACTGTCTGAAATGAAAAGAATATAAGAACATTTTGATTATTGTTTTTGTTATTAACAAGAATTTATACTCTATTGCATTTTTTATGGTCAAACAGACAAAATGATATTTGTTTGGTCCACAATGTTGCAATATGTTTTTTATCTTTAGCATCATTTGAAATGTTGTATACGATCTTGCATTGATATTTTAAATTATATATAATAATGTGGTTTTATGTATTGATATTTGTACAGTAGTCTAAGAGTGTAAACACGTCGACTCGAGGTTGACTAAGCTCGTTCTAGCTCCACTTGTTTAACTTAAGAAAGCTTGAGCTCATTTCGAGCTTGTTGTGTAAAGGTAAAATTTGGCTTGCACGTTTGAGGCCTTGGCTTGTTTATTCTATTTTTCACATACCCGAGTTTGGCACTACTACATTCTGGACCTTTTGCGACGGACAAATCCGTCACAAATCGGACGCAAAAGGGTTGTTGCGACGGATAAAGGCAGTCCCAAAAAGCTTCGCCGGAAAAGAAATTTGCGACGGCTTTGCGAGGGGTAAATTTTGCGTCGGTCATTTTGCGTCGGATTTGTGTCCACCACGACTTTGTGATAGTTTCGCGAGAGAATGATTTTGCGACAGTACTGCGACGGATAACAGTTGCGACAGACATTGTTTGCGATCGTTTTGTGACGGATATAGTTGCGTCGGCCTTGCGATAGATTTTTGCGTTAGATTTGCGACGGTTTAGCGTTCGGTATAATGAATTTGGTAAATGCTCTATCCGTCACAATTCCGTCGCAAAAAATACAACATATTTTTCTTGAAATATTGTTTTTGTAGTTTCCATTTTTTACTTGTTGATTGCAGCAGTTTACTAAATATCATACCCAACGTTCAGATTGCAGTTTAATAAAGATACAAAATACCACAAATATCAAAACATTATCCAAGTCCTACAAAACATACTTCATTTAGTCGATTACAAATCCATTATCCAAAATAACTAGTAATTAACATTTATTTTGATTCTTTGCTACTTGTGCAAAAAACTCGGCTAACTTTTCATTTCGGTAATCCTCCAACTGTTTAGCTAATATTTCCCTCTCTTCTCTTTCTTTCTCCCTTTCTCTTTCTAATTTTTCTCTTTCCCTTTCTTGTTCGTAAGCGGCTATTTCACGTTCTCTTTCTTCTCTTTCAATCTCCTTTACTTTTTCCATATCCTCGACCACTTTTATCAATCTTTCAATCTATAAATGATAAATTGTGTATTAAACACATAAATATATACTCCAATACTCTTTATTAAACAAATTCAAAGCCGTTACAAATCCATCGCAAACTTCTAGGATTTGTGATGGATTTGTGACGGACCTTAACTTATCATTTTATTTTTGAATTGCTTTTTAATATAATAAATTTATAAACCCTTTAACAAACTATTATATGACTATACAAACCCAAATAAAATTAAGAAAATATTATACGCGGACGTCACACATGTCGTTGTATGATAAACGATATTTCAAGTGTAGTACACTTGTTTGTAAGCCTATTAAAACAAACTTGAGCGTGTCTATAGAAACACGCGTAGAACCTCTTACTTTATCAAATTGATAACACGTATAAGAAATGAGAGAATACGTGTTTGTTGGTGCATTTATACCACTTTTTAATCTAAAATTCAAAAAAACAAATTCAAGGCCGTCACAAATCCGTCGCAAACGTTTAGGATTTGCGATGGATTTGTGACGGACCTTAACTTATCATTTTATTTTTGAATTGTTTTTATATATAATAAACTTATAAACCCTTTAACAAACTATTATATGATTATACAAACCCAAATAAAATTAAGAAAATATTATACGCGAGCATCGCATATGTCATTGATAACACGTATAGAAAAATTAAATAACTCATATATGTAGTACAATAAACTATATTTCAAGTTTAGTAAATGTATTTGTTGGTACATTTGCGTCGGATTTGCGACGGTTATTATTAATATATTATTTTTTTAAATTACTTTTGCGTCGGATTTGCGACGGGAAATTATAAAATTTATTTTTAAATTCTTTTTATGTTTTTGCGTCCGTTTTGCGTCCCATTGTTCTGTCGCAAATCCTTCTGTCGCGAATCCGTAGCTATTCCGTCGCTAATTTTAAATTACTTTTGCGTCGGATTTGCGACGGGAAATTATAAAATTTATTTTTAAATTCTTTTTTATGATTTTGCGTCCGTTTTGCGTCCCATTGTTCTGTCGCAAACCCTTCTGTCGCGAATCCGTAGCTACTCCGTCGCTAATTTTAATCAAATAATTGGTATGGTTTTATGTCTTGTAGTCTATCGCAAATCCGTCGCAACTTTGCTATTATTTGCGACGGCACTTTTCCGTCGCCAATTTCCGTCGCAATAGCCAGTTTGTGTTGTAGTGTGGCTCTTTCTTGACTCGTTTATTGTATTAGTTATTTATTTATGTATATATAATTATTTTGTGAAAATTACATAAAGATGTAACGATTTTGTCTCTTTTTTCAATTAATGCAACTCTCTTGTAATTATTTTTTTTATCATATGAACTATTATGCATTTTGATTTCAATATTGGCGTGTGACATGCTAAAATTTTGATTAGTAGCAATAGTGAGAGTAACAACAACAATAATAAGAGATTTTATCCTTAATTATATAAAGCTATCTAATTAGTATAAAAGAATAACAAACCTTAAGAATCAACCTATCTAAATAAAAGAAGTTTTTAAATTCCAAAACTTAGTGCTTAGTTTGAGATTATTTTAATTTCTTTAAGTTTTGTATGGTTTGTAGTTTAGCTCTTTTGTTTGCCTTTAATCTCATATTGTAGCCTTATAGGTTTAAAAGGTTAAATCAACAAATAAACTTATCTTTATGTTTAAGACTTTAAGCCATATAAAAACTTTAGAGATTAAACTGAAATTAAGTGTAAATACATCAATTTTAAACCCTATATTTTATTGTAGTTAGTAAAAAATAGGATATTTTTATTGTCTCTAGAAGATGACGTATAATAACAACAGTAACAACAACAACAATTATATAAAAATGTCAAGTGAAGTAAAAGATAAAGAAATTATTAAAGATAATACTGTTAAAAGTTAAAACCAATTTTTTATTTTTAATAATAATAATAATAATAATAATAATAATAATAATAATAGTTATTGTAATTAGTACTATGATACTACTACTAATAAAAAGTTATATGTTCCTTAAAAATGAAAACAGTTGAATTACAAAAAATAAAAAGTTTACTTACAATTGAAATTGTTACCGGATCAAAAAAATATATTGCATTAATCGAAATAAAACACATAAAGTAATGACCTAATTAAATAATTAAAAAATGTTACATAAATTAGGAAAAATGACAAAGATATCTGCACTTTTTTAAATAGATTTACTAAATAAAATTTTTATTATATATAACAATCTTTATTATGTGTGTATGTTTATAGGTAAAAGTTCAAACGAGAACTGTTTTTCGTACGAGAACCGCGAGAACCAATCTTAGTCATCCAATTCCTTTTCCTTCAATTGGATTGCTCACCCATAAATTTTTTACATGCACCCTGCCACACTCAATCCCCCCACGTTCTTCATCCATAAATTCTATTATCCAAAATGAACAACCAATATTGGTTCTCGTAGTTCTCGTACGAAAAACAGTTCTCGTTTGAACCTTGCCCTATGATTATATATACTAGCATGTTACCCGCGCAATGAGGCGACGATGAATAATTTATAATCGATAACCTGTTTGTTTTCATAACGTAAGGTATAAAATTCACGCACTACGATGATATCGAATAATTTTCATTCTCAAGATGTTCATTTTCTTTCCCCCTTTTTCATTTTATTTATTTCTTTATTATCTATCAATCATTTCGTTAATTTCTAAAATAACTCTAGAAAAAATAATAGAATAAGATAAAAAATATGTACTTATAAAAAAAGATGAAAACATATCATTGACTCTGTGAATTGTGTTGATTTGAATGAGATGTGTTTTAAAAAATGTAAGAATATTTAAGATTATATTAATAATTATTTATTGCTTAAATTTTAAGAGTTCAAGTAAGGTAATGTTAAATATATAATAAATGAAACTTTTTAATTTACTTATATGAGTGCTTATAAATTCGGATTACATGTTATAAGGTTTATGAGTTTTATTGTTACGAACTTTCTAATACTTAAATTAAAATATTTGTTATATGATAGATATTTAAAATAATATTTCTATATGGGGTTTTTTTATTTAATTTATAATTTGTTTAATATCTTATAGATTGAGATTTAATTTGCATAGACTTAACATTTTAAAACATTGTTTCTTATGAAAGGTTTAG
This sequence comes from Dittrichia graveolens, assembly GCA_038502395.1. Taxonomy (NCBI): domain Eukaryota; kingdom Viridiplantae; phylum Streptophyta; class Magnoliopsida; order Asterales; family Asteraceae; genus Dittrichia; species Dittrichia graveolens. The sequence goes on from JARJIL010000006.1 coordinate 71,359,631, forward strand.
TTATTAAAATAGTTTTTATGAATCTAATTAAATTCATTCGATAGTTTTCTTTTAGATTTAAATGAGAGGTACATTAGTAATTTTAATTTATTTAAAATTTAAGAGATTCTTTTAGGAGAGAAAGTGTTAAATGCTTTGTATATTAGTGTGTGTGTGTGTGTGTGTATATATATATATAGGCAAAAGTTCAAACGAGAACTGTTTTTCATACAAGAACCAATCTTAGCCGTCTAATTCCCCCCATTCAATTGGATTGTCCACCCATATTTTCCTTACATGTACCCTGTCACACTCAATCCCTCCACACTCTTTATCCATGAATTTCATTATCCAAAATGAATGGCCAAAATTGGTTCACACAGTTCTCGTACGAAAAACAGTTCTCGTTTGAACCCTCCCCTATATATATGTATATGTATATGTAATCAAACTCACTAAGTGAAGCTTGGGCTCTTATTAAAGAAATTAGGCTCAGTGTTGATTTAGACTCGGCTCAAGTACGAGGTTATAACATATCAAACTCGAGAAACTCGCAAACAGCTCTACTTATTTACACATCTAGCTACGCCACTGCCACTGGAATGATTCGTATACTCCTATTAACTTTTCTTTTGTTACCGCTGAAGGATAAACTGAATCTTTAATAAATCAAATTCTTGATTCCTTTTAATTCAAAATAGGTATAGTGTATATCATTTCAATTTATCTAAGCACAAAAAAGAAAAATATAACGTGTACGAAACATATATAGTAAAACAAGAAAACAACTAATAGCGACGGTCAAATCTGTTTCTAGTCCGTCGCTAATTGTGTATTAGCCACGGATTTGTAACGAAAATATTCCGTCTCTAAAATAATCGTCACTGAATTAGGGACGGAATGGTGACGGATATACGTCATTTGTAACAAAAAATAGGTGTCGCTAGTCGCAAATAGCAATGGATTGCTACAGATGAGATAGCAACAAATTTTAGTTAGCAACGGATTTGCTACAACTCAGTTAGCAACGGATTTGTCACGGAATATTACCAACAGATTTGCTATGAAATATTAGCAATGGATTTTCCATGAAATATTAGTATCGGATTTTCAACAGATTATTAGCAACGGATTTGACACGAAAACTATTATGAAGCCACTTAACACACTAAGCGCAAATAATTCTCTAGTAGAGCTACATTTAGTTCACAATATTAATATCTATGTAATTGTATCCATAATATGTTTGACATATGTCCCTTCGGGGACATCACATACATACATACATACACAAACACACATACATACATATATTGTAACACCCAAGGTTCGGAAATTCCTATTATTAGTAACGTTTCGATATGATGCGTTTTGGTATTTCCTAATTGAGATTAGGAGGTGTTTAGAAACTTGGGGGACTTGTGTTGTAATTTCTGGAACTAGAAACTCCAGGGACCAATTGTGCCATTTTTGAAAGATATGTATATATATAGCTAGCTTTGACTCTTGAGAGTCAAAGTTTGCATTATTTCTCCTGTTGCCATCGAGAGAGAGAGAGAGAGAGAGAGCTAGAGCTGAGTTCCTTGAGTTTCTGGAGTTAGAACAACAGAGGACAAGTGATATTCATCTGATTCTAGTAGCTACAAGTTGAGGTAAGCTTTCTTTATTGCTTGTTCTTGGTGTTCTAGTAGGTTTTGAGGTTTGATTCATGGTGAATCATAGTTCTAGCTGTTTTTATTGTAATGGTTGGTTTACAAGCTGTTTGGGGGTGTATAAAAACACCCCAGTAGAGTTTTATGTGTTTTTAGTCGGTTTTGTGGCTTAGAACACCGACTGTTATGAAGAACAGTCGGCTGGTCTGTAGAGTACACGGCCCGTGTAGCGGTACACGGCCCGTGTAGCGGTACACGGCCGTGTAGTGTAGAAGGCGGTCATAGGGCCATGTTGGTATACATGATCGGGTAGAGATTGAGGTACACGGCCCGTGTAAAGGCACACGGCCCGTGTAGGTGAGTTGTCAATACCGTCCAGGTAGATGAGACATGGTCGTGTAGTGTACACGGCCCGTGTAGGTGACGTGGACAACACTGGCCATGTGGCCAGGTGTGGTCGTGTAGAGTGCTTGAGACACGGCCCGTGTAGGTCCCCTGCCTTGTTTTATTTGTTAAGTGTTGATTAGTACATCTCTTGGTTATATGATTATATAATTGTAGGGATTACTGTTTGACGTGTACTGAGTTATCTGGCTTATATCTGTGTGATACTAGTTGTTGAGGTGAGTTTTCTGAACTCTAATTCATATCTGTGATATGTGTGTGGTACATTGCCAAGTGATATATTATTGATTAGAGGATCACCAGAGAGAGAGCTGTAGCACGCTGCTTTGTGCAGTAGTTGCTACAGGCAGCATTTTAGCCTTCTTGGCGGATGCTAAGATGGTGCAATACTGTGTCCATAAGAACTGTTGCAACATTCGTATATGTGTATGCGCATGCTTATATGATTTACAGTTTAGTTTTCTCACTAAGCCTTGTGGCTTATCAGATACTGCATACTGTTGTTTTGCAGGGCGTGATTCCTCCAAGGGCAAGGCCCCAGTTTGACAGAGGTTGTGATTTGGGAGTAAATTTGTATTTTGAAAACTAACGCCTGGTTGTATTTTGTGAAAGCAAATCTTTATTGTAAATATTTAGTGCAACTTTTGTAACTGAACTAGAGGGTTCAGTGATAGCTTTAGCTTCCGCTTTGTGTAAACTCCTTTTATTTCTAAAATACTTTTATTATCAGAGTTTTACTTTATTTAAGATTTTGGGGCGTTACATATATAGACATATACAGATATACATATATGCGTACATACATACATACATACATACACACGTACATAAATACACACACACATACATACACACAGACACACACACACATATACATACATACATACATACATACATGCACACACATAGACATAGTGACACACACACAAACATAAAGACATAAACACACATACATAGAGACACACATTTATTAAATTCCAAAAACCATCAATATGTTGATAATTAGCTATAGTTTAGATACAAATTTTCATAACAGTTTAGAAGCAAATTATGTATGTGACTAATTTGCAATAGATACATACATACATACATACACACACAAACACATAGACACACATATAAAATAAATAATTATTAAATTCCAAAAACCATCAATATGTTGATAATTAGCTATAGTTTAGATACAAGATTTTTATAACAGTTTAGAAACAAATTATGTATGTGACTAATTTGCAACAGATTAGCGACGATATATACTCTTTAAAGCACCACTAATTTGTTGCTAATTAGCTATATTTTAGAGACATTATTTCTGTTGCTAACTTGTCACGGATTAACGACAAATGTAATTAATATTTAATACATATTTATTAAATTTGGAAAACCGTCGCTAATTGTTGCTAATTAGCTACGGTTTATTGATAAATTTAATTTGTTGCTAATTTGCAATAGATAATGTCAAACGATCTCAAACCGTCACTAATCTGTTGCTAATTAGCTACGGTTTAGAGACAAAAATCTTTTGTTGCTAATTTGAGATCGAATTGCGTTAAAAGTAATAACTTAAAAAAATTAAATCAAAATTATAGCTAAATTATTGCTAATCCATTGCTAATTAGTGACAAATTTCGGACATCTCTTAAATCCGTTGCTAATAAGCAGTTTTCTTGTAAAGTTTACTAGTATTGTATAAGGATATATACCAACTTTGATAAATAGGTTATTAATAGTTTAATACTATGTTATTATTAACTAGGTTTTACTATAAAGAAATATATTAACCTTAGTTATTCATGTATTTTTCTTATGTGGTGAATGGTTTTTTCTTTATGTATGGTTCTAAACTTTAGATGGTTATACGGTATTTATGAGCTGTTAAAATGTGTATATTAGCTTTTACTTGTGTATCGAACTTGTCAAACGTCTATTGTATTTATGCTTTGTTTTTTCGTATCAAACTTGTTAAATGGTTGATTGTATAAAAATAATAATAATAATAATAATAATAATAAATATTATCATTACTATTGTTATTATTGTGTAATGCTCAACTTTTAAATCAAACTTGTTAAATTATTATTATTGTATAAAATTAATATTATCATTATTATATTTATTATTATTGTGTAATACTCAACTTTTAGATCAAACTAGCTTTCTTAAATTATTTTTGTATAATAATAATAATAATTAATATTGTTATTATTATTATTATGTAATGCTCAACTTTTAAACCATGAGATCGATGTATAAGGTAAGTACTGTTTTAGGGGATAGGGTTTAAAATGATTGAAACTTCTAACTTTATACTTTATTTTAATTTAAATATTAAAATTTTAATTGTTTCAACTCTACATAATATAATTTAAAAGTAAAAGTTAGATACATAAACATAACAGTTTGATAGCTCATATATGTTGTAGGAGATATTATTTTAATTGATTGTATTCTGGTTGACTGGTTACTTCGAAACACTCTTGTACTCTTATTTTTATCTCAACCTTTGAGGCTTTTTTAATTAATCTTTGCTTTTAAAAAAAAATCACACAATTTCTTATTATTAGAATCAATAAAAATGAAAATTCTAAAATGGAGTATGATATGATGAATTGAAGGGAAGGTTACATGCACATGCAATGGAAGTTGTATGGATGGAAAATGGCCGAATCTAGTAACCAACAAAGCGATCAAAATCAATCATAATGACAGATCCCATCAATCAGTTATGTCTTTTTATAATAAAAATAAAAAAGAAAAGTAGATATCGGTTAAAAGTCATAATTTAAGGCCATCTGTATTGTACGACCCTTTCATTCTTACTCTTCCTTATCATATTATTTTTTTCCTACAATTTAGTATAAGCCTTCCTTAATCTATCTCTTATTTTTTATTTCTTATATAAAAAAGAAAAAGAGAGAGAAGAGATAAAGAAGTGAGAGATAGAGAGAAAGAGGGATGAGATGGGAGACCTTTGGATTGTAGGAGCCGGAATGGTCGGGTGAGTCGGATAATATAGGGTTAGTTTTGATGATTCCTCATCGTACCTGCAGGCCGAAGGAACCCAAGAGGAGGGGGAGGGGGGCTTAAGCTATACAGATGTTTTAATTGAGTCTCTATTTGAAACATCTGAACTTGTGAAGTTTGAGTTTATTTTTATTGATTTGATGTATGTGGGTGTATCTAACTTTTATTTAAAAAAAGTGTATCATAACTTTTACTAAAACTATAATGAATTGATATGTTATGTCTGATATGTGAGTGAAAGAAGATCTAAATATTTGCGCTAATTTATCTATTGTTTCTAAATAAACCTAGTTTTGTTAAATTACTGTATTATTGCTTGTAAATTGCACGTTATGAGATATTTTATTGTTTATTTTATGTATATGATCATTTATTTTATTCATGGCTATCGTAGGAAGATCGCTACGAATTATTAATTAAAATGAACATCTACATTTGAATACATTTATGTATATCTACTTAAATAATTAAGGAAATAAAAATTACAACTATTTAACATATTAAAATAAAAATGCATGTGTTACATTGATTTGTTTAGATAGTTTAGTTCTTTCCTTTCTATAAACTCAAAACCATAATAATAAAAATATATATCAAGAGATTTATATATAAAGTTATATATTACTCTTGTATCTAAATAATATTGAGAAACACATAGTTTCTTATATTATGAACGGCAATGGGACGGGTTCGGGGAAAGGATTGGTCCTCCCGTTCCTGTCCCCTGTTTAAGAAAACCATCCTAGCTCGTTTCTGCTTATAAAATCGTAGGGATTTAAACAGGGATCCCCGTCTGTTAACCGGGGAAAACTGCGGAAAAACGGATATTTTCATTTAATATAAACATGTAATTAAACGGACAATATTCACCACAGTGATAACCGTTAAAGTAAAACAGATTTTTCGCCATGGGGATCATCCTTGTTAATATTTTGCCACGAGCCTTAGAAAACGATTATACTAAATTATACAACATTGTCGAATACAAACATATCTGAACCAGCATTTAAGTCTTTTAGAGTCTAAATGCATTCAAAATATCAAAACCAAACAATTCAAATAAAGTCAACGATTAAAATTAGGTTGTGTGAAAGTGTATAAAGATTTGTATATTTTCTATTTAAAACTAATTTTATGTATACATATAAATAATATTAAATTATAATCAGGTATCGCGTAATCGAGATCGGGTAACCAGGGGCCATCAAACCCGTTCCCTACCCCATTTAAAATAATTGGGTTTTTCGTGTCCTCGAACCCGTTTATGTCAGTTTCAATTTTCTCTATCAGTTTTGATTTTTTCTGCCATCCCTACTTATGTTTCTAGTACTGATTTATGACTTTTTAATATTTTTATACCATTAATGATCTTAAAAATTAGGAATACTATATGATTTATGATTTAAAAGGTTGTTTATGAAACGTTGATGAAAGTTATATATATATATATATATATATATATATATATATATATATATATAATTAAATTAAAAAATAATGAATTTTTAAATTAGAAAAATGTCACTTCGGATTATGATGCGTAAATTCCAACATTTTAAATGCGATAAGTATCAATTTTATTTATCATGAAATTATTTATTAAAAAATGTCTATTTGGATGGGATATTACTAATATTATGCGTAAAATTCAACATTTTTAACATGATAAGTACCAAATTTACTTAGGGGTGTTTGGTTGGCATGATTCTTTGGGAATCATAAGGAATTAGAATTCAATTCCAATAAATTCCTATGTTTGGTTGGTATCATAGCAAAGGAATTGGAATCTACATATTGGAAAGTTTTCCATCAGTCATGGGAATGTGTATTCCTTCCTCAAACATAAGGAATTCAAATTCCTTCTCCCCAAACCATCAACACATACACCATCGATTATGACCGGCGACCTACTTCGATTCCGATAAAGGCTTCAAGAGACTGGCTTCGATTCCGACGGGGGGTTCGATTCTGAAGGTGGCTTCGATTCCGACAGTGGGTCCGATTCCGGCGGTGGCTTCGATGGGCGAGAGATGGGGCTTCGATTCTGACGGGGCTTGGGCTTCAATTTTGACGGTGACTTCGACCGGCGACTTCCTTACCTGTGACCGACGGCGGCTCTGACTTGCTTGCTTAGATTCTGATGGCGGCTTCAACGGGGCTTCGATTCCGACGATGGCGAGACTTCGATGGTGGTTCGATTTCGACGGTGGCAACGATGGGGCTTCGATTCGACAGATGTCTAGTTACAGAGAGGCTTCAAAAAGCGACTAGTGGGGCTTTGATTCCGACGATGGGCACAATGGGGAGGCGGTGAGCTTCGATGGTGGCGGTGGTTATGGATGAATTCCAATTCCTTTTGTACAGGTAACCAAACACAATGAACCAAGGATTTAGATTCCGAATCCAAATCCTTCAAATTCCAATTCCTTTATACATTCAAATTCTTTCTGAAAACAATCCGTGAACCAAACGTCACCTTAGGGTTTAGTTTGTGAAAGTGTATCAAAGTTGCAACATTTTGCTCTTGTGTATATTCAACTTTGAAAACTACCATTTAATGTACCGAACTTTCTATACCTACTATTTAATGTATTTAACCCGGTATAGTAGGTAATCATTGACGTGGCACAAGTTTCGGTAAAGTGGCTACTGAGATGGCATCTTATTTGCATTTTCTTGTTTGAAAATAAATATAAACTTAAAAAAGCTATCTTGTATAAAAGAAGGGAACCTTATTCGTGAACAGATGAGCGTTTGCGACCGGACCTCGACCCGCCTTCTCAGGTCTTGTATGGATATACAGGAAGGGGTGCTCCTAGGTGTGTGTAGGGTTGTGTTTGTTCTCAGAATAAATTCCTTGTCAAGTCAGTTTGGGGGGTACTTGGGAGCATACAGATGGAATGAACGAAATACTATTATTATTTATTATTCTTTTTTCATGAAATTTTTACAAAGTGATTCAATGGAGTTTCAAATGAAGATGAATATGTTTAAATTCAATGAAGATGAATATGTTTATCTTTGTTCATACCCAGATTTATGTTCATACGATTGCACAAGATCTGTGTTCAATTTATGCTTAAATAAGAGTTTCTAGACATCTATATATTGGTATTGTGATTTAGGATTTTGCCTTCAACAACCCTGGTTTTGTCAAAGATGAAGACGAAAACTCATATGTTCTTCCAGTTCTTTAATTTTGGATTTTGAATTTATTCTTGGCAACAATTACCGATATGGCATTTGATTTAGTATTTAAATAAAAAAAATAAAAGATTACCCGTTAACATATGATACATTAAATGGTATTTATAGAAAGTTCATTATACTAAATGATAGTTTTCAAAGTTATATATATACAATTACAAAATATGATAACTTCGATACATTTCAAAAACTAAACCTTTTTACTTATCCATAATCGATTAATGACTTTATTAATTAAAAAATGTTAATTTGGATCGTTACCAACACTATTACATTCAAATTACAAGATCTAACTTTTTTTTACCCACAATGGTGTCCTATTTTAGATGGATAAGCTGAAATAAAAACAACTTTTCTAAATTACTATGCTTATGCAATAAACTATATTTTATTTTAGGATAAACTGTATGAAAATACAAAAATTTTGTCTTAGTTATCATTGTATACAATCAATTTTATTTTTTTAAAAGCAATACAATCAACTTTTATAATCCTCCCATTGTATGCAAGTTGTTGTATACTATGGAAATTATGAAAAAGTTCATTATATACAATGATAGCTAAATACTAGATACAGAAAAAAGTTGTTTGCATACAATGAGAGAATTATGAAAGTTGGTTGTATTATTTTAAGAATTTAAAGTTAGTTGTATACACTATACAATGATAATTAAAACAAAGTTAATTGTATTTTCATGCATTTTACCCTTTATTTAATATTAATACAACAATATTTTTAATAATTAATATTTATATTTGATTTTTTTACCTATATTTATGTTAATCTTCATAGTTATTGTCTCTTTCTTGTTTTTCTTTTCTTTTTAATGGGTATTTAGTAGTTTTATTGAAAAACGATGGATTTGTTAAAGGGTTCGGTTTATCAAAATATATCCATCTTGTTATATTTTATTGTTATGTGTATCGTACATAATTTTTTTTGATCATGTGTATCGAATATTTAATTTGTTACTATTGTGTATCCTAAATTTTTCATTGTATGTACTAAACATATACTTTTTTTTCTTTTTTATGTAACCAAAATATATATAATAATAACAAATTAGAAGTTTGATACACACAATAACAAAACGTGATAAATTAAATATAATTTGATGAACTAAACTTTTTAACAGGCCTTTAAGGATTAGTTTACCTGGTTATTGATTTTAGAGCAACATGCATGAAAATACAATTAACTTTATCTTAATTGTCATTGTATACAACTAACTTTTAAAAAAATTTCATTGTATACAAATAACCTTTTTCTGTGTCTAGTCTTTAGCTATCATTGTATACAATAAACTTTTCCATAATTTCCATAGTATACAACAACTTGCATACAATGGGAGGATTATAAAAGTTGTTTGTATTATTTTTAAAAAAAATAAAGTTGGTTGTATACAATGATAATTAAGACAAAGTCCATTGTATTTTCATGCAAATTACCCTTGATTTTAATAAGATTTTACATTTTCAAGAACCCAGAGTTGGATGTTCTTGGATTTGCTCCAAAATTACAAGTCTTGGTCGGATTTGCTTAGATTTACAATCAGAACAAAATATATTATGAGTGGTGATATATCCTTCTACTTCATCTTTCTACTCACAAGATCAACAGAAGTGTCAAAATTAATGAATGATATGAGGAAACAGAATTAGTAGATTTCACACAACACATGTCATCTTGTGGTGAGTAGGAGAATGACGCAAGAGGAAAAAGTAGAAAAATATATCATTTTTCATATATAAGATTCTAACAAAAATATGACTTTGTAATCGGATATTCTTGGATTTACCTCAAAATCACAAGTCTTGTTTATTGATTTAAGAAAAAGTAGGAGGATACTTAAAGAAAAGTATATTGAATTTAAGGAAATAAGTTTTTTATTTTTTTAAACGGTTAAACGCACACACTTTCTAATTCTAAACCAAATACATCATTTTGTCTTTTGGTAAATAATTCTTTTACTTGATTTAATCAATTTGCAATTGTTTTTCCCAAAGGCACGACAAAGTTAACTCGTCTCTTTTGAGTTCTTTTCTCTCAAAACAATTACATAGATAAGAATCATAATCGGGTGCAATTAACTATCTATACTATTATATAAAGTATTTACGTTTTTTTCTTAAAACTTTTAAATTTTAAGTCATTTAATATTACTATTTTACACTCATCTACCAAAAAATAATTCCTTAAAATAAACATAATAACATTCCTTTTTCATAAATTCCAGAATATTTCCTTTCCATAAATTCCATAGTAAAACTTACGAAACAGAATATTCCATAAACTTAATAACATTCCATAAATTTCAGAAAGAGAAAATATATAATATTCGCTTTTCACCTGCTAAATAAAAATTACAAAATTACATCTAAATTTCATTCACTTTTCACCTGCTAAATAAAAATTACAAAATTACGTCTTGTGTGTCCTCTTGATTAATACCTACCAAAACAACTCCTTACAAACCATTTTTATTCACCATCGCTGCATTGCGCGGGTACCTCGCTAGTAGAAAGGAATGTATTTATTCTTATGCTTAAAATTTAGGAAAAATTTATTTAATTCACATTAAAAAGAAAGATCTTTTTAGTTAAAAAAAGCTTAACACCCTGTCTATAAACACTAAGATGTTTAAAGAAAATTTTAAATATTCACTGTGTTAAAGAGTACTAATATACATAATAAATAATTGTAAATCATATATAAGGATATAAAATCTCTTAAAATGTAACACCCGAAGTTCGAAATTTCATAATTTATAAGTTAATCAAGTGATATGTTTAAGTGGTATTCCTAATTGAGATTAGGAGGTGTTTAGAAACTTGAGGGGTTAAAATTGTCATTTTTGAAACTAGAAAAGTACAGGGACCTTTTGTGCCAACTTTCAAAGTTTTTATATAAATATGCAGATTTGACTTCTTGTTGGTCAAACCTTGCATTTCTTCACTTCTTCTTCACGAGAGAGAGTTTAGAACAGAGTTCCTTGAGGTTTTTGAGCAAGAACAGTAGAGAGCAAGTAATTCCATCCATTCCTAGTTAGACAAGTTAAGGTAAGGATTCTTGAATCTTGTTTTTGAAGTTTTATTGGTTTTTAAGTTGATTCATGGTGAATCAAAGATTTAGTAGTGTTTTGGTTGTTATTTACTGTTTATAAGTTGTTTGGGGTGTAGGAAAACACCCTGGTAATGTTTTTATAAATTTACAATGAGAGTTTTAGTGATTTGGCCGGAGATACAGCAGACAGTCGGCGAACTGGTGCTAGAAGTAGAAAGGCACGGGCGTGCCTTTGAGGGGTACGGCCATGCCTCGTGGCCGTGACCGCCACTGTTCTTGAGGTCTGGGCGTACCTGGGTAGGGTACGGGCGTGTAACGCCCCAAAATCTTAAATAAAGTAAAACTCTGATAATAAAAGTATTTTGGAAATAAAAGGAGTTTACACAAAAGCGGAAGCTAAAGCTATCACTGAACCCTCTGGCTCAGTTACAAAAGTAGTATCAAATATTTACAACAAAAGATTTGTTTCACAAAATACAACCAGGCGTTAGTTTTAAAATACGAATTTCCTTTCACAACACAACCTCTGTCAAACTGGGGCCTTGCCCTTGGAGGAATCACGCCCTACAAAAAAACAGTAAGCAGTATCTGATAAGCCACAAGGCTTAGTGAGAAAACTAAACTGTAAATCATATAAGCATGTGCATACACATATATGAATGCTGTAACAGTTCTTATAGACACAGTACTGCACCATTTTAGCATCCGGCAAGAAGGCTAAAATGCTGCCCGTAGCAACTACTGCACAAAGCAGCGTGCAACAGCTCTCTCTCTGGTGATCCTCTGATCAATAATATATCACATTGCAATGTACCACACACATATCACAGATATGAATCAGAGTTTAGAAAACTCACCTCAGCAACTAGTATCACACAGATATAAGCAAGATAACTCAGTACACGTCAAACAGTAACCCCTACAATTATATAATCATATAATCAAGAGATGTACTAATCAACACTTAACAAATAAAACAAGGCAGGGGACCTACACGGGCCGTGTACCCCTACACGGGCCATGTCTCAAGCACTCTACACGACCACACCTAGCCACATGGCCAGTGTTGTCCACGTCACATACACGGGCCGTGTTATGTACACGGGCCGTGTACACTACATGCTACACGACCATGTCTCATCTACATGGACAGTGTTGACAACTCACCTACACGGGCCGTGTGCCTTCACATAGGCCGTGTACCTCAATCTCTACACGACCATGTATACCAACATGGCCCTGTGACCGCCTTCTACACTACACGGCCGTGTACCGCTACACGGGCCGTGTACTCTACAGACCAGCCGACTGTTCTTCAAAACAGTCGGTGTTCTTGACCAAAAACTCGACCAAACTCAAATAAAACTCGACTGGGATGTCTTCCTACACCCCCAAATAGTATGTAAACTGACCATAACAATAAATAAGATAGAACTATGATTCACCAAGAATCAAACATTAAAAACCCACTAAACTCATCAAGAACAACCAACAAAGGGAGCTTACCTCAACTTGTTCTAGCTAGGAAAGGTTGGAACCACTTGAACTCGGCTATCTCTTGCTCAAAAACCCAAAGAAGTTCTGTTCTCTCTTTCTCTCGTTGCAACAGATGAAGTAAAATGGTAGGTTTGACTCCTCAAAGTCAAATCTGCCAATATATATACATATCTTTCAAAAATGGCACAAATAGCCCCTGGACTTTCCTAGTTCCAGAAATTACAACACAAGTCCCCCAAGTTTCTAAACACCTCCTAATCTCAATTAGGCAATACTAAAGCGCGTTAAGTCAAAATGTTACTAATCACAGAAATTTCCGAAACTTGGGTGTTACAACTCTTCCCCACTTGAAAACGATTTCGTCCCCTAAATCAACTGCTGAAAAGTTCTGGGTAATTACGTATCATCTCACTCTCTGGTTCCCAAGTATAATCCGACCCTTTTTGGTGTCTCCACTGCACTTTAACCAACACAATCTGTTTATTACGTAAAGCTTTAACTTTTCTTTCCAGTATAGCAACAGGTTGCTCGACATAATTCAGCTTTTCATCAATGCATACATCCTCCAGTAGCACAAATGCAGACTCGTCTGCTAAACATTTCCGAAGATGAGACACGTGGAAGGTATTATGTATCTTGGATAACTCTTCTGGTAGTTCTAGTCTGTATGCAACTTTCCCCACACGGGCACTAACTCTGAACGGTCCAATAAACCTTGGACCCAGTTTACCTCTCTTTCTGAATCTAATAACCCCCTTCCACGGTGACACCTTTAACAACACATAATCACCCACTTGGAACTCTAGTGGTGATCTTCTTTTATCCGCGTAACTCTTTTGTCTACTCTGAGCTGATAGCAATCTATCTCTGATCTGCTGAATCTGCTCTGTCGTACGCTGTACTACCTCAGTACTTCCCAACTCTCTCTGTCCCACTTCACCCCAGCAAACCGGAGTTCGACAATTTCTACCATACAACATTTCATAAGGCGGCATTCCCAAACTGGAATGATAACTATTATTATAAGAAAACTCTGCAAGCGGTAGATAAGAATCCCAACTCCCTCCAAAATCAATAATACACGCGTGTAGCATATCCTCCAGGGTTTGAATCGTCCTCTCACTTTGATCATCAGTCTGCGGATGAAATGCGGTACTAAGATGAAGCTTAGTCCCTATTTCGCCATGAAATTTATTCCAAAACCTGGATGTAAATCGAGTATCTCTATCTGACACAATAGACACTAGCACACCATGACGAGATACTATTTCTTTCATATACACCTATGATAGCTTCTCTGATGAGTAAGTCTCTTTAATAGGAATAAAATGCGCGCTCTTAGTCAATCTATCCACAATTACCCAAATAGCATCGTAACCTCTCGGGGTTTTGGGTAATTTAGTGATTAGATCCATAGTAATATTTTCCCACTTCCAGACCGGTATCTCTAAAGGTTGTAATTTCCCATGCGGCTTCTGGTGTTCAGCTTTCACTTGCAGACACGTAAGACACCTCTCCACATACCTAGCCACATCTCGCTTCATACCTGGCCACCAATACTCTACCTTCAAATCTTTATACATTTTTGTCGCCCCCGGGTGAATAGAAAATTTAGATCTATGAGCGTCACTCAAAAGAGTCTCTCTGACTTCTCCGTGATTAGGTACCCACACTCGTCCACAGCATAAGAATAGATCACGACTATCCTTAACAAAATTAGTTACCTGCCCCTTAATCCGCTCTTTGTTGTGATTTTCCTCTTTAACTGCTTCCAGCTGAGCATCTCTTATAACGTCCAACAATGGCGTAGTCACCGTCATCCGTAACGACTCATTCTTCCAAAGTACCGACCCCGACTTTCTGCTCAAAGCATCTGCCACAACATTGGCTTTCCCCGGGTGATAAAGTATCTCACAATCATAATCCTTCAGAAGCTCTAACCACCTTCTCTGCCTCATATTAAGATTCTTCTGATCCACAAAATATTTCAGACTTTTGTGATCAGTATAAATAGTACACTTCACTCCATACAAATAATGTCTCCAGATCTTCAACGCAAAAACCACTGCTGCTAACTCCAAATCGTGAGTTGGGTAATTAATCTCATTCGGCTTAAGCTATCGCGAAGCATAAGCAATCACTTTACCTCTCTGCATCAAAACACATCCCAACCCCAAATAAGAAGCATCACTAATCACAATCATATCTTCCACTCCTTCTGCCAAAGCAAGAACAGGCGCCTCACATAACCTTTGCTTGAGAGTTGAAAACGCAGCCTCTTGTTCATCTCCCCACAGAAACTCTTCATTCTTCCGGGTTAGCTTGGTCAATGGAACTGCAGTCTTTGAAAAATTCTGAATGAATCTCCTGTAATAACCTGCTAACCCCAAAAAAGCTTATGCTTTCGGTAGGGTTCCTCGGAGGTTCCCACTTCATTACCGCATCAACCTTCGCAGGATCAACTTTAATTCCTTCCTTATTAATCAGATGACACAAGAATTGCACCTTTTGAATCCAGAATTCACACTTTGAGAATTTAGCATACAGCTTCTCTCTTCGCAACGTCTCCAATACCTCTTTCAAATGCCTTTCATGCTCTGTCGGGTTTCTTGAATACACGAGAATATCATCAATAAACACAATAACAGATTTGTCCAACATCGGACGGCAAACTCTATTCATAAGATCCATAAATGCTGCAGGTGCATTTGTAAGACCAAATGACATAACCACAAACTCAAAATGCCCGTACCGCGTCCTAAATGCAGTTTTAGGAATATCTTCCTCCCGCACTTTCAACTGATGATAACCCGACCTCAGATCAATCTTTGAAAACCACGACGCCCCTTGCAACTGATTAAACAAATCGTCTATTCTGGGCAAAGGATACTTATTCTTCACAGTCACTTTATTAAGTTCACGGTAATCAATACACATACGAAACGTACCGTCTTTCTTCTTTACAAACAAAATGGGAGCACCCCACGGTGAACCGCTAGGTCTGATAAAACCTTTATCCAACAACTCTTGCAACTGTTTCATCAATTTCTGCATCTCCGGTGGTGCAAGTCTGTACGGAGCTCTGGCAATCGGTGCAACCCCCGGTAGCAACTCAACTCTGAACTCTACTTGCCTATCAGGCGGTATACCAGGCAGATCATCTGGAAAAACATCTGGATACTCACGTACCACTGCCACATCATCCACACTCTCCTGTCTCTTTTCTAATTTTGAATCAACAACATAAGCTAAAAAGGCTGTACACCCATGCTGAAGGTATTTCCGAGATCTAGTCACGGAACACAAACACATTCTCTTACTTTCTCTATCACCAAAAATTGATAGTTCTTCCTCACTTAGGGCCTGAACTCGAATCAATTTTTGCCCACACAGAATGGTTGCTTGATGACACCCAAGCCAATCCATTCCCACTACCACTTGAAACTCTCTCATAGGCATAGGGATAAGCTCAATAGGAAATCTAACAGAGTCTATCTCTAGCACATTATCTCTATACACATCAGTCACGAGCACAGACTTATCATCAGCTTTTTCTACCTCGAGAGGGGGACTCAGTTTACTACATACTTGCTTGAAACTTTTACAGAAAGAAACAGATACAAACGACTTGCTAGCACCCGAATCAAATAATACTAAAGCAGGCATATAATTTACGAGATATGTACCTGCAACCACATCAGGTTCCCTCTGTGCTTCCTCTGCGGTTAATTGAAAGGACCTCCCCTTGCTCTTGGAAGTATCCTCTTTCTTTACCTCTTTATTCTCTATAATCCGCAGTGGTGGCAAAGATGGAGTGTTTCTCGATCCGGTTGAACGGTTGGATGCAGTGAGTTAGGGACAATTGGCTTTCTGGTGGCCTGGCTGATAACAGTGAAAACATACACTCAATAAACTGCGACAATCTTTTCCCATATGACCCGGCTTGCCACATTTAAAACAGTGAATAACATTTGTTTGACAGTTCCCGTAGTGACTCTTCTTACACTTCTGACAAACCCTCGGTGCTTCCTTCTTCTCCCCATAATCTACCCTCGGCCTCTTATTCTGTGGTGCCGATCCTTCCACTGGCCTCTTCTCTTTTACCTGCCTCTCTAACTCTAACTCCCTCGCCCGCGCAGCGTCCATCATGGACTTCAGGGTCTGATGCTTGCTCGAATCAATAAACTCTCTAATACTCGGTTTCAAAACCATCATGTAGCGATACATTTTGATCTTCTCGTTGGCTACATAATCACGACAAAAACGTGCCTTCTCATGAAACTTGGCATTAATCTCTGGTACGGTCTCTGTAGTCTGCTTCAGCTTGTGGAACTCATCAACTATTCGATCAATCTCGGACTGCGGAACAAACTGCTCCGTAGTAACCTCTTTAAACTCCGCCCAAGTCATGGCCTCGATCTGAGTCTCACCCCTCATCTTCTTTTCCAGATCCCACCAATCTTTGGCTGCACCTCTTAACTGGTTTGTAGCAAACCTCACTTTATTTTCCAGAGCACACGAACAAGTATGAAATGCTCCCTCTAACTCTGATATCCACCTCTGACTCACAATCGGATCAGTAGATCAATTAAACAACGGTGGCTGGCACGCAGCAAAATCTCTGAAAGTACACCCTTTCGGTGCATCTCTGATAATCACTTGCGGTTGAGGATTAACCCTTTCCTTCCTCCCAGCTAACGCAGCTGCCACTTCCTGTCGTACAGCTTCCCCTGTACTTTCCTTCAGATGATCTACCACTTGGGTAATAATAAACGGTATGGCTTTCTCTAAAGCTTTGCCGATTTCCTCAGCAACAGTCACTCTGGGTTGGGTTTCAGCGAACCCCTGATTTAACTCTGGTGTCTCATCTGCTTGAGTATTATGGGCCACAGGTGGCCTCCTCCTACCACTTGCACTGGTATCTACCCCCTCTCGTCTATTACTAGGACCACCCTCAAGACGATCTGTAGCTCGTGACCCTCTAGTAATCACCATCCTGATAGCATAGATAAAGCATTAAGACAATAGGTAGCTTTACCACGCCATCCTCTATATCAACCAATCTCAAAGTACAAACAATATCTTAGTACACTTATCCTTAGACCCAAAGTAGTTCTACACATACTAAGGCATCTATAATCTCACGTGCACTACCTCTTACAAGTACCCCTCACCCGATTCACAAGATTCCTCATGATTCCATCAAGTTCTAACATGTATCATGTGCTTGTAATAATATGGGCCCCTATATTATTCATAACACACTACACACGTTTGATCTTAACTTTATCATAAAAAGTCCCTATTCACAGGCTTAGGCCATGTATCACTAGCATATCATATCATATAAAGCATCACATCTCTGACACTAGCATCATCAATATCTCAGGTATCTCTATACCACAAATAGCAACATAAACAGTTAGCATATTCTCAATGCAACACTCTGTATCTCCACCAAGCTGCAAGCCTCCAGTTTGACTAAAATCCGCAGAACCATGGTTTAAGTCCAGACGATGCATAACACACCTCCAGATCCTTCAAACCTTGGCTCTGCTACCAAGTTGTAACGCCCCAAAATCTTAAATAAAGTAAAACTCTGATAATAAAAGTATTTTGGAAATAAAAGGAGTTTACACAAAAGCGGAAGCTAAAGCTATCATTGAACCCTCTGGCTCAGTTACAAAAGTAGTATCAAATATTTACAACAAAAGATTTGTTTCACAAAATACAACCAGGCGTTAGTTTTAAAATACGAATTTCCTTTCACAACACAACCTCTGTCAAACTGGGGCCTTGCCCTTGGAGGAATCACGCCATACAAAACAACAGTAAGCAGTATCTGATAAGCCACAAGGCTTAGTGAGAAAACTAAACTGTAAATCATATAAGCATGTGCATACACATATACGAATGCTGTAACAGTTCTTATGGACACAGTACTGCACCATCTTAGCATCCGGAAAGAAGGCTAAAATGCTGCCCGTAGCAACTACTGCACAAAGCAGCGTGCAACAGCTCTCTCTGGTGATCCTCTGATCAATAATATATCACATTGCAATGTACCACACACATATCACAGATATGAATCAGAGTTTAGAAAACTCACCTTAGCAACTAGTATCACACAGATATAAGCAAGATAACTCAGTACACGTCAAACAGTAACCCCTACAATTATATAATCATATAATCAAGAGATGTACTAATCAACACTTAACAAATAAAACAAGGCAAGGGACCTACACGGGCCGTGTACCCCTACACGGGCCGTGTCTCAAGCACTCTACACGACCAAACCTAGCCACATGGCCAGTGTTGTCCACGTCACCTACACGGGCCGTGTACACTACATGCTACACGACCATGTCTCATCTACATGGACAGTGTTGACAACTCACCTACACGGGCCGTGTGCCTTCACACAGGCCGTGTACCTCAATCTCTACACGACCATGTATACCAACATGGCCCTGTGACCGCCTTCTACACTACACGGCCGTGTACCGCTACACGGGCCGTGTACTCTACAGACCAGCCGACTGTTCTTCAAAACAGTCGGTGTTCTTGACCAAAAACTCGACCAAACACATATTTGTGATATGTGTTTGTTACATTGCAATGTGGTATATTATTGATTAGAGGATCACAGAGAGAGTGTTGTAGCATGTTGCTTTGTGCAGTAGTGCTATGGACAGCGTTTTAGCCTTCTTGGCGGATGCTAAGATGGTGCAGTACTGTATCCATAAGACCTGTTGTGGCATTCGTATATGTGTATGCGCATGCTTATATGATTTACAGTTTAGTTTTCTCACTAAGCTCTTGTAGCTTAGCAGATACTACTTGTTGTTGTTTTGTAGGTTGTGTTAGCACCAAGGCAGGGCCCCGGTTTGACTGTTGATGGTTGGTTGCTTAAAATGTGATTTGAAACAATAACGCTCCCAATTGTGTAACGGAAATTACTTTTGATTTAAATGCGCGCATATTTCTTTTTGTACAAACCCGAGGGTTTAAACGAATTGTTTTATTGGCTTCCGCTTAGGTTAAGCTTATTGGAAACTGTTTTTGACATGAACTGTGATTGTATTACCTTTTATATGAACCAGAGGGTTCAAAAATACTTGGTTGGTTTCCATCAGCTTATCAAATTTTGTTTTTAGACAAATACATTTTGTTTCAAGCTTTATTTTAAATTTTGGAAATCGGGACGTTACAACTTGGTATCAGAGCCACGGTTTGAGGGATCTGGAGGTGTGTTATGCATCGTCTGGACTTAAACCATGGTCTTGCGGATTTTTGTCAAACTGGAGGCTTGCAGCTTGGTGGGTATATTGTGTATTGCATTGAGAATATGCTAACTATTAATGTTATTATGAATGGTATTGAAATACCCGAGAGGTTAAATATATTGATGCCAGATACGTGATGCCTTATATGATATAGTATGCGAGTAAATGTTATGCATTGAGTTGATACATAAGATTTGATAGAGATACTATCTTATGATTTATGTGGCTAGTGCTAATGCTTATAGGCAATACATGAGACTAGACTGATAAATGAGGTGTTGGTTATATGTAATATGTTGTATTGTAATTAACAATGTGATACATGGCCTAAGCCTGTGAATCGGGACTTCTTGTGGTAAAGTCAAGATCAAATGTGTATAGTGTGTTCGGAATAATATAAGGGCCCATATTATTATTGACACACGATATATGTTGGAACTTGATGAAATCATGTGGAATCTTGTGAATCGGGTGAGGGGTACTTGTAGGAGATAGTACACTTGTAATGCATGAGTGCCTTAGTATGAACAGGGCTACTTCAGATCTGAGAATAGGTGTACGGGTATGTTGATTGATTATGAACTGTTGATATAGAGGATAGTGTGGTAAAGCTACTTTATGTTTTAATGCTTTATCTATACTTCCAGAGTACTGAATACGAGGAGAAACCAAAATGAGTTGGAAGGAAACCTGAGTAGTTTCTTGTTGTAAAAGTCATGTTTGACATGAATTCTAGTATGATAAATATAAGAGATTCTTGAGTAAGTGATATTTCAAAGGATGGCCCTAGCATTAGGCCAGAGAAAATAGAAACTAGTAAGACTGGTGAGAGAACACCAGTAAAAGTATAACTTATCAAAGCAAGGCAAGTATTGAATCCGATAATGAGTTGATGTCAGAAATGAAGGTATTTGTTTGGCATAATCGAGTAGCAACGGAAGCAAGATACAATACAAAAATTATAAGCTAACCAAACAAACACTTCCCATGGACCAATATCTAAACACGAAGTTGCAACTAGAATGTAATAAACAAGAAAGAAGAAATGTTATACCATAATGCTAGATCACCAAAGCTTTCTTCTTTGTCAAAGTGTGTAGAATTCAAGGAAGAATTCCTCTAGAGTAGTCCACCCCAAGCACACTTGATTCCACAATGCTAGTAGGTTGATGTAGCCATCAAAACAACACAATACAAGAACAAGCAACACCTTTGTGCATCAAAGCTTGATCACAAAGTGTATGTTACCTTCTCTTGTGCATCCAAAAGAACACCAAGAAGAAGGTCAAGATTGAGAGAGCTTTCTTGTGCATGAACCAACTCCAAGAACCACCAAAAGTATGTTTTTGAGCAGAGAAAAACGTAGCCTCTTAGTCTACCCAAGTTAATGACATAAACCCCATTAAACCAAGTGTTTAAGGCTGTTAATTCTGCTGTTACAGGGACTGTACATGGCTCGTGTTGTTCAACATTGCCGTGTATGCCTAAAGCCCACGGCCTCAATTGGGTTAAGTTAGCCCGTGTCTAACAGACCCAACACGGCCCGTGTTCATCTACACGGCCGTGTAAGCCTAAAGCACACGGTCTTTACTTGGGCCAAAACGCCCCGTGCTAGTTGGGCTGGACACGGCCCGTGTTCAAGAACACGGGACGTGTACCATGCTGCCAAAACCCATTTTGGCCTTTTCCTATTTTTTGCTTGATCGTGTTGTCGGAATCAATACTTGGTGTGTGACCCAATAGGCCTATACCTCATCGGCAGTGCTATTAACTCGTTCGTGTCAGCGGGCATATTCCAACAGACTCCCACTTGCACGTGGCACGACTACGAAAAATAACACAAACATAGAGCGGCCTCTAGCATGACATCTATGCTCCCAAGTCAGTATAGGGTATGCCACTCTTGACAAGATCCCAATCGTAAAATGATTGCCCTAAAGATAAATGAACATATACATCCCTTTGTTCGCGATATCCTATGTGAACACAAGGCATGGAATAAAGTCAACCTTCAGATCGTTCACGATTATGTTTCTCGATTCTAGATTAGTGGTGACCAACAAATCAAGTTAACATTGATCCATCATCAATATAACTTGAGCTCGGCCATGCATATGAACGTCAACACTCAATCATCGAGGGGCCCATGGATATCTTCTCTATACATAGAGGAACAAATTCCTTTGGACTACATAGTCCCGCCACATAGATAATACTCTACCCAATCATCTCCCTTATAACGACCAGTTACGGACCGCGTTAGAAAACGATCAAAGCAAAGCAGACCTATGCTTTGGAATCACATGCATCTCTAGTTTAAGGATGAAACGTCATCATCATCCCAAGTTTCTTATGACTAGAACCATGAAGCAAACTCGGGTGCGGGTCCTCCAATCACTTGAAACCCCTTTCAAGTATAGGCAAGAATCACGTTTAACAAAACCAACTCTTTACCTCAACCTTAATTTATACTTCCTTCTCATAAAGTATAACCGATTGTGGAGATTTTAGAATGATAAACATTCTCGGAAGTGTTTAAACATGCTAAGATGGAACACAATAAGGATTCATAAAATACCCGCCCTCGGCGTATTATTAAATCTCCATTTAATAATCGATATGGTATGAATTGCAATATTGCTTAATGTCCCCAAAATATAAGTACAAATCAAACATAAACCAAAACATATTCAAGCCAAGTTATACGCATTAGACATGCTAATGGACCTAGTATGACAAACACCACTAGTCCATAACAATGGCTTAACTAGTGGATTTGTTCCACAACATCCACAAGTACTTTTGTTATTCAATTATATCTCCTTTGACAACACTACTTCAAAAGTATGCATCAAATAGATCTTACTTTTCAAAAAAGGTTACAGTAATCACACACTCACTGTCTCAAAAACCCACAATAAGGTTAGTGATACTTTAAGAATCAACAAACAACACCACAAGTTAGGATCATCAACTTTGATCAAAGATCAATAGTTATCCTAGCAGAAACATGCATTAGAGTAACTACTTACTCCAAGCCTATTCAAGTCGTCAAACATCAAGAACATATCTCTATATTTCTTGAACTAAATACTATCCAATTTTGTATCTCTTAAATGCCCCTACGAAGCAGTAATTCCTGAATTAGGTTTGCAGATAACCTAATATCGGGACATTATCTTCCATAGACATTTAACACTAGGAATACAACAAAGCTCCCACTAGCCCTGACATACGTAAAAGGTTTTATCTATGCTTTTAGAAAACTCATCACTATGATCTTCTAATAGTAAGCAAAGATATCTTTCCTTCAAGATGCAAAAATAAGCCCGAAGTGGTCTTAGGTCTTATCCACTTTTGTAGACATAATTCGGATACTACGTACGTATATTAAGACCCTCGGAGAGTGTTGTAAGCACTTCCTCATCATATTGTTTCATGACAAAACGCGGTCATTAATATCCACGAGTATCAAATATTCTTCAACATAGCCACTAGGACAAGTTTCTCCATAACCATCATGAAAACTTTACCACTAGTCGGTATTTGAAGTTGTCTACAATTCCATCCACGTTAATCCCATCACTACCACCTTGGTATACACCTAGGTATGGGATCAAGTCAAGTCAAGTACTTGGATATTTCAAATGAATTGCATCTCTTCATCATTTACTTCTTTTATTTTTAGCGAATTCTGGATCCACTATGTCTTCCGATAGGTGGCGAACTCAACATGACTCACCATCAAGTCATTGCCACTTAGATATGAGAAACCCATATCTCTTTGGCTCTATATGACTCTAATCAGAATTAAAAGAAGTAATGATTCTTAGTTAGGCATACCAACATAACCATGCTGATCAAAGATATCAGATTATATGCTAGTATCATCATCAAGTCTTCATTTAAGTTCCACGTTCTTCCACTGGAATGCCTTAGTTTTAGTTTCTTTCTTCTTCCCCTTTTAAGCAACAAAC